>CM072531.1:22497064-23697064 GCA_036898165.1 Silybum marianum | reverse complement strand
GGTGGAACTACTTAGTGACTACGACTGTGAAATAAAGTACCATCCGGGAAAAGCTAATGTGGTAGCCGACGCATTAAGCCGAAAGGAAAGAGTAAAACCAACAAGAGTATGTGCTATGGGAGTAATGGTCCAGACGAGTTTAAAAAATCAAATTATTGAAGCACAAAGAGAAGTTTTAAAAGAAGAAAATAGGAAGAATGAAACCTTGCAACATTTAGAGAAAGAAATTGAAATGCAAGAGGATGGTGTGTATTACTTCAAGAATAAAGCATGGGTACCGAAGGTTGGTGATCTACGGTCAACCATTTTGGATGAAGCCCATCGATCCAGATATTCGATTCACCCAGGAGCAGATAAAATGTATAAGGATTTGAAGGAGTATTATTGGTGGCCGGGAATGAAGAAAGATGTTGCGGTATTCGTAAGCAAGTGCCTGACTTGTGCTAAGATAAAGGCCGAACATCAGAAACCATCTGGTTTACTCCAACAACCTGAAATACCACAGTGGAAGTGGGAGCAAATAACAATGGATTTCGTAACTAAATTACCCAGAACTGGAAAGGGGCACGACACAATATGGGTTATAGTAGACCGACTTACCAAATCGGCTCATTTCATCCCCATTCGCGAAGATTTCAGTATGGAAAGGCGTGCGCAAATCTATATTAATGAAATAGTTACACGTCATGGTGTGCCTATTTCCATTATTTCGGACAGAGATACACGATTTACATCGCGTTTTTGGCAATCACTCCAAAAGGCATTGGGTACACGTTTGGATTATAGCACCGCCTATCATCCTCAAACGGATGGACAATCGGAAAGAACTATTCAAACGCTAGAGGATATGTTACGGGCTTGCGCAATAGATTTCGGTGGAAGTTGGGATACCCACCTGCCACTTGTTGAATTCTCCTATAACAACAGCTATCATACCAGCATACAATGTGCACCGTACGAAGCTCTATACGGACGTAAGTGCGGATCGCCGCTTAGCTGGGTAGAAGTCGGAGATAGACAGCTGACAACGCCTGATATTATACAGGAAACCACTGACAAGATCTCAATCATCAAAGAAAGACTCAAGACAGCAAGAGACCGTCAGAAAAGTTATGCGGATAATCGGAGAAAGTCGTTGGAGTTTCAAGTGGGAGATAAAGTGCTATTAAAAGTGTCCCCATGGAAGGGACTGGTACGCTTCAGGAAGAGAGGCAAGCTGGGTCCCAGATACATTGGTCCATTCGAAATACTTGAAAGAATCGGACCAGTGGCGTACAAGTTGAAGTTACCACCGAATCTAAGCGCCATCCACGAGACCTTTCATGTGTCGTATCTAAAGAAATGCCTAGCAGATGAAACGTTGATGTTACCCATAGACGACGTTCAGATTAACAATCGGTTAAACTTCGTTGAAGAACCAGTTGAGGTTTTGGACCGAGAAGTTAAACGGTTAAGGCGCGAATAAATCCCTATTATTAAGGTCCGTTGGAATGCGAAACATGGTCCAGAATATACCTGGGAACGTGAAGATTTGATGAAGCAAAAATATCCCAGCTTATTCACAAACACCCCGGAGAAAGCCACTTTTTAAATTTCGGGACGAAATTTCTTTAACGGGGGAAGACTGTGACAACTGTCAAAATTCGAGCTTTCAGGTTAGCTTCTATTAAGTTTATTAGTGTTTATATAGTTTAAATCTTAAGATTAAGAAATAGTTGGTTTAGAATGGCCGAAAAACCCCTAGCATTTCCGGTAGTCGCTTAAAAATGTCCGGTTCCGACCCGTAACTGTCTGAAACTTCCAATACAATGCCAAATGCTCTAATTTATACCCAATGTATATAAAATATATAGTTTTAATGTTTCAAATATAAAACTTCTATTTTTATAGAATTTTATCACTTTTGGGCTTACATTTTGAGGAAAAAGGGCCAAAAATTGAGAAAATGACATTGTATTCTTAATTGGGCTTGAGTTTTATGTTATTTATAAAACAAATATATGATTTTGAGAGGAGTGGGCCCCCATGGCCGGCCTCCTCTCTAAACCCCATATAAATACATTTTTTTTCATTTTTCTCCTAATTTTGCATGTTCAAAATTCAAAATTTGCTCTCACCTCTCTCTCTCTAAAAGTGAAGAGACATTTTCTCCCTCTCTAAAACAAAAACTCCAGCCATTTCTCATTTCAAATCATCATCAAGATCAAGTTCATACAAGGATTTAGAAGCTCTAATCATCATCCAAACAAGGTAACAACTTTACCCTCATTTTCTTACCATTTTTGGGTGAAAAACCCCACTTTTCTTACATTTTTTTTAGCTACTTCTTCTAATATCCAAAAATTCTGAGTTTGTGGAGAGATTTTACACCAAAACATGTAAAATGTTTATAAAATGGTGATAATCTATGACCTACACAAATAAAACTCAAGAGAATAGGGGAAAAATCATGATTTTATGTGTTCTTGAACAAAAATGGTTATTTTGGTTCTGGCAGATTCATGCATGTGTGTAAATCGTCAATTTCTTACAATTTTTATGTTCAAATATCATGAATCTTCTTTCTACAAGTTTATTTAGTGAGTTGGGGTTCTAATCCAAGTGGTCTCACTCAAAAACATTGAGTTTTGACCCCCCAAATGCTCATAACAAGATGCATGTGCATCTGGAAGTTCAACAGTAGGTAAACCCTACTTTGAACGACCATAACTCTTTGAATATTCCTCCAAATCACTTGATTTTTCTTCTGGAAGTTAGCTTAATGAGTTACCTTTCATATTCATCTGATTTCATTCAAAAATATGGTTATTTGAGGTTTCAACTCTTCAAAACAAAATGAGTGTGCAATCTGTCCAAAGCTGACAGATTTGTGCATGCATGTTCAAATGGCCATATCTCTTTCAAAACTCAATGAAAAAGGATAATTTTTCTTTTGAGAGTTATATTTATACGTTATCTTCAGTTTTCAAGTGGAATCACTTAAAAATATGGAGTTTTGACCCTCCAAACACCTAAAATACTTTAGGTGTGCAATCTGTGAAACCACCAGCAGCTAAACTCTACTTTGTGTGTTAGTATCTCCTTTGTTATTTGTCTTTAATTCATGATTCTTTTTCTAGAACTTCATTTTATGAGTCAGGATTCATATGGATCCAGTTTCATGCAAAAATATGAAGTCTTGAGGCACTAACCAATTTATTTAAGTTAAGTGTGCAATCTGTCAGCTAATGGCACAATTGTGCATGCAACTTTGTAGTGTCATACCTCCTTCATAACTTCTTGAAAATCAGTGAATCTTATCTCAAAAGTTTCCTTTATGAGTTATGATTCCAATCCAACTGGAAATTCTAGAAAACACTGAGTATAACTCCTTAAGTGAGTGATTCACTAACATGGTGTAATCTGTTTTACCGGTTGTGATATAATATTTTGCATGAATTATTTGAACCACTTGTACATGTCCAAAAGGCATGAAATTTGGTCACAAAGACCATAACTCAGTAATTTATCTTATATAAAAATATAGGAAACTAGATCATTTTGGAAGCCCTTGAAAACTGATCATTTTTAGGACAATTAGTTTCTGTCCAGAAGAGAAATTCTGGACTTAATTGATTTTTATAAATATTGATCGTGTGATGGATAATAAGATCACTTTCGGTATAAATTACGATATTAATGAGCATATGGGCATTTTGTATAATTGGACATATATAGACACTTATGGGCTTAAGATTTATTCACCTCTAAGTAGTATTAGACCTATAAGTGACGGTTTTGAGTACTACTCTTTGATAGGGAAGCGTTAGGTCGTTGTGCGGAGATTCGGATTGTATTGTTTTGCGTTGCGGAGCGTTGCTATAAGGTGAGTATTCACAGCCCCTCTTTCAAAGTGTTTTATACGTTTTGGGGTGAAAAGCATGATTGAATGTGTTTTATGAGCCATTGTAATTATGATTATGAAATCTTGTTAAATTTGATGTTGTGGGCACTAAGGCATGTACACTAATAGTTATATTGAGTAAAATGTAACATAAAAGTTTGTACACTACTATTAACTCAAGTGAGGAGCCGAGGGTATTTGTGGATAGCGCTATTTGGACGGACAATCCCACCTAAAAACCGATAAGTAGGGGTGTGGATAGCAATCCCACCTAGAAACTACAGGTAGGGGTGCACGATACTTAAAAAAACGAAGGTTCTACATATGTGGGGTATTAGTCCCACCGCTAAGGTAGAATTAAAAATATTATTTTGTGGTCGAAAGGTTTAGTGGTGGCTCTTTATATACAAAAATTAGAGTACATAATGCCTTAACGTTTTAAGATATCAATAAGTGCCAAAAATTTATTTTGCTCATATTCACTCACACAATTGATTATTTTTTTGAAATATTGAAAACCTGTGAACTCACCAACTCTTTGTAGTTGACCTTGTTTTTATCATGCTTTTCAGGGGTAAGAAAAGATTAACTGGATTTTCTTTTATGTGGGCGCATCGACATCAACCATCTTGTTTATTTTGAAACTGTTTAGTTTAAACACTTGGTTTACCTTGTTTTGTTAGAACTTGTATTTGATGCGATGTAAATTTTTTTTTTAAAACTTAAACTGTTGTGTATTGGAATGGATGGTTGGTGTTGTTTTTATCCTATCGTTATGAAATCTTGCGCTATCACGCCTCGTGTTTCCGCTTTAGCGGGGTGTGACATTTCTCACTTAAAGTTTCAAAATCTTGAACTTCTTGTAAAACACAACCTAGTTAAAGGGCTCCCAGAGGTACACTTCCAAAAGGATCACCTCTGCCCTGCTTGTGAGATGGGAAAAATAAAAAGAGCTTCCCATAAAACAATAATTGATAATTCGTGTACAAGGCCTCTACAAATGCTTCATGTTGACCTTTGTGGTCCCATTGCAATTTAGAGCCTTTCTGGCAAAATGTACATACTCGTGCTAATAGATGAATTTTCCAGGTACACATGGCTTGCTTTTGGGCGCCAGAAGTCAGAAGTTCCAATAATATTGAGGAACATGATGACGAGGATACAAGAAATTCTGCAACAGATGATACTACAACTCAGAAGTGACAATGGTACTAAATTCAAGAATGCGAAACTTGATGAATATCTTACCAATGAAGGAATCACTCAAAACTTCTCTGTTGTACATACTCCTCAACATAATGGTGTGGTAGAAAGAAGAAATCGCACTTTAGTCGAAGCAGCAAGAACAATGTATGCAGCATATAGACTACCGACCAACTTCTGGGCTAAAGCTGTAGCCACGACGTGTTTTACTCAAAATCGATCTATAATAATAAAGAGGCTTTTTAAAACCTCTTATGAGATGATAAATAAAAAAATACCGTCAGCTAAATTTTTCCACATCTTTGGCTGCAGGTGCTTTATTCTAAACGATCGAGAGAATCTTGGAAAGTTTGACAAGAAGTCTGATGAAGCCAAATTCTTGGGTTACTTTTTAAATTCAAAAGCCTTCAGGGTTTTTAATTTAAGAACCAAGATTGTAATGGAAAGCATTAACATAAACTTCAATGATCAAACTCAATTGACTTCTGATTATTCAAATTCAGAACTCAAGCTTAACAATGTTACCTCTGACTATCTTTCAAGCTCTAGAGAATCCGAGATTGACGCATTATTTGATGATTTTCTGGGAGAAGAAACACCATCAGAGAAAACCCAATAATCCAACCTTGAATATTCCAGAAGTACTTCAAGCTTCCGGGATAACTCTTTCTGGTCCCTCTGAGTCTTCTGGTTCAACAAATGAACGTTCAGAGAACCCCTCTGTGCCTTAATTTGAGGGGGAGACACTTGGCTCAACTCTAGAACCAGAAGTTGTCCCGATCTCAACTCCAAAACCAGAAGCTGTCTGAATCCAAGAAGAAGAGCTTTCGGATATAGAAATCCAAGCCCAACCTATATCCCAAACAAGAATGAAAAGGTGGACAAGATCTCACACTCCAGATATAATCATTGGTAATCCATCTGAAGGAGTCAAAACTAGATCCGCAACTGTAAATGAAGCTTTCTTTGTCAATTTCTTCAGCATGATAGATCCAAAAAGAGTTCATGAAGCTCTGCAAGAACCAAACTGGGTGGACGCAATGCAAGAAGAACTTCTCCAGTTTGATAGAAACAAGGTATGGAAATTAGTCCCTCTACCTAAAGACAAAGTTGCAATTGGGACAAAATGGGTGTTCAGAAACAAAAAGGATGAAGATCGGATCGTCGTTAGAAATAAGTCAAGACTAGTGGCTAAGGGATATTGTCAAGAAGAGGGCATTGACTATGATGAAACCTGTTGGTCCCTAAGGGGTCTACAAGAGTTCAATCAAGAGAGAACAGTTTGTAGAAGGGGGGGGGGTTGAATACAAACACACACAGATTTTGGTTTTTAAATGAGTTTATTGAAAATAAACAAATTTGCAGTTACAAGCGGAATAAGAACAAGTTTAACACCTATTCTGTTGTAACTAAGAAACACTAAGTTTGATGCACAAGAAGATGAAAGAAAGAATAGAGAGGGTATAGGTTAGAAGGTAGCATGCATTAAGATGAAGAAGATATCTCCATCTTATTTATACCCATTTGCCTTTAATGAAAGACAAAAGGTATATGACACGTGTCAAGCTTGGATATGAAGCTTTTCCTTGCTAATAAGACAGCCATGCTTTTGGTCGAATATGAACAGTACCATATCAGATATGATGGGGACATAAGAGACAAGTCGTATGTCCTTTTCTGACATGGTTCTAGGTTTGACTTTTGTGCATCGAGGATAAGATCAATCTTTAATCTTGCAAAGGAAGCTTCATTTGATCGCTGATACTGAATCTTCAAGGATGAACTTCAGTATCATTGAGGTTTCACAAGACTTCACACTTTGAGTAGACAATCGCTGCTATCGCTGAACCGCTTCAGTTCACTTAGCTGATTATCTCTTTCTTCAGCTAGGGTCTTTGACTTTCGCTGAATGGTCTTCTGGTGTGATAGTTGATCTTCAGATCTTTAGACATAAGCTCGTTGTTCCTTGATCTTCAGAGATCGCTGATGGTTATTAGCGTGTGCTATTGCTGAATATGAACAAAAGCTTATACAATGGAATTTCACTAAGTATAAAAAGGAATCATATTCAAATCTCTTAACAGGAGTTATGATCAACAATCTCCCCCTATTTGATTATGATTTAGCAACATAGGAAAATTGCTTTAAGAGACTAGTAAGAACTTAGGAAACATTTAAACAAAAAATTTCTAAGTACTAATCTGTATTGTCTTTTTCAGCTAGTCTACTATCTGAATTGAGTTTCATTTATAAGGATATGAAAGCACAATTTTTTCAAGTAAATAAGCTTAAAGTACATTCACTGATTGATTTTTCAGAGTGAAAGATCAGGGAGTTAAGATTGTGTAACGAAAATAGAACTCTTATGTTCATTGTCCCTTTTACTATTTTCAGGGATCTTTTCAGTACTAGGATGGAGTAAAGTACTCTGATTGAATTTCATTAAATAAATCTGAAGAAATTACAGAGAAATGAAATTACAATAATAAAAGTAAAGTACTTGTACACTGAAGAAATATTACAAAGGAAATAGAAATCTATAACTAGTCAGAGATATTCTCGTTTCGTCTTTGTAACTCATTCTCATAAAGTGTCTTCTGTCGATTCATCAGAGGGGTATCTGACCAGCAGCGCCAAAGCATGATCTTTATGAGAGAGGATGGGGCCTTGCGAATCTCTTGGTTTCTGAAGAGTCCTAAGAATCCTTCATTATCCAAGAATACCATACCAGGTTCAAGCAGTGAGATGATTTCATCTTCTTCATATCTTCGATCTTGAGGGAGAGAGGTACACAGCATTGATATATCAGGGAGCTCAAGATGACCAAGAATGCTTTGATAATCAAATTTAGTTTCATGCTCATTTTTAGCACTTGAACTTCCTTCAGCAATTGATCTCTTCTTCTTAGATGATTCAGGGAGAGGGGGAACTTGCACATGTTGTGACATTCTTTGCAGCAACTGATCCAGCACATTGTCCACCACGTCCTTGAATTTGGATTTGGAACCTTGAATGGCGTCTCTGATTTCTAACCATTCAGTGTATCCATAAATTCTTAAGAATTTGGCTTCTTCTCTCTCGGTTCTGTTCGTCCTTGTCATTCTTACATATACCTTTTGGACCACCTCTGTTGGAGTGTCGCCCTTGGATAGTTTCATGAATGATTTTGGCTTCAGATCTTCGAAATTTCAGTCTATCAGTGCACCAATCAAGCTCTTTGTCTTTCTGCATAGTGGCTTCAGCGGATAGTGCACTTAGAATCTTCTGTTGAGCAAGAATTGGATCTACATTCAAATTTTCTTGTGCAAGTTCTTTCTGTACAAGCGCTTCAGCGACCCTTTAACTCTTTTTCAGTTGATCTCTGGCCGCCTTATCTCTTGCAGAGTCTTCTCTGAGCAATTTCCTTGCTAAAGCAAGATCATTCTCAGTTTGCTTTATTTCCTCATCCTTGATCCTTTGTGCTTCCAATGCTTGTTCTCTCTCTTCTCTGGACAGAAAGTAGAATTCATCTACCATCGTTATTTGTACGGTTTCAATGGGTTCAGCTTCAGGCACCCTTATTCTTCTAGCCTCAAATTCCTTAAGAAACTTTATTCGCCTTTTTTCTTCTTCATGCTCGCTTATGATCGGCTTTTGAACGCGACGCCTGGGAATAAGGCCTTCTTCTTCTTCAGAGTCAGTTTCTATTATGTACATAAACTGCTCTTCAGAGGAAGGTTCCTTCCATGAAGTTGAGTCCTTTGGGGGACGGCGATCACTGAGGAAGGAGAGGAGGAAATAGTATTGTTAGAGGGAGTTTTTGTAGGTAAAGGAGGTGTGGGAGTTTCAGAGAGAGGAATTATGAAAGGGATAAGAGGAAGAGATACCTTGAGAGTGGTCTCCCCCTCAGATATAGGGATAGTGGTATCTAGATCTACCACTTCTTTTCCTTTTCCTGAGGGACCGGATTGTCCCTGAGAGGGTTGTGGTCCGTCCCCCAAGGGCTCTTGATGAGCGGCTCCAGGCCTTGACAATCTGAAGTGCTCTAAAGCACTTCCATGTCATCGTCGTCTTCATCATCATCCATCCCCACACAGTGAGGGATAGGTTCTTCATCATCTTCTTCATCATCATCATCTTCTTCTTCTTCTTCTTCTTCTTCTTCTTCTTCTTCTTCTTCTTCTTCTTCTTCTTCTTCTTCTTCTTCTTCTTCTTCTTCTTCTTCTTCTTCTTCTTCTTCTTCTTCTTCTTCTTCTTCTTCTTCAGCTTCAGCCCGCTGGATTGTAAGGAGAAATTTTCTCTTCAGGGAACCTCTTGTTATGCTCCGAGATGAGTTCGTCAGCGAAATCTTTCGCACATCTCTCCCCCTCAATGTTATCAGGAGGTAGACAATGCACCATCAGAGTGCAAACATTCGTCTGAACGTCCTTCAGCTTCTCATCAGTATCTTGAAGCGTGGTCCGATCAGCAGCGTTGAAAGACGAGGAACTTGCCTCAGAGAGCTTTGTGAGCATCTGCATCATATCGGATTGAGTCTTTTGAATAGACTCAAGGACGTTTGCTTGAGAAGCAACATTCTGCTCCAGTCTTGTCAGGGTCTGATGAAGGGCCCTGTTATCTTCTTTCAGGCCGAAAACGTCAGAGATGAGGTTGCTGACGTTAGTCTTGATCGCTGGAGTACCAACGATCCGTTTGAAGATTAGTTTCGCAGACGTCTGAAGGGTTTCCACTCTGGCCCTTGTGAGAGCACATTCCTTGACCAGATAGTTAATTGCAGGGAATGTAGGGTTGGGAAGGACAATGAGAGGTAGCTCAGTAACTGGAGTGGGAAGCTTGGGAGCAGGCATCTCTTGCTTCACGTCTCTGAGCCTAGCAGTGCTGGGAGGACCCTGAGGAGACTTCCCCATATCCTTGAAGATGGGAGGAGCTGGTGGTGGTGATTGTCATCGCTGAAGTCGGAATAGAAGCGACACCTGATGATGACATAGGCAAAGATGCCAAAAACACATCCGGATTAGAAGATGGATGAAAAAATGTATGTTTCTCCTTGAGAGTATCATGAGGATTACTCTTAGGGACCACATTTGCAGAGGCAGTGTCTTGAGGATCACTGACCAATGTCTTAAAATATCTGTGAGAGATACTCTGAGGTCCTTGTAATCTGGCCTTCCAAAACTCAGATTGCCTAAACAATATTGAGGTTTGGACTGCGTGCATTTCAGCATTATCAGGGATAGGGACAACTATCGCTGAGTCACTTGCTGAGGTGAGGACCAAAGAAGAGGTGATAGAAGTAGATAAGAAGGAAGTGAAAGTAGTACCTGATCCAGCTACAGCGGAGCCGGCTAAAACACCCTCAGTGACCGGAGTCGCTGATGATGTAGGTACTGCTGATGAAGCAAAATTGGTTGAGAAGACCGTTGAAGTGGCTGAGGTTTTAGGTGGTGTTGGTAGTACACCAAATCAGAGAGAGTGGTCTTTTTAGAGACCATCTTCTTTGGCTTCTTGAGTTTGGTTGCGATGGTCTTTTTATGACCATCGGTTGGTTGCTTCCTCTTAACAGCGGCAGCAGCATCTGGGTTGCTCGCTGTTGGGTTGGACAGCGAGGTGGACACTGGAAGAGGAGCTCCGATCACCTGCATCATGTAAGGGGTGAAAGGAGCATCACCTGGACGTTCCTCAATATCCATGGACTTCTTCCCTACGACAGAGAAGGAGTGATCGCCGACCTTCGGGTATTCTTCCCCGAAGGCAACTTCCATTATGGTCGCGAAGAAGCGAGGATAAGGGATGACGGGATGTATGGTGGCGGCGTTGATGCGACTAACCATGTCGCTAAAGATGTAATAAGCGTAATTGAGGTTGTGGCCGGTGCAGAGGGAGTAAGCGAGTCTTGAAAGTGCTTGCTCGCTTGGTCGTGCGAGCCGATCTTCGACCCAAGGCATTGGATCACCTGGGTGAAGATGTATTGCCAGCGAGCAGGTAGCTTTTTCTTCTCTACCTTAGAACCCACCGTCTTCAGAGAGGGATTCTCCCCAGCATATCCGATGGAGTCCAAGAATGCATCGATTTGCATCTTGGTGGGTTCAGCGCCCCATTGTTGATTCTTAGCGCGTACAGGGACATGCAGAGCCTTTCTGAGAAACCCGGCAGTGAAGGTGAACAAACCAAGGTCTAGAATCTTGAATCCAATAGCAGTGAAGGAGAAGAAACCAAGGTCTGGAATCTTGAATCCAATAAAATTTTAAAAAATAATCTTCTGTTCTAAGGAAAGAACTTAGAACAGGGTTTTTATAAAGGAAAAACTTTTTAAGTTTGATCCAGATTATCTTTATTTTTGTTTCTAAGAAATGTTTTTATATCATTTCTAGAGTTTTAAGGAGAAGAAGAGGTGAAACAAGATGTTTCCAGTCATAATTTAAGGTTTAGATCAAACCTTAGTTGAGTTCGAGAAGAAAACACACAAATGCGTGTTCTTGGTGTTCTTGAGAAAACTTGAAGATTTGGAGGTTTCTTTTGCCTTTAGGAGAGTTATGAAAGCGGAAGGAATAAAGTAAGGAAAAAAGGATGCTTAAATAGCAAGAGGAGAGAGAAAGAAAAGAGTGCTAAACGACAGTTTTAGCTTTTTGAAAAAAAAATGATGACCTGGCGCACGTTCCAAGAAAGGAGTTGGAATGGAAACGTCGTGGTCCGTCGTGTGTCAGAAAAAGGTCTGACGTGCCCTTTTCTTTATTTTTAAAAGATTATAATGATAATTATCCATAAGGAAGGTTTATCGTTATTATTTTTAGAAATATCTTCATCACTAATAATAAAGGATTGTCAGTGAGGAGTTTTAATTTTAAGAGACACATTCTTTGATGAGGAAAGATATCAAAGAGTGTTAAAGATTAGAAGATAATACCTGAAGAGATGGCCCAGATATCGCTGAATGAGAGTTCAGATAATGGAAAGTTTGAAAGCTTTATTTGTATCCCTTGTTGGTCACTGAAGAATAAATTATTCAGCGTTCAACATACCAAGTTCGCTGATGAGTAGATTGAATCTAGTTTCATCAAGAGGCTTGGTGCAAAGATCAGCGAGCTGATATTCAGTACGTACAAAATGGAGCTCAACTTCACCATTCATCACATGATCTCTGATAAAGTGATATCGGATCTCAATGTGCTTGGTTTTGGAGTGAAGTACAGGGTTGTTGGAAATTGCAATAGCACTAGTACTATCATAATAGATAGGAATTTTAGAGAGCTTGGGATTGTAGTCTCTTAGTTGATTTCTCATCCAAAGGATTTGAGCACAACAACTACCAGCGGCTACATACTCAGCTTCAGCGGTGGAAGTGGACACTGAGTTTTGCTTTTTACTTGTCCAACTTATTAGCTTTCCACCTAGTAGCTGACACCCTCCAGTGGTGATCTTTCTATCTATCTTACAACCTGCAAAGTCACTGTCAGAGTAACCAATAAGATCAAATCCTGAACCTTTGGGATACCAGAGACCAAGATTTGGAGTTCCTTTCAGATATCTGAAGATTCACTTTACAGCGATTAGATGGGATTCCTTCGGTTCAAATTTCGATACCGAGCACGGTAGACAGTAGCGTACATGATGTCTGGTCTACTTGCTGTAAGATACAGCAGAGATCCAATCATTCCTCGATAGGCAGTGACATTGACTCGTTTCCCATTGGGATCTTTGTTCAGCGTTAGAGGAGGCGCCATAGGGGTCTTCATCGTTGAGCATTGATTCATGTCGAATTTATTCAGCATGTCTTTAACATATTTGCTTTGACAAGTAAAAATTCCTTTGTCAGATTGCTTAATCTGCAATCCTAGAAAATATGTTAGTTCATCCATCATACTCATTTTATATTGTTTTTGCATTCTTGCAGCGAAACGACTGCAAAGTTTGGGTCTTGTGGAACCAAAGATAATGGCATCAACATATATCTGAGCGAGAATAGTATGACCTTTATATTTTCTTAAAAACAGAGTTTGGTCAATTTTTCCACGAACAAATTTTTCTTTAAGAAGAAATTTAGAAAGGGTATCATACCAAGCTCTAGGAGCTTGTTTTAACCAGTAAAGAGTTTTTTCATGTTTAAAAACATAACCAGGATGGTTAGGGTCTGAGAAACCAAAGGGTTGTTCAACATAAACAGCAGATTCAGCGACCTGTTCTTCAGTTTCTGGAATAGAACTTGTTTCAGCGACAGGTACTTCATTTAGAATCAATTCAGGGGAATGATTTTCAGATATAGTTTGGTTATTCACTGAGGAATTTCCAAGAGAGGAATCAGCAACAGGAATCTGATTCAGAGGAGTAACATTCATCCCTGAAGATGGATGATTGTCACTTGAAGAATTCACAGGGATTTCATCATCACGTTCTTCAGCAAGAGGTTGATTGCTGAAATAGGTTTCAGGTTCCCCATAATGAGATTTCATCCAGACATTCAATTCTTCATCATCCTCAAGAGAATGAGATGTATGAATGGGACGAGATTCATCAAAGTTAACGTGCATGGATTCTTCAACATGTTGTCTTCTTTTGTTGAAGACTCTGAAGGATTTAGATACAGAGGAGTATCCAAGAAATATACCATCGTCAGCTTTTGGATAAAATTTACCCAAATGATTTCTGTCATTCAGAATGTAACATCTACATCCAAAAATGTGGAAATATTTTATAGTAGGTCTTCTCCCATGAAATGATTCATAGGGGGTCTTCTTAAATCGTTTAACTATCTGGGAACGATTTTGTGTGAAGCACGCTGTACTAACTGCTTCGGCCCAGAACTGAGTGGGTAGATGCGATTCGCTGAGCATTGAGCGAGCCGCTTCGATGATAGTACGATTTCTTTTTTCAGCAACACCATTTTGCTAAGGGGTTCTTACTGAGGAGAAGTTGTGAGAGATGCCTCTTTCTTCAAAGAAGTTAACCAGAGTACTGTTTTTGAATTCAGTGCCATGATCACTTCTTATTGAACGAACAATTAGAATGTTCAAAACTTCCATCTTTTTGATAAAATAAATTATCATTTCAGGGGTATCACTTTTGGATCGAAGGAAGAACACCCATGTGTATCTGGAGTATTCATCAACAATCACTAAAGTGTATTTCTTCCCAGAGATAGATTGGACACTGACAGGTCCAAATAGATCCATGTGGAGTAGCTGAAGAGGAGTGGTCACTGAAGAAACTTGTTTTGACCTGAAGGAGGCTTTTGTCAGCTTTCCTTTCTCACATGCTGAACAAAGAGATTCCTTTGTATAGGTATGATTTGGGAGGTCTCTGACTAGGTCTTTCTGAGACAATTCATTTATTGTCTTGAAGTTGAGATGAGAGAGTCTTTTATGCCATAACCAGTTTATGTCAGTGAATGCTTTAGAGATAAAGCACATGTTCTCAGAGTGAGAACTGTTCATATTTTTGACATATACATTTTCCACTCTTTTGCATGTTATGGCAAGCTTAACACTTCCGTCAGTGACATCACATCTATTCTTTAAGAATAGAACTTTGAAGTCTTTGTCACATAACTGACTAACGCTCAAGAGATTGTGCTTTAGTCCCTCAACGTAAGCAACACGAGAAAACGATGTGGCTCTGTTGGATAGAATTCAATAACCTTTAGTGTATCCTTTGCCATTTCCACCAAAGGTCACTGATGGACCAGCTTCTTCTTTGTAATCAGAGAGCAAAGATTTTCTGCCAGTCATATGCCTTGAGCATCCGCTATCAAGATACCAGATACCTTTGGCACTCTGCATACAACAAAAGATTAATTGTTTAAAGGTACCCATATTACTATGGGTCCTGCTTGGTTAGATAGAGGACTGGCGGAGGAGCTACTAGCTGAAGAACTCTCTTCAGTGGATATCTTCACCTTTGATGGTTTTGCAACCTTGGTGGATTTCACTCTCGCTGATTTATCATCTTGAGCTACTTTCTTTCCATGACCTATTATCAGCTCTAGTAGCATTAGGACATTTGCTTGCAATGTGGGTAGTTTCACCACAGTGATAGCATTTCCTATATTTAAAGGGTTTGGAAATCAGAGAGGGAGCAGGAAATTTCTCAGGGATAGGTCCAAGAATTCCTTTATCCATGGTCCTTGGAGGTATAACAACCTTTTCAGGGGTAGGAGTGTGATCGATTTTAATTCTGGGGGTTGGTCTATGAGAAAAGTCAAGGACCTTCTTCCCAGTTTTAGAAGCTTTCTTTGAGGATTTCTTGTTCCTATCTTGAGGTTTCTTATTCTTAGGAATTTGATTAAGAAACTCGTTCTTGATCACTTTCTTAGAATTAAGTATAGAAAGCTTCTATGTAGAAGAGGAGGAAGAAGAAGTTGAAGAAGAAGGATCAGGGATAGATGAGACAAACATTCCAAATTTGAGCATGGAACAATCATTCCCTGATTCTTCCTTTTCAAGGTTATAGCCTAACCCACTTCTTACTTTCATAGGTATTTGAGCATTGATGATCTCATTGACTTTATTAGAAGCCTTTCACCATCCTTCGATCGTTGCCTTTTCAGACTTGAGATCAGCGATAGCCTTTTCCCTATCAGCGATAGCTTGTTGTTTCTCGATGCTTATAGTTTGATTTGCAAAGACTTGGTCCTTGAGAGATTCCTCAATTTTAGAAAGTTCTTTGATTCTTATATGGCAATTTTTTAATTGTTCAGATAAGTCACTGTTAATTCTCTCGGCCTTAATTTTTCCATTTAAAGCATCGTAAAAATCAACAGTCATAGCATCGAGAGCTGACAAGTTATCACCTTCAGAAGGTAAAGAGACAGAGGGAATAGTTACCTGAGTAGAAGGAGACTTAGAGGAAGAAGTCTCAGTGACTTCTTCAGCGTCCTCAATTCTTGCCATCAGACAGAGGAAGGCAAGATCTTCTTCATCTGAACCAGACTCTTCAGAGGTCTTGGCCCAGTCATCTTCAGCATCCCAGTCAACTTCTTCAGCGACAAAGCCTTTGCTTTTTTGCTGGTGTTTCTTCATATCTTTGTATTTGTTTTTCAATCTCAAATACTTCTCCTTTTTATCAGAGGTATGGGAGGTAGTGGGAGCTGCAACTTTCTTCGACCTGCATTCACTGGCAAAGTGACCCTTTCGCTGACAGTTGAAGCATATCGCTGAGGCTTTCTCAGCGGGCAACGTTTTTTTGCTTTTCAGAGTCAGAGAGGTTAGAAGGTTTTCGAAAATTGCTCTTTCTAGCAAATCTTTTAAAGTTATTAGTTAAGAGAGCTAGAGAGTTATCAAACTCAGAGATGTCAGCATCAGTGAGTTGATCTTCTGAATCAGTTTGACCTAATTCAGTGATGGAGGTGATAGTGGAAGAAGAAACATTTTTAGAAGAAGTTCCCTCAGAAGTCACAAGTGCCAAAGAGGTACTTTTGGCACCTTTGAATTCATTTATTAGGTTCTTCCTTAGAAGTTGAGATTGTTCCTCATTTAAGAGCATACCATATAATGCACTTAAGGACAAGGTTTCAAGATTCTTTGACAGCTTTAGACATGTAGTGTACACTGCCTATTGATCGGGTAGTGCCTCCATGAATTTTGTCAAAATTTCAGCATTTGAATACACAATACACTCTGTCGACTGATTTAAGATCAATCAACAAACAGTTGAATCGCTGGTGAATTTGAGAAAGAGATTCACCCTTTTGATACATAAAACTCTCATATTTTCTTAAAAGGTTTATGCATCTAGTGACTTTAACCTCAGAAGTTCCTTCATATTGGATACATAAAGTATCCGACATGGCTTTAGAAGTCCTCATTTTCATGACAGAATGATAGACTTCATCTGGTAAAGCCATTGCTATTATAGATCTAGCTTTAGAGTCAATAGCAATTTATTTCTTGTCTTCTTCAGTCCATCTGTTAGGAGTTTTAACAATAACCCTTTCAGGAATGGCTGTAGTAGCAGTGGTGGCAGGAACACTAGCTACTATTGTTGTAGGAACAAATGGTCCATTTTCTAGATAGTAGGGAATCTTTGGATCAGATCCCTCTAGAAATAGAGACATTATTTCCTTCCATAATGGAAAATTATCATGGCTAAATCTTGGAGGTTTAGCTAAAGATCCATTATCATTGTCGTTCGTATTAGGGTTTGACATTTTAAAATAGTTTTAAGAAAAAAAATTATTTTAAAGATTTAAGAAGCAAACACTGCTCTAATACCACTTGTTGGTCCCTAAGGGGTCTACAAGAGTTCAATCAAGAGAGAACAGTTTGTAGAAGGGGGGGGGGGTTGAATACAAACACACACAGATTTTGGTTTTTAAATGAGTTTATTGAAAATAAACAAATTTACGGTTACAAGCGGAATAAGAACAAGTTTAACACCTATTCTATTGTAACTAAGAAACACTAAGTTTGATGCACAAGAAGATGAAAGAAAGAATAGAGAGGGTATAGGTTAGAAGGAAGCATGCATTAAGATGAAGAAGATATCTCCATCTTATTTATACCCGTTTGCCTTTAATGCAAGACAAAAGGTATATGCCACATGTCAAGCTTAGATAGGAAGCTTGTCCTTGCTAATAAGACAGCCATGCTTTTGGCCGAATATGAATAGTACCATATCAGATATGATGGGGACATAAGAGACAAGTCGTACGTCCTTTTCTGATATGGTTCTAGGTTTGACTTTTGTGCATCGAGGATAAGATCAATCTTTAATCTTGCAAAGGAAGCTTCATTTGATCGCTGATACTGAATCTTTAAGGATGAACTTCAGTATCGCTGAGGTTTCACAAGACTTCACACTTTGACTAGACAATCGCTGCTATCATTGAACCGCTTCAGTTAACTTAGCTGATTATCTCTTTCTTCAGCTAGGGTCTTTGACTTTCACTGAATGGTCTTCTGCTGTGATAGCTGATCTTCAGATCTTCAGAGATAAGCTCGTTGTTCCTTGATCTTCAGAGATCGCTGATGGTTATTAGCGTGTGCTATTGCTGAATATGAATAAAAGCTTATACAATGGAATTTCACTAAGTATAAAAAGGAATCATATTCAAATCTCTTAACAGGAGTTATGATCAACAAAACCTTTGCTCTAGTTGCAAGACCAGAAGCAATTAGACTCTTTCTGGCCTTCTCTGCATACAAAGATTTCAAAGTATACCAGATGGATGTCAAATGTACATTTCTGAATAGGAAACTCAAAAAAGAAGTGTATGTTCTACAACCTCCTGGATTTGAAGATGTAAGACATCCAGATCATGTCTACCTTCTGAAGAAAGCTCTATATGGCCTAAAGCAAGCTCCCAGGGCTTGGTATGAATGACTATCAAAGTTTCTGATTGATCATTTGTACGAAAAAGGTAAAGTAGATACTACTCTATTCATCAAAACATGCAAAGGTACGATAACTGTTGTTCAAATCTACGTGGATGGCATTTTATTTGGTTCAACTGATAAAGCAGAAGTAGAAATATTTTCAAAACTAATGGAAAGTGAATTTGAAATGAGCCTGATGGGAGAATTAACGTTCTTCCTAGGGCTTCAAGTCAAACAAACTACTTGTGGTATTTTTATAAACCAAGCCAAGTATGTTTCTGACATGTTAAAGAAATTCAAACTTCATAACTCCACTACTATGAAAACTCCAATATCTCCTAGTACAAAACTTGATTCTGATCCCCCCGGGAAATCAGTTGATGTTACCAACTACAGAGGTATGATTGGATCTCTTCTCTATTTAACAGCCACCAGACAAGATATAATGTTTGCCACATGTCTCTATGCAAGATATCAATCCTATCCAAAAGAGTCTCACCTGGATGCTGTGAAAAGATTTTTTAGATACTTAAAGGCGACACCCTCCTTGGGCCTCTAGTATCCCAAAAGTTATGGTTTTGATTTGATTGCATACATTGATTCTGATCATGCAGGATGCAAGTTAGACAGAAAAAGTACCTCTGGTAGCTGCCAACTTCTAGGAAATAGACTGATAAGTTGGACATCCAAGAAGCTAAATTGTGTGTCAACTACCACAGTAGAAGCAGAATATGTTGCTGCTGGTAGTTGCTGCTCACAAGTAATCTGGATGAAGACCCAACCCAGAGACTATGGTCTAGTATATGAAAAAATTCCCATCCTTTGTGACTCAGAAAGTGCAATAGCCATCACAGAGAATTCGATGATGCATTCAAAAACCAAGCACATTGATATCAGGTATCACTTTATAAAGGATCATGTGGAGAAAGGGACAATTGAAATGTATTTTATCTCCACTTACTAACAACTTACTGATTTATTCACTAAAGCTCTGGATGAGAAAAGATTTTTAACTTTTTAATCAACAAGTTGGGCATGCTAAACATGTAACTTATACAGAACCTAAAAATAACTTATAGTTTTTGCATAATTATTACTTAGCATGTCTTTATTTTCATTTTACTTTTTCATATCTAAGAACTTTCAGCAAAACAGAGACATCCAGAAGTCTCTAATGCCTTTGCTAATCAAAAGGATACTTGTTGCTCTTATATTTTATGATCCAAGCATAGGTTAAGGGGAAGCATCAAATGCAGAAATCAAGGGGTAGCACAGAATCATGCAATGTTCAAGGGGGAGAAATAATTGTTCTTCGAACCAAGTCTAACAAATGTTAGCTGTCCTCTGGATATATTTTTCCTTGAACTTTTTACGACTTAGTTACTTCTGAACTAACTCTTGCCGTCAAGGTTATCCAGAAGTCTCTAAATCAATAAAAGTTCTTCTAACAAATTATTCACAAGACATAAAACTTTCTTTTGGTCCCAAAAATGTTTTATTTAACCAACTGACTGATTTTAAATATTTTAATATTACCCAAATATTTCTAAAAACTTCTTTTGATCTACATTTTTTTTGATCAACTGATTTTTTTAATTAATTTTTGGTGGGAATATTCAAAATAAAACAAGTGGAACTGAATCTCGTCCAAAATCAACAAGAAAACCCTCGAGTGACCCATCCAGTCAGGCACGTGTCGCTATCCTACAATTCAACTAGAACCTTCCTCCACATGTCACTAATTGGTGGTTTGCATGTTTACACGATTAAAATCTTACATCAGCATCGAGAAACCATTCCCCATTCCAAGTCAGATATAGCCCTTTCATATTGAAAACACTCGAGTTCGATTTTAAATCTCATTAAACCCGAGAAAATTCCCCTTTTACTTTTCAATGTCTTCAACGTCTCGATTATTACTACGTTCCTCATTGTCACCCTCAATTGCAAACCTGCAACTTTAAATCCTTGAAACCCCAAAATCTTCAAATGGAAAATCAGAACGAAAACGTGAATGTACAAGATGAAGAAGAAAGAGTGATAGACTCCACTGCCGATAGTGCCCCTGTTATTCGCTTACCCTTAAAGCCAAACAATGTGCAAGTTTTACTGGATCCAAATACCTATATCAAGGATTATCGTGTGATGATTGAATATTTACAATATCACTCCCTGAACTGAGCCCTAACTTTCACAAATCCAAATGTCCCTAAGACGTGCATTCAAGAAGTATAGCAAACTATGTTCATCAAGGATGAAGATACTCTATCTCGAAGCTTTGGTCTCCCAAGTGAGTTGTTGAAATACCAATCACAAGAAAGAAGATAGCCAGGTACTTTAATTTATCACCATCCGTCTTGAAGTCGAAGGACAAAAAGTACCCAATCCTGATCTGGTACCAAATCCCTCATCCAAAAGCTTGCTGGAGTTCTTGAACTTTTTGGGTTACAATGAATGAATCTCAAAGATATCAGATTTCAAGAGGAAGAAACTTCCACCAATGTGGAATGTTCTGGTATCTATTCTGAACAAGAGCTTAACTTGTAAAATTGGCTCTCAGGATCAAGCAAGCAAGAACATACTGACAATTATGTATGGAAGGTTTTTTAATCGCCCTCTGGACTATGCAAGTTTAATTTTTCAAGAGATAAGTGCAGAAGTCAACCTAAAGGTCAATCACTAGAACAATGGCAAGGCCCTTCAAGCACTCATGTTTCCTCGTTTTCTGGGCTTATTTGTCTATCCAGCAATCACTCAATTGAAAGTTCCATCCATTTAGCCCTTCTGCAAAATCTCAACGATGAACTCTCATAAACCCACAATTGACAAGGACGGGTACACCATTCAGAGAGAACTATCGAGGTACATGCTAAATCTCTTATCTCAAACCTTTCCTATCTTAATTTCTTATAGACGCTCTTTGGTATTCTTAGAACAGAGTATACCTACCCAGAACATTTATAAGCCAGAATAGTTGGTGAGGGGTCGAATTAGCCAGAGAATGAAAACAATATGAGTGAACATCTGAATGACTCTACCCATGCCGAGCGTTTATTAAGAGAGAGTCAAGAAGATGTCGATAGAGACACATTTAAGCGAACCAAGCCGAGTCCAAGCAGAGCAACCACATATGCTGGGGTAGAGGACAACACATCTATACCCATTGAACAAGGACTGCTCAGTCCAAACCACCAGAGCCTAACTGTTGGAACCCAGATCCCTTTAAACTCAATTAATCAATAGATTCAAAGAACAGTATATGAGCAGAAGCAATATAAATATATGATTATAACTTAGAACAGTAAGAACAATAAGAAGATCAAATGAGAATTCATATTCAATAACCTGACGATCGATTACAATACGTGGAATGAAATGCACTTTTTTCTCTTAGATCATTGACACATATACAGTGAAGGCTATCCCTATTTATACTATTACATAGGAAAAGTCAACAAGCTAGCCTATCACTGATGGACACGTCAGTTGTACTACTAACAGAATAAGTTACGCACAAAGAGCATGACGTGCCACCTCATCAAAAGCGCGTGTGGAATGGCAGTTGAAATCCAGAGGATCTTCAAGTCTATGGGCGCTTCTGAGATAAGAGAGATCAGAAGATGAACTTCTAGTTTGTCTTCTGATGTTTAGGACTTAGACAATTCTGGTTCATACTTTCATAAAATAAATTCTAACAATCTCCCCCTAAGTATGAATTCAAGAACTATGAATTGCATTATAGAAACAGAAGTTCATTTCTTAATAAACAAACAGATACATCAAAAACTACAATGTAAAGATTAAAACAGAGCCTCAGGATGGCAAGTGATAATCTTGTAGAATTAACCTGTGAGTTTCCTTAGCTTTACGGTAACATCCAGTTGTTTATCCATCCTATCCGCTGCAATCCTGATGTGAGCCTGTTTTCTTCTTTCATCCTTTTGGAGAGATGCATACCCTTTGACTATGTCCACTATTCCAGCGGAATACTTGTAAGCTTCTTTTATTCTGAAGAAACTCTTTCTCCCTGGTCTCTTGAAAATAATACCATCTTTTGGTTCTTTTAATATTTGCCCAACTGGGAGATGTTCAATGCCTTCTCTTTCTTGGTTTGGTGCAGTGATACTCAAGACACTCACTTGATGATCAAACCCGGTTAGAAAATCTATCTGCATTTTGTATTTCACGAAGGCTTGCATAAAGTTTGTGATTCTGAAGAAGGCTATTTTGTCTTGACTTACTTCAAGTGATTTCCTCTTATTCTTCATGAACCTTCCCGGTGGTATTAAAACAGATGGATTGATTGACAGGAGATCATTATCACAGAAGTAATGTTTCTTATTTTCTGCCCTTTCTACTTCATTTATGGTATACACCAATTCTGGGTTTTCAAATTTCACGTGCTTGACCCCAGTTATACTTTTAATTGGGGAAGTTGTGAAAGCATCTTTCTTCATTTTCCTGTGATTCATGAACCTTGTCTTAACATCATCGCTCACTTTATAATTATCGGCAAAATTTGGAAGCATCAAATAGACCTTGTGTTCAGTTTCTGCGTACATCCACCTGTGTAGAGTTTCTCTTGAAGTAGGTAGTCGAAATGCATCAACTTTCCTAACTTCCTCCTGTATGTTCGCCTTCCTTTTATCTGATATCTCTTTCTTCAGTCTTTCTGCTTGGGCTTTAAGTTCGGATTGATCTTTTGTAAGTTCAAAGATAGGAGTTTTTGAGATATGAACTTGTGAGCTTGATCCAGAGATAAGTGGCTTTGTGATAGGAACTTGTGAACTTGATTCAGAAACAGGTGGCTTTGTGATAGGAACTTGTGAGCTTGAGCTCTGACCATTGGGATTTGTATGAGTTTGAGGGACTGTTGCAGAGGGTGCGGGATATGCTCTGGTTCTTGCACTAGTAGATATAGGTTCCGTTCTTTGAGCTTGAGGTTTTGGAGGTTGTGCCTTGGGAATATTTACAGAAGGTGTTTGAACAGAGGGTTTATTGTTGGTAGATGTGGGCATTTGAGCTTTGGATTGGTTGGGCTTCTAAATCTGAACTTCTGGCTTTCTCTTGTTTTCTTGAAGTTCAAGTACGAAATTTTCCATGCTTGGATCTTTGGAAAGCGTACAAGAACTAACGGCCAGAGGTGTTGGTGCAAAGGCTTGTTTCGTTGATGATGGTGGAGTAGAGGGTGCAGAGGCAGAGGCTTGACCTTTGTCCTGAGCTTAGGCACTTTCAAAATTTTCAATTTTTATCTTCTTAGCTATACTCTCCCCCTTCTGAGAATAAGGGTCCTGATCCTCAGACTTCTTTCATTTAAGATCATCTTTCTTGCAAGTTATAGCTTCCTTCGCCTTTTTCTGTTCCTTAAAATCTGCAGAGATTGAGCTAACTAAGGAAGTTAGCTTTTGAGACAGAGGTATCTAAGGTAGGTACCTTCTGGGCTAAGTCATTGGAGCTCGAGTTGTTCTTTGATATGAACTTAGCATTAATGGCAATGAATTTGTCCATTATAGCCTTTTGGAAGGATGTTAAGTCCAATTGGCGTATAAGAGCATAGGCAATTGAAGTAAAAGCTTCTGAGGGAACTACAACATTGATCAACTTCTGGATATCAGCTACAAAGGATCCATACTCATCAGCAGAGATAGTGAATCCTGGAAGATGGATTTCATCTGGAATATGAAGAATATCAGCTGCATTGGCTTTGATTCCATCATCCAACTTGGTGAAACGGTCAGTGGCAAGATTCTTCTGGCTTTCTGCATTTGTTGAAATTAGAGTTTTAAGTTCTTCCAGAGCTTTGGTTTGTTCGCTTTGAGTGGTTTGAATCTTGCCAATTAGAATATTCTGAGCTGTGATCTCTGACCGAATACTGGACTCCGTGGTTTGAAGGGTTTGTTTAATATCCATAGTAGATCCCTTAATTTGATCAGCAAATTCATTGAATACTGCATTTGTGACAAATTCTGGAGTGGTAACCAGTGCATGTCCAACACATGGAGCCCCTTGTCTCTCATGTTCCAAGAGGCCCTCGTTCACGCTTGTTTGGACGTTGAGCGTGGAGGGACTTCAATTCTATCCTTGAGGGCTCTTATTAAGAGGCACCTCTTCTAATGTTCTGACGTTATTGACTTTATCTCCATCATCACAGGGTGGAGAGTCAATAAACGTGTGCTTACCTTGGAAAAGTCCGAAGACTCCAGTAAGTGGTGCATCCTCTTGCCATAACCCCTCTGATAGGATTTCATCGGCCTCTATTCTAGGAGAAGGTATGGACGTACCTTCTTTTGGTCTATCTATAATGTTGGTCACAGAGACGCCAACATGTGTGGAAGGTGGCGAGTTCTGGGGCGACCGAACTCTTATAGTTTCATCATCATCCTTTTGAGAGGGTGATGAAGAAGATGTGGTTTCCCCTGTTGTGCTTGATGTTGAAAGATGAAGAATTCCTTCCACATGGCCAGTTTGAGGGTTAGGGTTTGGACTGACCAGTCCTGTTTCAATGAGTGAAGATATGTTGGCATCTACCTTAGCATTTGTGGTTGCTCTGGTTGGACTCAGTTGGATGCGCTCATATGTATTTCTGTGGACATCTTCTTGGCTCTCTTTTAATAGTCTCTCGGCATGGGTAGAGGCACTCGGTTGTTCACTCCGATTATTTTCATTCTCTGGCACACTTGACCCCTCACTGTCTACTCTAGGCTATAAATGTTCTGAGAATACCAGAGAGCTCCTATAAGAAATACGATTGGGAGCGGTTGGAGTTATAAGATCAAGCATATACCTGAATAATTCTCGTTGAACGGTGTAGCCTTCCTTATCGATTGTTCGTTTGTGATAGTTGATTATGGATATTTTGCAGAATGGCTGAATGGATGGTGCCTTCAAAACCGAAATCACTGGGTAGGTGAACAAGGCTAGGAACCTTCTGGGCGCAGCTTCTTCCTCTTGAATTCAGACAACTTTGTGAGATGTTCATTGTAGCCCAGAAAGTTGATAAATGAAGATGTCATTCCTGTTTCAAAGAGAGGAACACCAAATAGAAAAATCATGGCTTAATACAAAAGTGTATAAACAAGATGTTTTGGTATGAAGAATACTAAATAGATAAAAAGAACAAGTTCTTTGATGAACAAAATCAAAATACTTGTTGTTTTTGATAGATTTTAGGAAGATGATTTTAAAAAAAATTCTTATTTATGGTATTTAAATATACCATAAACAGTTTTGAGAAACAAGTTAGTAGAAATTTTGGATCAAAATAACCCAAAAATGTCTTATGTTCTAAGTGGAAACTTAGAGCAGGTTTTTAGGATTTTATGGTGTCATGAAACAATTATTAACAACAGAAATCTTTATAACAAGAAGTTATAAAAGATGGGTAAAAGTTATAAACAACATTTAAGTTGTTGTTCATACATAAAAAATAGAAAAAGATCAAATCAAACCTTGCGAAAAACTGGAAACTGAGAAAAACACACAAGTGCGTAGGTAATGATGAAAAACACACAGCTGGAAACTGAGAAAAACGACTGTTTTAGCTTTTTAAAAAAGGTAATGATGACCTAGCGCAAGTTCCTAGAGGTTGATAGGATAGGAAACGTTTAGGTCCATCGTGTGTCAGAAAAAGGTCTGACGTGTCCTTTTCTTAAAAATGATAAGATTATCATTTAAATAATAAATGTTTATCATTATCCATTTAAAATCCTCACCATAAGCAATAAAAAAGTTGTCAGTGATGGGTTTTCTCTTTTGAGATCCATTCTCTGAATAAGAAAGAATTCAGAGAGCGTAAGGAATAGAAGTACATACCTTGGCGAGATATATAACTATCACTGAGTCACGGTTCAGGGAATGATTGGTGATATTAAAAGATATTTTGATATTCACTGAATAGTGTTGATCAATGAGAATGTTCATTCTTCAACGTTCAACATACAAAGAGACAGATGTTACCTAGACCATGACGGGTTCTTACGCCTATGTAGGGATCCCCAATGATTTGATCAATAGGGTGATTTATGGTCCATCGTTGAGTCGGAGGTTGAGGTGAGTGATCAACAATAGATTCAGCGACTTGTTCAAGGAGAGTAGAAGAAGCATCAGCTATAGGTTCTTCAACATTTGTTATCATCCCTGGAGGGGACTCTGAAAGAGTCAGATTCTCTTGAGATGAGGGAGGGACTTGGTTATTCACTGAAGCATCACCGTTGGAAGAATCAGAAGGAGGAATCTGATTTAAGGGAGTAACATCTATCCCTGAGGAGGATGGAGTGTTACCAGTAGTAGGAATGAAGTTTGGTCCTTCATCATCATTATTTTCAGCGACGGAGGTGCATTGAAATAAGATTCAGGTTCCCCATAGTGAGATTTCATCCAATTATCTAGTTCTTCATCGTCTTCACGGACGGGAATAGGACTTGATGAACGTGATTTATCAAAGTTAACATGCATGGTTTCTTCTACGTGTTGTCTTCTTTTGTTGACAAGTTAACTTGATTTATCAAAGTTAACATGCATGCGTGATTTATCAAAGTTAACTTGATGAACGCTTTATATACTGAGGAGTATCCAAGAAAGATTCCATCGTCAGCTTTTGGATCAAATTTCCCTAAATGATCTCTATCATTCAGAATATAGCACCTACATCCAAAGATATATAAGTATATCAGAGAGGGTCTTCTTCCATGAAATAATTCATAGGAGGTCTTCTTGAATCGTTTGACTATCAGAGATCTATTCTAAGTGAAACATGCAGTGTTAACTACTTTATCCCAAAATTGAGTTGGTAGACGCGATTCGTTGAGCATTGGGCGTGCGGCTTCAATGATCGTTCGATTTCTTTTTTCAGCAACACCATTTTGCTAAGGGGTTCTCAGTGATGAGAAACTATGAGTGATTCTTTTTTCTTCAAAGAAGGTAATCAGGGTATTGTTTTTGAATTCAGTGCCATGATCACTTCTCATGGAGCAAACAGTTAGATTGTTCAGAACTTCCATTTTCTTGATAAAGGAGATAATTTCATCAGGTGTATCACTCTTCGATCGAATAAAGAATACCCATGTATATCTGGAATACTCATCTACAATCACTAGAGTGTATTTCTTTCCAGATATGGACTAGACATTGACTGGTCCAAATAAATCCATATGAAGTAAGTGAAGAGGGGTGGTCACTTAGGAAACTTGCTTAGATCTTAAAGAATCTTTTGTCAGCTTTCCTTTTTCACACGTTGAACAAAGAGATTCCTTTGTAAAAGAGTGTTTAGGGAGATCTCTGATAAGCTCCTTTTGTGATAGATTATTGTTCATCTTAAAGTTCAGATGAGATAGTCTCTTGTGCCAGAGCCAGTTAATGTCAGAGGAGGCTCTTGATAGAAAACAAACATTCTTTGAATGAGTACTATCCATATTGATGACATATTCGTTCTCTGATCTTTTGCCTTTTAAGGCAAGCTAGTCATTTTTATAAGTGACCGCACATCCGGTCTTTCTCACAGAGTTGATACTTCTTAAGAGATTATCCTTTATTCCTTCAACATAAGCAACACAACAAAAAGAGGTTGATCCATTGGATAGAACGTCATGACCCTTGGTGTATCCTTTGCCATTTCCACCAAAGGTCACTGAGGGACCAATTTTCTCCTTGTAATCAGAGAGCAGAGATTTTCTGCCAGTCATGTGCGTTGAGCATCCAGTATCGAGATACCAGATACCTTTAGCACTCGGCATAAAACAACAGGATATGCTACTTGCTGAAACAACAGGTTTGGTGGATATGCTACTTGCTGAGGAATTTTCTTCAGTGGGTATCTTCACCTTGGATGGTTTACCACCCATAGTGGATTTCACTTTAGCTGGTTTTTCAGCGAAAGCTATTTTCTTACCATGAGCCAATCTTTCAGCTTTATTAACATTAGGGCATTTACTAGCAATGTGGGTAGTCTCACCACAGTGATAGCACTTCCTATATTTAAGAAAAGGTTTTGAGCAGGAAGCATTCAGAGAGGAGGTCAAAACAATTTTAGGGCCAGGACCAAGAATTCCTTTCTCCATCGTCCTAGGAGGAACTACAAGTTTCTCAGGTTCAGATGGAGTGAGATCAATTTTAATTCTGGGAGTTGATCTCTGGATTCATCCATGGATCTTTATTCCAGATTTAGGATGAGCTACTAAAGGAACCGAAGGATTCTTCTTCAGTTTTTGGAAATTCTTGATCGTTGGAACATGATCAAGGAACTTGTATTTGATCACCTTTCCTGAATCCTTGGTAAAAGGTTTAGAAGGTCTTTTCTCAAGAGTAGGAATACTTTGAGAAGAGGGATCAGGGACAGAAGAAACAAACATTCCAAATTTTAACATGGAACGGTCAGTGTCTATTTCTTCTTGGTCAGAGGAATATCCTAGACCACTTTTAACCTTTTTAGGGATCTGAGCATTGATGATCTTACTAACTTTGTCAGAAGCCTTACACCATCCATCAATGGTAGATTTTTCAGCCTTGAGATCAGTGATGGATTTTTCGCTCTCAGTGATAGCTTGCTCTTTCTCAATGCTAATTGTCTGATTTACAAACATTTGATATTTAAAATCTTCTTCTATTTTAGTAAGCTCTTTTATCTTTAGATGACAATTTTTAAGTTGTTCAGAGAGATCTATATTTATTTGTTCAGCTTTAATTTTACCATTGAGAGCATTGTAAAAACCAACAGTCATAGAATCGAGAGCTGACACGCTATCAGGTATAGGTTTAGAGGAGTTCGAGGAAATAGGTACCTGAGTCGATGGAGACTCTGAAGAAGAGGTGTCAGAGGCCACTTCAGCTTCTTCTATTCTTGCCATAAGACATATAAATGTTATGTCTTCTTCATCTGATCTAGATTCATCAGTGGTTTGAGTCCAGTCTTCTTCTTGATCCCAGTCGACTTCTTCAGTGACAAGACCCTTGCCTTTACGCTGGTTTTTCTTCTTCAGATTCTGATATTTCTCTTTTAAATTTGAATACTTCTCATTCTTATTTTTATCAGTTGTCTAAGAGGTGGTTGGAGCTGCAACTTTCTTTGATCTGCATTCACTTGCAAAGTGACCTTTGTGTTGACAGTTGAAGCAGATTGTTGAAGCTTTGTCAGTTGGGACAGTCTTTGCCTTATCAGAGTCAGTGATGGCGGGGGTCTTTTTGAAATTGTTCTTTCTAGCAAATCTCTTGAAATTGTTAGTAAGAAGAGCTAGAGAGTTATCGAATTCAGAGAGATCAGCGTCAGTGATGTCTTCTGGGTTAGATTAATCTAACTCAGTGATAGAGGTAATAGAAGAATATACGAGTTTAGAAGGTTCCATCTCTGAAGTCACTAAAGCCAAAGAAGTACTTTTGGCCCACTTAGTGTCTTTTATGAGATTTCTTTTTAAGGCTAAAGATTGCTCGTGATTGAGCAATATTTTGTACAGCGCACTTAAAGAAAGAGTTTCGATGTTCTTTGACAATTTAAGACAATAGTAAACGTTTCCCAATGTTCAGGAAGAGCTTCCATGAATTTTGTCAGGATTTCAGAGTTAGAGTACGCTCTATTAACCGTTTTCATATCTATTAAAAGACAATTAAACCTCTGATGGATTTGTGAAAGTGTTTCATTTTTTCAGAAACATGAAACTTTCGTATTGTCTCACCAAGTTAATATTACGAGTAATCTGAAGCTCATATGTTCCTTCATATTGAACACAGAGAGTGTCCCACTTGGCTTTAGATGTCCTCATTTTCATTACTGAATGATAATATTCTATTACAACTAAGAAGTTACTAAGTTGATACACAAAAGAACAAGAAAGAAAAGCAATAGAGGTTTGAGGAGAGAAAGTAGCATACATGAAAATGAAGAAGGGTTATTCATTTAGTTATACCAGTTGCATTAAATGCAAAGCAAAAGGTATATGCCACGTGTCAAGTTTCTATTCGAGACTTGTCATTTGTTCAAAAACAACCATGCTTTTGGCCGGATATGAACAGTAACCAAATCAGACTTAACGGGGACATAAGAGACAATATGTACGTCCTTTGTCTGACAGGTATTTTGAGGTTTGACTTTTGTGCATTAAGGATAAGATGAACATTGATCTTGCTAAGTATTACTGAACTAGAAACTTCAAGGATGAAGTCCTCGGGTATCACTGAGGCTTTTGCAAGATATCACACTTCAGATAGATGAACGTTGATATCTTTGAACCGCTTCAGATCACGAGCTATCCATCTCTTTCTTCAGCTATGCCTTCAACAGTCGCTGAATGACTTTGTGGTGTGAGTGTTGTTCTTCAGATCTTCAGGGATAGGATGTTGTTCTTGATCATCAGCGATTACTGAACACAGTCAGTGTGTGTTATCTCTGATTTCTGAACATTATCCTACAAATGGAATTTTCACTAAGTATAAGAGAAATCATATTCAAATTACTGAAAGGAGTTTGGATCAACAAAGTTACAATGAGGTAGACAACGTTGACAATATTCTACCAATTCCAGAAGAGCATTTGAATTTTGCTAATCAGGATGTACAATGTGTAATAGATTATAAGCAAATGCACAATCCTATGGTCCAGCTAGCGCCAGAGGGACCTGCATAGGGATTTTTATGTAACGAAGGTGAAGGTCTAGGTCTAGATGAGCAAGTTCAGGAACAAGCAGTTCCTGAACAGGCGAGCAGAATGAAAATGTAATTGAGAGGGTTGAAGGAGGGAGTACACATGATCATGCAAGTTCTTCAGACTCTAAAAAGCACTAAAGATGATAATATTGCCCACGATAATGCTGAAGATGATATTGATGATCAAGATGATGATGATGATAATGCTGATGATTATGCTATTCTTATTCCTATTCTTGAGGAATCACCGGATTTTCCTTTTGAAGACAGAATCCAAGGCATATTGGCCTGAATTCAGAAATCTTTTCTGATCCTGAAGCCACACAAGATACAACTGAAGATATATTTGCTGGAATATCATAGTTGAATGAGGTTGAGCTAAACTCATCAATGCAGTTGGGGGATATTAGGAGAACTGAGGGAGATTTAGTGAAAATTTTGAGAGGTTGTGCGAAGGTGCATTAAAAGAACACGGTGAGGGACATGTGGCTAAACCAGAGGATATAGCACATAATCTATTTCGTTCCTAACCAGATCACTTGAATATTGAAACACGTGAACAACTTCCCCAGTTTACCACATCATTAAGCACACAATGGAGTCTACATCAATTCTTGAACTCATATCCTTCAATAGGTTCACAAAATCTTGGAGCATCTCAAACTCCTAGCGCATTACTTCGTGACACTGTCAGAACATCTATAGGAGGATCATAAGTTGATCTCATCCGAGGATTAGATGGAAATCCTACTGGTGCTAAAATCACGCCAACACTAAGCGTAGGGCATACAGTCTTCTCGACTGTTATGTCAATTGGAAGGCTGAGTGGCCCAGGAGTTAACTTAGCCGACTTTGTGTTAAGGGATTACCTGAACGATGCCCTAAAGGTTGTTCAAGATTCTTTCACTTATCAGATCCATTCGGTTATTAGGCTAATCAAGGGCAACGACAAAGCTTTGGCAGAACCTGAACCTGAATCGATTCCAGTTCCTACTCAAACTCTGCTAGTGTTACATCTTCGCAACTATATGATCCGTCAATAATGGAACTGCAAGATATGTTGCTGGCCAAGCGTTTGTCAAAACCAAGGTTGAATTCCACTGAAGCGAATTTGGTTGTTATACTTAAACATATCCACGACGGTGCCCAGTCTGAATCAAATAGGTTGTCTAGATCTGATGTAGATTCACTGAAGTCGGAGGTTGCTGCTGTCTGAAGTGATATGGTTGGTGGTTTCTCAGCAGTTGATACAACCATTAACACCTCTACAAAGGCACTTCAGGAATCTCTGGATGCAGTGACTGAACGCAATTCCGTACTTGAATCTACTTTTCTTGCCCGAGCTATGTCTCATAAACAAAGGCATGATTACTAGGACGATCCTGATCACTATGAGGGGGAGAATAAAAGACAGAGAGTGGCTGAGACTTTTGACTTAAATGATGTTCAAGAAGTAGCTGATGAACAACATGTGTAAGTTGAGCAGAATGTAGAAGAAAATGTTCAACAGGATGAAGAAGTAATTGGTGAACAAAATGTTAAAGAGCAAGTGGATATCAAAAACTGTCAGACTGTTTTGAATGCACCGATGGTTGAAAAACCAGACGATCTCATAATGCAGCAAAACAAAGTGTCAAGGATAATGGATATTATGTATGATGATTTTATGGGTTATACAGTGGAATATGAAGAGCGTCCATATGATTACCTGAATAAGCTTACAGAAGAAGATACTACGGATGTAAGTTCTTCCGCCTTTCAAGCCTTAGAAGCTGAAGTAATTGCAGCTTCTACTCAACCGCAAGTTCATTCTACCAAGCTTCCGAGCACATCTGTTGCCATATTCTCACGAAGCCCAGTTCAAGTCGTTCAATCTTAACCTACTCAATCTCAATCTGAAACCAGTGAAAGTTCTATCTTTTCAAGAAAGGATGTAAATGGCCCAATATGCAAGCCTACAGCAGAAACTTCCTTATTTGGAAGATGGATATATAAGGATATACGTTCACACCTTGATAGATCTCGGCAAGGAGAAAATATGGGGTATCAAGAAGGCAAAAATAAGAGTGGAATTCCTCTACAGCTGTATGTGGGTCAAAGCTCAAGGGGCTGAGTATGTTTATTCAAAACCATGAGATTATGGACATAATGGAGGCATCTACTGACAAAATTTTGGAGTTCGAATATCCTACCTTCAGAGTTAGAAGAAAGAATATGGAAAAATATATTTTTACTGAAGCAGATTTCCCGCAGCAGAATCTACTCGATTTGAGATATTTGTACGAGTATTTTCAGAATATGGCTATACGACCAAGAGATTATGATTTTTGCCAATTAGTCCATTAAGAGATCTCTGAGGCCTTACTTGAAGTATTTGGCGGTAATAGGCTTTCATCTTGGCTTAGAGAACAACATCAAGAAAATTAATTTCTTTAAGCCTATTCCAATGAATGAGATGGCTGAAGGATGTCCACCGTTATTTCTACTTGAAAATCCAGAACTTGGGATTACTTACAGAGATCAACATGGTCAAGAAAGGTTTCCCTTATTTTTAGAAGTATCCAAGTATACTGATGGAACTCTGAAGATGATTAGAACCTGGTTAGAAGATAAGTTTAGGAAAGATGATAAAGCTCTATTTGATAAAAGATTTAATCAGATAGTAAGGTCTATGCTTACATAAGGGTTGAATATGGTGAATGATCATTTAGTGCTCATAATGACTTCAAGAGACGTGGAAGAAGAACTTGGGCTGAGACTTAGACATAAAATATTTTCATTTTTTAAAGCTTGAATCAAAAGGGGGAGAATGTTAGGAATGTAATTTCTATGTTGTATTCAAGCTTATTGTCTTTTGCTTGCTTACTTGATGTAAGGGTATAAATACCCATTACCTTTGTAGTTTTCCTTACAAGAGTTTGAAATAGATATATGACACATTGACTTTCCCATCTAAGTTTGACTTTTCCTCTCTAAGACTCCATTGTTGATATCTTAGGCTTTTCATAGATTTCTTTATAAATTGATCCTATTTTGGGAATATCAACCCTTTTGGGACCAACTGAGTTTCCTATACCTAATGTGTATATATAAAATGGTCTCGTAAAAAGTTGTCATAAAAAGAATATAGATGGTATCTAGAGCATTGGTTATGCGTACCAATTTACCCACATCTTTCTAGGGTTATACAATATTACATGTTGTTGTACTTATTCATGTTTAGAATTACTACTAGCCAACCAGTCTCATGCGTGATATTTTACATTTACGCATGTTTGGTTGTGGTATATGTGCCAATTGTATCCCCACAGTGCAATAAAATAGGTCTTTAAAGGCAATCCAATATATGTTGGATATGAATCCACAACAATCATCCGCTAACTAGAACCTTTGACGGGTGATCTATTTACCGTTAGATTTAAAAGTTGTCACTTTGATGAGACAGTCTTCCCGTCGTTAGGGGGAGATAGGAAAAACGATTTTCCATGGGAACAACCATAAATGTCATAGAATATTCACATTCTGTCTCATTTTGATCACCAAACTTCATAAAGTAAAGTTGAAGTTAAATGAAACTCGATACCTAATATAATGTTATTCCAGAAGTGACAAGATCACATATACCGGCTGCAAATATATCTGCAAGGTTAAAAGTCCCCAAACAAGGGCACAACATCGTTGGAAATTGTGTTGCAACCACACTTAGTAGAGGTGTGGTTGAGGTCGTGGCTCCCAAAGGTAAATGGGGATTCGATAGATACTCATCTAAAGGAAGAGAAGAGTGAGGCACAACCATTTATCATCAATACATAAACCTCTCATGAGATTGTCTTTGTTTAAAACTATGTCTATGACTCATTACTGGAGGACGCTCCGAACTTAATATTGATTACAAAGATCAATGAAATTCAAATGATTTATGAGAGTGCATATAAGTCGATGGACAGATCATACATACTTACTAATGATATATTGCATATATTGTTGTTCATGAAAAGGTAGAAGCATGATTCAATTCACATTGAACCATGCGAAGTTGAAAGTTTTTATCGAAGAGAAAATTGATCTAAATGAAAAGGAAGCAATCCAGGAAAATTATATTATTTGATAAATGAATGGGTATTTGGTCAATGAGTGCTAACCCACCAAGTGTAAAGCCTATAAGACATAGATCAATCATTTGTCAGAAAGTGTAATGGGAATAAATAAGTCAAAATGTATAACAATCTCCTTTGGCGCAAGGTTTCTCTCAACACCCTGGATTGACCACGAGAAGACATACTCTCCCGTGATAGACATTATAACATTATACTAATTAATTAGCCTAGTAGTTTCCAAAGGACAGGAAATGCAACTCATTGATGTGGTTACTACATATCTTTATAGGGATCTAGATTAAGAGATATATAAAAGCGTTTAACGGCATTACATTACCCAAATCAAGTAACTCCAAACCATCGAGTGCGTTTGTAATAAAATTGAAACACTCACTTTATAGTTCTGAGAACGAGAAAAAGAAATTGATTCTGAAACAAACGTTTCGGAAAGCAAGATTAAATCTTTTGAAATTTTAATTCTAAAGCTTTTAAAACGGGTTTCTGAATTTGACCAGATACTGATTTTAGATAAAGAAAAGTTTGAAACGGTGAGAAAGGAATCTAATAAGGAATGTTTTAAGCCTACTAGGATTTCTGATATTCAGAAATTGTTAAATGATGAGAGAAAGAATGATGCTTCTGAAAAGAAAGTTCTTATGAAAAAAATGTCGAATTTGTTGAAGAACTATCTGAAAAGAGGAAATGGTTAGAGGTTGCGTTAGAAAATGAGAAGAGTAATGTTGATGAGATAGAAAAAGTGTTTGAAATTGAGAAAGAAGCATTTGAATGGAAGATTGGTGATCTTTCAAGAAAGTTATTTGGACTTCAAATAGAAATCATGAAAGAACAGAATATGAAGTCTGAAATACAAAAGAACTTTGATTTGATGGTTGAAGAACAGAATGTGTTGAATGCCAAAGTCAAATTAAATGATTACACAAGATCAGATACGTACTTCTAACTCTTATTATTCTATTCATATTTCATATTCTAAACAGGTGGAGATGGTAAGGAAGAGGAAATTAATTGAAGATGAGCGTGTTGGAAACAAGCCACCTTAATCTTTTGCAGATGATACAAAGTCAGTTACTTCTAGGTAACCAGATGGTATGGTACCTACAGCATACATGAATCCCCAATCATAAGATCTAATCCTAGACCATCTGATATGAATAGATGGTTCGGATCCTATGGTATTCCTCAAACCAATTTTACTAACATCCAAAGACTCGTTAAAGTTTGGGTACCAAAATCTACTTAATATGTGTTTTTCAGGTTTATCACGTGTCGTGCCGAATTCATATTATCAAACACATCATCATATGAATGCTTGTTTTAAGGGGGAGTAAGTAATTTTTATCTTTGAGGGGGGGAAAATATTTGTTTACCATATGATCTTGTCTTTTAAATGTGATTTCAAACAACCGTGATACTTCAATCTAAGAAACTTACTTGTGTTAATTTCTTTCCGATTGAAAATCTATTCTTGGATTATCATGTGTAGTATTTTTTGAAAAAGTTATTTTCACGTCTCAAAGTTTGTTGATTATCGATGGAAATACACTCGTTTGATATTTTTTGATTGTTATCCTTTTGCGTTTGTTTAATATCAATGATTCAATTCTTATAGATATAATAATTATGATTTGGTCCTCACAGTTAATCTCTTTAATCATTGAATATTCGTTTCAGTACACACCGTGCTTAACGAGTCATATCTTAGTTGCGCTTGAAGCTTATATTTTTTTTAAAGTTCTTTGAAGAATTATGACTTCTAAAAAAATCAGTTTAGGACTCGTGGAAAATATGTTTCAAAGAGCAAAATTGCATATATCTGACTATTTTTAAAGGCGCTAAATGACGAATATTTCTAACCTTCAAAAAAATACCTTTACATGTGTGATAGGATTTTAACGTTTCTATGGTAAATCCAGAACCGGATTAACAGCCCTTGAAACACATCCCTATGATAGTTTGAAAGGGAGTGAATGAGGTAAAATTCTGAGAGATTGAGTGCTTGCGCGTTAAAAGAATGTGGTGAGTGTGTGACAAGACTGAAAAGAATTAAATATAGTCCTTACTTAATCGAAATAGTTATCCGGGTTACCACATAATCTATTCATTCTTGATTTTTTGGAGATGGATATTGAAAATAGACATAGACGAAATATCAATAACTCGTGTCACCCCGCCAAGCTACTCAAGTGTCTCTTAAAAGATATTTATTTAAATTTTCACGGGGATGAAGAATATAACTATCTAGTTTTTCATTCAGAAGACTTACATATTAAAATATAAGAAAGTTTCCACGCCTTCGAAGTTCATTTTGTAGCATATTAAGTCAATTCGAGCCTAACAAATCTACATGATAATTTCTTTCACACTTGTACGACTTTGTGATTCCATAAGCATATTTTTGTGATATTTCTAGAACAGTTTGAGAAGTTAGTTCTATAACTTTCTTCAATGATAACTGGAAGTCCTATCAGTGCTACATATTTTGTAGGGTTTTGATACCGGGATCACAATAAACATGCGCAGCGGAAACAAAAACAATAACCTGTAAAAACCCTAGATTGCCCGGATTCGTTACGAACAACTTTAAGATTAAACATAACCATAGGGGGTTTAGAACAATACCTCAATGGTTTGGATTGATTGATCAAGATCAAGCGTTAGGAATCAAAGTAGATTCCCTTTAGCGGTATCCACACGAATGTGAATTCGATCACGAATGGTTGCTAGCCCGAATACCCGAAGAACACCAAGAAATCGATTCTTGGTGTTTGTGTGTGTGTTTGTCGATTTCCAAGAGAGGAGAGGGAGGAGAGAGCAAACTTCAAGTTTCTCAAATTTATGATGTGAATTATGAATTCAATAAGACAACATGCCTTTATATAGTTTCCCTTTAATCTCGGACCGGGATCAATAAAGCCCGCAAGGCTTTGTTGACATAATTAAATTATTCCATATATATTAATTAATTATTTAATTAATTATTAACTTAATAATTAATTAACTAATTGGGCTTGGGCTTAAGTAAACTTTACTTAACCCTTTGTGCTTTTAAATAAAACATTATTTAAGCCCGATTGATATTTAATTATAGTTATTAACATAAATAATTAGCCCAGTTTAATTATTAACTTAATAATTAAATTATATAATTAACATAATTATATTTCACACACATTGATTATTATTCTACTAGAATAATAATTCTACACTTTACAACTTCTAACTTTGTCGGGTTATAACCAACTTGGTTTATTCGTGATCTACACACTCTTATGCGTGTGACCCTCTAGGTTCATCTGATGTCAGTAGTGTTGTCATATGATGTGGGCATATAAGATGCTACATTCTCCACCACTTAAACACGCCACATAAAACACAGACAGTGGTTATGTGCCTAGCAACGCGCCACTGCCCCCAAAGTCAAATGAATGAACGCTCTTCAGCTTTAGGTTCTATTGACAACAGTCAATGTGATGATCAGTATATTCCTTATCCCTTTGCTTCACGATATCTTAATTGAACTCAAGGCATAGATCTGGCTTATCTTTGATTGTTCAGTTATTATGTTTCTCGAACCCGATATTTAATGAGAGAACAAGTACTACTGATTCAATCAATCTACGTGTGTATGGCCATACATTTCTCATTTTAACATCATAGATCGTATTGCACCTGACATAGCCCTTATAATCACCCGATCAAAGGAGACGTTAGACATATATCAAAGTACAATACTCCTTATGCTCGAGGTCCCAATATACATATCAGGTCAAAGGCTAAAATGAATAACTATCATCTTCAAGATTCACTTTATGACACCGATCTATGAAGTGATCTTGAAGTCTTCCAACACTTGAACCTACAAGTGCAAGTGACTTTGGTCGCAACATGCCGATCCAACTTGACCTTAACCAAACTTCACTATGATCTTATTTTATCACCAGTCCCCCCAGTGATAAGTGATCATGGATTGTTTAAACCATATCATATAGTTTAGGATCTAAACATGTTAATATAGAACACAACGAAATTAACGTAATCGCTCATACCCAGTATGGAAAAACAGATAGAATTTCGTTGCTTAATGTTCCAAAGGTCATACTAAATTTACAGATCATTTCAAACACTTAAAACCTCAAACCTACTGAGCTAGTGTGGCAATCATGCCTACTTTGACTCATAGGTTTAATGAATGGATCTGTCAGATTATCTTCCGCACGAACTTTGCAAATCTTCACATCTTCCCGATTGATCATCTCTCGGATAATGTGAAATTTCCTCAGAATATGCTTGGACTGTTGGTGCGACCTAGGTTCCTTTGATTGTGTTATGGCACCCTCGTTATTGCAATAGATTTCGATGGGTCCATCCACGCTAGGAACTACTCCTAGGTCCGTTATGAATTTCTTCATCCACACAGCTTCCTTACCGGCATCCAAAGCTGCCAGGTATTCTGACTCAGTAGTTGAGTCTGCTACAGTGCTTTGCTTGAAGCTCTTCCAACTCACAGCACCACCATTGAGTGTAAACAAAAAACCTGATTGTGACCTGAAGTCGTCACGGTCGGTTTGGAAGCTAGCATCTGAGTATCCTCGGACATACATATCTCCTTCTTCACCACCGTATAGCAGGAACATATCTTTAGTTCTTCCCAAGTACTTAAGAATATTCTTTACCGCAACCTAATGAGCATCACCAGGGTTCGACTGGTATCTACTAGTCATGCTCAAAGCATAAGATACGTCAGGTCGAGTACATATCATGGCGTACATTATAGATCCAATAGCTAAAGCATAGGGAACACCCTTCATGCGATCTATATCTTCCTTCCCCGAAGGACATTGAGACTTGCTCAATTGTACTCCATGTACCATTGGCAAGTTCCCCCTCTTAGAACTCTCCATCTTGAAACGTTTTAAGACCTTGTCAATATATATACTCTGGCTTAATCCAATTAAGCGCCTCGATCTATCCCGATAGATCTTAATTCCAAGGATAAAGGCAGCTTCTCCTAAGTCCTTCATTGAGAAACACTTCCCTAGTCAGGCTTTCACGCCTTTTAGCGTCGAGAAGTCGTTTCCAATTATCAGTATGTCATCCACATACAGGACCAGGAAGACAACAATGCTCCCACTAGCTGTCTTGTATACACAAGGTTCATCTTCATTTTTGACAAGACCAAATTCTTTGATTTTCTCGTCAAAACGAAGATTCTAATGCCTAGACGCTTGCTTCAGTCCATAAATGGATCTAAGCAACTTGCACACTCTATTAGGATGTTTGGGGTCTTCAAAACCTTCCGGTTGTACCATGTACACGTCCTCGCTTAGCGTTCCATTAAGAAACGCGGTTTTGACATCCATCTGCCATATCTCATAATCATGATATGCAGCTATAGCAAGCAAAATCCTAATGGATTTTATCATGGTTACCGAAGAAAAGGTTTCATCATAGTCAACACCATGAGTTTGCGTGAAACCCTTTGCTACCAACCTAGCCTTATATGTGTGCACGATCCCATCCATGTCAGTCTTCAACTTGAAAACCCATTTGCTCCCTACGACTTTGCAGCCATTGGGTGCATCCACCAGATCCCAGACCTGGTTAGCATCCATGGATTGAAGCTCGACTTTCATAGCATCATGCCATTTGTCAGATTCTGCACCTAACATAGCCTGTCGGTAGTTTAACGGTTCATCATCAACCGTATCGTCACAGCCAATTAGAAACCCTTGGTATCTATCTGGCTCTTGACGAATCTTTCCCGACCTTCGAATCGTTTGTCTCTCGTTGGTACCCTCAGCATCTTGTTGTGGTTCAACATCTTGTTGAGTTTCAACATCTTGTTGAGCGCTAGTGTCAACCTGTGCATCAGTTGTTTCCCGAACTTCCTCAAGTTCCACCCTATCCCATTGCTTGACTTAGTTAGAAAATCATTTTCTAGGAACTCGGCCTTGCGTGAAATGAACACCTTGTTCTCACCGGGGTTGTAGAAATAATACCCAATTGTCTCCTTGGGATATCCTACAAAGATGCATTTATTAGATCTGGGTTCTAGCTTCTTAGAAGTGTCTCGCTTAACATAAGCATCGCAACCCCAGACTTTCATGTGAGATAGGCATGGGATCTTCCCAGTCCACATCTCATATGGAGTCTTGTCGACCTTCTTGGTTGGTACATTGTTTAGTATTTTGGCGGCTGCTTCCAAAGCATATCCCCAAAAACTCATAGGCAACTTGGTATGACTCATCATAGACCTAACCATATCTAACAAGGTACAGTTCCTCCTTTCAGACACACCACTATGCCGTGGTGTCCTTGGTGGAGTAAGTTGAGATACTATCCCACCTTTGCTAAGATGCTCAGTGAATTCATGGCTCAGATATTCACCACCTCGATCCAACCGAAGGGGTTTTATCTTCTTGCCTAGTTGGTTTTCTACCTTATTCTGAAACTCTTTGAAGATTTCAAAGCTTTCAAACTTGTGCTTCATCAGATAAACATATCCATATCTACTGTAATCATTAGTAAATGTAATGAAGCAGTAGCAACATTTTCTTATGGGTGGGTTGAAGGGTCCACATACATCAGTATCTATCACTCCCAACAACTCATTCGCTCTTTCAGGCTTTCCTTTAAAAGGTGCCTTGATTCCAAGATCCCGTCCACTTGGAGTTTGGCAATGCGATTCTTGTTTATATGGCCAAGACGATAATGCCACAAGTATGTTTGACTTAAGTCTTGCTTAAGTATTTTAGCATTCACATTATATATCGATTTAGAGTTGAGATTACCATGAATATGTATTTCATAAATGCCATTAACTGGCCTGGAAATAAAGTATAATATACCATGCAAACATGTAGAAATAGATCCATCATTGAATTTAAACATAAATCCATCTTGTCTCAAACGTGCAACTGAAACAATGTTTCTAATGATACTAGGAACGTAAAGACAATCATTTAGTTTTAAGACTAGACCATTTGGAAGGATCATATCATATTTCCCTCGGGACACAACATCAACTCTTGTCCCATTGCCCATCTTGAACTCCAACTGGCCTGGTCGCAGTTGCCTTTCACTTCTTAATCCCTGTGGAGTGGCACAAATATGAGCTCCACACCCGGTATCCAATACCCAGGAATCATAATCAGAAGTGAATAAATCGATAGTAAACATACCTGAAGGTTCTGCTATCATAGCTTTCTCCTTCTTTGCCTTTGCAATCAGAACTGAATAGTTTCTCTTCTAGTGCCCCTTTTCTGAGCACTCAAAGCAAATTGCATCAGCAGGGATCTTCCCTTCAATCTTCTTGCTTTTTCTGTAACTTCTAGCTTTTGCCTTTCATTTACCAGTCACCACTTTCCTCTTGGTCACCCCTCCTTTTGCCTTGGCACACCCAACAGTTTTAAGCATGCCATGTAGTTCAGTAAGAGTTCTATCCAAGTCATTCATGTGATAGTTGAGCACAAAGTTATCATATGATTTGGTCAGTGAGTTGAGGACCAAATCGACCCCTAACTCTTGACCAAGTGGGTAACCCAATCGAGCCAACCGGTCAATGTGCCCCTTCATCCTCAAGACGTGGGCACTAACCGATGTCCCCTCTTGCATCATACAAGCATGTAGTGATCGCACAGTATCAAACCTCTCTTGTCTTTCATGTTGACCAAACATGGTCTTCAGCGCAGTGATCATTTCCCAGGCTGTCATCTCCTCATGCTCCTTCAAGAGTTCAGGAGTCATTGAGACTAGCAACAGGTAGGACACGCTTAGAGAGTCTCTTAGCTGCTTATCATAAGCAACCCGGACATTCTCCGAAGCATTCCTAGCTAGGGGTTTGGAGGAGGATTCTCGAGGACATAGAACTTCTCTTCATTCCTAAGGACAACCCTTAGCAAGTGGAACCATTCCAGGAAGTTCTGTTCATTTAGTTTTTCTTTGTCCAAAATGGACCGGAAAGTGAACTGAGATAGGTTCGAGTATGTGTTTTCTTGATTAGCAGACATCTACATAATTTAAATTTCGATTTTAGTATTAATTTAAAATTTTGAATAACCCTTAAAATTCAAACATTTTAACTAAGATTCATATTTCATTAATTTTCACGATTGGGCAATACGCAAATGGTGAAAACTAATTACTTAGGTAGGCAACTTCCAATTGTGATCATCACAACTCTTAGATCCTTCTTGAGATTCTTTTAAAAACAAAGACATGTTTAATCTCACTTCTTATCCTTGAGATCATTTGTAGACGGGCAATACACAATGTACAAATATCCCAAGTGAGTTTAACCATACTAAAACGTCACAACTTCTATTTTGAGTAACAGCTCAGAAATTGGTCGACCGGGTCACAACTATCATTACAGGCGGGCAATACACAACGTGCAATGATCTCGTGAGTCGGCACATTATCTCACCACATACTTTTCCGACCCGGGTTCGCCAATGCTCACCCGAAATCGACTAGTTATGCGCTCGATAACCATTTTAAATGTGTGATGAAAAACTCACATTTTAATTGTAAAGGGTTTACCAATCTCATTCCAATTTTACAAATTAATTAATTTTAAAATTATTTTGATTCGGTACCAATTTATTTAAAATTCATTATTTGATAACTTATCAATTTTATTCGTAAAAACATTTACTATTTATCCAATCAATATTAGTTTGATAGCTTATCAAATTAATCTTGTAAAAACATTTACAATTTACCGACATTAGTGGTTGTTAAATAATTTTTCAAATTTTTAAGATCCATTGCAATGATTATAACATATAATTAAATTGTCACACCCCACTAAAGCGGAAAAACGATGCGTGATAGCTCACGATTTCATAGCAATAGGACATAAACAACACCAATCATCCATTCAAATACATAACATATTAAATTCGAAATTACATCTTACAAATCCAAAGTTTTTAACAAAATATAGTAAGCAAAGTGTTCAAACAAAACGGTTTCAAATAAAACTTGATTGATGTCGATGCACCCACATAACAAAACATTTCAGTTTATTTTTCTTACCACTGAAAACCATGATAAAACAAGGTCAACTACAAAAAGTTGGTGAGTTCACATGTTTTCAATACTATAAACATCTTTTGCATAAATAAATTTTGAGCAAGATAACTTTTATGGCACTTAATGAATCTTTAAATTTCAAAACGTCACAAGGCATATTGTACCCTAATTTAAAGTAAGTTTTGAGCCACCACTAAACCCCACATATGTAGAACCTTTATTATAAGCAAAGTGCACCTTACTTGTAAGTTTTTAGGTGAGATTGCTATCCGCACCCATACTTGTCAGTTTTTAGGTGGGATTGTCAGTCCAAATAGCGCTATCCACAATTACTCTCGGCTCCTCACTTGAGTTAATAGTAGTGTACAAACTTTTCTAGGACATTTTACTCAAACACGAACTATTAGTGCACATGCCTTAGTGCCCATAACATCAATTTCATAATATTTCACATTCGATGATGTAATTACCTCCAAAATTTCATTTAATCATGCTTTTCACCCCCAAAACATATAAAACATTTTAGAAGAGGGGTTGTGAATACTCACCAGTTTGCTATTAATCTTGAAAGATAAACGTAGTCGCTTACTTGTCCGGCCTAATCTTTTCCTATCAAAGCAAGGCATGAAATTAGTCCCTTTTTCTTTTCGGGTCTAAAAGAATTAGGTTTTGCTTGTACCAAAACCTATCTTATGTAATGCCAATTTAATGTATATAGAGTTGTAATATATTTTGTCGTTGATTTGTTCAAATTTTTTATTTAACTCCAATTTTTTAAAGGTTCCAACTTGTTTCACATAAGATCATGAAATTCCAGAAAGTTCATATTGGTCTTCAAGATACTTCACCTTATAAATCATCATCAAAATACATCTTCCTCAATTAATTTCTTACCCAAATTTTTTTATGGTTTAAGTTACTGAGTTAGCAACATTTTGTCAAAATATTACGAATTTTGGAGGGGTTTAAGTATTTAAGTAGCTATTTTCATTTTTAAAGGTCACAATCTTCAAGACAGAATGCACCATTTGGAAGTTACTGTTGGTTGGAAGGTCAAACTTGTCCTTTTTCAATGATTCCAAATGGATTACAAAGCTAACATCTAGACCTAGCTTCTAGAATAGGAATCACTCTTTTTCATTAAGTTTTGAGAGAGCTATGACACTTTTAATATGCATGCAACAATCTGTCAACTCTGAACAGATTGCACCTTTATTTTGTTTTAATAGATTGAACCCCCAAATATTCATATTTTTAGATGAAACCAGTTGCATTAGAACTATAACTCAATAAACAAAGCTTCAGAAGAAAAATCAATCACTTTGGGTGACTAACCAAAGAGATACAGTCGTCCAAAGTAGGGTTTACCTACTGTTGGACTCACTGTTTGCACACCTGAAATGATTTGGATATTTGGGGGGTCAAACCTCCATATGTTTTAGTGATTTCACTTGGTTTAGAACCCTAACTCAGAGAATAATCTTTTTGAAGAAGATTCATTACATTTGGACAAGTATTTTGCAAGATATGAGCGACAGAAGTACTAGGTAGTAATCTGTCAGCACCTAAAATGCCCTTTTCAAAGGTTAAAACCCACATGCAACTTGATTTTACCCACTTCATTGTGTTCTAATGCTTGGGTCATGGATTACCACCATTATATGAACAATTTTTATGTCTTTGGTGTATAATATCTCCTTATAACTCAGAAAATTCGTAGGTTAAAAGAAAAGCAACTCAAAGTGCAAGAAAAATGGGGTTTTCACCAAAATTTGAAAGAAAAAGATGAAAATGAAGTTATTACCTTTCTTGGATGATAAAATGAGCTTCAATTTCTTCAATAACTTGTTAAAATGATGGATTTTGGTATGAAATTTTTTGATCCCATTATAATAAGCACAATGACAATAAACAGTTAATAGCAAAGTAATATGACACGAACAATGATTAAAGAACTTACGTAGTCATATATCTCTTGTTGGTATGATAATCGATTACAATGTAATTCACGGTTTCAGCTCTCGCTCTAAGTAATATGAATCGACTAACACTAAAAAAAAACCCTAACGTTCTATTTATATTGCTAGGTCTAATCTAATTTAGGAAACAAAGAGTTTAAGGAATTATAAACTTCCTTTTATAATTAAGCATATCTTTTCCTTATTTTGTCACAATTAAATAATAATAGACCTAACAATCTCCCCCTTTGTGGCAAAATGAGTGTTCATCTCTTTAGCTCGACCATGCCTTCAAATCTTCGTAGGGTTTGTCGATAGATAATTCTATCATCAATTATCTTGATAGTTTCTATGAGAGAGTTTCTTTTGTCGTTGCTCATCCTTGTTGCACTCTTTCTATTCGTTGCAAGTTCTGACGCAAGTCTGTTTCGGATTCCCCATAACGTACCATCAGAATATGCAGCCACTTCGTGAAACCTGAGAAACCGTTTTTCTCTAGAGGCATGCATCCAAACTACTCCATGAACAGGACGAGTGATGACAGTGGCAACTAGAGTATTGTCTGGTACAGGTAATGATTGATCAGGCTTAGTAATATGTATCTTCTTTTGCTCGCTTTCTATCCCACGTTGAAGATCATGAAGATAGCTGTACCGAAGCTCTTTCTGAACATGACTTACCACTGCCCTTAATGCCCTTTGCTCGTGTTCGTTTCGGTTGCGCTTGTCTCTCAAGTCGTTGTAGATGATTTCAAAGTCCATTATATCAAGCTTTGCAAAATCAGCTTCAGAGAAGGAATACGTTTTACCATCTTCTCTTTGGACAGTGAAAACCGGGTACTCGACTTGATAGATCCTTGCAGTGTCAATTTTTAGAATCCCGACAACCCTGTGCCTTGAGACCACTTCAGCTGGAGGTAAAGCTCTCATCCTCAGGATATGGAGATACTCTCTACCCTGAGCTGGGTCCATTTCCATCACGAGATGAACGTGTGCCAAATCATCAGGTTTTGCTTCCTTGCGGAAGATCTTCTCCATAGTTTCCTCAAGATATGGCACACGAATCTGCTGATTTACCCATTTGGATTTGCTTTCCGTCAACATTCTTTGCCACCGAATCTGATGAGGTAGCAGTCTTGGTTCGTGTTGTTCCCTTAAAGCATAGTTCCTTGCTGTATGCCTCAAGTTCACATAGTCTTGCTCTTGGAGTACTGGTTCGTATGGATCTCGGAACCAGTTTCGTAGTGAGCTGCGCAGACCTTGAACATCAACTCGTTCTTCATTTTGTTCGGGTTCGGGTTCGGCAGATTCGGCTGGTTCGGCTGTACTCTCGAGTTCGATATCCGCAGGCTTTTCAACCGTTGGTGTATCTTCCTCTTGAGTTGTTGTAATGTGTTGCCTTTGTTGGGTAGTTTGGGCGGGTGGTCTTGAAGCTGATGCAGCAGCTGCTCTTGGTCGTGATCTTGCCATTTGGCGTGTCTCTCCCTCAGGACGAGTTGGGGCGGAGCCCGGGTCGTCCTGGTGAGGTCTGGATGTAGATGCACGAACGGCCGGACGGCAAGACTCTTGGATTTCAGTGCGTAGAGCAGTAATAGCACCCAAGATGTCATCTGTTTGGCGCTGTTGGGCAGTCTTCAAGTCAGTGAGTTGTTGGTCAATGTGGGCGCGGAAGACATCGAACGCATGACGAGTGATAGTGGGGATCTGAAGGTTGCGGCGAAGAAAACCCTCAAGCGAATCCTCTGGTTGGCCGGTTGCATTGGATTCGGCTAGCAGATTAGCATACAGCATCGACATGAGTTCATCGGTGTTGTACTCATATCGATGTGGGGAATGGGGTCGATCTTCGGGGGGTGATGGTGGTGGAGGAGAGCGGCTGGTGCTAGGACGGCTTGAGCTTGGCTGTGAAGGGTCGGCTTGAAGAGGAGTTGGTTCTTTAAGGCGCGCGGCTTCACGAATTTGGCGCACGAAGGCTTCCCTTTCGGCTGTTATTAAGGCAACATGTTCAGCAAGGGTGTCTCTTGCCCTCTATAAGTGAGCGACAATGATCGATTCGCCTTCCGGGGGTATAGAGAACGACGGAGATGGGGTTGCTGTAAGGGTAACACCGGGATCACTTAGATTGTCCGTTGAAATAACAGTTGATTCAACTGTATGACCTACGTTCAGCATTGGCATAGATGTAGCGCTGGTAGGATTTCCTCCCAATCCTCGTGGAATGTCTGGAATGGACATCACTATGGGAGTTCCGACTGGGCCACGGAGGCTCGCAGTGTGTGTAGACTCTTGTCCCCTAGCGGGCGCTAGACTCGATGTGCATACAAACGAAGTCGAAGCAGGTGAGCTACTGCCTCTTGTTTCAATAGCTATGCCTCCCGAGTGGAGGGGAGCTAGATAAGGTGCTAGACTCACAAGTATCTTTGAAACTGTTGGCTGTTGGGAGCCTTCAGAGTGGCTAGGGGGGCGTGCAATTGCGCTGCTAGGTCCACAGCGACTTGTCCACTAGTCATACCCAACGAATGAATAGGGCTAGTTGACTCGGTTACCTGGTTGGGGGATACTGGTGTCTCGCTCTCTATCGGTTTTCTCGTCCCATCACTCACGTTTTTACTTTCTTTTTCAACTAATACTCCCTCCTCTCTCCTTATTTCTCCAGTAAATGGCTCGGTGAAAATGTCGGATATTGAGGTAGAGACATGATCGGTTTCAAAATCAAAGGGGTCATTTGGCTCATCAGGTTCTTCAGTTGTTGCAGCATGATGGTCATCGGTATCCGATGCAGAGTCGGATAGAGGTGGTTGTGTGCCAATGCGACTTAGCGCTTGTTCTTCGATAGTAGTGGTTCACTGTCGGCGGGATAGGGGTTGAGAGTTAGATTCATCTTCATCAGACGATGAAGGTCGGGGGCGAACGCGGCTCCGGCTAACAAGCATATTGATGCGCGGGGTAGATCTGGAAGTAGAAGCAGCTCGAGGGTTGGTGGGTGGTGGGATGGGGATGGATGGGGCAGCGGAAGTTGGGATTGGCTGATCAGGTGCACCGCCCTCGTCATTTCCCCTCACTATTCGCTCATGACCCTGTTCAGGATCCCCATGATCCTGAACCTGCTCATCTATTCTAGGACCTTCTTCCTGCACAAGATGTTCCTCATGGATTGGCTGTTGGGCAGGCACAACCGGAGGTGGTTGAGCCATTAAGCCGTGTCTCTCCCTATACGCTATCACACTCGGTGCATTCTGATCAGCATAAGCTAGAAGAGCTTCAGGGATTGGCATGATGAAGTTGAACTGATTATCATTTAGGCGTAGAAACTTCAATGAGTTGGTTGGTCCTAAGGGTGATCCGGCTCGTCTAGGGATGGCAGGTCGGGAAGTCATCATGGCATGGATAAAAAGTTGAAGAAACCGTTGAAAAGGTATGAAGGCACGATCGCAATAGTTGGACTTGTCTTCCACTAGCTCCACAAAATCCGTCCAGATGAGCATCGCGTAGTCATAATGACAGTTGAAAGCGATGCCGTGAAAAATTCGAAGAACCGCAGTGCTGGCCTTTTCCATGCCTGTGTGCCTGCTAGTCAGACATCGATTTTGACGATGGTGAATAGCGTGAACCAAATCTGAGGCAGGTACATCCTTTTGAACTGGCCGGGGCTTGTGAATGGTTCAGGGGATTCATACCCAAGGGCTAGGATGTCGGCAACCAGCTGTTGGTCGGTTGCAAAGGCGTCGTATGGGTGTTCGGCTGTGGCGGGCGGCAGGCGGAGGATGCGGCGAATCCTAGATGGAGTTAAGCGGGTGACAAAGTCATCGATGTGAGCAGTGAAATGATGGTCACCTTCGTCCGGATGGTATGTCAGTGTGTACCAGAATTGCTGGAGGTAGAAAAGGGGTACCCGCTGGTCCAGTGCAAAGGCATAACGAAGCGAATGTCGTTGAAGGATGTCGAGGATGACTTGGTGTTCTAGAGTGATACCAAAGTCTAGACGGTGGTTGTTCGGTTTGATTTTTCGAAGATGTGCTCTAGGCATCAATATGTCATCCCGGTTAGCCACGTTGATGGTTGGTTCTGTGGAGCGTTCGGAAGGCATCGGGTGTTCATCATCTGAAAGGTTCGGATCATTCATGGCTGCCATTGCTTGCTGAAATAAGACAGTTAGGCAAACCAAGTTTAAAGTTAGTGTATTGAGTCTTAAAAAAATGCTAAGTCTTTTTTTGTCGAGTCCCATTGGGTCGATAACAAATGTTATCGAGTGCAATGGGATCAAGGAAAAATGAGTTGTCGAGTGAAAGAGGATCGACAAAAAGACTTGTAGAAAAAAATAAGAACAAACCTGTGGAAGGGATGTCGAGTCGTTGAGAATCGAGAAGTACAAGTTATCGAGTGCTAAAGGGTCGATGAAAATACTTAAAAAACTTTTTAGAGGGTTATCGATCCATTTAGACTCGATAAGCATTCAAAGAGCATGTTGTCGATTCTATGAGGCTCGATGAAAAGACTTGGAAAATCTAAGCGCATGTTATCGATCCAAATGCATTCGATGAAAAAACACTTTGAACAGTTTAGAGCATGTTATCGAACCAAAGGGACTCGATAAAAATACTTAGGGATTTTCATCGATCGATAGAAAGTCGATAAAAAAGGTTATCGAGTTCTAAGGGCTCGATAAAAATACTTAGTATTTTAATCGATCCTTGGGGGGTCGATAAAAATTGTGATCGAGTCCTAAGGGCTATATGGGAGTGTTATCGAGCCCTAAGAGTGCGATAAAAAAAACTTAGTGAGGACGAAGGTGTTCTTGGTCAGATAAGAATGGCTCGATAAAAACTCAAAGGATCATATACGACTCGATAAAAACTCATAAACCAGTCGAAAATATTCTAAGTGCTTAGATTCCAAAAAGCGCCTAAAACTAAGGCAAAATCCTATTACTAGGTGCGAATGGTGATAGGCAACATTATTAGTAAATCACTTAAGACTAAAAACCATTATCTACCCACGATACTAAACCCCAAAACCGAACAGTCTCCCCACAGAAATTAAAGCATGCAATGGATAAAAGACATATGTGCAAGAATTAAAGATGATAAGGGGAGAAATACGAACCTGGTGGTACTTTCGGATCTGAAAAACTCGAAGTTTTGAGAATTTGATCTTGGATTGCCAAGAACTTGAAGGGTTTTTCAGAGAGAAAGAGGGAAATTCAAACTTGTGAGAGAAGGGTCTGAGAGAGTGGGGCCCGATTTCTTTAAATAGTGGTCATCGGGTGATGACACGTGGCAGTGTGTGATAGGGCCGATGAAAAATTTCCCGTTATCGAGATGTCGATTGGGTAGGTTATCGAGCCAGAGGGGGTCGATAATCCACTGTTGTCGGACCCTTAGGGGCCGAGAACCTGACTTGAAAAATAATAATTAATTTAATTTAATTTTTTTTTTTTAAAACTTAAAGACAGAAAACACAAGGCTCCCCCTTAATATGTGCTAAAAGTGGTGTGCTCCCCCTAGGAATGTGAATGGATAGGAAAACGTACCTTGTTGCTCCCCCTTGAACGATGAACCATGGTGATACACACAGCAAGGTAGAAAGAAAAATGAAAGAAAGATTGAAAATACGGAACTGTAAGACAAAGGTCAAAATCTAAAAAAAATGAGAACCTAAGTGTTATGCAGATTGACTCGAAGAGTAAATGTGCATAAACCCTTGGATAGACGTTTTTGAGGATTTTGAGACACACTGATTTGTGATAATCAGGTTTTAAGATTGAGCATTCCCAACTTGGATACTAGGAACTGGAATCGTTTCTCATCCCGTGCCTTGGTAAACAAGTCGGCAAGCTGAAGTTCCGTATTAACAAAATATAGTTCAATTGTACCTCTTTCGACGTGATCCTTGATGAAGTGATATCGAACGTCGATGTGCTTTGTCTTCGTGTGTTGAACCGGGTTGCTTGAAATGGCTATGGCGCTTTTGGAGTCACAATAGATAGGAATCTTGTTGAACCAAAAGCCATAGTCTTTGAGTTGAGTGCGCATCCACAGTACTTGCGAGCAGCAGCTTGCGGCAGCGATATATTCGGCTTCCGCGGTAGATGTGGAGACGCAAGCTTGCTTTTTGGAGGACCAGCTGACCAATTTGTCTCCGAGGAATTGAATGTGGCCCGAAGTGCTTTTGCGATCGAGCATGCATCCGGTGTGATCCGAATCTGAAAAGGCAGTTAGCTCGAAACCCGTATCCTTGGGATACCATAGGCCAAGATTAGGTGTACCTTTTAAATACCGGAAAATCCGTTTGATCGCACTAAGATGAGATTCCTTTGGAGATGCTTGATATCTCGCACATAGACAGGTGGCAAACATTATGTCCGGACGACTAGCCGTAAGATACATGAGAGAACCAACCATGCCCCGGTAATTTTTAGAATCCACACCTTTTCCCGAAGGATCAGCGTGTAGTTTTGAAACCGGGGACATGGGTGTACCAACCGGAGAACATGACGTCATGTTGTATTTACACAACATATCCGAGATGTATTTTGATTGGTTGATGAATATTCCCGTAGAAAATTGTTTAATTTGAAGACCAAGGAAAAAATTCATTATTCCCATCATGCTCATGTTAAATTTTGCAATCATGAGTTCGGATAACTCTTTGCATTGCTGCGGGTTAGTCGAACCGAAGATGATGTCATCCACGTAGACTTGAATGAGCATAATGTCACCTTTGTCCTTTTTAATGAAAAGAGTTGGATCGATCTTACCTTTGGAGTATCCGTTCTTCACTAAATAGGTAGACAAACTATCGTACCATGTGCGGGGGGCTTGTTTCAAGCCATACAGAGCCTTGTCCAGAATGTAGACATGAGTCGGTTTGGAGGAGTCGACAAACCCGTCGGGCTGAGAAACATAGACTTCTTCACGCAGAACACCATTTAAGAAGGCCGTCTTGACGTCCATTTGGAAAACCACAAAGTTCTTATGTGCAGCGTAAGCCAAGAACATTCGGATTGCTTCAATGCGGGCGACGGGTGCAAATGTTTCGTCGTAGTCAATGCCTTCTTGTTGACGGTATCCTTTGGCGACAAATCTAGCTTTGTTGCGTATAACGGCTCCATCTTCATCTTGCTTGTTCTTGAATATCCATTTCGTGCCGATAACGGTCTTGTTTCGAGGACGGAGAACAAGGCGCCATACTTTCAGGCTCTCAAACTGATTGAGTTCTTCTTGCATGGCCACAATCCAATCGGGATCATTCATTGCTTCGAGAATGGATGTGGGTTCGACCTTGCTTATAAAAGAGGAGAACATGCAATCATTGGCCGAGGCGGAACGCATTGTAACTGGTCGGTTCGGATCTTCGATAATTTGATCAACAGGATGAGAGGGGGTCCATTTGGTTGTATGAGGAAGCGGTTGAAATGCATTTGGATCCGGGGTGTCATCTTGATAAGAACCTAACTGAAGATCTTGAAGAGATTCCAAGGTTGGTGCCACGTTTGATGATCTTGTGGCACTTGTGACATCCGTAGGGGTCGAAGTGGATGGTGGGGGAGAGGATGTCGATTCCGAAGAATTTGGTTGAACAGCCGGTTGAGGTTCAGGTGGAACGAGAGGAGCATCCGATGAAATAATTTGATCGGGAGGAGCAGTTGTAGATGCGCTTGGAGATGCAGCAGTTGAGACGGTTTCCGTTGTAATTGGCGGTCCGGAAAGATCCGAGGTCTCAGCAATCTCCAAGGTAGGCGGGGGAATCTGGAGAGAAGTATTAGTGGATGGTCCAAAGTAATCCGAGTAGAAGTACTTGAATAAGTCATCCAGATTTGACATGGCGGTTTTGGACGTTGAAGGTTCAGCGGGGTTGGGAGCAGGTTCCGAACGAATGTGAATCGAGAGAGTAAGTTCTAGCTTAACTTGGATGGCTTTGAGAAACGTGATGATGGTGTCGGGGGTTTCATCCTTTGATCGAAGGAACTTTACCCATGTGAATCGAGAGAAATCGTCCACCATTACTAGAACATACTTTTTACCATGTATGCTTTGAGTCCGCATTGGGCCGCACAAGTCCATATGAATAAGTTGAAGAAGTCGAGTTGTGCTGTGAACTAACTTGGGTTTGTGAGAGACCTTCTTCATCTTTCCCATCTCGCATGCGTCACAGAGATGCGGTTTGTCGAATTGATGGAGAGGCGATTGATGTTCTTGAAGTTCAAGTGAGATAAGCGATGATGCCATAACCAGGTCTTTGGACTAGAAACGTTTGATAGTAGACAAACACTTGAGGGGGTTGGGACTTGCGTGTGCCGGTTAGAAGCTCCTTACCATCAAACGTGCGAACACAGCATCTATCGGGTCTGAAATTTACTTCGAGTTGCTTGTCACAGAATTTTCCAATGCTCAACAGGTTGTGTCTTAGCCCTTGTACATAAGAGACGTTGGAAATGGTGATGTTGTTTTGAATGATATCACCATATCCTTTAATCGGTGCCAAGTGATTGTTGCCAAATTTGACGAATCCGCCCTTCTTTTCAGTGTAATTGGCAAGCAGCTCCTTTTGTCCGGTCATGTGTTTGGAGCATCCGGAATCTAAGTACCACACATGACCGATCTGCACAAAATCAGGCAGATTTAGGTACCCATTTGTAAATGGGTCCATCATGGTTAGTTGACATTGCACCCTTGGGTACCCACTTGAGGTGAGACTTATGGGCGTTAGTCATTTGATTTCTCGGACCCGATTTAGAAATGGATGATGAATGATAAAATTTGTGATTAAATGAATTATGCATGTCCGGAAAATAACCATAACCATAATCAATAGGAGGTTTACGAACAAAATCATCCACACCGCAATTAGAACAACAAATTTTATTACGAGAAAATTTGATTAAATGTCTAAAGGAATAAATTTGATAAGGAAAACGAAATCTAGAATTGTTTCTTTTGACATTAGAATGTAAAAACTTGTCTTCTTTGCGGGGTGTTTGCTTTGTAGTATGCGTGCCCTTTTTGACCCAAACCGACTTGGTTTCTAAAGTATGAAGCGCTGAAACATTGAAAGGAACACGGTTAGTATGGTTTTTGAAGACATGATTGGTTTTCGTTTGTTTAGAAATGGTTTGATTTTGACTCGTGGAACACTCCGTCGGTTCAATAGGCAATGAAACTGATTCCATAGGTTGTTTGCCTTTGTCTAAAAACTCTGTGTGCTTTGGAAGTACAGGATTGAAGTCAAACTCATCACACATGTCATTTAAGTACTCGTCCGATTCAAGTGAATATTGGTTAGAAAGAGCATCTAATTCAGCATTGATTTGTTCGTCGGAATAGGAACATTTTTGTTTTGGAAGATTGGAATTTGGGTCCATTTTAAACAACTCTTCGCAATTATCTAAATAATTGCTAACGAAGGCTTTACAAGTTGAAATGTTTGAAATAGTATCATTTTCATGAGTTTTGTTCAATTGTAAAGTTTCGTTCTCAAGTTGTTGTATTTTAAATAAAAATGATTCCTTTTCCTTTTTCGCCAAAGAACGTTCAGATTCCAACACTCGTTCGAGTTGAATAATTTTCTTTTCTAAAAATAGAATGGGAATGTACGGTTTACATTCAGGAATCTTGTTCTGAAGTTCTTCGGCTGAATATGATGGAAAGTAGTTGTTTGGAAGAGATTCACTTGAAGATTCCTCTTCTACTATTTGAGGATAGTAAAAAGGTATTTGAAAATAGTTTTTGTTTTGTCTCTTCCAATCTTCTCTTTCCTCAACACTAGGGTCCGGCTTCATAAATTGAATTTGGTAATCTGGACCAAGGTTCAGATATTCGAATTTATAAATCGTCGGAGTATTATAGATAGCCTTTGCTAAGTGTTTCGGGTTTTCAAAACCTAATCCGACTTTAGAGCTTAAATCTTTCGTTGCATTTAAGTGAATAGTGTGTTCAGTTTGACCAAGCTTGTAAAGTTTTAATTCCAAATTTTCGAGTTTTTCTAATAGATCTTGTCTTTGAAAACTGACAAAGTCAAACTTTGATGAAAATTTGGCAGTCTCATTCCTAGATGATTGAAGTTGAAGTGTGAGATCAGATATTTGTTGTTGAAAAAGATCATTTTCTTCTTTTAAAACATTTTCTCCGTTTCGAGATTGTGTGCTATACATTGAGAATTGACAAGGTCAGTTTGCATAAGAAGCAATTGTTTATGATTATTTTCTAGGCTTGCTTCTAAATTGGAAACCAAGAGTTTCTCGGTTTTCAATTTGGAGTGTAATTCCTTTAATTGACACATTAAATCATGCATTTGAGATACAAAAGAGTCATAGTCAGAAGGGCTTACCTCGGGCGTGTAGTCGGAAGCGTGAGAAGGAGTGTCATCAGAGTAAGCCATCAAGCTGAAATGTGCTTGAGTATCCCCTTCCATGTCATCTTCATCATCTTGATTAAGCCATTGTTCATCTTCAGCTAGAAGAACTTTACCGGCTTCTTTTTGTTTAGACAACATCAGTTTGTAAGTGAAGTAGTTGGACTCCTCCACTATTGGCTTCTTGCATTCCCTTGCATAGTGACCAGATTTGCCGCAGTTGTAGCACAGGCTTCTCTCACCCTTGAACTTGTCTTCTGGCTTGGGTGTCGGGCGTGGTTCTTCTCTTCTTGGTTTTGGTTCAAACAGGGCCTTTCGCTCATGATTATTAGATCCCGAGGCGTACCTTTGTTGGTTGGGATTCGAGCGACGTGAGAACTTTTGTTGAAAAGATCTCGTAAGGAAGGCCATTTGTTGTTGAAGTTTGGCAATTTCAGGATCATAGTCAAAATCTTCGTCTTCTAGTTCGTGAAACATCTCTTGAGGAGTGGAAGAGGAATCTTTTGCCATCAATGCGATTGGATCCGGGTTCTTCTTTGAATTTAACCCCATTAGTTCGAGAACCTCCTCTTCGTCTTGTTGAAGGGTTTCATAGACTTCATGAAGATCAAGGTCAGCAAGATATTTGCTGTGTTTGATTTGATTAGCAAACCGGCGCCATTTCGGTTGAAGATTGCTAACAAATTTAACGTTGTTTTCGATCTTGGTCTTACGAATTTCGTTCTTGCTTAGTTCGTTTACCAGTTGTACAAAACGGGTATACGTGTTCGTAAGACTTTCTCCATCTTTTGCCTTGAATTCTTCATATTGAGAGATGTTGTTGGTGATTTTGAGTTGTGTGCCAATCTTCGTTCCAAGCATGAACTTCTCTATGACCTCCGACATTTCTTTAGCCGTCTTCTTGTGGCTATCAATGCTCATATAGATTTCATTTGGGAGGCTCATAAGTAGATAAGAACGGGCAAGTTGGTCACCTCTCATTATCCCCTTCTCGTTTGCATCCCATGTACTTTTGAGTTTAACTTCCCTTCGTGCGAGCGTAGGAGGAGTATTGTTTGGCATAGCCAGAAACTCCTGATAAAAAATTGGAGGAGGACCTTCTTTGATTGAACGCATGATCTCATCGGCAAAGTCATGGCATTCAACGAAATCAAGGAATCTATCCTTCCATTGAGAATATTCTCCCGGGAAGAGAATTGGAGGTTTGGTGTCTGATCCAATAGCCATTGCTTCATGGGTGGTCATTGTACTTTTTGGGTGGACCTCGATCAATGAGTTTTTTTTAAAAATTTCTGAGTTGTCTCGCGAAACAGTAGGTTTTTCTCGAGAGACAAAGGAGGGCGATAAAATTATCGATTTAGGATTTTTATCGGGTGTGAGGTGCTCGATGAAAATTGTTATCGGGTGACAAAGGATCGATAATAAATGTTATCGAGTGAACAAGGCTCGATAAAAATTGTTGTCGAATTAAATAGACTCGATATAAATTGTTATCGAGTGAACAAGACTCGATAAAAATTGTTGTCGAATGAAATTTGCTCGATAATAACTCGATATAACTTTGATTAAAGAATTTTATCGAATACTGACCACTCGATCAAACTTCTTCTCGATTCAATAGGACTCGACAAAAAAAAATACTTTAATTCTGAGTTTTCTGTGATTGATAAACTAGAAAACAAAAACACAGTGTTCTTGACTAAAAAGAACTAGTCTTTTTATGGACAAGACTGTCTGGGTTTTCGAGTTTCTTATTTGTTCAATTACGGAAATTATCAAGATTACGAAAATTTATGATTTTACTAAGGAAATATTTAGTAAGAAAAGCTGCAGGAGTCACAAGTTCCTGAGTTTTCTTATGTAAAGATATTCAAAAGTAAAAAAATAAACTAAAGTAATTTTAATTAATCAGATTTAAATATTTTATGTAGGGGTCGATAAAAATTCAAGATTTTAAGCAGTTGAATCGATAAAAATTTAATCAACAGAAGAGAGATTCGAGAAAAATTCAATGATCAGATATGAGGTAGTCGACAATAATCAGTATGATGTTTTATCGGGTAAAGCATCAAACAGTAGGACTCGACAAAAAATTCAATGAACAGCAGAATTTGCAGAAATCGAAAAAAGTACCTTCTGTTTCGTGGTTTGCTCAGAAAATCGTAAAAACTCGTGATCTCAGACTCTGATACCACTTGTTGATCCCATTATAATAAGCACAATATAATAAACAGTTAATAGCAAAGTAATATGACACGAACAATGATTAAAGAACTTACGTACTCATATATCTCTTGTTGGTATGATAATCGATTACAATGTAATTCACGGTTTCAACTCTCTCTCTAAGTAATATGAATCGACTAGCAATAAAAGAAAAACCCTAACGTTCTATATTGCTAGGTCTAATCTAATTAAGGAAACAAAGAGTTTAAGAAATTATAAATTTCCTTTTACAATTAAGCATATCTTTTCCTTATTTTGTCACAATTAAATAATAATAGACCTAACAAAACTTGGCTGGAAATATGAAGAAGAAGAGAGAAGATGAGAGAATATGAGAGGACTTTTAAAGAAAAAGAAGTGGGAAATGAGGAAATAAGGGAATTTTGAACTTTTTATATGTGGGAGTTGGATTTGGAGTAGGGGGGCCAGCCATAAGGCCCAAGTCCACAAAAAAATATAATTGTTTTTTTTAAAACCCAACTTATTGTTTATGTGATCATAGAAATGAAAGAAATGAAATACAAGTAAATTTTGGTCATTTTTTCTCAATTTTTGGCAAAATTGTTAGATTTTAAATAGGATTTCTATATTTGAAATTAGAATTTTATATCATCAACTCTTATTATATTTGGTGAAATTAAATGTTTTTGGCATTACATTAAGATAAATTTTATCCTATACTTGCAATAGCGGCTATCGGGATAAGACACCAGAAATCTAAGTCGGTTACGCACTTAACTATCTAGTTAAGCTCTGCTAAATAAATTTTAAAATGTAGAGAAGTCCTAAACTATGACTAACCTGAAACTTCTGATTTGACAGTTGTCACATAAACGCAATAAAATACGAAAAATAAACAACCACAAACATGCAAACACGCAATATGGATTCGATTAGGCCCAACTATGAGGTTTTCGTGAGCCCACACGAAAACCCTGGTCCAAACCCTAAGGACACCGCAAGTTTACTCCCACTAGCTTCGTCAATCATGGTGGACTCCGGGACGCCGTCTTCAATTCCTTCAGTCTTTAGGTTTACAAAAACTAATCTAGGTTAACATAACCTAACTATTACATTGAAATCGGAAACGATACGCAGATCGCACAAAAATACAACCCATGAAATTAAATACATTTTAATTTAACCAACAGGAAAAATTAAAACAAACCATGAGTCAAGGCCTAAATCGAATCCATCATGGCAAACAACCAGATCAACCAAAGGGGCTTGGGTCCAATTAAACATAATTAACAAGCCCAACGAATCAATCAAAATAGGTTAAAACCCTATTAGGCCCAAACGGGCTTAAACCGTGAAACCCTACAAGCCCAATTAACAAACAGGGAAACCACCAAACAAATCGGAAACGCTCCACCCGAAGGTGGCCGTCGACGGTGGAGGAGCAGCGAGATCCGCGACGCACGTCGGTGGCGGCGGTGGAGCAAGGCGGCGGCGTCGATTGGGTGGTTTTTCCGGGTTCACGTGTTTAACCAATTTTCTATTGACTCTAACCCTAAATTCATTGTAACGGGGCTCTGATACCACTGTAGGGTTTTGATACCGGGATCACAATAAACATGCGCAGCGGAAACAAAAACAATAACCGGTAAAAACCCTAGATAGCCCGGATCCGTTACGAACAACTTTAAGGATTAAACATAACCATAGGGGGTTTAAAACAATACCTCAATGGTTTGGATTGGTTGATAAGAATCAAGTGTTAGGAATCAAAGTAGATTCCCTCTAGTGGTATCCACGCGAATATGAATCCGATCACAAATGGTTGCTAGCCCGAATATCCGAAGAACACCAAGAAATCGATTCTTGGTGTTTGTGTGTGTGTTTGTCGATTTCCAAGAGAGGAGAGGGGGGAGAGAGCAAACTTCAAGTTTCTCAAATTTGTGATGTGAATTATGAATTCAATAAGGCAACATGCTTTTATATAGTTTCCCCTTAATCTCGGATGGGGCTCAATAAAGCCCGCAAGGCTTTGTTGACATAATTAAATTATTCCATATATATTAATTAATTAATTAATTAATTAATTAATTAATTATTAACTTAATAATTAATTAACTAATTGGGTTTGGGCTTAAGTAAACTTTACTTAACCCTTGGGCTTTTAAATAAAACATTATTTAGGATATACGATCCTACATATTTGCCAACAAGGAATATAGTCCATGCAATTTATAGTTGTTGTGATAACAGTTTTTAGACGTGATTCTGTGTTAGCCGGTTACCCATGTCCGTATCAGATAATCTTTTTGGGGAGATATAATTGTATTGTGGAAGGAAGAAAATATCTTGATGAAGTTTTGGAGATAAAAGAAATATTGATTTGAAGGGAGCTTATTTGATTAAAGAAGAGGTGTTTTCTGAGGGGGAGAAAACCATTCTGATGAAGAAAGTTGTTTTCTGAAGCTCTATATTGATATCTATGTCAAGTCTTTAAATGTTCATGATGTTTAGGAGTCTCCTAATCGTCATGAGGGGAAAAATATTATCAAAATACGTGAATGTGATTATTTAAAGACTTGTTATTGACTTATCTCTTAATGCTTTGTTGGATGAAAGTTCAAGAAGATGGAATAAAAATCAGCTTAATGTCAGATTTGCGATACTGTATGGTATTGTTCACATCTCTCGCATCACATCACCAATTAATTTGATTCAAAAAGCATTAGATAGATAACAAACGTATCTGCAAGTTTCATGTTTTATGTTTTCAAAGATTCAAAGTGTAGAAGGATCAGATCTGTTTTTAAAGTTGGAAGTAAAGTGTTGTTGTGAATTCAAAGTTACAATTCATTGCGTCCAGAGTTCAGTCTTGTGCTTTCAGATTTATGTATGAGTACTTAGACTTATAACTCAATGAATTTCCTTAGCTATGACCAAATATCTTTAGAGTTATGCCATGAAGTTTGAGTTAGCTTAGCTCATTCAGAGTTCCAGAGTTAGCCTAGTGTGTTCAGACTTTTGCTGTTAGATTTGCGCAGTTGTGGCATTTTGATCATACCTTATTCATTATTCATCCAAATCTTATTATTCTAGATGTATTGGAAAGCTAAGACACATTTCTACAACTTTGATGTTTTGTATTTTCTCAAATTCAAGATTCTGGTATGTCAGAGACTGAGTTGAACTCAAGGGATAGTTGTTGTCCAAAACTCAAAGGTGTTTGAAGATGAAGATTGTTTTCACAACTGAAGATATGTTTACTGACAGTGTTGATGGTTGTTGAACTATAATCTCAAATACAAAGGGGGAGATTTTTGAGGAAAATATTATTGTATTCGAGATCATTACATCATTGCTAAAGTGAAGATAGAGAAGGTAAAAGTCAACATAAAGTCAAAGATTGTCAAAGTACTGATTAGAGTATAATTGTTGTATAGTTTGACTTAGTGTAAGTCAAATTTATAAATATAACTATTTTGTTGGTCTTTGTAACAATCTTAGAGAGAGCTTATTTTATAGATTTAGTGTGTGTATTAGAAGGTGTAAACACATTTCTCTCTACATTCATAATGAAATAATATGAGATTGTGATTGAATGCTTGTTACTTGATCATTGTAGGACTTACAGATGTTATGAACATAATAACACTCTTGATGAAATAAGAGAAACCACAAACTCATAAATCTAATTCTGAGATGAAAGATCTTGAGAAAACTTTTGAGCTAGGACAACAAGTTTGTGGAATATTATCCCACCGATCCGCATATGTCCATAAAATGATCAAGTGATTTAATATGGATAAAGCGCATCTGGGTAGCACTCTCATGATCGGTCGAAGCGTTGGATATAAGGAAAGATCCATTTCGTCTAAAGGATGATGACGAAACGGTGTTGGGAGCTAAAATTCCCTATTTAATTACAATATGTGCATTATTTGCTTAGCATAATATACTTGATCATATATTGTATTTCTAAGTGAACTTGTTAGCTAGATTTAGTTCAACGTCAACGCAACGGCATTAGAATGATATTAAATTAATATTTTGCAAACACTTACATGGGCTTATACTTTCCCTGGAGAAAGAAAAATGGGATTGATAATGGAACTTCAATACTTACTTAGAATGTGAGCGGCAAAAGTACTAGCCTCATAGAAAAACACCAAACAATGTCTCAATATGTCTTTGATGATATTAGTGTCTACATGACCCATACAAAGGTCATTCCCAAAGTGGATAAGGAATTACCATAGGGAACACGCAGATTACTTGGAAGTGAACTAAGAAAAACCTTGTAACTACCTCTTCAAACTATTCCAAGAATATTGCTCTATATAAAACTGTTCAAGAATGTACATGGTTAAGGACTATCATTACACATATTAGAGGAGCTAGAGTTTTGAGTTCAACCAATATCCTACCTTCATATATTGAAATAGTGCACCGCGTATCAAATAAATGAAAGTAAGATACATCACAAGAAGCATATTCTGCTTAAGTTTCTATACAATCAACAATAACAAACTTTCCCCTAGATTCAAGCGAATCAAGTAAGATGTCAGGAGAATGTGACACATTTTTTTACCAAATCATTACCTAAAACCATATTTTGGAAAACATGTAGAAGGTATCAGAAAGCATAGAAACTCCTTGATTAATACACAAATCAGGGGGAGTAGTAGACAAAAAGGGGAGTCTACTATATATGTAATATTGGTATATCGTGCTATTTCCTTCACCCAAGGTTTTATTTATCCCATTGGGGTTTCTTCTTTGGTGTAAGGTTTTAGCAAGACAATAGTTTATATACCATCATGCTTTCCTAACTCTCATGAGTAATGTACGAATCTAAGAAAATATTAGACTAAAAGAAAAATATATGTATTGCAAAGAAACTGGTGCGTTGTACTTTTTCCTTCGTTCTATTTTTATTTTTTCCAACTGGGTTTTATTTTGGCATACGATTTGAACAAGACAATTGTGCACCATTACTTCTTTGACTCGGCACAGGGCGAGTGTTGTAGGATAAATGTGTCACCGTCTAAAGGATATGACGATAGAGATAGATACATTAGAGTTACATTAGAACTGAAATATCTGGTAGTTATCTACATGTAACTCATCCATATATAAAGGACTTATGATTAATGAAAACTACATATTCATTCTCTCTATTCTATTGTTGTTCTATTTAGGTTTTTCCTTTAACAGATTATTAGTTTTGGCTTGTTATTAAAAGTTGTATTAGGTTTATAAGATGCTAGAGATGTTTGTTGCATAAGACTAATATTTATAGAATCAAATAATTGTGCATTATAAGTAAAAGTATTTGACGTTTTAACAAGTTGAGGGCGCTTTGAAAATAACAAGTTGTATAAGATTTTATATGACATTTCAAAAAATTATACTAACACATTTTTGTAAGACGCTTATATAAAACATTTTCCAAATAACATCTTCTACAAAAACTGATCGAGGTTTTGTTTCAAAATTGTTCTAATACCCATGTGAAAACGTCCAAAAACATCCTCTAAATATAATAAAACTCTTTTACATAGAATGCACAAATGTTTAGATATTTTGTGATCCTATAAACCGAATTTTTTGAAACATTAGACGATAAAATAATAAACTTATGGACTGTGATGACTTAAAAACATAATTTTAAATTTTGGTTTTCCGATGAACCATCAAACACCTAAAATCGTAAATCCAGGAGCCAGAAACAAAACTCTTTTTATGGTTGGGTTAATCAAACAAAGGCTTCTTTGAGCCATGATCTCACGTCTTGTTTGAATGTTTGTGGATAGTGTTCAACAAAACGACATCATATGAGATATGGCATCTTTCTTTATAGAATCATGCAAAATACATTATTTTGGGGCCGTTTACCAAATGCTTACCCGGATAAGGGCTTACCAAGTCACATTACCTTACCGGATGAACCTGACAAGGACTAAGAACCTTACCCGTTAAGAGCGAAGACAAGGACCGAGAATCTTTAAGTGAGGCCGACGAATCTTACCATGGTTAGCACTTACCGGGTAAATTGTTGTACACAATAGCGTTTTGGTGGAATAAAACCTTACCCGGTAAGTAACTGAGGGGCATTTACCAAAATTACCCGGGTAAGTGCTTACCGAAAAAATTCAATACTATCATTTACTTACCGGATAAGATTTTAGTCGACCAAAATGATATTGTATGCAACAATTTATCCAGTGAGCGCTAACCGTGATAAGAGCCGTCACCCTTACTTACTGGGTAAGACTCTCGGTCATTGCCTTAGCTCTTACCGGGTAAGATTCTTGGTCATTGTCATATTCATCCAGCAAAATAATATGACTTAGTAAACACTTACCCAGGTAAGCATTTGGTAAACGGCTCCTGAGTGTTGATTTTGCTGGTAAGCAAGCACTTGCCCAGGTAAACATTTGGTAAACGACCCCTTAGTGTCCCACAAATTTTTTATGCAAATACTACTCAAACTCTTATCTTCAAGTGGAATATACAAAATACTTCCCGTTTGATTTACACAAGGGTCGTTACTAATTACTGACTGGGAAAGCGCTTACCGATATCACTTATCTTACCCAATGAGCATAGAAAAAACCAATAATCTTACCTTGTAAGAGGCATAGCCGGTAAGTGATTTTAGGCCCGGTAAACATTTACAGGGTTAAAGACGCTTACCAACAATCCATTTAAATTGGCAGAGTTGTTACACATGATAAGGTAAGGGAGAATGATGTCTCTTACCAACAAGCTCTTACCCGATAGGCCTTTGGTAAATGGGCACTTAATATTAATAAAAGTAACAAATAGAGGCTCTACAATGCTTTGTTAAATCATAAAACAAAATCTAGCTACAAGAGGAGAAGGCTCCTCTGATTATAAACAACAAAAGGAATCTCTAACAAGTTCTAAATTCCTACGAAGTTAAATAAAAAAAAGAACCAAGACATGCAAAACACGTTCGAGCATCTTGAACTTGTCTGATCTAAAGCAACACATTTGACTGTTTATACTTGTTGTCTCTTCATTTTTGAAGAAATTTAAAAGCTTTTGAGTTCTACGAACTTTAAAACGAAATGAACCCAATAAACCTCACACGAAGTAAGGCTCTGGTACCTCCACCGTAAGGAGTAAAGACGTTGGATTTTTTGATACGAACTTTACAAAAGTTGAAATAGAAAATGTCAAATGGTACTACAAAACCAAATTAGAATTTCATGGGCTGGGAACAAACAAGCCACCAAAAAGCCCACGGGAACCCTCAAAACCATTAAAAAAACAAATATAAATATAAATTAAGGATCAGAAACAAAGGGAGGGATGTGTATACTTATATATGTATGAACAGTTGAATAACTATGACCGTCTGTTGGAAGGACTTTTGGCTGTCAAACTGTTACCACTTGAAGACTTAAACATGCCTGTAAGCAAATGGAAGAACAAGAGTTTAAGGCATATGGGAATATGAATAAACAAAATTGTTTTCCTTGTGCTCACCAACAGAATTGATTTTTTCTTTAGTACTTCCAACCATCCTAATAAAGTACTTAATAAGACTTTCAGTTTATAGTAACAAAAACTATAGAAATGTTTTACAATAAGAGTAAGACGTCTTAACAAGTTCTATCGACGAAAATGGACAACCTGATCTCACACAAATTAAAAGTAAATCGTTGTATTAAAATTTTTTTACTGGACACACACTGAAAAGTCCTATTAGCCCTTTTTATTTTAAAACACTTTTGAATGGAGTAGTATAATAAGGCTAATAGGACTATTTACTTTCTTGTGTCCTATTATCTATAGGACTTCTTATGTCGTCTTACTTCGTGCTAGAACTTATTTTATATGACATAGAGTTTTGGTTCTATAAACATAAAGTCCGTTCGGTAGCATTTGGTACGCATACATGATTGGACTGGACAAGGCGGGACAGAACTGGACAAGGCGGGACAGAACTGGACAAGGCGGGACAGAACTGGACAGGACAGGACAAGAGGGTGGGACAGGACTGGACTGGACAGGACATAGCAAATGTATGTTTGGTACACCTAGGACAGGACAGGACATGACTAGACAAGTTGTCACATAAGGTTATGGTGGTCGGCAGTGGTAGTGGTTATGGTAGAGGTAAGGTGGCCACGGTGGTGGTGGTAGCGATGAACAATGGTGGTTGGTGGCTGACAGTGGTTGTAGAGGTAGTGGAGGAGGTTGTTGTTCTAGAGAAGAAGGTGGAGGTGGCCAACGGTGGTGGTGGTAGTGGCAATGGATGATGGTGGTTGGTGGCCGACTGTGGCTACCAGTGGTCGCCGCCGGCGGTATCGCCGGTCGTGACTAGTGGTGTTGACTATTAAAACAAGTACCATATTCAGGTTATATGTCAAATGAGGGTAGATTAGTGATATTTGATTTTCTGTCTCATTCTTGTCCCATCCTATTCCACCTATTTTGGTGGAACAAGAAAAAACTTTTTTTGTCCCACTCCGTCCCACATTGTCCCATCTTGTTCCACCTTTTTTAATTACTCTGGTATGGATCCTAAAAGACACATTTTGTTGTAACGACAGACTCAACTCCTAAACTTCCGGTAGCAAAGAAGTAAACTTATGGCGGTTGCTTAATACTTTGTAATAAAAGGGATCTTAAATGTTTGCATGATACAACCACTAATGTAGTACAAGTTAATCGTGAGTACTGAAAGAATAAAATTGGAATTAATTGTTCACTAAACATTGTAAGAATACCAACTCAATTAGATCATCAAGTATCATGACTCATGTACCTTTTGCAGCTTTAGGAAGTTCCTTGGATATTTTTGACAATGGTCGAGAAATTTTACCGCCTGTTTTTGGCCTGCAAAACCAATTTTTGTGTTAGCGTTCTAGCAAATAGATATTTATATACTGATGTTTCAAACATGGGGAATCTATTAGCTACGATGAAATCAAAATTCGACTCCTGAACAAGTCTATTCTTCTTGTTTATATTTTTTAGATCGACAAGGTGTCAGTTCACAACCAACCATAAAGATAATGTTTTGGTACTTGAACAACTATATAAGCTATCAAATAAACTAATCGTATTTGGTAACAACTAGCTCATAAGTTATATAACAATGTAAAATGATATAAAAATATATATCTTGAAAATTCAATTGGAAAAAATAGGAAAATATAATCGGAAAATAGAAGTACTTGTAAAAACCCACTAGAGTTGATTGAATTTGAAATGAAGCAGCTAGCTTATGATTGACCAAATGAGGCATTTTCAACAAGTTTAAAAAAGAAACTATAATATATGATTTCCAAACAAGGACTTATGTTACAAATCACACTGTTGAGATGCCAATCCCATATGGTTATGCATGCAAGCATTGATCAAGGTCTTCCAAAACTCAAGATATGGTTATCATGCAAGCATTGATCAACCATACATTTGGCAACAAGAGCTTTGGACACGTTTATATCTATATATATATAGGGGGCAATTCGAGAAAGAACCGATTAGTTTGTAGTAATTGTAAGAGCCAATCTCATCCACATATCAATGGATAAGTTAGGAAATTTATAATTTTCGTAACTTTTAATATATAACATTTTAATGAAAGAGCATTTTAGGTATTTTAAAACTGTCTCTCGTCTCTCCCCTCTCCTCCCACCTTTTACCGGCCACCGGTGAATCTTATTCTGGAAAATACCAATCAAAAGATACACAACGTGATTAAAAAAAGATAAACAGAAACGACCCTCAGTGTGATACACAAATACATATAAGATGCACTATGATTACCACTATGATACCATTGTGAAACCCACTGTGACGCCGAAAATGAATACAACAACACCGGTAAAGCAATATTACCTGATACATTGTGTTACACTTCATAAAAAACAAAAATACATTGTGATACCATCGAGAAATGGAGCTGTGATTCGTGAAAAACGGTCGGCCACAATTTATTGGATATTCAACTTAAAACATATTCATCTATAGGGTTTTATTATTTTAAAAATTTTACCAATTTATCCTTTATGTTATTTTAGAAATAACATTAATTATTTAAAATGATTGGTCCACATTGGTTCTTACAGTTACCATAAATATCTAGTTTTTATTTGATTAGGCCCCTATATATGTGTGTGTATATATATATATATATATGTATGTATGTATGTATACAGGGTCAGGTTCAGAGTAAACCGCAAAAAAATTAAAAACTAAGGAACACTCTGCTAACCGTTCATCTGGACGATAATGCACATGTGTATACAAGTAATTTGTAAGTAATTTGTCTAGTACGCATATGTGCATAGCATACATGCATAAAAACCAAGAAACAACTTCAATTACTTGTATGCACAACCTCCACGTTATTTTACTTATTCCGTGAATCGGAAGCGGGGCAATGCCCCTCTTTTTGGACCCAAGGCTCGCCTCGGCGGGCCGATCCGGGTTACCAAAGTGTCAACTATGTATAGATTCAAACAACACAAGCAACTTGTACCTCTCTAGGGTGAAAGGAGCAATGATTGTAGGAACCAATATATTCCCAAGACATAAGTTATTCAAAACTATTTTAAAATAAAATTTACAGGACATTTGTTTTTATATAACACTTTTTTAAATAATGTCATGTAAAACAATTAATAGCACACTTTATTTTGAAAGTGTTATAAAAAAACTTGTTAAGACGCCCAAAACGTCCTACAAACCTATTCCAACGATTTTACACAGGATGCACAATTGTTTGGTCATATAAACTTAAGTGGTATGAAGTAGTGTATTAGAATATTTTAGACATTTTTGGCGTCCTATAAACCCGATTTTTGTTGTAGTAACTATTATCGACTATCATATGAGCATGTATACTCTTAGGCTTTTGATAAATATAAGGTGCAAGTTCATATAGCCCAAAGCATATCCTAGACCATAAGACCACTACACTTACATGAACCGGATAAAAAAGGTGATCAATATTTTTTATGCCCTTCATTCATTCTCGCGAAATATGTATATAGATGCCACAAATATTATATGAACACTGCTGTTGGACAAGAGATAAATGAAACAGTCATATTTTTGTTGGATTATAAACACGGTTTATCTCCAACATTGTAGTCTAAATACCAATCTCTTGCAAGTACAAACCCAAACCCAAACCCAAACCCAAGATATTGAGAATTATTTAGAAAATGTGGTTTAAAATCTAGAGTTGTTTATGCATTGAAAATTGTGTTATCATTTAATAAGAGGTACGAAATATGTGGTTGAGGTTGATCTAATCCTCCATTAAACAGTGATGCATTGAGTTTGGAAGCATCATGTGAGAAACAAAGAACATCGAGTTGTAAAAGAGAGTTGGTTGAATAAAATTTGAAGTTAGAAAATGGTGTTTTTTATGTGTCAAGTTTTCTCTCCAACAAAGTGGTATCAAAGACGAAACCCTCTTTGGCCCACTAGTATCATCGGGTTGCCAACATATATCACAATCTCCCTATAGATCAAGGATTCAAACCTCACCAAATGTGAGGAGTGTGTGAGTATTTTCGGTGTATTATATATACTTAAACAAGTGGTATCAAATTTAAGGTGATGGTATTGGTTTACAGAATTCTTATCTTCCTCTTATTGCAACTTTGTCTAATCTTACACATATGGTAGTATAGCAGCTCTGGAACACAAAAACCATACCATACACGTCGATGTTACTAACTTCCCATAAAGGAGGCGAACAAGTGAAAAGGTACGTCTACAAACATTTAGAGGAGAATTTGAATCGTTACATATGAATCATCTTTGTCTGTTTTGAAAATGGAGAGAAGTTGGAACTTGGAACTTGTGAGAATCATGAAGAAGATATTTCGTTCACTAGATCCCAACTTAGAGCTTATTGTCATGATGATTGAAGGAACTAAAGATGTGGAACAATAACGAGTCGAGCAACTAGAAGGGTCGTTGCAAGCCTCTTAAGAAAAGCATAAGAAAAAACATGGGATCACCAAACAACTCCTCAAGGAGAAAAAGGGAAGCAATTGCATGACAGAAGCCAAAATAACCGAGGAAGAGGCCAAGGACAAGGTTGTGGCTGTGAACGAGGTTGGACTAGAAAGCTCATCGTGGAAAGGGAAGTTATTCAAACTCGAGATTTGACAAACCTCGAGTATAATTCTCCACATGTTAGAAGTATGTGCCATTATGCTTCAGATTCTAGAGATCCAAGCTATGATACTATAGAGAATGCTAATTAATTATGCCAAGGTAAAGGCCGAGGAAAAAGGAACATTACTACTAACACACATGTAGTACCGGAGACAATAAAAATTTTATTATATCTTGACATACAAATATTAGCAACCATATATGTGGAAGAAAATAGATTTTTGTGGAGCTCCATGAGTTGAATAGCGGGATTGTCTCCTTTTGAGAAAAAGGTGATATTCTCTTTCGTGCCAAGATGGTAGCCACCAATTAATTGCTAATGTCTATTACGTCTCCAATATGAACAACACTATTCTAAGCTTGGAATAACTCTTAAAAAAGACTACAATATTAACATGAAAAATGTAATTTTTTTTATAAGAGACCGGAGAAGAAACCTAATAACAAAATTGAAGATGTCAGAAGATCAAATGTTCAAAGAGATCTTACTAAATGTTTGTAAACTTGTTACAAAGATGGATCATAGCTACCACATCTTAGATTTAGACATCTCAAATTTGGAGGATTGAGATATTTCCCTACAAGGCAATGGTGAAGGGAGGACCACGTTTTAACCATCTCGAGCATCTATGAGAAGGGTGCTTACGAGCAGTGGCAGATGGAGCAACAAAAAGGGGGGGGTCCTTTCCCCCCAGTGAATTGTTAAAATATATATATATATATAGGCTAAAAAATATCAAAAATACTAAATTTAGCCTTCGTTCCCCAGTAAAATTTTCCAACGGACCCCGTCTTGCCGGCATTGACAAAAACACTAAGAGCGCTTCCAGCCCTAATGTTTCCACGATTTTTATCCATATTCACTTTTCCAGCCATAGGGGCTCTGAAGGCTCCTCTTCTTCAACCATTTTGCAAGATTGCATCTATGAGCTCACATAAGCCGACCACGACAACAATGGGTATTCATCACCAAGGGCGGTTTGCCAACAACCCATCAATGGGCGTGAGACCTTGTCACTTTCAAGTGTGAATACAATGGTGAAAATAAGAAGAAAAAGATTGAAGTGATGGAATCAGGTTAGTAGGATAACAATAATCTTTGAGGCCGAGTTGTAGAGAGGGGTGGGTCTTCAAAGAATGTCCTATTCGAGGAGCAAAGCAAAAGGTAAGAGATTTTGCAACTATTTCTAGAAACCTGGCATTTGGGTGAGAGAATGTCTAGAGCAAAAGAATCAAGAGACGAAGCCTCATCATTTGCAAATAAGCGATGAAGCCATTTAAGTCTTAATAGACTCTGCATTCTAGGTTGTGAGATTTTACGTGATGTTCAATGTAAAGCTACGGAAATGACATGTTTGTGATTATATTAGTACGCATTCATTTAGATCTTGATTTTTTTCAGTTTGGGCAATTTACATCGTGAATTTTGATGCTCAAAAATATTCGTCAACGACGGTTCAAAGCTTTCATGGGGTTCCATGGTCATTAAAGGAATTGAAATCCCCACACCACTCCTTCCTTTTTGTCCACATAGTTTTGCAACATATCCATTTTAGCCATTCTAACGTGTTTGACAAATAGCTTCAGTAGTTTAGCATTTTTGTGGTGGTGTTTGGGTTGGATAGCGTTCGGTGCTCCCAAACACATTTTGCATACTAGTTTTGTCCAAGAGAGTGTGTGTTCAAGCATGAACCAAACTTGATTTGGCTTTGCCTTTGTGTTTTAGGCTCACTTTATCTCTTCGGAACTTTGTTGGGTGGTGCAATAGAACTTTTGGTGGTAGAGATATGTATCGAGTTTGGTGTTTGACTCTTAGACGTCTTTTGTTGATCCCACATAGACTCATACAAGGCATTTATCTCATGCAACTTTAGCTATGGGTTCTTCTCACGGTGAAGTGTATGCTTTTCCAATATTTTGTGGCAGCAAGGTGTCAATTGACTCATTATGCCTGTACTTGTATCTATAAGTCTCCTTTATGGAGTAATGGACTTTTCACATTTAGGCACAGTAGATGTACATGATAGTTTCGCTTGGAATGCTCATAGTTGTATCTACAAGTCGGTTGTGGGGTATAAGGATTTGGGGCAGCAAAGATGCATGTCAGTTTGCTCATTATGCTAACTATTGTGTTTTCATGACTTGTTGAATGGGTAATGGAGGTTGCTCTTAATGTTCATAGTTGTAGCAACAAGGCACCTTTGTGGAGTGATGAGATATCTACATTGAGGTGGAGTAGGGATACATTATTAGGTTAAGGGTGAAGTCTGACATTCTTTGTTATATGGCATGTCTGGTTTGGGGCATTGCCTATTGACCTATTACTTATGAAAATAATTTGGAAATTAGTAGCTCCATTTGGAGGATTCGCGTCGTCATTTATTTGGTAGGTCGTACCCGTCAAGGATACTTTAATAAATTGAGATTTGGGTTTCACGTTTGACCATTGATTTTATGGACACCAAGTCGGTGATCCAGTTTAGATGATGGTTTGTGGATGAGGTGGAATATTTTTTGCTACTTATTTAGCATCGTTTGTGTTATTCTTTAAAACTCATGGTCTCTATCGTTAGCAGGTTATGACAATGCTAAAGATTGTTAGCATGTGAGTGATTTCAAGTCGTTTGTATATTGAAGGCAGGCTTGTGGCATACTAGTTAAGGCTTGTGGGGGATGAGGCTAGATAACCCATCTACCCCAGGTTCGAATCCAGGCGCAAACAACTTGTGGCCACTGGGGAATTATCTTAAGGCTACATGCTTTAGCAGTCTTAAAATAGCTAGGGATTAGTCTAGGCAAATGCCTAGGATACCCCTTCCAAAAAAAAGGCATGTGTGTTAAGCATCAAGATTGAGTGTTGAATTTTATTATGCTTAACACGTAATTGGGTATCGAGCGAGTTGGGTTGGGTCGGTTAGGAAGACATGCACTGATGGAAACCCGTGGAACGTCATTATATGCTTGTACCATATTGTTTGCTTAATTTGTTTGCTTTGCATTGTTATCCTGACACATAATATGTCATTTGTCCATCCACAATGATTGTGGATTTCGTCTCCCACCACACATTACTTCTCCCCAATGGTACTCTACCATAATAGTTGGAAAATTCTATAAAATTGCTGCTAAAGAGGTAGCTTACAAAGACCTAATCTTCAATAATCATGCACGTTCCAAAATTGATGATAATCATGGAAAACCAATGATTTTGATAGTGATGTTACAGAAGCAAGAGATTTTTGTGGGAGGTGAAGGTAATAATTCAAGATACCTTTGTCCAGAAAGTCATTTTTTACCTCTTCTGTAACTTCTGTGGGAGTAAAATGTTTGACATGTTAGCAAAACAATAAAATCATCCATAGTTGAGATGCATGCGGAAGGAGTAAAAAAACTTACTTGTTTGTGCTATGGGATGATCTTGAACCTTCACGAGATGGGCTGCCATCAACAGAGCTATCTGTGTCTGCACCCACATAAAGCCAACTATCAGATACGTAATTTAATCTCTCACATTGACATTATGTTGCACCACCAAATTGTAAATTCTGACTATCATCTGAAAGATTCTTACCTTCTCCATGCCGGAAAGATTGTCTAAATCCATCAAAAGACTTACGCCTATTGTCTTGTAGGTTTCCATGAGCGGTGGATCTTACGTTGTTGCGTGGAGAAGCTCCTGCTATAGGAGATGGGGAAGAAGACCCATACCTCGATGAACGTCTCTCACCGGCAACAGGAACAGGAACACTTGGAAGAGCATTTTTCTTATCTTTAAGATGTTGTTGGCGCTCAATCTCCTCGTCCTTTTTTGCAATCGTCTCTTTGAGGGCAGCCACCTATTTGATGAACCAAAACCAAAAAATAAATTTACATGTATTAAGCATCTAGGAAAATATTAATGAAAAACAACATTATAGTTACTAGATAATATTAGTACATCCATAAGATATAATAACATGATGATAAGCATCATGGGAAAACCGATAATAGAAAAACAAAAGTAACAGAAATATCCAAACGAAACCTGCATTTTTCTATTTCTAAAATGATCTACCCATTGCTTTAGTTTAAACCTTTTGTGTTTAGTAATTCCATGCTATTTAATATATTGGCAAACAATGAGAGAGAGAGAGAAGATAGCATTCATAAACAACGGTTTACATCTCTTTGGAAACATGAAGAAAACAACATTTATGAAGAACAATAAATAATATTTCATCATGACATGGAGCATAAAATACCTGTTCCATCAACTGCTTAATATTACTACCCTCTTTACTACTCCGAGCGGGACCCAGCTCCACTCCAGAGACCCTTTCAGCAAACTTTAAGGTACTCAAACTTTCAATATATGAGGCAGATTCCGGATTCAAATTCACAAACATAAGTGTCTTTGCTTGACCACCTGTATCAAGGAGTAGAAAACTGGGTGCATCACGTGAGCGAAATGTTAGAAAGGAACACTTGTATTTACAATAAATTAGAGTGGTAACTACTAATTTTATTAGCACTTTAGAAAGTTTATTTAGAAGGAATGTTGGTTAAAGCCATAGAAGTACAAGGTAAGAAATTGAGGCCAGAAACTAAAATTAGATATTCTCTCTCTCTCTCTCTCTCTCTAAAACTCGTCCTTTCCCTTTCTTCATTGAAATTCCTCAAAATTTTCTCCAATCAAATGCTTTATATTCAACATAAGTCATTTGAAAAACTGTTAAGAATGTCAACCAATAATCAAAGATTAAGATGTCGTTTACCAAGCACTTAGCAGGTAAGCGCTTACCGGATGTCACTTACGTTATCGTGTGAACATAGCAAGGCCGAGAAATCTTACCCGGTAAGAGGCCACATAAGGGCAAAGAGTCTTGCCTGGTAAGTGAGTTGTAAGAGTCTATTTTTAAGCTAAATAGAAAAAAGAAAAATTACGGCTTTTTAATATTAATACATGAAACAAATAATAATAATAATAATAAAAATAATAATATAGTAATAATAAACAAGAGGCTGTAATATATTTATTATAAGTACAACAAACAAAAAAAGGCCTGGAAAACGGGCTTGAAAGGGCCGGTAATGAGGTGTAAGTCACCTAGTTCCAAGCTCCTCAACCTTTTTGGATAAATAGGCAGCCGCATTCTTGTACTTTTTGTCTTCTTTAATTGGAAACTCTAAGAAAAACGTTCACACGCACAAACTCTCATCTTTTATGAGGGAGAGGAAAAGAAGGTTAAAGCCAAGAAAGTTGAATTCTGCAAACTTGAAGGGGTCGTTCGGGTTTTTTTTGGACGGGTGTCCCAAGCATATGTACTAATCCCGACAAATTGTAACTGCAAGAAATCAACCCTGATAAATTCAATGGACACAATTGTTGTGTACACCTGGATTTGAACCATGGGCAGATGGGATATTACACCACATCCCCCACGTCCTCAACCACTACGCCACAACCCTTGTGGTTGGGGGCGCTTGGTTTGATGGAATGGTTTCGAGGGATTTCAATTTCGTGGAAGGATTTGGAATTTGAGAGATTTGATTTGGAAGGATTTAGAATGTTTGGTGTGTTCAGTTTGTGGGATTTAGAATGGAATTGGATTCTATTTTTTATAAATAATTTACAAATCAAGTTATAAATAAGTATAAAAATAATTAAATTACCTTTCATTAATTGATTATCATCAAACAAATGTTTTTAATATATTTTTAAACATTATTATATACAAATCCTACGAAATCCCATGAAATCCCAACCACCCCTGTCGGATTTTAAAATCCTATGTTTGATGGATTTCAAATCCGAGCAGTCATGCAAACCAAACAGACGATTAGAATGGATTTGAATTCCAAATCAGTCTAAATCCATTCCATTCCTATAAACCAAACCGACTCTAAGGGGGGGTGTTTGGCTCACATAATGGAATTTCGTGGAATTTGAATCCATCAAAGAAATTTGACATTGTAGGAATTGAAATGAAATTTGATGGAATTTGACCACTCCTTTGGTTGGTAGGAATTGGAATGTAATCTCTTAATGAATTAGATTCTACATCTTTGTTTGAGGGAGGGTGGAGGTGGCAGCTGTGATGATGACATTAGTGGCCTGGTGGTATTGGTGGTTAGTGTTGGTCGGGGGTTAGGGATGGGGGCAGAGATGGAGGCAAGGGCGAGGTGGGGGTGGCGGTTGTGATGACAACAGGCCATTGCTAGTAGCGCCTAGTCCTTGCAAACCAAGCAGTACCTAGTCCTTGCTCCGCAAGAAAAAGATCCGGAGATGTCAGCCTTAAAGGCTAAGGAAATGGAGGCTTGGGTCTTCACTACCTTACAGATGGCTATGGGTCCAAATGTAATTTCTGAAATCGTATTTGAAAAGATAGCCGTAGGGATTTGGAAGAGACTTGAGAATCTTTATCTCAAGAAAACTTTGACTAACCGACTGTTACTGACGAGGTCGTATTTATTCTTCAAAATGAAGGAAGGTACGACCATTCAAGCCCACATGACTGAATTCGAAGACATTCTTATGAAGTTCAAGGCAACGTATTCTATTTTTGCCACAAATAATGAGGCACTCACTTTGATTTTTTTGTATTCACTTCCTGAAAGATTTTCCCAGTTCACTAACAGTTTTATTTATGGAAGAGATTCCATTTCGTTGTCTGATGTGAAAGCAGGGATGATCAATGAAGAACAAAAAATTCAGTTGAAAATCAGTAACCTTTCACGGGAAAACAACCACAACAGTCGGGGTCTTTTTGCCGAAAGAGACCATGACGATCAGCAAAATAGAGGAAGAAGTCGTGGCCGCTCTCAGTCTCATCAACCTGGTTATCGCGGGAAATCTAAGCAACGAGACAATTGTAATAATTGCCACAAATCATGTCATTGGGTCAGAGATTGTCCGAGTTTGAAAAACAAAGACAAGAATAAAGCATAATCTTCAGCAGTAGCAACCGAACAAGATACAGGCTTTTCAGCAACGGGAACACCATCGCAAGGCGACATGTGTTGGGTGTTGGATACCGGAGCTTCGTGCCATATGACACCATTTCGAAATTGTTTCACTACTTTCGAAAAATTCGAATGTAACCATATTTATATGGGGAACAATACGTCGTGTGTCACTCGAGGTAGCGGTTCTATCAGAATCAAGATGTTTGACGGTAGAATTCGAACTCTATTAAATGTTAAATATCTACCGTCTATGGTTCGTTCTTTGATATCTCTTGGATTACTATCCAAATTGGGTTGTAAGATTCAGTTTGGGGACGGGAGTATGCGCATCTACAGAGGGAATCTCATTGTCATGAAAGGTGAACAGGTAGACCTGAAGCGTGAGTCGCGGATAGTTCGAAAAATTAGATGTTATTCGTTTATGACATCTCAGATTGGGGCACACCTCCGAAAAGAATTTGGAGATTCTGTGCAAGCAGAAACTCATTGCAGTTGACACGCTCACTAGGACACCATTATTCTAACTTTTTGGATTTTGGCACCACACTTTGACCTCTTGATTTGAATAAAGAAGTATTCACATTGTTCAATTATTTTTATTTGGACTTGAACATCATTATTCTTATATATTTTTTTTATTGAATACATAAAATATGTTGACTTATGTATGCATATATATAATTCAAATTATTATATGAACCACTATTTTTCGACCGCTTTACCATCGCGGTAACCGCTATTTCAAATCACAGTCCTGACTGCGATTTCATGTTTTAACCGCTGGAACAGCATAGCATGTAACATGGACAAAGAAGCAATCTTAGAAATTTGAACGCCAAATAGAAGAAAAAGACCTGAGTTATATGAGAACATGCAATAAAGTGATGGGAATAGAAGATTACCTAAAGAGCTTTGAAGGACCTGAGTAAGCTTGCTGTTTCTGAATGGAACATGAACGCTTTTCGAAGATAACGAGAAGAAAACATCTCCAAGGGCAGCTAGGGATTTGTTTATATGTTGTGCTTCCTTAAGCCTATCCCCAATCACCTCAGAGCGATCTATTCTTTCGCTTCCTGCAAGATCTACCAGATGAAGACTACCATGTAAAGAGACACCAGTCTGCAGTTCCGTTCCATGAACATGGATGGTCACAACACTGTCCATGCAAATCCACATTATACAACTGAAATTTATATATAAAGCATATTCTAAAGACCACCTTCGACGTTCAGAAGGATATACATTAGACTTATGAGGTCATATTAACTGATGAAGCCTGATCACCAAAAAAAGAAGAAGAAATTGATGATCACATTAAACTTTATAAGCAGGCGAAGGATCATGTGTGAAGAAGATATAAGGTGAGAAGCATAAGAAGTGATCTGGACCATTGATCACGTTTTATCTCAAACCCACCCATGAATACGGGGATTGATCCGGTGCATCTCATCCTAATGTGCATCTAAGGGAGGAGATCCTTTCTTACGCTTCTCACCTTAACTCTCCTTCTCTCCAGAACCCAACCCTTATAAGCAATAGTAAATACACAATTGTGTTAGTATTAAATTTGTAACAAACTCTTAAAAGCTAAAATTTCTGACCTCAAATGTCATAAAGCAGCCCCTAGAACAAAAAGAATACATCTTAATTCATGAAATAAAATACCTGTGGGATCTGCTGCTTCTTTCATTCATGGCAGTAGTACTTCTAGCTCTGTTATTAAATCCAATTTCCATTAATCCCATAACATCAGATGGCTCGTTGACCTGACGCATATTAGCATCCGGAACAGCTAAACCACTGTTTTGTGCAGATACTAAAATCCCAAGTGTTCGCAAGTCAAGGAGTAAATTTCACCACAAAACAGGAGATGCTATGTTTCTTAAATTTACTAAACACAAGATTTTAAAAACCTGTAAGTTCTAGATGTTGGTCTCTCCAAGTGAATATGTGAATGATATTACATTGAGAAACTCTGGTGTCATTGTTTCAGTAGGTTTGTATAACGCATTTTAACATCAGAAAAATGTAGGAAAAGTACTCCAAAAATTCACATATTTTCGCCATAGGCACCAAAACTACATTTATATTTTTTCTAGCCAGCCAAAACAAACTATATGTTAGATAAAAGGCGTTAAATAAATAAGTCAGCAGTTTGAGAGCATTCGACTCTATATGTGATGCCTGGAGTATTTTTGGTTTTTAGGTAAGCATGCTCACTTATATGCCGATGGACTTTATAGAAGGATATTTTTTTTGAGATGTATCACTTGCTAGCAAGTCTCTGACTTGTTCATTATATATTTCAACCATTTGAACCCCCACTTCATAGTTGTAAGTGCTTTTTCTACTTTGGGAAATTTTGAAAAGATCATTTAGGGCACGATAATTGACTCCCCAATCTTCTTCAGATCCATTATCTGGGCCACTCTGTGTAAACAAATCATTGAAGAATGTCAGCCACAATTAAGAAACTAATAACAAAATGAACATCAAAGATGGATATTCAAGATTTGTACCATTGTATAGGTTTTTCCAGCTCCAGTTTGACCATATGCAAATATACACACATTGTATCCATCTAAAACGGATCGTATAAGTTGCTGTATATCTCCGTATACCTCAGCTGCCAACATCCCATGCAAAAATGTCAGTAACTTTGTATGTCTCCCAATAGTGCAAAACTTAAATTAAAATTTTAAAATAAAAAAATTGTATAACACAGCTTGTAAAGTTAACCCTGTGAAAGCAGTAAAAAGCATCGTTCAACATAACTAGATGTAGAAAACTACAAAACTCAAGTACAAAGCAAAAAACCTTGAGTAGCACGTGGACCATAGACCTTATTGAACTTGAATGACTTTCGACTTTCTTTCCCTGGTTTGGAGGGATTAACAATAATTATCTCCCCATTTTCACCAATATAATCAATGGTTGTTTGTTTATCCTTTTGACCAGGAAGAAATGGTCTTATCCGACAGTAAACCCTGATATTTCCTGTTCACCAAAATGCTCATGAGTGCAATGCAAGATTCTGCATATCATCAATACGTAAACATACTATCATAAATGAACCTTTTAATTCTTGAATTTCATTGTGTAGTTTCCGATTTTCAGAAATGGCAACTTGATAGCTTTCTGCTGCATCTTGCAAAATTTTAACCTTTGTCCCTAATCAAGTAGAGACTTATTCATGAGATAATGTGATTAAAAGGCACTAGAAAGATTGAAGAATGTATTTTTTTAAAACAACCCAAACCTAAGCGATCAAAATCCTCTGAGTAAGTCTTCTGTGTTTTTAGAAATTCCTGGCGGACTGATTGAGAAGCAAATCTTAGTTCCTGAAAGATAAATTGGATTATATTAACAGATATGACATAAAAAATCCACTTATTAGTGATATCATCATAGCCTACCTTCAGTGCACCAAGTTGAAATTCTGTAAACGTTTTGTAAATGTGCTCCTTCTTGTTCCACCAATGCATTTTAGACTGAGAATTAGCCTCAAGCTCTTGCACCTTCATATTTGACTTGTTCAAAAGAGACTCAAATTCTCTCAACTTTTCCTCAAGACCTACTTGAGCTTTTCTACCAGCTGCTTCTATTTGCAAGCAGTGCTCTTCATGTTTTTTCCTGGCTTTCTCCAGTTCTTGCTTCAAAGCTGCAATTTCAGCACTTTTGCTATCTTTCTCTTTCATTATTCTCTCCACGTCCTGCTCCTCATTTTTCTTCTCCTCATGGGAATTCGTGTTCTCTGTCTGAAACATTATGAAATACCTTCAGAAAGATAAAAAGTAATTATAGACACAAAACCTAATGTGAAAACAAAACAGTACAGAGACAGCAAAAAGAACTTGTATTAGTTACAGTTAAAATGTTGTAAATCTAAAATAAGCTATAAACCTTGATTCACTTTGGACTGTGTGGTTCTGATAATCTTTTAGCTATGAGTAAAATCATTCAACAACTTTCTATCACCAATTACGTTTAAGCTAGGAATGTCATTCATGATTGGACCAGGATTTAATAGGTTCAAGTTTGTATTGTGGATTTTTACGAATGGGTCAACACATTAGTTTCTTACCTTTTGAACTTGTTTGTTGAATGTTTGATGTCACATTCCATATCAAAGACATGAATTTTATACAGACTATACACATATTTCATGCAATTTCATACTATGTAAGAAAACTATAAACATTTATCTGTACAAATATAATTCTTTAACAGGTATCTCAGTTTGAAAAAAGCCCATAAACTCACCTGTAACACTGGGCCCTTTTGGCTATTTCTTGTTCTCGTAACGTCAACCTACAGGAATAACAGCAATCCATAAGTGCCTTGACCAAACCTTAACAGAGTAATCGGTCATCCATGCCTACTGATCTCTTCTCAAATATGTCCACAAATTATTGGTCAACTATTCAAGAAAACCCCCAATAATTTCCTTGAAAATGCACTGTAATCTAATGTTGTATAAATTTCCCAAAAATGCTACAGATTGTGTATTTTAAACAAAACATGGGAAACTAAGAACATAAAAATACATTTAATCGCCAAAATATAAATTCAACAAAATTTCGACCATATGGTGGTTAAAATGTCATAGAATCCCATAGGGCATGCATCTTTGAGTAGAGTGACATGGCCAAACATCATTGCTGAGTACAGTCGTCATACTACGCTCGTAATTGAAAAGACTGCTTGGCAGATAAAAACAAACCTTGGCCCAAATGCAATTTAATAATATTTGTATTTTTGTAAATAATCCCTGATATTTATTAGCCCCTAATGTAGCCTCAAATTATAATTGTCCGCTGTATATATGCAACCTTTTGTAAATCAATGTGATCAGGGAAATAAACACACTACTTTCATGGTATCATACTAGGGCATCCTACACCAAAAAAATTCCACCGTCCCCTACCTTGGCTCCACCTTCCCCTCTTCTTCTTCTTCTCACCCTCCTCCAACCTTTTCCCCCCACCTCCACGGGTGATGCTAAACTTGGTTTCCATCTCCCACTTATCGTTTCCAACATTCGATCCCATATCACAATCTTTCTCGAGATGAAGAATGTCGAGTACTCTACTTCGGAAAAACTCTTCAAAATTCATGCCTACTCTCATAAGGTTCTTCACCACATTATCCCATCGAAAGCAGACGAAGACAAGAGTAACGTTGTATCCGACAAACACAAAGAATTATGGGATACCCTCGATGCTCCTGGTTTATAGTGGATCTACTCCACCATCTCAAACAACATGTTGAACACCATTATTGAACTGAAAGCCAAGGTTGTGGATGCATGGAATAGGCTCCGTGACATCTTCGAAGATGACAAGCATTTCCGTGCCATCACTTTGGAACAAGAGTTTTCATCAACCCAGATAGTAGATTCTCAAGCTGCTTCTGCCTAATGCCAATATCTCAAAGAACTCTCTGATTAGTTGCTTAATGTCAGCGCATGGTCGCTAATGCGCGTCAGGTTCACCAAATGCTATCCGACCTCGCCGAAAGCTAAAAGAGTTTCGACACTATGATTAGTCAAAGTACACCTATTCTTGAATTCTATCAAGTGAGGTCTATGTTTGTTCTTGAGAAAGTGGGCATGATGAAATTGGCAGCCGCCAACTCAAACTCAGCCATGGTAGTTACCTCTCCTAAACGCTTAGAAGACTCTACCCCTGATATTGACAACTCTAACCCCAAACAAGGCAAAATACACAACTGCGTGGTTGCAGTCGCTCCAACAGCAACGAGAATTACCATGGCGGGGGTAGGAGCAGAAAAGGTGGTCATAAGCACCAGGGTCGGGTCAGTAGTCGTATTCACCATGGGTTTGGATGCCTCAATGGCCTACGTCCATACACACGGCAGTTCTGTGACAAAACAGTCGGGTACTTTAGTTCGAGACAAAACAGTCAGGTACTTCAGTTCGAGAAAATCTGACATTCTTGGACCCGGTCAAATCAAGCATACGCAGCAATAGTTCCTGTAGAGTACGCACCTACTAATATCGAACAAGCCATGTACACTATGTCTCTCTCCGAGTTGGATCCACAATGGTACATTAACATCGGAGCCACCTCACATCTGACATCAACGTAAGGTACTCTCACTACCTATTTTAATTTGATCAATGAAAACACTTTAACTGCCGGATAGCCATTTTATTCCTATTCATGGTTTTGGTAATGTTAATCTCCCCCACCCCTCCCACCATGTATCTTAAAATTGGCCTCCACGCATCCAACCTAATTAGAAACCTTTATCTGCCCGAAAATGCACCACCGAACGATGTGTCTTTGGGTTTGACCCATTTGGTTTTTCTATTAAAGACTTCAACATCGGAATAAAACTAATGATATGTGATAGTTAGGGTAAAATTAATCAAATCACCGCTACTTCTACCTCCTCACCTTCAACTTTTGCGGCATTACCGTCTTCCCTTTGGTATGTCGTTTAGGTCAACCGGATTCTACCATTTTAGATTCTCTGAGGCAAAATAACTCAATTGCATGTAATCTAATAAATACTTCAAATATTTCTCATTATTGTCCACTTGGTACACATATTTAGTTATTGTTTGTTGCATCTCATAACTTCACTTGTATGCCTTTTGAGATTATCCATAGCAATTTGTGGACTTCGCATGTTTTAAGTTCTTTGGCTCATTGGTACTATGTGCTTTATTTGAATGATTATTCTAAATTTTTGTGGACTTTCCCCGTCTCTAAAAATTCTGATGTTTGTTCCATCTTTCTTAATCTTCGAGCCTTTATCAAAACGGAATTCGAACGTAAAACCAAAAACCTTCAATGTGATGATGAACATGAATATGTCAATCTACCTCTTCTGTAAAGCAGAAGACATCTCGTTAAGGTTATCATGTCCATGCACCTCTTCCTAAAATGGTAAAGCCGAAAAAAAAATGCAGGTTGTCAACAATATCATGCGCACACTTTCATCCATGCCTCCATTTCGTCTTCTATTCGGCATCATGCACTTCAAATGACAATATATCTGCTTTAACATTTTACCAAGCAAACTTCTGATCTATCAATCTTTCTCAAACTCGTCCCAAAAAGACTCCTCCTATTCCTACATGTGCGTCGAGTTGCTTGTGCTCCTGCTATCCCCTTATTCCATTAACCACGTTCCACCCCATGTGTATGTTTGGGCTATTCTCACAATCATCCTGGCTTTTTCCTTGACTTATAAACCAACAAGATCCTTGCCATGTTCTTTTCGATGAACATCAATTTACATTTGCCAAACTCTATAACCCAACCCCTCACTCTTATCAGTTTCTTGATCATGACTTGTCCCCCTACATGATTAACCACTTCGAGTATCCTACCTACTCACAATCACTCTCAAGCATTCTACATCAAGTCTCTTTGTAGAATAATCTGTGGATATGGATTAATTGATGATTATAGATAGACTCTGATAAGAAAGCTTATATAGATAAGTATTTATCCCATATTCGTAAGAGTTTGAGGGGTCATCACCAAATCATCGGTGACCCAACAATATATATATATATATATATATTGTTGGGTCACCGATGATTTGGTTATGACCCCTCAATTTCTTCCTTAGATTATATATCTTGTATTTTAGGTTCTTTGAAGAAGTCTGGCATTGCACAACAAGTTCAGTGAATCGAAGACTAGCTGATACAAAGGAAACATATCAACATTGTGGAAATAAAGATATGCTCGCCGATCCTAATCCAGACTTAGCCGCCGAATCCGAAGCATCTGTCACCGAAGGTAAACCCACATCGGCGAGTAGCCGATACACAGGCACTAGCCAATACATCCTCAATGTATTCGGCTAGTGATCATATCTGGGATCTTCGGGGACATTTATGAAGATACTCCATAGTCACAATAAATATAACAACGTGTGCATCAAGTCTTAAATTCAAACATTCTCCTTAAATCTCATAAAAGGGTTGTTTGTCTTTTTGCAAAAAGGGTTGATGTGACTACTGAAGACATGGAGAAAAGGTAAACAGTGGCATGTCCTATCTTGTACTATGTGAAATGGCATCTGCATTTATCTAGTACATAAAGAAATGGCACCACCTTCTGTCCATTGAATATATTGCAAGCAAATGATTTTGTGACAAGTGTCCCCATGCCTTAAATGCATGGGCACTATAAAAGGAGAACAAGGAGCTTCCATGCAACACACGCTTCCAACAAGAAATCCTCTAAGGGCGCGTTTGGTTCGCGGGATTGTAACGGATTTCGAGGGATTTGGATTTAAAATCCAATCCTTCCTGTGTTTGGTTGGCATAATGGTAAGGATTTAAAATCCCTGGATTAATTTAAAATCCCGAGAACAATGGATTTTAGAATCCTTCATAAAACCTTGGTATTTCAAATCCAATCCTGAGGATTCCCCTTTGCCCTAATTTGAAATCCACGCGCGTCCTTCTTTCTCTAACCCAAGCATATAAAAAGTGTCCATTTCCATTCCAAATCCTACAAACCAAACACAATGAAGGATTTCAAATCCAATCCAATCCCTCGAAATCCAATTCCCTTCATGAAATCCAATTCCCTTGAAAACAATCCCGCGAACCAAACGCACCCTAAGTGCATAGTTTGATTCGGCAAAAGTGAAAAATAGTCTAAAATAGCTTTCTTTGTGTTTAGTTACTTTTCTGTTTTACTAAGTGTTTTCTAAGTGTTTAGATTGTTAGAATAGATTTCATATGTTCTTTTCCGCAACAATCAGTTTTCTATGTGTAATTCTTAATATTTATATTAAAGAATTTAAAAGAGTAAAAATTTGTGCTTGTTTTGTATTCAACCGCCCTTCTACAAAACTTTACTTGTTTGCCATTACCCTAACCGGGACCAACATATATATATTGGAGCAAAAAAGTGTATTTCCTGGACACGCAAACCGGCCCACACAGGCTGCCAATTCCCAATGTGGGGCATACCTGACTCACTCAGCGGCAAGGCGATTGCGAGGAGGCCTGGGATCGAACCCAAAACCAACGGCCTATTGGAGCAAACATCTCCTCGCCCCTTAACCAACTGAGCTACACGCCATTGGCGACCAACATATATATATATATTGCCTTATGTTATAACTCAATATTAGAGTTGTTTACGTGTGGGATGACGCCCTGCCTTGTCCGGTGTGATAGAAAAGTGGGCTTGGATTACCATTTTCAAAGAAATGTGTGGGCCCGGACTGACTTGTTAAACCGAATACCAAATACGGGCAAAACCTTCTTACTCAAATCACCAAATCTCCTTTACCTCGAAAACTGTTATCTGCACTCTACGACGCGAATTGGAAAATGGCTATGGATGACGAATACAATGCTAAATCATAAAAAATTAGACTTTGGAAATAGTACCTCATCGACCTAATGTTGACTTTATTCGGTGTATGTGGATTTTTAGACATAAAGAAAAATCTAACGTTTCTTTTGAGAGGCACAAGGCCCGACTTGTAGGTAATGGTGCGGAACAACAGGTTGGCATGGATTGTGTGGATTGTGGGCACACTTTTTGTCCAATCCTGAAACTAGCCACTATTTGCACGGTCCTTAATCTTTCCCTCTCCAAAGCTTGGACCATTCATCAATTGGGCATCCAAAATGCATTCTTGCATGGTGACCTCAAGGAAACCATGTACATCTACCAACCTTTAGGCTTTAAAGACCCCATTCGACCTGATCACGTGTGTCTTCTAGAGAAATCTTTATATGGGCTCAAGCAAGCTCCCTGGGCATGGTACAAACGATTAGTTGATTACGTCTCATTTATTGGGTTTTCTTACAGCGTATTTGATAGCTCTCTCCTTATCTACCGCAACGCGCTTATATGACATCTCCTTCTCTATGTGGTTGATGTCATCCTCACTGTAGCTTCTGATCTCCTTCGAAAGTCTATCTTGACTTTTCTCAGCTCGGAGTTCGATATGAAAGATTTGGGACCTCTGAGCTATTTCTTAGGCATTGTAGTCATTCGCCATGTCGGTGGTCTCTTTCCACCTCAGAAGAAAGATGTTGACGAAAATCTTGACCCTACTAGTATGTCAACTTCCAAATTCTTTCTACTCCGATTGACACCAAATCTAAGCTCCGTGCAATATCTAGGACCCCCTTTGAGGATCCTTCTCACTATCATAGTCGAGTTGGCGCCTTGCAACATCTAACCTTCATAAGGCCCGATATATCCTACCCAGTAGGTTCGTTTATTTATGCATAACCCTAGACGAGCACATAAATGCAACGAAGTGCATTTTGCGCTACATATAGAGACCTTACATTATGGGTTGCATCTTTACCCATCCACGAAATCTACTCTTCTCTCCAGACGCAGATTCACGTGGTTGTCCAGATACTTATCGGTCTACCTTTGGATATTGTGTGTTTCTAGATGACAACTTACTAGCTTGGTTTACTAAGCACCAAGCCACGCTTTCCAGTTCTAGCGTCAAGGCAGAATATCGCGTCGTTGTCAATATGGTCTAGGAGTCATATCAGCTATGCAACCTACTTTTAGAGTTGCATTTCCCTATTAATAAGGCTGGTTTACTGTGACAATGTTACTGCCACTTACCTCTTTGAGGATCGGGTTCAACATGAACGCACTAAACATATTAAGCTCAATAGCACTTTGTTCACTTAAAGGTTGCTTGTGGCCAAGTACGGTTTCTTCATATCCCCTCATGCTACCAAATTGTCGATATCTTCGCCCAAGGTCTCCCTCTGATTCTATTTGAAGATTTTCGGGACAGTCTAGGGGTTCGTCAACCTCTCACTTTGACCACGGAGGTATAACAGAATATGTGTATTTGTAAACAATCCTTTATGTTTATTAGCCCCAAATTTGTAGCCTTAGAATATGATTGTCCGCTGTATATATGCAACCTTTTGTAAATCAATGAGATCAAGGAATCAATCGCATTATTTTCACAATTTCAGTAATGTATCATAGAAGATGGATTGTAGCATGCATGTGAGGAATCCAAGGGTTTGTCAAAATTGACCGAGTCTGAGAAAGTATGTTATGGTTGGCCTGTAATGGTTAGATACATAAGTTGTTGAATCAACCTCATGTACAAAGAAGGATTAGTCAAAAGCTACCTCGATGAATCGAAAATCTGTCTTAGGACCATAGGTTAGTGAAATGGTTTAGCAGTTGGTTGAGATGTGTGAGAAAAGCTTCTATTCCAACTTGAATACGATGTACATATTTATATACAAGCAAATCTGTAATGGCTCCTATAATTCAGCCTCTAAAATTTAATACAAATTCTGTCTAATAAGAGATAATTAATAACTATGTAATAATCCCTAAAAATCAGCTTACAGATTATATGATATCCTAGCTTGATTTCTACACAGACAATAGACCAGAATCGTGTGGCAATGAGCGACGATGTATGCTAACATGACATGAATATTGTAGCGGTCGAGGACCACTAGCCGAACTCGTGTAGCGATTGATTGCCCGATATATAACGTAGATATTCACATTTAAGGAACCTTGAAAATAAAGTGCCTACTCAATATAGATCAAGGGCAGAAGTGAGTAGTTAGGCATTCAAATGTCGATAACAATAGATGCCCATATAATAGGATATCTACTATAGAATATTGCATACTCGTTAGTAAGAATCTAATATTTCCTAAAGGCAAGAAGCAAAAGGTAGATTCAAGGCCTAAACACGAAATCACAAATAAAAAAGAGTGAATAGATATTCATTGTTAGGTATAAAGTCTCTTAAGTATTCAATGATAGCAAGGGTAGCTCTCATACATCTAGACATTAGATTTTCCCATGAACATACCTAGGAATGTGCCAAGCATATTGAGGTTCATTGTTACTTTGTAGTGAAGAAGTAGGTGGCACTACTTTTGAACTTCCGGCCATAAACCAGTTTGCATTTGTTCTTGTCAACGTCTTAACAGAATCACATCATGGTTCACAATTTAGTCTTGCATGTCATAGTAGGGAATGAGAAACACATACATTCCAACTTCAGGAGTGTTAAGAAGAGAAATATTTATGTAATCATCTATCTATCTTGATCATTAAGGTTTATCTAATACTATTATAATATAGCAGCCTATGGCTACCAGTCTACCACCACAATATATTTATATGTCATCATTCAATTGAATAAAATAACACTTTTCAATAGTATTGTTTTCCGAACCAAAACGTAATTGTGTTGTTTTGCAGTAGAACCCTACATGCTTTTATACTAGAATGAACTCCCATGAAACTTTTCTCTAAAGCATGGGATGGTCAATAAATCTTGTTGTACCATTCTCCTATACTTTTTAAGAGGATTTTTGCTAAATTAAAAACATTTCTTTAGTCGCAATTCCAAGCAAACATAATTGATATCTTACTCAAGGAGGCGTAAACTTATGTGAAACAAGCTTTGTTTGGCAATGGTCTTTTCAGTAATCACATTTTAAATACTTCATGGCCTTGTTGCTCTGGAATTTATCTACTACATGCGTCATATTTCTTTAGAAGTTTCGTATATCACACATGTACAACAAAAGTGTGATGTAACAAGGGAATAAATGAAGGTAACGTTTGTGTCGTTTGCTTTTCTAAAGTTTTTTTGCTAAGAAAATGTACAAATAAGAAGAATAAAAAATATATAGAGATAAAGAATAAACTTCATGCTCTCACAGAGTGTAATATCTCAAATTTGAAATTTAATAAAAAATGGAAAAGACCAAAAGTATACACTAATATGATATAGATAGGAGTTGCTTGAAAGAAAAAGATCAGTCAAATATGCATAATATCAATGTTATCATTCATTCATACACAGCTCAATATATTACATGATATAATGAAGCTTACCTTTATTTGGTCAAACGGGCTCATCATCATCTGTTACAATGAGAAATCCAGTTATTTAGGGAAAGAAGTTGTACATATAGGCGAATGTTTTTGTTGCGAAGAACCTGGTTTCTGAAAGCACATGCAAGGTATTAAAATCATCTAATGAAGCTTACCTTCATGTGGTCAAAGTGATTGATTCCCGCCTGTGAGAATGAGAATTGATGATTGTTCAGGGAGCAAGTTGCACAAAAAGATGTATATTTTTATTGTGAAGAAACTAGTTTCTAATGCACAAGCATATAACAAGCAGGCGCTACCTTTGGTTCTCCACCAGTCCCGTTTGCAAGGGCTTCAAGGACTCTAATCCTTGACTGGTATTTCTCTTCACGAGTTTTAAAAAGATTGTTTTGCTGCATGTGGAAGGAAAATAAAGTTGTGAAAAGGAAACAGTCCACAGAAAAACAAATAAGCTAGCCATCTTTATAGCTGGCCTCATCTCTTTAATAAGAAGTCAAGAATTCCTTCTCCAGAGTAGACACATAGTACAATTAGTTGATCATTATAATTCTTTTTCATATTACAGGTAAGTTATTGAAAATGGTAGAGGGTGATGAACGGTCCACAAACATTGACAAATCTTCCTAGAAAAGTAATATGCTAACGCTTTATGTTTGTAGCATACAAGGTAAAATCATAATTTTAGTTCACTTGTGAAACTCTTGAATGGTGAATTTTTTCTCTTAATAAGCATGCCAAATCAAATGAGCGTAATTATTCTGATATGGAGGGACTAGAATTTATGACTTACAGTTCGTAGATGTTCAGCTTGAGTAGCAATACGCCGTTCAATCTCCTGCACGACTTTCCTCATGAGGCAAGCAACCCGCTGGGAATAGAACATAATATTTTAGAATCATGTACCGTTGATGGTTTTTTACACTAAGAAACGTTTCCGTAATATCATACATGAGGTATTTCACCATTCTTCCTACTGATGCTTTCATCTAGAATCCCGTTTACCATGCTTAGAAGCGACTGTGTTGGGGCAATCTAGACAAAGGAAAATCTGGAATTATGGAAGCACAAAGGTAAAAGGGTATAGAACATGTATTAGTTATCTAAAAGGACATTTCAGATGAATTCACAAAGCGTAAAGGAAATCACATCCAAACTGTTTGATTTCATCAATTCTGAGATTTTTGATGCAGGAAGATCTGAATAGCCTCCATGTTTCATCTGAAATACTTCATGAAATTTATGTCCAGCATGATGCATCAACGCATTTGTAGGCTCTACAGGAAAAAAAAAGTTAGAAGAACTCCATGATATGACTCCGAAGGTTTTTGGGAAACATATATATATATATATATATATATGTGTGTGTATTGGCACAAGTAAATAATTAAGGTACTAGTTTCACTGTAAAATGGGAAGAGAGTACCGGACATCATAGGGCTGCGTAGAGTGCGCTGAAATTTTCGAGGAGACATGTCTTCTTGGGAACCATCACTAGTTCCACATTGTTCGTCTAACTGCCTCCATCTCACAGCGTCACTTCCCCAAAGGTTTGGTGAAGAAGAAGTGGGACTACCTAACCCAACCTTTGGCATGAAATGTGCTTTAAGTGTTAGAAGGCATTCCGATACTATTTTCATAGATCCCTGAACAAAGTAAAATAAGTGATGAGAGACAATAAGAGGGGAAAAGTGAGAGAGAGAGAGAGAGAGAGAGAGAGATCGAAAGTGCAAAAGAAAACAGAATTTCAAACTGAATACAAAAAAGAAAGAATCACATTTCGCATCTGAAGTTTATAATTTATTGTTACCTTCTCTAGCTCTGATATATTAAAATGGGGTAGTCTCATGTCATCCATCGCTGCAAGGAACTTCTTAAGATTTTCTGACTGTGCCTCTGAAGAGTGATGAGGATTACCGTACTAAATTAATGATATAAGAAGAAAATATGATCAACAACTTCGATGAACAATCTTAATTAAATGTAGAGTATAATAACTTTCGTTTATTTTGAAGCAGCAGATTTTACCTCAATAGCAGATGCTGGTCTAAGTTTGTTCATAAGTCGACAAAAAATAGTACCATCAGCTAAAAAAGTTCTCAACTCCTCGTCCGAAGCATTGACAGGAAGATTCAGATTGGGAAGTGTGCTATTCAACCATTCTATTACAGTTGTTCGCAGCTTAGCTAAGCACAAAAAACAAGTGATAAATCAATAATAAAAAACACCCGCCACACACAATAAAGAATGACCTATCAGTTTGATCAGCAAGAATACACAATGGATGATATAGAAAACTCGACACCATCTGCCTTACCATCATTTACTGATGCAGGTTCAAAAACATCACTGCTGGCAGCAGATGAATTTGAAATGTTGTATCTACCATATTCCTTTGTCTCATGATCCATCATACAAGTTGCTATATAGCACTTGGTTTGGGCATCTGCCAAGAAAAAAAAGCCAGTGTGATAGAAATAGAACTCATGATCCTTAAAAATTAAATATAAATTAATCGAGATCCAAAAGGAAAGTTTCACATGTTAGCAGCTATAATTATCTGGGTTTGTTTTGCAGCGGCAAACCCAGGTTTTTAACCAAGTTATGCACTACCATTACAAAAAAAATCTAGGTATTTACTATACCTTTTTTAACTTCTTAGATTTATACTACAAATCTTTTTAGTGTGCATGTTCTCCCTGTGGCTGTAAGGGCCTCTGCTGTTTTGATTAAGCTTACAAATATAAGAAGCCGGAAGCGTTTGTCCTTAGCTGCAACTGCTTCTACTAAATTCTTGCTAATGAGTTGCATACTAATTGATTGTGACTTCAGATAAAACTTTGATATCCAAAATAACATATTCAATCTGGATGTACATTTCTACTCCATATGTAGTGTATCATGACTTTTAACAGTACTCTGCAACTCTCAAGTCCCAATTTTTTTTAGGAAGTAGGAACTTGTATTGTATAACCTACTACCTTTAGACAAGTGCTTAAAGTTTATGAAGCTATACTATTTTCTTCCATTCATGAACTTATCCGGTGCCTACTCTTTTATCACATGACTACTCATGATGTGATAAGAAGGAATGGATTTAAAGAACCTTTTTTCTCTGATGCACCATCTCCTTGTCTTTGTTTTAAGCTTCTTCATATCATTTTAGTTCAATTCGATTTAGCATACCATAGCAAAATTAAAATAGAGTTTGTTTTCGTTTTAAATTGGAAGTCACCACTTGTTGGAATCATATTTTGTACCTCTAGACACAAGACTTATACAGATGAAACAAGATTCCTTTGTTTATCAAGCTTCAAACTGTTTTCATCTCCATGGTAACAAACCTATATTTTGTCCAACCGGAGTCGGAAGTTGCGATCACCAATAACTATTGGAGTCTATTCAACATGTTACTCTTTCCAAGCTTGAATGATTATGGAAGTCTCCACATAATGGGGGATTTATTTCTTTTCTGGGCGTGGGGGAATACCATGTTCATAAAATTAAAATTGGAGTACATCCTGCCGTACAGAATGTTTTAAGAAAGAAAGAAAGAATGTAAATGTTTGACGCCAAGCAATAGGTGCCATACACAAACAAGTTTCAACAATACAATGTTTCAATCACTTGCATCATACAAGAACGTGCAAATCGTTAATATGCAAATACCAATTTTGACAACAAACAGTTGGTGGGCATCATATGTTTCTATCATAGGAAGAAGGAAATACAAGAATGATTCAAAACAAAATTTGATAAACACCCACGATATTATAACACAAAGTATGTTAAACACCTGAAGATAGAAAGCGACAGTGAACATACCTGAGGGAATTAGGGGAAAGAGAGAGACCTGGTAACGAGCATGAAGCAAAAACACAATCGCGTTTTCTCTTTCTTGTTTTGGTTGGTCTTCGATGTACCGTTACGATTATGAAGATGGTTGAAATTAGAAGCGTCCAACGTGAATTTAGGAGCATGAGTCGGAGATTCATTTCTTATTGTCAGGTGATTTGCCATACATGGGAGCTGATCGGTCCTTGTGGTTTCCATAAGAGTACACCATGTAATCGCATGTTTTTATTTGCAGTATACGTGTAAATTATGGTTACATATTGTTAAAAAACTAAAGATTTCTTATTTTCTAAAATAAATTATGATTTACAAATTCTCTTTGGTTATATTTATAAGAGTGAATTGCATTCATAAGATTTATTGATTTTAACGGTTTGATTCCTAAAATTAAATATCTATAGCTCCTTGTGGTTTCCATTTCATAATGTATTGGGACCCTAAAACTAACTATGTTCGATTTTTTCTGTTAAATAAGTTAAGTAAGAAGGCATTTTGGTCATTTTAAGAATAGGGACCATACATGTATTAAAAACCACACCACAAGGACCAAACATGTAATTTAGTCTCTATAATTCATATAACACATATATATATATATAGGAGATGGATCGCGTAAAAACACCCCCAATTTAAATAAACAAATGAACACATTTAGAACCATATATGATCTGGGTTCCACACAATATAAAATCATATCTAATTCAATGAGCCCCTCATTGAATTAGATATGATTTTATTTTCTGTGCGGACTCATATTATATGTGATTCTAAGGGTGTTTTTTTGTTACTTTAAATATGCAAAATTTTCATTTGAACCTCTCCCTATATATATATATATATATATTGTGTATATATATAAGAGCATCTCCAACAGCTTCTTTACAATATCTCTAAAATAGAGAACTAAATGTTAAAATCTCTAAAATAAATTGCAATCAACTCCAACAGATTCTCTATTTTAGATATTTCACTATTGATTATATTATTTAAATATTCTATAATTTTATGATCCCGATATACTTTTAAGAAAAAAAATATATAAATTGATATTAATTTATTCTCATTGGTGGAATAAATAAAAAATTCATTTCTCTCTCTCTATTTGGAATTTTAGAGAAATCTCTATATTTAAAGATTTTCTCATAAATCTCTATTTTAGAGAATGAGATAGAGAATATGTTGGAGGATTTTAGAGAACAAAATGGTGTTTTTCTCTATTTTAGAGAAGCCGTTGGAGATGCTCTAAGACGATAATCAAATAAAAACCACAAAATGTTATAAACTCGTGACAACCGATATAAAATAATTTTTTTCATTATTTATTTTCATAAAATGCTAGGATTTAAGATATTATTTCACATATATTTGTTTCATAACATGAAACCTTAATATGTATTTGTTTCACCATATGAATATTTTTTACGCATATTTAAAAAAAATCACATATAATTATTTCATAAGGTGAACCCAAACATATATGAAACACTATCCTAAATTATAGATTTTGATGGAAAAAAATCATGTAAAAAATTAATTTTATATCAGTTTTCACGAGTTCGTAACCTTTTTGTGGTATTTTATTTGATTATTGCCCTATATATATGTATATATATAGAGGGAGGTTCATGCGAGTACGGTAACAATTTACGAGAATGCAAGAATAATTATCAGCCAATCATTTTTGTACATGAAAATTTTCATGTACAAAATCTGTGGATCCCAGATAATCAAGTAATCGTATGAATGTATTTAAGAACACGAAGAAGACTTCTAATATTTATGAAGATCCGATGTCGGATATCTCACTTGTATTGAATATTGGTTACAATGATATTATCTAATATGCTCTCTCTAGAATGATATGAATTAACGTTCTATTTAATTGCTAGCCCTAATCTTTATTTATATGTATAGGAAATACGGTATAAGGAAACTAGGAGATTAAGGCATTATATACTTGCCTTATTTACAAAAAGGAATGTTTTCTTATATTTAAACATTAAACATTTCCTAAATAATGACTTTGATGACTTTGCACTTTGACCCTTCATGTCTTCAATATTTGTGATTTCGGATACAATCTTTTCAAACCTAACAATCTCCCCCTTTGTATTCGAGATTACAATTCAGCAAATCAGCACTCTTTTGAAGACGATGAACTTTTGTCAACAAATCACTCTCTTGAATTCTTTTGCTCCCCCTACGAATATGATCACTTGATAAGCTTCATAGCTCCCCCTTAACTTTAGCATGAAAAGAAAATCGAAGGAGCTGCGATGTCGTAGGGTATAAAACTTGTCGGGTCAAAAAGCATGTCGGGTTAGGTGATATCGATGAAAAAAGATCTTGGGCCAAGTAGATTCGACAAGAATTGATGTCGGGCTAAGATGAGTCGATGAAAATTTATGTCGGGTCTTAAGTACTCAATAAGTCTTCAACACAAAATGATCTCGGGTCAAGTTGAATCGATGAAAATTTATGTCGGGTATTAAGCACTCGATAAGTCTTCAACTTTATCTTCAGCAGTCGACAAAATCATTTTACTTCAAAAATCAAGTAAGGAAACTCGACAAAAATCAGTATTCAACAAATCAGCATTTGTCATCTTCCTTTTCTCATGTCGTGTCCTTGATATACAATCTCTCCCCCTCAGAATGATAAGGAGAATCCGAATCATTATGAACAATCAAAGACAATAAGTGAGAATATGATCAAGTGTAAATATGGAATATCGGGTAATGGGTAACAGACATAAGCACATGTAGCAACTGTTATCACTTAGTCAAAAATAAAATTTAATAAGTGGCCTATATTCAGTGTTGGCAGTGGGTTGGCACTGATAGGACTTCCAGTTATCACAGAAGTAAGTTATAAAACTAACTTCTCAAACTGTTCCGGCATACACACAAAGATATGCAATATGAATCACAAAGACTCGTGCAATATGTAGAAAGAATTTATGCATTAAATGCTAATTTTAAGGCTCAAAATGTGAAAATACATTTCACAGACTCAATGTGCATTGAATGTGAAGTTCGGAGACCGGAGGTGTGTCTTCCTTTTTCAATATCTTAATCTTTCGAGTGAAGAAAAGATAGCAGATATGCTCATTCTCCGTGATTTATGAAACAAATATCTTTTGTGAGATACTTGAGTAGCTGGGTGGGGTAACACGAGTTATCGACATTGGGTCCATGTCTATTTTCAATATTCATCTCCAAAGAATCGAGAATGAATAGATTATGTGGCTACCCGGATAACTGTTTAGGTTTGGTGAAGACCAAATATTTTCTTTTAAGTCTTGTCACACCCTCACAATTTTCTTTTATCTCACAAGCACTTAATTTTATTTTAATCATTCCCTTTCAGGATATCTAACCTAGGGATGTGTTTCATGGGTAGGTCCTTCCGGCTTTGGATTGACCATAGAAACTTCTAATTCCTAACACACAAAGATTTTGAAATATTGAAGTCCGAGTTCTGAACTGATGTATTCAGAAGTCATGATGCAATGTAAAATGGGTTAAGAGCAGGTCCATAGCTGAGATACTATGAAGCTAAACAATAATAATTTTTTTTAAAAAAAGTGGTACTTCCCCTCAAATTGTAGCATAACCTTTGGAAAGATTGTCATGTGATGTGAATATTCGGAATTTAGGACACACATGACGTACCTACAAAACAGATTAAAAAGATTTTGGTACCCAAGCTTTGTTGGGTCCTCGGAGGTTAGCTTTTGATGCAATAAATGGGGAAGTGGGGATACTGTATGTACCATACCATTTATGATCAAACCTTTGATTGACATAATGAGAGTTGTACGAAGAATGCATGTTAGGAAAACAACCATAATCATAAGAGAAAGAATTTATTTGCACAAAGTCATTCACACCGCAATTCGAGCAACAAATTTTATTCCGAGAAAAATGAATTAAATGTTTAACAGAACGAATAGTGCAAGGAAATTGAAATTTTCGATTGGTTCTTTTAACATTAGGAAATTTTGAATAATAAGAGTTGTCGTTTTTGCGGGATGATGACTTCGGAGAACTTTTGCCTTTTTCGACCCAAATTTGCTTTGATTTTAAAGTTCGAAACGCTGAACCACGGTTAGCATTTTTCACATAATGAGAATTCATTGGTTTGGAAAAGTGAGTTTGATTCTTTTGGTTAGGATGAGTGTAATGCATTTGACTTGTGGAACACACATTCGGATCCGTTGGAGGTAAAACTGATTCGATTGGCTTTTTGCCTTTGTCCAAAAACTCCGTATGATTTGGAAGTGTAGGATTGAAGTCAAAATCGGCATTTATGTCATCTAACTGTTCCGTGGATTTAAGGTTCGGTGAGGAATCAGTGTACTCGTCAAAACGAGGCATTTCCTCAAGAGAGTCTAAGTCATCAGTTAAACCATTTAAACATTCGTCTGATTTAATTGAAGAAACATTAGAATGGGCATCTAATTCATCATTGATTTGGTCGGGAGAAAGGAAACATTGTTGTTTTGGAGGATTATAATTTGGATCTCTTTTAAACAAACTCTTCACAATCATCCAAATACGAGCTAACGAAGGCTTTACATGAAGACAAATTTGAAATTGTATCGTTTTCGCGATTTTTGTTGAATTGTAAAGTCTCGTTTTCAAGTTTTTGTATTTTTGAAAGTAATGATTCTTTTTCCTTGTCCGCCAAAGAACGTTCAGATTCCAACAATTTTTCAAGTTGAAGAATTTTCTTTTCTAAAAATAGAGTGGGAATGTAGGGTTTACATTCAGGAATTTTATTTTGAAGTTATTCGGCAGAATAAGACGGAAAATAATCTTTTGGAAGAGTTTACTTTGAAGATTCCTCTTCTACTATTTGTGGATAGCAGAAAGGAATTTGATGAAAATCTTTGTTTTTTCTATTCAAATCTTCCCTTTCTTTGACATCAGGATCCGACTTCATAAATTGAATTTGGTAATCCGGACCAAGGTTCAGATATTCAAATTTATAGATAGTCGGTTTATTGTAGATGGCCTTTTCTAAAAGTCTCGGATTATCAGATCCTAATCCAACTTTTGAACTTAAATCTTTTGGAGCATTTAGATGAATTATGTGTTTAGTTTGACCAAGCTTGTAAAGTTTTAATTCCAAATTTTCGAGTTTTTCTAATAGATCTTGTCTTTGAAAACTGACAAAGTCAAACTGTGATGAAAATTTGGCAGTCTCATTCCTAGATGATTGAAGTTGAAGTGTGAGATCAGATATTTGTTGTTGAAAAAGATCATTTTCTTCTTTTAAAACCATTTTCTCCGTTTCGAGATTGTGCGCTATACTTTGAGAATTGACAAGATCGGTTTGCATAAGAATCAATTGATGTTGATTATTTTCTAGGCTTGCTTCTAAATTGGAAACCAAGAGTTTCACGGTTTTCAATTTAGAGTGTAATTCTTTTAGTTGACACATTAAATCATGCATTTGAAATACGAAAGAGTCATAGTCAGAAAGACTTACCTCGTGGGGTTTTGTGTCTGAACCGATTTCCATGGCTTCACGGGTAGTCATTGTACTTACTAGTTGGCCTCGATCGGTGAGTTTTAAAAAAAAAATCTGAGTAGCCTCGTGAAACAGTAGGTTTTTTTTTTTTTTTATCGATTGACAAAAGGAAAAATTGTTATCGAGTGAAAAGGTGCTCGATAAAAATTATTTTCGAGTGAAAGATGCTCGACAAAAATTGTTATCGAATGAAAGATGCTCGATAAAAATTATTGTCGATTGAAAGATGCTCGATAAAAATTATTGTCGATTGAAATGGGACTCGATATAAAAAGTTATCGAGTGAACAAGACTCGATAAAATAATTGTCGAATTAAAATAGACTTTAAAAACAATTTTCGAGTGAACAATACTCGAGAAACAATTTGATTAAAGAAATTTATCGAACACTGACCTACTCGATCAAAAAATTTCTCGATTCAATAGGACTCGACAAAAAAAATTCTTAATTCTGAGTTTTCTGTTTATTGAAAAACCAGAAAACAAAAACACAGTGTTCTTGACTAAAAAGAACTAGTCTTTTTATGGACAAGACTGTCTGGGTTTTCGAGTTTCTTATTTGTTCAATCACAGAAAATATCAAATTTACGAGAGTTTATGATTTTTACTAAGGAAATCTTTAGTAAGAAAAGCTGCAGGAGTCACAAGTTCCTGAGTTTTCTTATGTAAAGATATTCAAAAGTAAATAAAATAAATTAAAGTAATTTTAACTAAACAGAATTAAATATTTTATAGAGGAGTCGATAAAAATTCAAGATTTAAACAGTTGTATCGATAAAGTTTCAATCAACAGAAGAGATATTCGATAAAAATTCAATAAGTCGAGAGAAAATTTTAAATCGATAAGAACACAGATATACTTAATCGAGAATAACACACAGACACTGATATAATGATCGATAAAAATTCATTGAGCAAATATGAGTTTGTCGACAAAAAAAATAAGAAGTTTTATCGGGTAAAGCGTGACACAGTATGACTCGACAAAAATTCAATGAACAGTAGATTTTGCAGGAAAAAAAATTACCTTCTGTTTCGTGGTTTGCTCAGAATATCGTAAAAACTCGCGATCTCAGGCTCTGATACCACTTATGGATCCCAGATAATCATGTAACCGTATGAATGTATTTAAGAACACAAAGAACACTTCTAATATTTATGAAGATCCGATGTTGGATATCTCACTTGTATTGAATATTGGTTACAATGATAGTATCTAATATGCTCTCTCTAGAATGATATGAATTAATGTTCTATTTAATTGCTAGCCCTAACCCTCTATTTATATATATATATATATATATATATAGGAAATACGGTATAAGGAAACTAGGAGATTAAGGCAATATATACTTGCCTTATTTACAAAAAGGAATGTTTCCTTATATTTAAACATTAAACATTTCCTAAATAATGACTTTGATGACTTTGCACTTTGACCCTTCATGTCTTCAATATTTGTGATCTCGGATACAATCTTTTCAGACCTAACAAAATCACATATGATTTACTTACAAATCATATGTGATTTTGTACAAAATCATAAATGTACACCTTCTTAGACTGTCGTGTGGGTGTATCTGGGTTTGGTTCCCTTTCCAACTCTAGTTTCACTGTTGTGTTTGGATTTGATTTTTGCAGCTCTAAGATGTAGCCCCACAATGATTCATATTGTTGTGCATAGTCTTCCCTCACTTTCTTTGTAGCCATTTTTCTGACCCTAAAGACTTGTTGTAGTGAAACCTTAAGTTGGAACTTCTTTTGCAACTATTCTTGAATGGTCCTTAAGTTGGAACTTCTTTTGTATTTTAGGGATCGAAATAAGTTTTTATTAGAAGTTGGTTTTAACATCTTAGAAGTTTAGGGGCTTATGTTGATAAGTGTGCAATATTAGAATTTAAGAAAATTAGATAATTAAAAAAATTGAGTGTTCTGTAACCACATCCTTACTTTTTCTATGGGACTAGAAATCCAATCCATGCTTATTTTAGGCTTAGGTTTACCCCTTTTATATATATATATATATATATATATATATATATATACACATACATATATATAGAGAGAGAGAGGGAGAGGGAGGTTCATGCGAGGACGGTAAATCTGAAGTAGCATGTTTGCATTCAGAAGTTGATTTATTCTCATATTCTTCTTTTAAGAATACAGAATTGAACATTTTTGAAGGTAACTTGGATTCTTCAAATTTTAGTTTATCACCTTCAACTAATGAAGAAATAAATTTTAAAACTATATATCCATCTTTATTAATGACAGCAACCATAGGTGCAGGAATATCATCATCATCATCATAAGTAGCATTCATAAACTTTGAAAATTTGTCTTCAGACATGTTTTGAACAAAATCATTTAACTTTGAAATCTTTTTAGAGTTAATTTCATTCTTAGAATCTGCTGAATCTTGAGTGTCCACAATTTCTTCACATTCATCATCAGATTTATCAAAACAGATACCTGAGATATTATGAAATTCTTTTTTTCAGACTCATCTTCTAAAAATTCTTCAAACTTTTCTTCAGAATTTTCTTTAGGATTATCTTTCAAAGAATTTTCAATATCTTTTTCTTCTGAAAGTCTTTTTAGATATCTGTTCAGAAATTTTCTTAGAAATTTCCTCAGAAGTTACTTCAAAAATTTCTTTAGAAGTATTTTTAGAGATTTCTGCTGATTGATTTGAAAATTTTGAAGTTTTAGAAATTATCTCAACCTTTGATTCTTCAGAATTTCCAGAATTTTCATTTATAAATAGAGTCCCAGACTTTACAAACCCATTTTCTAAAGGAATTCTTTCAAGCAATGTATTATTAGTAGGTTTTGGTACCACAACTGCATTTTTGAAAGATAATATAATTTTGAGGGTGCGGTTTTCAACGTTTGATTTTCATTATAACCAAGACCTGCCTTGACGTTATAGAATTTTGAATTTTGCGCTTGACTTGTTAAAAGATTTAAAGTTTGCTCAGTCTGACCCTTTTTGAAATTCAGATCTTCTAATCCTTGACCTTTTTATACAATTCAATTCTTTGTTGGTTTAAAAAATCCAATTTAATTGTTAATACATCTTTTTCAGATTTTTCATTGTCTATACTCTTAGTCAGAGTATTGACTTTTTCATTTAAAACAAAATTTTCCTCAGAAAGTTTGTCAAGTTAATCTTCTGCATTTATGTAGTTTATTTTATAAATTTGATTTTCTTCTCTAAATTTGTTGACCAAAATTCTTTCACCGTTTATTCTTTTACTTTAGATCTTCAAATTTAGAGTTCATTTGTAAGATTTGATCTTGTAAATTAAGTTTAGAAGAAGATTCAGAAGAAGATTGTACCTTAGAATCATGATCATGAAAAGACTCAGGGTGCTCTTGGCACATATAGAACTTTGCTGCATAGTGAGCCACCTCTTCATCATATTCATCATCAGACCTTGTTAGCCAATCCTCTTCATATCTAGTGAATAGAGCAGGATTATTTTCTTTCTTCTTTGAAAGAGTTGTTTTATTCTCATAGCAAGCAGTGTTCTTAACCTTTGACATTTTGCATTGTCTTGCAAAATGACCAGGTTTACCACAGTTAAAACATCTTGTTGATTCACTTTCAACTTTCTTTACTTCCTTCTGAAACACGATCTCTGACCCATTAACAACATGTTTTTTACATTTCCTCCCTTTTTATACTTATTACTATATTTTTGATTTGAATTGTTTTGCCAGAAATGCAACTCCCTCTGCCATCTTCTTCATCTCTTCATCAGATTCATTTCCAGATAGATTTTCCATTACTGGTAACTCATAAACTTTAGGAGGAGTAGCTCTTTGATTGTTGATTGTATGAGTAAGAAGAGCTAAAGAGTCACTTGCCTTTTTCCTTTCATTCTGTCTAGTCTTGATCTTGTCTTCTTGTTGATATAAGATACCATATATCTCATGAATTGTCTTAGTGACCATTGTGTTAGTGAAGCACTCCCATTCTAACCCTAGGTTCTTCAAGAATTTATTGTTGATTTTAGAATTCAGTTTTTGAGCCCCATTCCTCCTCAGATCATTGAGTATGTTGTTGAATTTGTTGTAAGTTTCAGTTAGAGATTCACTTTCCTTTGCTTTAAATCCATCATATGTGCCAATACATATGTTTAGCTTTTGTTCTTGTGATTTGGCACTCCCTGCATTTGGGCTTCAACTTCATCCCACATTACCTTAGCTGATCCAAGACTATCAACCCTATTGAATATCTCATGTAACATCCTCAAATTTGGAAATAGCGACTAATTTAAAATTTTCAATAATACATCAAACAAAGGGTAAATCCCTTTCCTATTAGTCAATACTTGAATTTCCTCGAACAATAAATCTAAAAGCAACACTAATAAAGGATAGACCAAGCCTTAGATAAATAGTAAGTCAAAGTCGGGTGTTACTAAAAAAACTAATAATTGTCGCTATCTCCAATTTGCGGAAGACATCAATGATTAACTAAAATCTTCTTGAGCCTCTTAACTAGCACTCATCTTATCACGATGTTGCTAGTACCAACCCCCACGAGGACCTGATGAACATGCCGACAAATAAAAAGAGTTAGACTTAACGCATAGTGAGCTCAAGCAGTTTTCATCATTTATATAGAACAGTAAATTAGAAAACTGCTATTTAAATCCCGATTTCCAAAATGAGATGTATTAAATATGAAAATGGCATATTTCTCAAAACCCACCAATTTCGTGAGGAAAATAACTTTAACCAAAACACCATTAACTATAAACAAATTTTATAAAGCTATAAACATAAGACTTTAATCAAATTTTATAAACCATTAACTCACGCTTACCCTTGGAAGGGCATACAACATCCAAAGATGACGGGGGAGACCCGATTTACTACTAGTCGTGACGTGACACAAAGGTAGGCCACGAACCAATGTTATAGAGCGTCACATAAAGGTCTGGTAGCCATTGACATCAACCAAATCCAGTATTATAGTCATTTGTGCATATAAGCTCTTGCCTCAAGAATTACACAATTTATCACAATGCCTATTCCGAGTTAGTGAAAGGACGTATGTAAATTACACAATTTATCACAATGCCTATTTCCAAGTTATAAATAAGACAATACAATCCTTCACATAAATAAGGGATGAATTGGAAATTACACAATTTATCACGATGCCTATTCCCAATAAAACAAATAGGAAACTCAAGTTGTACGGCTTGAGAATCTCATCCCTTATATACACCATTAGACCGACTTATATGCCTATGGATCCATTACATTCTAGCCATAAAATTACACGACACAAAACGAATGACTAACGCGCCCAAAACGTGTAATATATCAAATAAATATGTCACAACCGCATATAACTCTAAAAGCCTTACATGGAGCAAATTAAATTGGACAAACGTCCCCAAGACTCATTTAAATCAAGAAGAGCTAAAAGACTCGACATTTTAAATGATCAATGAATAAAAGTCCTTAAAAGTGATAAAATGCATTTACCTCATATTTATGCAAACACATGTTACAAAAATACAATTTATTCAAAAACCCTTATTGGTTGGAACAAAACATTTTCCAAATAGATACATATCATTTATATTTCTAAAAATGTCCCATAATATAATAACTGCATTTTTCAAACAAAATATATAAATGCATAAATACCAAGACATTTTCCATTTATGAGATAAAACATTAAGATAATTCACATTTATGATTTATTTAACAAAATACTCAAACATCTCAAATATATCCATATTAAAAGTATGTTAACCTAAAAACACCAAAATATGTAAATTTCACCAAATACCCAACACATTTGATAAATATTAAGTAAAACATAATAATACTTTAAAATACACATTTTGGCATGTACATAGTTTTCACAAAGTAACTTGAACTCACATTTCTATATTTGGCTAGATTTAAGGTTTACCCCAATCTTGAGCTTCCTTGATGACAACTTTAGATCCACCTCAAACCATCGCAAGAATCATCATCTATACCACCACCAAATCCAAAATACACCAAAAGATATGGCTCAAAACCTTAAATAATACAAAAACTCAACAAAATCTTACCTCTAAAAGAACTTGAAGATCCCAACCAAACACCTCAAACTCTTAAACCAAATCTGCTCTAGGAGGCTCCATAATTAAAACCCAGAAATATGGATCTTAAAGAATAAAGGAAAGAGTAAGAAAGAAACCATGGAAATTTATAGAGAGAGGGAGAGAGTTTAGAGGAGGAATAAACAGAGAGATGAGAGTCCTCGGTTTGTAACAAGGAAGAAAGAAAAGATAAAGAGAGACAGACCAAAGGAAACCTTCTGTTCCTTTCATCCTAATTTCGGCGCCTACACAAAACACAAACCCAAAACCTAAACATAAAGTCCACGTCACTTCCCACTAACAATTCTCAAACTTCTATTTTGTTTTGGCACAACACCCCCTCAATTTTCCGAATAATACTATATAACCCTTCCACTAAATACACACACACACACATATATATATATATATAATTCTCATACATATAATGTATATAATATATTTATTATATGCACATAACACATCTTAATCGTATACCATATATTTATATATTTACACACATTTACCATATATATATATGTATGTATATCGTAAACAAATATATACACATTTTTACACCAACACAATTGTTTTTTAAATCAACCAAGACTAGTGATAAAATATTATTTCCTTTATTTATCAAAATTTCGGGTGTTACATCTTATTAGGTAGGGCCATAGTTAGTAGAGTTAGGGCATGACGATCAATCTTTAATTGAGCTTTTTCAGCATTGTTATACATGTTTGATCGTTTCTTGATTCTTGTTGCAGGAATCTCTGGAGTTGTATCAGTAGCAGGAACAACAGGGATTTCAACATAAACCTCCAGTGGTCCATTTGTGATAGATTTCATCAACTCTTCATCAATGTTGTCCAATAACTGAATTATTCTGACCCTCCATTGATGATACTCACCTATGAATAGTGCTAGTGGTTTAGTTTCAGATCCAATTGACAGATATTCCTTTGACATTCTGTTGATTTGATCGTAAAATTCAACTGTAATTGTTGAAAGAAGTAGATCTGATCAATCGAAAGATGATTGATCGAAATTAAGCTTGAATCAGGTTTGACAGAATCTGATCAAAATTCAAGAGTCTTCTTCAGAATTCTCTTCAGAACTTCTTCAAACCTGTCTTTAGAACTTGTTCAGAACTTCTGAAGTCCCCACTTCAGATGTTATGTCTTAGGCTTTTCTTTATTCTTTAGTGCAGAAGTTCTGAACCTTCCACTTCAGAACCTTATCCCTTTTGAAGCAATTCTTCAGATCTCAACAGAGACCTTTGGTTAAATTTATGTTGAAACTAAGTTGTTTGATTTATTTTTAGCCTTTTAGTGTTTTATTATGTTGTTTAGAGATCTCATTTTCGCTGTTGATTTGGGATGTCACAATTATGGTATCAGAGCTCTAGGTTCTATCTTGTAGACGAGCGAATAGGTTTGACCTGTGAGTTGTGGGTAGAATTGGAGTTAAGAATTTTGTAAGTTTGTTGTTTGTTTTCTCATACTCTAATGTAGTAATGTAATAGCATGTTTTCTTTGAACTTAGGATGGTTTCGTCGATCTAAGCGTAGAAGGCGTACTCAAAATCCCAATGAAGGAGCTGGGCCTTCTAATCCAAACGTTAATGATGGTCAAGTGGATCCAAACGTCAACGAAGGAGCTGGGCCTTCTAATATGATATTCTCATCAGTAAATGTCTTTCTTTCTTTCTCAAACTTCTCTTCAAAATCAAATTTCTTTCGTTCTTTGACTTCAATCCCATACTCAGAAATCTTTTGCTAAAGTTAAAAATTTGTAACCTTGTTCTAAAAAACAAGGTATTTCCTTATCAGCGCAATATTTCTCTCTTTACCATCCTCTTAATAACCTTTATGGAAAGGATCCTTAGAAATATCGTCGAGTTGCGCTTGCAATGCCTTCTTTTCAGCGCAATCCTTTCTTAGAGAAGCAATCAACTCATCATTTGCAAGACAATCGACTTTTAACCAATACATTTCCTTCTTTTGTTTATCGACTAAAGCATGCAGTGGGGACACAAGAGAATTCAAATTAGAGCTAATCATCGTTACCTAAAAGATCGTTAATCCAATATGATTTGTAGAAGATTTGAAAAACTTTGACAAACAAACAAATGCGGAAAAATCAAATTTGAAAAGTCAAAGTTCGGGAAAAAATCAATTATAAAGTCAAACCACAAGATTTTTTTTTCAAATTTTGGAAGATATTTTTGAAGATAGAATCTGAAACCCAATTCAAAAAGTTAAAATTTGAAAGGGAAATATCGGAAAATTCCACCTTTTTTTTGAAAAACCTATGCGAAGGTAAGTCTTGGGTAAAAGACGTGCGAGGATGATATTGTGCGAAGGCTCTTTGTGCGAGGCCTGGATATCCTCACACACGCTTTGTGCGAGGATTTACTATTCATGGTGACTCTCAAAGGTGTGCATAAGGTTAAGTTAGGAGCATACAAACTTGAAGGTGACGCTAAAAGGTGATGGCATACTTTCAGACAAGCTAAGGATGATGCATATATTAATGATCTCTAGTGGATGGTATTCCATGAGGTATTCTATCAACAATATTTTTCAACTGCTGATAAAAATGCATATATAAGAGCGTATGCCATGATTCGTCAACGGGATGATGAGTCTGTCTCGGAGTACGTGGCAAGATTTTTGAGGCTTGCAGGATTTGCTGGAGCATTTGCGGGGACATCGATAGCGTAGGCTGAAAAATTTAAATGGTCGTAAATTATAAATATCGTTCTAGGATAATTAATGAAATTTCATCGATGTGTCACAAGCAACAAATGCAGCTAAAAATATAGAAATGGAACGACTTGATTATCAAGCCTCAACATAAGAAAGTAGCAAGAAAAGAAATAGGGATATTCAACCGGTCCAGCAAGAAGAGAGAAAATGACATTAATAAAGGAATGATCGCGAGAACCAATGGAACCATAATGGTAATAATCGACAAGAAGCATGGCGTGGACAAAATCTCAACAAGGTCAAAGACAGAACCGAAATAACTACCATGGACAAGTTAGTATGGGAAACCCAAATAATATTCCAGTAATGCCATGTAATAAATGCGGGTCTTATCATCCAGACAAGCCTTATTATCAAGATTTAGGAGCATGTTTTACTTGTGGTCAACGAGGGCACAAAGCAAAATATTACACAGTGGAAAATAACAAGAATAATTGTGACAAATGTCAAATTTGAACCTCCAGGTTAGCTTTTTATTAAGTTTATTAGTAGTAATATAGATTAAATATAAGAATAGGAGTTAGTTGGCTTAGAATGGCGGAAAAATTTCTAGGGTTTCCGGTAGTTGCTTAGAAAGTCCGGTTCCGACCCGTAACTGTCTAAAACGTCCTCTATAGTGCCAAATGCTCTAATTTATACCCAATTTATATAAAATATATAGTTTTTAGTATTTTAATTATAAAACTTTTATTTTTATTAGAATTTAACCAAAATGGCTAACAATTTTGAGAAAAAGGCAAAAATTGAGAAAAATGACATTTTTAACAACTTTGGGACTTACATTTATTTATTTAAAAAACAATTTAGGGAAAAAACCCATGGGCTAGGGCCCCATGGCCGGCCCCTCCCCCTTTCCCACATATAAATACTATTTAAAAAAAATATTCATTTCAAACTCTAAAAATTCCTCCTTCTCTCTCTCTAAACTAAAGAGTCACATTAAAACTCTCTTCCTCTCTCTAAGTTCCAGCCACTTTCCATCTCAAATCCATCAAATTAACAAGAGTATTTGAAGATCATTAAACCACAATCATCATTCAAGTAAGTAACAACACCATCTTCGTCTTTTTCTTGCAAATTTTGGGTGAAAACCCCACTTTTCTTGCATTTTTTTAGCTACCTTCTTCTAATATCCGAAATTTTTGAGTTTATGGAGAGATTATACACCAAAACATGTAAAATAGATTATACAATGGTGGTAATCTGTGATCCAAACAATAAAACTCAAGAAAATAGGTGAAAATCATGATTTCATGTGATTTTGAACAACAAAATGGTAATTTTTTGGTGCTGACATATTTTATGCATGTGCATAAATCGTTCATTTCTTGCAAATAATTTGTTCAAATATCATGAATATTCTTTCTAAACGTTTATTTAATGAGTTGGGGTTCTAATCCAAGTGGTCTCACTCAAAAGAATTGGGTTTTGACCCCCCAAATGTTCATAGCAAGATGAAGGTGCATCTGGAAGTTCAACAGTAGGTAAACCCTACTTTGAACGACCATAACTCTTTGAATATTCATCCAAATCACTTGATTTTTCTTCTGGAATTTAATCTAATGAGTTATCTTTAAAATGCCACTGGTTTCACTAAAAAATATGGTGATTTGAGGTTTCAATTAATCAAAACATAATGAGTGTGCAATCTGTCCAAATCTGACAGAATTGTACATGCATGTTCAAATGGTCATATCTCCTCCAAAACTCAATCAAAAAGGATGATTCTTCCTTTGAGAGTCAATTATATGAGTTGTATTTTATTTTCAAGTGGAATCACATGAAAATATGGAGTTTTGACCCTCCAAACACCTAAAACATTTTAGGTGTGCAAATTGTGAAACCACTAGTAGGTATACCCTACTTTGCATGTTAATATCTCTTTGAATATTTGTCCATAATGCATAATTTTTCTTCTGGAGTTTTCTTTTATGAGTTAGGGTTCATATGAATCCAGTTTCATTAAAAAATATGAAGTTTTGAGGCATTAACCAATTTATTAAAGTTAAGTGTGCAAACTCTCAACTAATGACAGAAGTGTGCATGCAACTTTGTGGTGCCATATCTCCTTCATAACTCATTCAAAATGCGTGATTATTATTTCAAAAGTTTCCTTTATGTGTTATTCTTATAATCCAACTGGAATTTCTGAAAAATATTAAGTAGAACTCCTCAAATGATTGTTTTACTAACAATGTGTAATCTATCATGCTTGCTGTGACACACTGTTTGATATAAATTATTTGAACCCTTTTTATGTCTAAAATGCATGAAATTTGGTCACAATGACCTTAACTCAGTAATGCATCACATATAAAAATATGGGTAATTTTATCATTTTGGATGTTACATTAAATTGATCATTTTTGGGACTTATAGTTTCTGTCAGAAAATGCAATTCTGAAACTGTTTGACTTCATAAATTAGGATCACTTAAAAGACTATACATTACATTTTCGGTATAAATTATTTTTTAAAGAGCATATTTGCATTATGTATAACGGGGAAATAGTAGACCAAGTTGGACATATAAGGACTGATAAGCACTCTCATAGTAATCATTAGACATATAAGTGTTAATTTGGGTACGTTGCTTTGTTAGGTAAGCGTTAGGCCATCAAGCGGACATCTCGGGTATCCTTTTGGAAGCTTTGTTTTAAGGTGAGTATTCACGGCCCCTCTTTTTAAATGTTTATACGTTTTGGGGTGTAAAGCATGCTGTTTTAAAGGAATTGAATTGATTTATATTGATTAATGAAAAGCATATAAATCATTATGATGAGCCAAATTTATATTACACAAATGATATGTTGAGTTATGTGAAGTTCCCGTGTTACACTACTATTTAACTCTGTATTCATTTGAGCCGATGATATTTGTGGATAGCGCTATTTGGTTGACATACCCACCTAACTGGCAAGTAGGGGTGCACTTTATCAATTAAGAATGCTCTACACATGTGGACTTTAGGTCCACCGCTGAGGTAGTTCGTGGGGTGTAGAATGTCGTTTAGGCTTAGTAGTGGCTCAGCTCAATACTTTAATATCATGTGTAATCATAATATGTATTTTTGCTTATAAAATTTTAAAATATTAAAGTTGTTGCAATCATTTGATTCGCTATATTTTTATATACCTTGCATATAAAATTATTTGTGCATCTGAAAACCTGTGAACACCAACTCTTTGAAGTTGACTCTTTTGTTTTACAATGCTTTACAGGAAATGAGAAGGTAAACCGATCAAGTGTTGTATGTTTTTGTGGAACACCAATCAAGATTTTGTATATGTTAATTTTGTTGTAATTTGCTTATTTAAGACAAGTAGTCAAGTTGTAAACTATTAAACTTTGAACTTGACGTTCTAGTTATTTATGTATGGTTGGTGTTTATATTCCAATTGCTGTGAACTTTGAACTGTTGTACCTCGTGTTTCCGCTATAGCGGGGTGTGACGGACTTGGTATCAGAGCTTTAGGTTATAGAGAACACCGATTTTCTAAAAAAAACGATGCACTATAACCAAAATTTTCAAAAGTTATTTCCTTAAATATATTTAGAAATTTAAAAGCTCACTACTAGTATAACTACAATGAGCATCGTTCTAGCATATTAAAATTAGGCAAAGCCTGATCACCTATATCTAAATATGGTATGAATAAGAAAGGATTTGGACTAGTTATACTAAAAATTAGCATAGATCGGAAAACTTCGTATTTCAAATCGAAAAATAATGTGAGTTCGCATGAGTATTATAAAATATTTCTGACGTTTATAAAATTTTTCTTTTATTTTTATTCCACAATATCATGTCATCGTCCGAAAATTCCCAGATGAGTCCGGTTATATCACTGGTCGAGTTAGGAGGAATGACTCGACCCATGAGGAGTATGACCCTTCTGAGCACAGTCATGACGAGGATACTACTGATTCCTCTGCTCGATCACTCACTTCTATGCCTGTACCTTCACCTACTGGCGAGGGTACATGTTGAGGACCAAGGACAATCAGAACCGCTTGAGTTATGGAGGTGGCCCTAGATGCTAGAGGGGCAATTCGGAGGATGTATACATGTTTGGTTTGGGCGTTAGGAGCCCTAGTGATCGTGCTAGGAGTGTTGGTTTGGTTGATATTGCACTAGTCAACCTTTTTATTTGAATCTTTTTGGGATCGAAACACTCTTATTAGAAACTTGTTTGTTTTAAGTTCTAAACAATTTGTTATCTTTGTGGATCTATATTTTGGAAATTTATGTTGAAATGTTTAAATTTTATCCATGAAGGTTTTGCTTATTATCTGAATTTCGTATATTGTTTGAATGTATGATCAGATGATTAGTACTAAACGTATATTATATTATACGCCTAAAACTTATTAAGTAGATTTAGATCGGAAATAGAAATCTGATCGAAACTCAATTTGGAATTGTGTTTTAGAACAATGCCTCCAAGGAGACAAAATCCCGAAGTCGTAAGGTTAGTATCAGAACAACTTATGGCAGCACTACCGAATATTGTTTGCCAGGTAGCGGCAGGCTTTAACACTAATCAGGGAAACAACCGGAGATCTGAAGAAAGAGAGTGTACCTACAAATCTTTTAGGAGTTGTAACTCAAAAGAGTTTCATGGAACGGATGGAGCTGTTGGACTTATAACTTGGCTAGAGGGTATGGAGTCAGTTCTCCACATTAGTAAATGTACCGAGAGAAACAAGGTAGAATTTGCTGCTTGTCTTCTTCAAGGACGAGCCTCGACATGGTGGAACACCCAGGTCCAAATTCGAGGCCGAGAGACAGTTAATAGACTCACATGAGATGAATTCAAGAAAATGCTTAAGGATGAGTATTGTCCGAGAAGTGAAATTCAGAAATTAGAAGCAGAGTTATGGAACCATGAAATGAAAGGAAACGACGTTGATACTTATACTGCCCGTTTCCATGAGTTGGCCAAACTAGTACCACACTTACTGACACCTGAGGAGAATAGAGTTGACCGATATGTATGGGGTCTGTCTCCGGAAATTAGAGGGGACGTTACTTCAGCTGATCCAAAGACACTTCAAGCAACAGTAAACTTAGCAACACGACTCACCAACAATGCGAATCGTACATGAACGTTTGCAACCAACAAGGCATTGGGAAAGAGGAAGGTGGATGAACCTGCAAGAAGACAGTTTGGGAAGAGGTCAGGCAAGGAGCAAAGAACGTCGGGAAATTACGGAATCCAGACATCGGCAACAGAGAAAGGAAAAAGGGCGTACCCAAAGTGTGATAAATGTAATAGTTATCATCAGGGGAAATGCATTACTTGTCTCAAGTGCAACCGGAAAGGCCATATTGCGAAGGATTGCAGGATTGGTGAGAAGCGGGTTTGTTATGAATGTGGAAGCCCAGATCATTTTAGGAATAAATGCCCAAGACGGAATTGGAGGCCAGACACCAGGCAAGTGCAACCAACAAATCAAAGGAACCAAGAAGGTAAAGCACGAGGTCGAGTATTTGAAATTGGAGCGGAAGAAGCAAGACAAAACCCGGATGTGGTCACAGGTATGTTTCTTCTGAACAATCATCATGCATCTGTATTATTTGATCCTGGAGCAGATAGGAATTATGTGTCATTAGATTTTAGACCAAAGATAAATCTAAGACCTCAAAAGTTGAAAGAAGAGTATGTGATTGAATATGCCAACGGTCAAGAAAGTAGGGCCAAAGACATAATAATGAACTACACTTTAAACTTGGTTAACAGAGACTTCAGTATAGATCTAATTCCGATTAAGTTGGGAAGTTTTGATATAATTGTGGGAATGGATTGGTTGTCTAAAAACCAAGCGAAAATTTGCTGCTCTAAGAAAATTATCTGAATACCATTACCCAAAGGAGAAACACTCGAAGTACATGGTGAGAAACCTAGAAGGAATTTTAAAACTGTGTCATGCATGAAGATGCGAAAGTACCTAAGAAAAGACTACACAGCCTTTTTAGCTCACGTTGTGAATAAGAAGACCGAAGAGAAATGCATTCAGGATATCCCTATAGTTCAGGATTTTCCCGAGGTATTCCCTGATGATCTACCCGGACTGCCCCCACCAAGACAAGTTGAATTCCACATTGATTTAATTCTGGGAGCTGCGCCCGAAGCAAAATCACCATATCGGTTAGCAACTTCAAGAGTTACTCGATAAAGGATTCATTAGGCCTAGCTCTTCACCTTGGGGAGCTCCAATATTGTTTGTTAAAAAGAAGGATGGATCTTTCCGAATGTGTATCGATTATAGAGAACTCAATAAGTTGACTGTCAAGAACCGATACCCCCTCCCTCGAATTGATGACTTATTTGATCAACTTCAAGGTGCTACATATTTCTCAAACATCGATCTTCGATCAGGGTATCATCAGATGAGAGTTCGTGAAGAAGACATTCCTAAGACAGCGTTTAGAACTCGTCATGGTCATTACGAGTTCCTAGTTATGCCTTTTGGGCTAACAAACGCACCAGCAGTCTTCATGGATTTGATGAATAGAGTATACCGACCATACCTAGACAAATTCGTGATCGTGTTTATAAATGATATACTCATCTATTCTCGCAATAAGAAAGAGCATGAACAGCATTTGAGGTTGATACTAGAATTGCTCAAGAATGAAAAGTTGTACGCCAAATTCTCCAAATGTGAATTCTGAATCCGAGAAGTACACTTCCTAGGCCATGTAGTAAATGAAAAGGGGATAAATGTTGATCCAGCTAAGATCGAGGCCATTAAGAAATGGGAAGCCCCGAAGACACCAACTGAGATCCGTCAATTTCTTGGGTTAGCAGGCTATTATCGACGATTTATTGAGAATTTCTCCAAGATCGCGCAACCACTGACGACACGACTCAGAAAGATAAGAAGTTTATTTGGGGAGACAAACAAGAGGAAGCATTCCAGACTCTCAAACATAAGTTATGCAACGCACCGATTTTGGCTTTACCTGAGGGAGTGGATAACTTTGTAGTCTATTGTGATGCTTCACATCAAGGGATGGGATATGTACTGATGCAAAAGGAGAAAGTTATCGCATATGTGTCAAGGCAATTAAAGATTAATGAGAAGAATTACACCACCCATGACTTGGAGTTAGGGGTGGTGGTGTTCGCACTCAAAATCTGGAGACACTATCTCTACGGTACTAAGTGCACCATTTTCACTGATCACAAAAGCCTTCAACACATTCTTGATCAGAAAATGCTCAATATGTGTCAAAGAAGATGGGTTGAGCTACTTAGTGACTACGATTATGAAATAAAGTACCATCCAAGCAAGGCTAACGTAGTAGCCGACGCATTAAGCAGAAAAGAAAGAGTGAACTCGACGAGAGCACGAGCTATGGGAGTGATGTTCAGACAAGTCTAAAGACTCAAATTCATGAAGCATAAAGGGAAGCTTTGAAAGAAGAAAATTTGAAGCATGAGACCTTGCATCACTTAGAGAAAGAATTTGAATTTCAATCAGATGGAGTGCATTATTTTAAGAATAAAGTATGGGTCCCAAAGGTTGGAAATTTACGATCAACTATCTTGGATGAAGCCCATCGATCCAGATATTCGGTTCACCCAGGAGCGGATAAGATGTTTAAGGACCTGAAGCAATACTATTGGTGGCCGGGAATGAAGAAAGATATTGTTGAATATGTAAGCAAGTGCTTAACTTGTGCTCAAGTCAAGACCGAACATCAGAAACCATCCGGTTTACTTCAACAACCCGAAATTCCCCAATGGAAATGGGAGCAAATAACTATGGATTTCATAACCAAGCTACCCAGGACTGGGAAAGGACATGATTCGATATGTGTTATAGTAGATCGACTTACAAAATCAACTAATTTCCTTCCCATTCGTGAAGATTTCAGTATGGAGAAACGTGCGCAAATTTACATCAATGAAATAGTTACACGTCACGGTGTGCCTATTTCCATTATTTCGGATAGAGACACACGTTTTACGTCACGATTTTGGCAGTCTCTTCAAAAGGCATTGGGTACACGTTTGGATTATAACACTACCTATCATCCTCAAACGGATGGACAATCAGAAAGAACTATTCAGACATTAGAGGATATGCTGCGTGCTTGCGCGATAGATTTTGGTGGGAGTTGAGATACCCACCTACCACTTGTTGAAAACTCCTACAATAACAGCTACCATAACAGTATTCAAGGTGCGCCATACGAAGCCCTATACGGACGTAAATGTAGATCGCCGCTTAGCTGGTTAGAAATTGGAGATAGACAGCTGACCACGCCCGATATTATTCAGGAGACCACTGACAAGATCTCAATCATCAAAGAAAGACTCAAAACAGCAAGAGATCGTCAAAAGAGTTATGCGGATAATCGTAGGAAGCCATTAGAATTCCAAGTAGGTGATAAAGTGCTTTTGAAGGTATCACCATGGAAAGGTCTAGTACGTTTCCGGAAGAGAGGCAAACTGGGTCCCAGATACGTTGGTCCATTTGAAATAACTGAAAGAATTGGACCGGTAACATACAACCTAAAGTTGCCACATAACTTAAGCGCCATCCACGACACGTTCCATGTGTCGAATATGAAGAAATGCCTAATGGATGAAACAATAGTGATACCACTGGAAGACATTCAGATTAATGATCGGTTGCATTTCATAGAAGAACTAGTTGAGATACTTGATCAAGAAGTCAAACAGCTGAGAAGCAGTAAGATCCCTATTATCAAAGTTCGTTGGAGCGAAGCATGGTCCAGACTATACTTGGGAAATAGAAGATTTCATGAAGGGCAAATATCCTCATTTGTTTGCAAAGGAGATCATTGACAGTAGCAGTCATTAAATTTCGGGACGAAATTTATTTAATAGGGGGAGACTGTGACAACTGTCAAATTTGAACCTCCAGGTTAGCTTTTTATTAAGTTTATTAGTAGTAATATAGATTAAATATAAGAATAGGAGTTAGTTGGCTTAGAATGGCGGAAATTTTTTTAGGGTTTCCGGTAGTTGCTTAGAAAGTCCGATTCCGACCCGTAACTGTCTAAAACGTCCTATATAGTGCAAAATGCTCTAATTTATACCCAATTTATATAAAAAATATAGTTTTTGTGTTTTAAATATAAAATTTTTATTTTTATTAGAATTTAACCAAAATGGGCTAACAATTTTGAGAAAAAGCCCAAAATTGAGAAAAATGACATTTTTAATAACTTTCGGCCTTACATTTATTTATTAAAAATTTTTCTTTTAGGAAAAACCCTTGGACTAGGGCCCCATGGCCGGCCCCTCCCCCTTTCCCACATATAAATACTATTTTAAAAAAAAAAATCTCATTTCAAACTCTAAAAATTCCTCCTTCTCTCTCTCTAAACTAAAGAGTCACATTAGAACTCTCTTCCTCTCTCTAAGTTCCAGCCGTTTTCCATCTCAAATCCATCAAATTAACAAGAGTATTTGAAGATCATTCAACCACAATCATCACACAAGTAAGTAACACCACCATCTTCATCTTTTTCTTGCAAATTTTGGGTGACAAACCCACTTTTTTTGCCATTTTTTAGCTACCTTCTTCTAATATCCGAAAGTTCTGAGTTTATGGACTGATTATACACCAAAACATGTAAAAATGTTTATACAATGGTGGTAATCTATGATCCAAACAATAAAACTCAAGAAAATAGGTGAAAATCATGATTTCATGTGATTTTGAACAACAAAATGGTAATTTTTGGTGCTGATAGATTTTATGCATGTGCATAAATCGTCCATTTCTTGCAAATAATATGTTCAAATATCATGAATCTTCTTTCCAAAAGTTTATTTAGTGAGTTGGGATTCTAATCCAAGTGGTCTCACTCAAAAGCATTGAGTTTTGACCCCCCAAATGCTCATAGCAAGATGCAGGTGCATCTGGAAGTTCAACAGTAGGTAAACCCTACTTTGAACGACCATAACTCTTTGAATATTCATCCAAATCACTTGATTTTTCTGCTGGGATTTAATTTTGTGCTTATCTTTCAAATGCCACTGGTTTCACTAAAAAATATGGTGATTTGAGGTTTCAATTAATCTAAACAAAATGAGTGTGCAATCTGTCCAAATCTGACAGAATTGTGCATGCATGTTCAAATGGCCATATCTCCTCCAAAACTCAATGAAAAAGGATGATTCTTCCTTTGAGAGTCTATTATATGAGTTATATTTTGTTTGCAAGTGGAATCACGTGAAAATATGGAGTTTTGACCCTCCAAACACCTAAAACATTTTAGGTGTGCAAACTGTGAAACCACCAGTAGGTATACCCTATTTTGCATGTTAATATCTATTTGAATATTTGTTCATAATGCATAATTCTTCTTCTGGAGTTTTCGTTTATGAGTTAGGATTCATATGAATCCAGTTTCAATAAAAAATATGAAGTTTTGAGGCATTAACCAATTTATTAAAGTTAAGTGTGCAATCTCTCAACTAATGACAGAAGTGTGCATGCAACTTTGTGGTGCCATAACTCATTCATAACTCATTCAAAATGAGTGATTATTATTTCAAAAGTTTCCTTTATGTGTTAGTCTTATAATCCAACTGAAATTTCTGAAAAATATGAAGTAGAACTCGACAAATTATTGTTTTACTAACAGTGTGTAATCTGCCATGCTTGCTGTGACACACTGTTTGATATAAATTATTTGAACCCTTTTTATAGGTCTAAAATGCATGAAATTTGGTCACAATGACCTTAACTCAGTAACGCATCATTTATAAAAATATGGGAAATTTTATCATTTTGGATGTTACATTAAATTGATCATTTTTGGGACTTCAAGTTTCTGTCAGAAAATGAAATTCTGAAACTGTTTGATTTCATAAATTAGGATCACTTAAAAGACTATACATTACATTTTCAGTATAAATTATTTCTTTAAAGAGCATATGTGTATTATGTATAACGGGACAATAGTAGACCAAGTTGGACATATAAGGACTTATAAGCACTCTCATAGTAATCATTAGACATATAAGTGTTAATTTGGGTACGTTGCTTTGTTAGGTAAGCGTTAGGCCATCAGGCGGACATCTCGGGTATCCTTTTGGAAGCTTTGCTTTTAGGTGAGTATTCACGGCCCCTGTTTTTAAATGTTTATACGTTTTGGGGTGTAAAGCATGTTGTTTTAAAGGAATTGAATTGATTTATATTGATTAATGAAAAACATACAAATCATTATGATGAGCAAAATTTATATTACACAAATGATATGTTGAGTTATGTGAAGTCCCCGTATTACACTACTATTTAACTCTGTATTCATTTAAGCCGCTGATATTTGTGGATAGCACTATTTGGTTGACATACCCACCTAACTGGCAAGTAGGGGTGCACTTTATCAATTAAGAATGCTCTACACATGTGGACTTTAGGTCCACCGCTGAGGTATTTTGTGGGGCATAGAATGTCGTTTAGGCTTAGTAGTGGCTCAATACTTTAATATCATGTGTAACCATAATATGTATTTTTGCTCATAAAACTTTAAAATATTAAAGTTGATGCGATCATTTGATTCGCTATATTTTTATATACCTTGCATATAAAATGATTTGTGCATCTGAAAACCTGTGAACTCACTAACTCTTTGTAGTTGACTCTTTTGTTTTACAATGCTTTACAGGAAATTAGAAGGTAACCGATCATGTTGTATGTTTTTGTGGAACACCAATCAAGATTTTGTATAAGTTAATTTGTTGTAATTTGCTTATTTAAGACAAGTAGTCAAGTTGTAAACTATTAAACTTTGAACTTGACGTTCTAGTTATTTATGTACGGTTGGTGTTTATATTCCTATTGCTGTGAACTTTAAACTGTTGTACCTCGTATTTCCGATTTAGCGGGGTGTGACAATAACAGTGATGGTGAATATAAGAAACACAATGCAAATGCAAGTGGTAGAGTGTTTGCTTTAACCGACAATTAAAGTGAAAATGCCTAAGGTACCATTTTAAACCATTTATTATTATTATTATTGTTATTATTATTATTTTGTGTTAGTGTAATATTGAATTTCGAGGACGAAATTTCTGTAAGGAGGGTAGATTGTAATATTCGGTATTTAGGGATCGAAATAAGTTTTTACTAGAGGTTGGTTTTAACGTCTTAGAATTTTAGGGGCTTATGTTGATAAGTGTGCAATCTTAGAATTTAACCAAATTAAATAATTAAAAAAAATGAAAATAAAAGAAAATCGAGTGTTTAGTAATTGCATCCTTACTTGTTCTATGGGACTAGAAATTCAATCCATGCTTATCCTAGGCTTAGGTTTACCACTATATATAGCAGATTTCTAGACTAATCGGTGAGTTTTCTTTTGTTGCAAATCTGATTCAAGCTTAAGAGTTTTTGACTTTGTTTTTCTAATTTATATATGGGATTCTAGAAGTTTTTAGGATAACACCATTAATGGTAGTTTAATCCAATTTTAAAGTAACTCAAGTATGGCTATTTCTGCTTTGATATCTTGATAAAATAGCGGATTCATGTATAAAAATATCATACAAGCGATTTTTACATAAAACCATATCAAAACCCAAGGATTTTGCAGTGACTTGGAAACCGGTTAAGAGAAGTAAATATATATATATATACACACACACACACACATGGTTACTGGTTCATGCGATGAGGAAAACAACCTTTTTAGGTTGTTTTGTTTAGACCCCCAACCTTTGATTTATTTACCGCTTGGTCAAATATTATAAATGTTTTTTTTTGCATCAAGAGAATATTGCTCTGTCAGTTTTATAGCCCACCTTTTAGACAATTACAGATTAGACTCTGTTGTAAAATTATTTTCAATTTCGGAATCTGTTTGGACAATTTTGGCCCCTGTTTCAGAAAATACTTTGCAAAATGGTCCAAAACAATTATATTATGAAGATATAATAGTCTCAATCTTGATTTAAAGATGTTATTGCATTTTAATAATTTCAAAAGAAATATCCATCCTTTATTTAAGTATTTATATACTTTAAATAAGCTTTATATTTTGGTTGTAAAAGGTTATTATAAATAAATTTTATATTTTAAAAGTTACTAAAAGATTAATGGAGCATTTGGGAAAAGTTATGTATTTTTAAAGTTAGGTAATCATGGGTTGGTTTAAGATTTTAAGTTATGTCTTAGTAATAGAGAATTATTATTATATCGATGTAGTTATATTAATTATGTTTATTGGAATATTAGGCGTTTGTGAAGGATTTTAGTGGATTACGAATATTTAAGCGACTTTTAGCGTTGTCGGATATTGTGTCAGGTACGGATCTCCGTACTTCTTTCAGCGACCCTCTATTCGATTATATTTGTTATATTTAAATTTTGTTGTGAATCGTTCCTTTTTCAATTGCTTCATTGGTTGATAATTGCATTTCAATCCTTGAAATACGTTCGTAATAATAGTCGTTGTTAGTCAGAATTTTGATATTTGAGGTCATTAATTCGATTTGCGGTGTTGGCTTATTTTATATGAGAAATACGTTTTTGGATTTCCGATTTGTTAGGATCTTGATGCATGGTAAATATACTCGGAGTTGAGGTTGGTTCTATATTTATCCATGCATACTTAGAACCCTTTTTGTTAGACAGTTTGGAGAATGGAAAACCGAGTTAACCACCTGTAGGGGTACTACAGGCATGCCATTATGGCGCCAGTGGCGTGACACTATCCGTGGCAGTGTGATTAGTCTACGACGTCTCCTTTCAATTTTTATGTGCTCTGTTGAGAGCTGGCCATGGTGTGATGAGTGATTATATTCAGGAGGCGCATTGGTCGTCCTTAGGACTTTTGGAGCTTTGTTATCGGTGTGCAATGTAGTGCCATACATGTCACTGATTTTGGATACACTTGGAGTCGCGAATCCGGTGTATTATGATTTGTTCGGATATCCTATTTTATGCTTTTCCTCCGTGTAGGAAGCTCGGTATTTATGAACTAACCCCTCGTTGTTTCAACCTAAATTTCTTGATTACTCTGGAGTTTGGTGGTAATTATGTCTTGGAGAAAAGTTGACATTTTTGCTCCCATCTCTTTTGAAATTGGTTGTCCTTTTATTTCGTTATGCTTTGTTATATTGTAATCATAATCCATACTGGGCATTTGGCTCACGGTGTGTTTTAATTCCGACAGGTATCTATCTAGGGGAAAGCTGGGGCTTTTTGAAGAGAGGACCACCCGTTTGCTTTTGAGGACTTCTATTTTTGAAGTTAATTTTAGTTTTGAACTAGATTGGTATTTTTGGAGTTAGTGTTGGTTGAGTTTTGACTTTCTTCTTTGGAGACTGATATTTCCCGTAGAACATAATATCTAATATGAATTAAAGATCACAAGATTTGTAGCAAATAAGTCGGCTGTTGTATTGATATTAACAAGATTACATTATATACAAATGTGGAAAGTACAAGTATATGTCTCTAAAACATTTAACTATAAACTGACTAACTGACTCTGTATTTATACAAGTATTGAAATTCTAAACTAACATCCATGTACATGACAGACCAATGACTTTATACACGTGTAAGTTGTTCTTTAAAGTCTTCTTCAGAACTATTTTCAGAACTTCTTTAGAACTTGTTCAAAACTTCTGAAGTCTCCACTTCAGAAGTTATACCTTAGGCTTTTCTTTATTCTTTAGTCCAGAAGTTCTGAACCTTCCACTTCAGAACCTTATCCCTTTTGAAGCAATTCTTCAGATCTCAACAATCTCCATTTTGCTTCAAAATGACAAGTCATACTTCCATTCTACCATAATGGGAAGTACTTCATCAAGAATAATATCTCTGTGAATTAAAGACTTTTCAGCAATGTCAAGCATCTTCTGGGCAACATCTTTAACTGCAGGCCATTCTTCTGAAGAAACATTTGATGGTTTTCTCTTTACCTTCTTCTTCAAATGATCTCTTAAAGCTCTGATTGTACCAGTAGAGCACTTGTGCATTTCTTCAAATCTTATAAAGTGCCTTTTATTTCCTGACTTGCATATATACTCAGGAGGATCTACCAGTACTGGTCCTGTATGAAATTCTTCAATATTATCTAGATGAGTATTGGGAGCAGTTAAGAATACTTTACTTTTGCCCATAACATAAGCAATCTGAAAATCTGTCCATGCAGCCCAAACCAGTTCTCTAAAAAGACCATCTTCTGATATAAGAAAAAGCCTTTCTGAACCTTGCTATCCTATCATGAAAAGGATATATCTTTTTGTGCACAGTAACAAGATCTCTTAGATTCACATGCTGATAATATGCTTCTGTAAAAGTGCTCACTTCTCCATCTTCTCTTTCAATTTCATAAAAAGAGTAATTATATCCTCTCCAACTTCTTTGATCTGCATTGATTAATCTTTTGATTTGAATTTCAGATTTGACAATTGCTCTTGATTTTCCAACACACCTAACAAAATTCTAGTTCTTCTTGAAGGTTGAATCTTTACCAATCCAGCAGTCAACAAAATATACTCTCTGGTAGTTTTCTTCTGTCAAGAAGATTTCTGGAAGAAATATTTCAAGAAAAATCATATCAGCATGTATCTCCATTAGTACTCCTTGTTCTGATTGATCATGCTTTTCTGAAGTTATTACTTTTCTTTAAGAAACTTCTATCTTCTCTTTCCCTTTATCATTTATTTTTGAAGTGCTCACTTCTTTTGAAGCAATTTTCTTTTCTACTTCTTCTTTATTTTCTTCTTAAAAAGACTTCCTTGGATGTATCTTAAAATCATAAGGGTAACTCAAAAGTTCAACAGCTCCCCTTCAAGTATTTTCCTCACTCAAGCCAAGTAGAAAACTTATTCTGAACAAATCCCTAAGATGAATCCTTTCATCAATCTGGAATATAAATTCTTCTCTTATCTTAGAGTGTGTTAGATTGAAGTCATTATTCTTTACCCGTTCAACAATCCACAAGAAATAAGAAGTTGAGTACTTAGGAATATCTGAGATCAGAAAAGTGTATAAGCTCATACTTTCTGGCTTATAATAAAAGAAGCCCAATTCTGGTTTTGAGAAGAAATCACTTTTTTTCTGATCAACTGAAAAGCTAGTTATTTTTCTAGGTCTTGTTAAATTAACACGTTGTAACCTCTTCTCATGTGCAATTTGAAAATCATGATGTGCTATATTTATGAGATAAATCCCCATAATTCTTCTCATCTCTAGTTCACATACAACATCATCCATATTCTTAGCAAACTCTAGCATGAAAACTTTGTCTTGCAACTTCAAACTGGATAGATCAACAGTAGTGAAGCCAAGCATTGTGCCATCCTTCTCTCTACTCCAAATTCAATGAATTCCATTTTTCCCGTTATCTTTCTCTTGAAATAGTTCACCTTACAAATGGTTGTAGTATCATGCAAATTTCTGAGTCTGAACTTCTGATGAAACTGTCTATACACATTTGCATAATTTTTTGACCAGCTTCCATCATAGAAATGTTCTGAGTAGCATCTATTCAGATTTCTTCTATACATGTGTTCATTACTATCTTCTGGAAACACAGTCTTGTCTTCTAACTCAACATTAAAGAGAAACTCCTTTACAAAAACTTTATCCATAATTGGTTCTTCAAGCATTGGTAGATCAATTCTTGGGATAATGATTATCTCTCTATAAAATATAGATCTCAGCCCGAATTTTTCAATCACAGCTTCATCATCAAAATATGCATCTTCTACATGATTCAAAGATTTTGACATATCTTCTTCAAATACTTATTGATGATAGAAATTCTTTAAAACAAACAAGTCACTACACATGAATCTACACTCCAGATTCCATGTAGAGTTCAGAAAGCCAGAATTAAGAATAACAAACCTTTTTAACCATTCAAAAATGTTCAGAAGATCTTCCCCTCCTCTTCTGCTTCCAATAACAACTTCTGGTCTCCAAATTACTATATATCTTATTTCATTAACCTCTTCTTCATCCTTAAACATAATCAGATCACCCAGGTCAACTATTCCTTTATCATTTTGCAATATTCATTAACCATCTCTTCATTTAAATCAGGTAATACCTCTGTGTCGTCTGACAGTTTTGATTCATCAGAGTCAATCAAGTCTAATCTTTTTGCCTAGTGAAGTCCATTGGACTTGTGCTTGTGTGAATAAGAGGAACATCTTGTGTCCTTTCAGGCTCAACATTGGACGGACTTCCAGACTCTATGTGCTCAAAACTATGAAGGGGGGACCTATATCCTTCTATTTCAACATTAAGTTCCTCCAAATGGGGACTTAATGGTTTATGAGCTGCATGCCCTAAAAGTGTTAATGAAACATCCTTCTGTTGAGAAAGGGAGGTTAACAAAGGTTGCCAAGAGATCACTGGCCTTTTCGATATTATCCACCAAAGATTGTGGAATAATAGATGATGTGGGTGCCCGACTTGTAAAAGTTAGGTCACAAATTTCTTTATCTTTTATCTGTGGTCTCCCCTCATCAATTCTTTTTCTTACTCTTCTACCCTTGCTCTCTTGTTCAAATTTTTCCTCTTAGCACTTTGAGGATGTTCACCCCCTTGAACATCCTCTCTACTCTCCCTAAGTGTTTTAGACCCCTCTCTTTGCACACCACTCTGGGATAAGCCTTGGGTAGGATCTACCGCTTCTGGTAGATTCATAGACTTGCAATACTCATCAAAATTTCACTATCGTACCTGAGATATGCTCTAAGTTTTGTAGGAAGTGGTATTGCATTTGGAAACTGTGAGAATGAAGATGCTGGAGGCTTCAGATTATCCATTGTATACTTGATCACAGTTGGTGCATCATCCAGTCTTGGAATCCTCTCTTCAGTAAATAAAGCTCCTTTGACACATAATTGAAAGAATCTTTGATAAAGAATGTACATTGGCTTTATGGAAACACAACCTTTCATTTCTTCAAAAATCAGAGAAGCATAATCATAATGCTTGTTAAAAGCAATCCCATGAAAGATGATTCTGATATTGGCAGACGCTTGATCTAGGATGGATGTCTTTCCTGATAGACATGTATTTATGATGGAGAACAAAGTATACCAAATAGGAGGAAGGAATTTTCTTCTATTAATGAGCTCAATCTGGGTAACCTTTCTGAGTATCCTAGAGTCATGAAATCTTCAATTAGTTTTGAAGACTTTGGAATAGGATTTTCATAAGCATTCTTACCCACTACTGAATTATGAGCAGGTAACTTTAAAATTTGCCTAAGTTGAGCGATAGAAAGAGAAAATTGGAATCCCCCAACATAAGAAGTAATAGTGTCATCTTCAAGATCAACTTGACTAAAATACCATCATTGTTGTATATACACCTCAGGTACTCTGATAACTTTTGTAAACATATTTCTTAGAGGATGTTTCTTCAGTATTTCAACCATAATAAGTTGATCTGCTTTGAACTCATCTAACCTTAAGTTCAGAGCACCGTTGTTTTTCTTAATTTCTGCCAATTCATTTGCAGGAACCACCATTTTGCTCTGTTCAGGGCCAGTTGCTCTAGAAACATCAGCCGTTTGATTCGGACTATGTGTTCTAACATCACCAATATCACCAAGAGATTCTTAAGGTCAACATTTGATTCAGAGGCAACAACAATGGGTTGATCTTGATTATCCCCAATTTCAGATTCACGATTAGGATTAGGGTTAGGGTTTTTGGCAATGAGTTGAGTTTGGGTGTTAGCAATATCTTCCAGGTTAGGATCATTTAGTAATGAAACTTGAATGTTACCAATCGTCACAGGTTTTGCCACTAGCTTGTAGGATCCTTCATAACTCGATCCATCAGAACTGCTTTCAAAGCATGAGTGTACAGTTTCCAATGGTTTGTTTACTTAAGATGCATTGATCAATTACAAACAAATAGGATTGAAGAATGCAGAGATTTCTAAAAACAGCAAGCTCAGATGTTCTTGCTTGGAGGGAAAGAGTGCAATAGATTTGAAAAATAAATCGAAATGAAATATATATATATATATCTATCTGGAGATGAATAGTTTAGTGATGTGAGGTAGACGTGTCGCAAAAAGCACAAAAAAATAATGACGATTAAATGGTAATTATTGATGTTCAAACGGTAAATTACCACCGAAACGTTTTTAAGACGTGGTAATCACAAGACAATAGAAATATAACACATGGCACGGACACTAAGTGTTGACTTAGTCAGGCGAGAAAAACTCTCAAAGTTAATTCTCAGAAGTGCTTACGTGTCTTCTGAAGTCAGTCTTCAGAAGTTTTCTCAGATTCTCAGAAATACAGTTCAGATTCTAAGTCGAAATTCTGAGTTAAAAACTTGTTTAAAATCTAACTTCTAAATTTTGAAAAACCTTTTAAAATCATTCAGAAGTAGTTTGAACAATTGAAAAAATATTTCATCTTAAGAAGTTTGTCCATACTTCTAAGTGAAGTAGCTCAAAGGTTGTAGATCCCAGATAAACAAGCACAATGACAAGTAGATGTTAATAGCAAAAGTAATATGACAATAAAGATGTTAAAGAACTTACGTAGTCATATATCTCTCAAACGTATGATCGATTACAACGTAAAATCAGATTCAACTCTCTCTCTCTCTCTCTATTATGAATCGACAAGCACAAAGGAAAACCCTAATGTCCTATTTATATTGCTAGGTCTAAGCTAATTAAGGAAACAAAGAGTTTAAGGAATTATAAACTTCCTTTTACAATCAAGCATATCTTTTCCTTATTTTGTCACAATTAAATAATAATAGACCTAACAATCTCCCCCTTTGTGGCAAAATGAGTCTTCATCTCTTTAGCTCGAACATGCCTTCAAATCTTCGGAGGGTTTGACGATATAGGATCTTTTCATCGATAATTCTGATGGCTTCCAAGAGAGAGTTTCTTCTATCTTTGCTCATTCTAGTTGGGCTCTTTCTATCCGTTGCAAGTTCTAAAGCGAGTCTGTTTCGGATTCCCCACAAAGTACCGTCAGAATATGCAGCCACTTCATGAAACCTGAGAAACCGTTTTTTTCTAGAGGCATGCATCCAAACGACTCCATGAACAGGATGAGTGATGACGGTGGTAACTGGTGTGCTTCTTGGTACAGGTAAAGACTGATCAGGCTTGGTAATATGTATCTTCTTTTGCTCACTTTCTATCCCACGTTGAAGATCGTGCAGATAGCTGTACCGTAACTCTTTTTGGACATGTCTTACCACTGCTCTTAATGCTCTTTGCTCATGTTCGTTTCGGCCTCGCTTATCCCTTAAATCGTTGTAGATGGTTTCAAAGTCCATTATCTCAAGGTTTGCAAAGTCAGCTTCCGAAAACCGGGTACTCGACTTGATAGATTCTTGCAGTGTCAATTTTCAAAATCCCGATAACCCTGTGTCTTGAGACCACTTCAGCTGGAGGTAAAGCTCTCATCTTCAGGATATGGAGATACTCTCTAACCTGAGCAGGGTCCATTTCCATCACGAGATGAATGTGTGCCAAATCGTCAAGTTTCGCTTCCTTGAGGAAGATCTTCTCCATAGTTTCCTCAAGATATGGCACACGAATCTGCTGATTTACCCATTTTGATTTGCTTTCCGTCAACATTCTTTGCCACCGAATCTGATGGGGTAGCAGTCTTGGTTCGTTCTGTTCCCTTAAAGCATAGTTCCTTGCTGTATGCCTCAAGTTCACATAGTCTTGCTCTTGGAGTACTGGTTCGTACGGATCTCTTAACCAGTTTTGTAGTGAGTTTCGCAGACCTTGAACATCAACTCATTCTTCATTTTGTTCGGGTTCGGCAGATTCGGCTGGTTCAGCTGTACTCTCGAGTTCGATATCCGCAGGCTTTTCAACCGTTGGTGTATTGTCCTCTTGAGTCGTTGTAGTGCGTTGTCTTTGTTGGGTAGTTTGAGCAGGTGGTCTTGAAGCTGATGCAGCAGCTGCTCTTGGTCGTGATCTTGCAGTTTGGCGTGTCTCCCCCTCAGGACGAGTTGGAGCAGAGCCCGGGTCATCCTGGTGAGGTCTGGATGCAGATGCAAGAACGGCCGGACGTCAAGACTCTTGTATTTCGGTGCGTAGAGCAGTAATAGCACCCAAGATGTCATCCGTTTGGTGATGTTGGCCGGTCTTCAAGTCGGTAAGCTCTTGGTCGATGTGGGCGCGGAAGACATCAAACTCATGACGAGTGACAGTGGGGATCTGAAGGTTTCGGCGAAGAAGACCCTCAAGCGAATCCTCCGGTTAGCCGGTTGCATTGGATTCGGCGAGCAGGTTGGCATACAACATTGACATGAGTTCATCGGTGTTGTACTCATATCGATGTGGTGAACGGGGTCGATCTTTGGGGGGAGAAGGTGGCAGAGGAGAGCGGCTAGTGCTTGGACGGCTTGAGCTTGGAGTCGGATCTTTAAGGCGCGCGACTTCACGAGTTTCTCGTACGAAGGCTTCCCTCTCGGCTGTCATTAGAGCAGCATGAGCAGCGAGGGTATCTCTTGCCTTTTGTAGGTGGGCGGCAATGATAGCTTCTCCTTCCGGGGGTATAGCGAACGATGGAGTTGTGGTTGCGGTAGGGGTAACACCGGGATCACTTAGATTGCCCGTTGACATAACAGTTGAAGCAACTGTATGACCTACGTTCAGCGTTGGCATAGATGTAGCGTTGGTAGGATTTCCTCCCAATCTTCGTGGAATGTCCGGAATAGACATCACTATAGACTCGTGTTCCCTAGCGGGCTCTAGACTCGATGTGCATACAAATGAAGTCGAAGCAGGTGAGCTACTGCCTCTTGTTTCAATAGCTATGCCTCCCGAGTGGAGGGGAGCTAGATAAGGTGCTAGACTCACAAGTATGTTTGAAACTGTTGGCTGTTGGGAGCCTTCAGAGTGGCTAGGGGGACGCGCAATTGCGCTGCTAGGTCCACAGCGACTTGTCCACTAGTCATACACAAAGAATGAATAGGGCTAGTTGACTCGGTTACCTGGATGGGGGAATCCAGTCTCTCGCTCACTATAGTTTTTTCTTCCCATCACTCACGCTTTCTCTATCTTTTTCAACTAATACTCCCTCCTCGCTCCTTATTTCTCCAGTAAATGGCTCGGTGAATATGTCGAACATTGAGGTAGATACATGATCGGTTTCAAATTCAAAGGGGTCATTTGGCTCATCAGGTTCTTCAGTTGTTGCAGCTTTGTGGTCATCGGTGTCCGATGCAGAGTCAGATAGGGGTGGTTGTGTGCCGATGCGACGTAGAGCTTGTTCTTCAACGGCAGCAGTTCTCGGTCGGCGGGAAAGGGGCTGAGTATCAGATTCATCTTCATCTGATGATGAGGGTCGTGGACGAACACGATTACGGCTAACGAGCATTTTGATGCGCGGGGTAGATCTGGAAGTAGAAGCAGCTCGTGGGTTGGTGGGTGGTGGTATTGGGATTGATGGGGCAGCAGATGTTGGGATTGGCTGATCAGGTGCACCTCCCTCGTCATGTCCCCTCACAATCTGCTCATCACCCTGTTCAGGATCCCCATGATCCTGAACCTGCTCTTCTACTCTAGGACCCTCACCTCCCTCAATATTTTCCTCATGGATCGGCTCTTGGGCAGGCTCAACCGGAGGTGGTTGGGCCATTAAGCCATGTCGCTCCCTATAGGCTATCACACTAGGTGCATTCTGATCAGCATAAGCAAGAAGTGCTTCAAGGATTGGCAGGACATTGTGGAAGACCCGATCATTTAGGCGTAGGAACTTGAGAGTGTTGGTCGGGCCCAATGGAGTTCCTACACGTCTTGGAATTGCTGGTTGGGAGATTATCATTGCACGGATGAATAGCTGGAGGAATCTTTGGAAGGGGACGAACGCCCGGTTACGTGAGTTATACTTGTCTTCTACGAGCTCGATGAAGTCTGTCCAGATTAGCATTGCGTAGTCGTAGTGCCGGTTGTAGACGATTCCGTGGAAAATCCGCAAGACCGCTGCACTGGCCTTGTCCATTCCTGTGTGTTTGCTTGCCAGACAGCGGTTGACGATGGTAAATAAGGAGAACCATATCTGGGGCAGGTACATTCGCTTGAACTGCCCAGGGATGTTTAATGGTTGTTCCGGGTCGTAGCCTAGGGCGCGAATATCGGCGCATAGTTCTTCGTCGGAAGCAAAGGTGTCGAACGGTCTTTCCTCAGTGGCCACCGGGAGACGAAGGATGCGGCGGATCCGGGCCGATGTTAGGCGGGTGTTGTAGTCGTCGATTTGGGCTGTGAAGTGGTGATCGCCTTCAACAGGTTGGTATGTGAGCGAATACCAGAACTGTTGAAGGTAGAATACGGGGACCCGGTGGTCCAATGAGAATGCGAAGCGTAGAGGATGACGTTGTAGGATGTCCAGTAATACTTGATGCTCGATGGTGGTGCTGAAGTCGAGGCGATGATTGTTCGGTTTGAGTTCCCGGAGTTTGTCTCGAGGCATTAAAAGATCGTCTCGGTTGACGGCATTTATGCTCGGTTCAGTTAAACGTTCAGATGGCATCGGTTGTTCATCGTCGGATACATTTGGGTCATTTAGGGCTGCCATTTCTTTCTGAAAGAAGGCAGTTAGGCAAACGAAGTGAAAAAGTTAGTATACTGAGTCTTAAAGAAAATGCTAAGTCTTTTTGTCGAGTCCTATTGGGCCAATAACAATTGTTATTGATTGCAATGGCATCGAGAACAAAAAATTTGAATGGCATGTTATCGAGCCTTAAGCACTCGATTAAAAAAACTTGTAAGATGAAAGAGCATGTTATCGAGTCTTATAGGGCTCAATGAAAAACACTTAGTAATATTCATCGATCCTTTGATAATCGATAACAAACGTTATCGAGTTCCAAGGGTTCGATAAAAATACTTAGTGGTTTTCATCGATCCTATTTGAGTCGATAACAAATGTTATCGAGTCCTAAGGCATTCGATGAAAACACTTAGTGATTTTCATCGATCAAGAGGGTATCGACAAAAATTGTTTTCGAGTCAGAAGGGTTCGATAAAAACCCATAGTGAAGACGAATGTGTTCTTGGCCTTCCAACTTTGGTCGACAAAAATTCAAAGGATGAAGAGGGACTCGACAAAAACTCATACGAGTTTAGTTGATAACCTAAGTGCTCAGATGCAACAAAAATGCCTAAACTCAGGCAAAATCCTATGGCTAAGTGCGATTAGTAATAGTGAACAAGTTCAATAAAGGACTTAAGGCCAAAACACCATATCTAATCACGATTTTGACTAATGAACAGTCAAAATCGGAAAACCATAAAACCTTAAAAAAAACGAACATACATTCTCAAAAAAACGAAGCATGCAATGGATAAAATCATAAAATGTAAGAATTAAAGTTGATGAGTAGAGATTTACGAACCTGGTGGTGTACTCGAATCTGAAAAACTCGAAGATTTGAGGTTTTGACCTTGAGAAGGTTTTTCAGAGAGGGAAATTAAAAAAAACTTGGGGAAGAAGATACTGTTTGAGAGTGGGGCCCGATTTCTTTAAATAGTGGTCATCGGGTGATGACACGTGGCATAATGTGATTGGGCCAAGATAAAAATTCCCTTTATCGAGATGTCGATTGGGGAGGTTATCGATCCAAGTGAGGGCGACAACCTCGTGTTGTCGAGCCCTTAGGGGCCGAGAACCTCACTTGGTTTTTTTTTTTAAAGTAAAAAATATAAGGCTCCCCTTTAATGTGTGCAAAAAGTGTTGTGCTCCTACTAGGAATGTGAATAAATAGACAGAAAACGTACCTTGTTGCTCCCCCTCGAAAGATGAACCATGGTGATACACACAGCGAGGTAGATAGAAAATGAAAGAAAGATTGAAAATACGGAACTGTAAGATAAAGGTCAAAATCCAAAAAAATGAGAACCCAAGTGTGATGCAGATTGACTCGTTGAGTGAATGTGCATAAACCCTTGGTTAGACGTTTTTGAGGATTTTGAGACAGACTGGTTTGTGATAATCAGGTTTTAAGATTGAGCATTCCCAACTTGGATACTAGGAACTAGAATTGTTTCTCATCCAGTGCCTTGGTAAACAGGTCGGCAAGCTGAAGTTCCGTATTGACAAAATATAGTTCAATTGTACCTCTTTCGACGTGATCCTTGATGAAGTGATATTGAACGTCGATGTGCTTTGTCTTCGTGTGTTGAACCGGGTTGCTTGAAATGGCTATGGCGCTTTTGGAATCACAGTAGATAGGAATCTTGTTGAACCAGAAGCCATAGTCTTTGAGTTGAGTGCGCATCCACAGTACTTGCGAGCAGCAGCTTGCGGCAGCGATATATTCGGCTTCCGCGGTAGATGTGGAGACGCAAGCTTGCTTCTTGGAGGACCAGCTGACCAATTTGTCTCCGAGGAATTGAACGTCGCCCGATGTGCTTTTGCGATCGAGCATGAATCCGGCATGATCCGAATCTGAAAAGGCAGTTAGCTCGAAACCCGTATCCTTGGGATACCATAGGCCAAGATTAGGTGTACCTTTTAAATACCGGAAAATTCGTTTGATAGCACAAAGGTGTGATTCCTTGGGAGATGCTTGATATCTCGCGCATAGACAGGTGGCAAACATTATGTCCGGTCGACTAGCCGTAAGATATATGAGAGAACCAACCATGCCCCGGTAATTTTTAGAATCCACATCTTTTCCCGAAGGATCAACGTGTAGTTTTGAACCCGGGGACATGAGTGTACCAATCGGTGAACATGACATCATGTTGTATTTATGCAACATATCCGAGATGTATTTGGATTGGTTGATGAATATTCCCGTAGAAAATTGTTTTATTTGAAGACCAAGGAAAAAATTCATCATTCCCATCATGCTCATGTTAAATTTTGCAATCATGAGTTCCGAGAACTCTTTGCATTGATGTGGGTTAGTCGAACCGAAAATGATGTCGTCCACGTAGACTTGAATGAGCATAATGTCACCTTTGTCCTTTTTAATGAAAAGAGTTGGATCGATCTTACCTTTGGAGTATCCATTTTTCACTAAGTAGGTTGACAGACTATCGTACCATGCGCGCGGGGCTTGCTTCAAGCCATAGAGGGCCTTCTCCAGAATGTAGACATGATCTGGTTTGGAGGAGTCGACAAATCCGTCGGGTTGAGAGACATAGACTTCTTCACGTAGGACACCGTTTAAGAAGGCCGTTTTGACGTCCATTTGAAAAACCACAAAGTTCTTGTGAGCCGCGTATGCCAAAAACATTCGAATTGCTTCAATGCGGGCTACGGGTGCAAATGTTTCTTCATAGTCAATCCCTTCTTGTTGAAAGTATCCTTTTGCGACAAGTCTAGCTTTGTTGCATATGACGACTCCATCTTCGTCTTGTTTATTCTTGAAAATCCATTTCGTGCCGATTATTGTTTTCTGTCGAGGACGGGGAACAAGGCGCCATACTTTCAAGCTTTCAAACTGATTGAGTTCTTCTTGCATGGCCACAATCCAATCGGGATCATTCATTGCTTCGAGAATGGATGTGGGTTCGATCTTGCTTATGAAAGAGGAGAACATACAATCGTCGGCCGAGGCGGAACGCGTTGTAACTGGTCAGTTCGGATCTCCGATAATTTGTTCAACGGGATGAGAGCGGGTCCATTTGGTTGTATCAGGAAGCGGTTGAAAGGCATTTGGATCCGGGGTATCATCTTTATATGAGCCTAGCGGAAGATATTGAAGTGATACGAAGGTTGGAGCCAAGGCAGAGGATCTTATAGCACTTGTGACATCCTTAGGGGCCGAAGGTGATGGTGGGGGAGAGGATGTCGGTTCCGCAGGATTTGGTTGAACAACCGGTTGAGGTTCAGGTGGAACGAGAGGAGTATCCATTGAAACGGTTTGATTTGGAGTAGTTGACGAAGTGCTTGGAGATGCAGCAGTTGAGACGGTTTCCATTGTAATTGGCGGTCCGGAAAGATTCGTGGTCTCGGTAATCTCCAAGGTAGGCGGGGGAATATGAAGAGAAGTATCAGTGGATGGTCCAAAGTAATCCGAGTAGAAGTACTCGAATAAGTAATCCAGATTTGACATAGCGGTTTTGGACGTTGAAGGTTCAGCGGGGTTGGGAGCAGGTTCCGAACGAATGTGATCGGAAGCTAATACGTCGGTTAGTGCGGGTCCAGAACTGTCGTGTTCAGGAGCCATTTCGGCGTTTGGATCGAATTGAACAATAACGCTTTCAGTGACGCAACGTGCGTGTTTTATGTAGACCCGATAGGATGACGCGTTTGGTGAGTATCCGAGAAAGTAAGCTTCATCGGCTTTCGGTTTGAGTTTCCCACGATCTTCTTTTTCATTGAGTACGAAGCAACGAGTGCCAAACGTTCGAAGATGCTCGATGGAAGGAACACGATCGTAGACCAAGTGATAAGGTGTCTTGTTAAAGCGCTTGTTGATGATAGAGCGGTTTTGAGTGTAGCATGCAGTGTTGATAGCTTCGGCCCAAAGGTGGAGAGGAAGCTTTGAGTAAGTATGCATAGTGCAAGCTGCTTCAACTAGAGTTCGATTTCAGCGTTCGACGACACCGTTTTGTTGCGGAATGCGAGCCGTAGAGAATGTGTGGGTTATACCAACCGATTCGAGATAACCGTCAAGGGAACGGTTATTGAATTCAGTTCCATTATCGGTGCAGATGGTTTGGGCAGTAAGTTCTAGCTTAACTTGGATGGCTTTGAGAAACGTGATGATGGTGTCGGGGGTTTCATCCTTTGATCGAAGAAACTTTACCCATGTGAACCGAGAGAAATCATCCACCATCACTAGAACATACTTCTTACCATGTATGCTTTGAGTCCGCATCGTGCCACACAAGTCCATATGAATGAGTTGAAGAAGTCGAGTTGTGCTGTGAACTAACTTAGGTTTGTGAGAGACCTTCTTCATCTTTCCCATCTCGCATGCGTCACAGAGATGTGGTTTGTCGAATTTAACAACTGGAAGACCAGTTACTAGCCCTTGAATGGAAAGACGATTGATGTTCTTGAGGTTTAAGTGAGATAAACGTCGATGCCATAACCATGTTTTCGGACTAGAAACATTTGAAAGCAGACAAACACTTGAGGGTGCGTTCACTTGAGAAAGATCGATCGTGTAGAGATTTGACTTGCGCGTGCCGGTTAGTAGTTCCTTTCCATCAAATGTGCGAACACAGCATCGTTCGGGTCTAAAATTTACTTCGAGTTGCTTGTCACAGAATTTGCCAATGCTCAACAGGTTGTGACTCAGGCCTTGAACATAAGAAATGTCGGAAATGGTGTTGTTGTTTTGAATGATATCACAATATCCTTTAATCGGTGCCAAGTGATTGTTGCCAAATTTGACGAATCCGCCCTTCTTTTCAGTGTAATTGGGAAGCAGCTCCTTTTATCCGGTCATGTGTTTGGAGCATCCGGAATCTAAGTACCACACATGACCGATCTGCACAAAATCAGGTAGATTTAGGTACCCATTTGTAAATGGGTCCATAATGGTTAGTTGACATAGCACCCTTGGGTACCCACTTGTAGTGAGACTTATAGGCGTTAGTCATTCGATTTCTCGGACCCCATTTAGAAACAGGTGATGAAGGAAAAAACTTGCAATTAAATGAATTATGCATGTCAGGAAAACAACCATAACCATAATCAATAGGAGGTTTACGTACAAAATCATCCACACCACAATTGTAACAACAAATTTTATTACGAGAAAATTTAATTAAATGTCTAAAGGAATGAATTTGATAAGGAAAACGAAAACTAGAATTGTTTCTTTTGACATTTGAATGTAAAAACTTGTCTTTTTGCGGGGTGTTTGCTTTGTAGTATGCATGCCCTTTTTGACCCAAACATGTTTGTTGTCTAAAGTCTGAACCGCTGAAACATTGAAAGGAGCAACTGTTATCACTTAATCAAAATAAATTTTAATTAAGTGGCCTATATGCAGTGTTGGCAGCGGGTTGGCACTGATAGGACTTCCGGTTATCATAGAAGTAAGTTATAAAATTAACTTCTCAAACTGTTCCGGCATAAACACGAAGATATGTTTGAGGAATCACAAAGACTCGTGCAATGTGTAGAAAGAATTTATGCATTAAATGCTAATTTTAAGGCTCAAAATGTTAAAATACATTTCATAGACTCAATGTGCATTGAATGTGACGTTCGGAGACCGGAGGTGTGTCTTCCTTTTTCAATATCTTAATCTTCCGAGTGAAGAAAAGATAGCAGATATGCTCATTCTCCGTGATATATGAAACAAATATCTTTTGTGAGATACTTGAGTAGTTGGGTGGGGTGACACGAGTTATCGACATTGGGTCCATGTCTATTTCAATATTCATCTCCAAAGAATCGAGAATGAATAGATTGAGTGGCTACCCGGATAACTGTTTAGGTTTGGTGAGGACCAATTTTCTTTTAAGTCCTATCACACCCTCAATTTTCTTTTATCTCACAAGCACTCAATATATATCCTTTCAAAATTTCTAACCTAGGGATTTGTTTCATGGACAGGTCCTTCCGGCTCTGGATTGACCATTGAATCTTCTATTCCTAACGCACAAAGAGTTTGAAATATTGAAGTCCGAGTTCTGAACTGATGTATCCAGAAGTCATAATGTTAAGAGCAGGTTCATAGCCGAGATACTATGAAGCTAAACAATAATTTTTTTTTGCAAAAATGTGGTACTTCCCCTCAAAATTTAGCATAACCTTTGGAAAGATTTTCATGTGATGTGAATATTCGGAATTTGTTGGGTCATCGGAGGTTAGCTTTTGATGCAACAAATGGGGAAGTGGGGATACTGTATGTACCATACCATTTATGATCAAACCTTTGATTGACATAATGAGAGTTGTTAGAAGAATGAATGTGAGGAAAACAACCATAATCATAAGAGAAAGAATTTAATTGCATAAAGTCATTGACACCGCAATTCGAGCAACAAATTTTATTCCGAGAAAAATGAATTAAATGTTTAACAGAACGAATCGTGCAAGGAAATTGAAAATTTCGATTGGTTCTTTTAACATTAGGAAATTTTTGAATAATAAGAGTTGCCGTTTTTGCGAGATTGACTTCGGAGCACTTTTGCCTTTTTCGACCCAAACTTGCTTTAAAGTTCGAAAAGCTGAACCACGTTTAGCATTTTTCACATAATGAGAATTGATTGGTTTGGAAAAGTGAGTTTGATCCTTTTAGTTAGAATGAGTGTAATGCATTTGACTTGTGGAACACTCATTCGGATCCGTTGGAAGTAAAACTGATTCGATTGGCTTTTTGCCTTTGTCCAAAAACTCCGTATGATTTGGAAGTGTAGGATTGAAATCAAAATCGGCATTTATGTCATCTAACTGTACCGTGGATTTAAGGACTGCTAAGGAATCAGCGTACTCGTCAAAACGAGGAATTTACTCAAGAAAGTCTAAGTCATCATCAATTTGGTCGGAAGAATGGGAACATTTTTGTTTAGGAGGAATATAGTTTGGATCTAATTTAAACAATTCCTCGCAATCATCTAAGTAATTGCTACCGAAAGCTTTACACGAAGAAATATTGGAAATAGAACATTTTCGTGATTGTTGTTTAAATGTAAAGCCTCGTTTTCCAATTTCTGAATTTTTAAAATAAATGCCTCTTTTTCCTTTTCTGACGAAGAACGTTCATGTTCCAACACTTTTTCAAGTTGAATAATTTTCTTTTCTAAGAATAAAGTGGAATGTAGGGTTTATTTTCAGGAATTTTAGTTTGAAGTTATTCGTCAGTATAAGAAGGAAAATAATCATTTGGAAGAGTTGCTTCTGAAGATTCCTTTTCTACTATATGAAGGTAGCAGAAAGGAATTTGATGAAAATCTTTGTTTTTCCTATTCAAATCTTCCCTTTCTTCGACGTTGGAATCCGACTTCATAAACTGAATTTTGTAATCCGGACCGAGGTTCAGATATTCAAATTTATAGATAGTCGGAGTATTGTAGATGGCTTTTTCTAAATGTTTTGGATTATCAAATCCTAATCCAGCTTTAGAACATAAATCTTTTGGAGCGTTTAAATGAATTGTGTGCTTAGTTTGACCAAGTTTGTACAGCTTTAGTTCCAAATCTTTGAGTTTATCTAATAGATCTTGTCTTTGAAAACTGACAAAGTCAAACTTTGATGAAAATTCGGCAGTCTCACTCCTAGATATGTGTAGTTGAAGTGTGAGATCAGATATTTGTTGTCTAAAAAGATCATTTTCTTCTTTTAAAACAATTTTCTCCGTTTCAAGATTGTGCGCTATACTTTGAGATTTGACAAGTTCGGTTTGCATAAGAAGCAATTGATTATGATTATTTTCTAAGCGTGCTTCTAAGTTGGAAACCAAGAGTTTCTCGGTTTTCAATTTAGATTGAAGTTCTTGCAATCTTATCATCATGTCATTTATTTGGTTCATAAACTGATTATAGTCTGAAAGACTTACCTCGTGGGGTTTGGTGTCTGAACCAATTGCCATGGCTTCAGGTGTTGTCATTGTACTTTACTATTTGACCTCGATCAGCGAGTTTTTAAAAATTTATGAGTAGTCTCGTGAAACAGTAGGTTTTTATCGATTGACAATAGATCGATAATAAAATTATCGATATGGGTCTGAAAGATAAGGACTTTTGTCGCGTATGTGAGACTCGATAAAAATTGTTGTCGAGTGAAGGAGACTCGATAAAAATTGTTGTCGAGTGAAAGAGACTCGATCAAACTGCTTAGAATTTTTTTTTGAATCGATAAACAGAGTTTTTTTGATCGATAACCTTGTTTTTCTCGATGAGACACTATTTGATAATAAAGGTATATGACTCGATCAGATAAAGAGTCGATAAAATTTTTTTTTATCGATTTCTTATGGCTCGATTAAAAAAATCTTATCGATTTAATAGGACTCGACAAAAAGTCAAATAATTTAATCTGAGTTTTCTGTGATTGATAAACCAGAAAACAAGAACAGAGGGTTCTTGAATTAAAAGAACTAGTCCTTTTATGGACAAGAATGTCTAAGTTCTCGAGTTTCTTATTCGATCAATTACAAAAAAAATTAAGATTACTAGAGTTTATGATTTTACTAGGGAATTCTTTAGTAAGAAAAGCTGCAGGAGTCACTAGTTCCTGAGTTTTCTTATGTAAAGAGATTCAAAAGTAAATAAAATAAACTAAAGTAACTTTAACTAAACAGATTAACTAGTTTATGTGTGAGTCGATAAAAAATCAATAAGCAACAATAAGAGTCGATAAAAATTCAACACACAACAATATGAGTCGATAACAATTTATGCAATATGATTGAATCGAGCAAAACACATATGCAGTAATCGATAAAACCACTCACAGAAACAGATATATAAATCGAAAAAAAAATAACAGATATGAGTGAGAATCGATGAAAACCAATATGAAGTTTTTTCGGGTAACACACTGATATAAAGGAATCGTCAAAAACTCAACAAACAGAAAAAAAAAACGCAGAAATTTATAAAAGTACCTTCTGTTTCTTGGGTATCCTCAGAAAGTCGTAAAAACTCAGATCGTAGGCTCTGATACCACTTGTAAGGTCCGATTCAACAAGATCAAAAGAGGAATCATACGGAAATCATTGAGTCGTATGTTTTATTGATGAAAGCTTAAAGAATTACAACCGCGTAAGTAAATTAAACGACTCTCATTAACGAATCCTCTACCCTAGACTCCTTTATATAGTAGGGTCTATTACATGGTAAGCCCAAGCCCATAAGGTATTAAACATAATAAGGAATATTACAATCAATCATTTCCTTCTTTATAAAACTTTCTAAACTTAGGACTTACAAGTGATATCAGAATGATGAGTGTAGAGAGTCAGACTTGCAAGTGGTATCAGAGCCGAAATCGAATCCATCTGATTTGATACGATCATCAAAGTTCATCAAGATCAAGGTATTATCGAGTATATTTTTTTTCTCTCACTGTGCGTTTTTTTTCTCGGGACTGCAAAATCGACTTTTCTAGTAAAATGGTGTTTTTTCGATCTTAAAGTTTTCTGATTGTTTTCGAATTGAATATCCATATCGATTTCATCTTCTTGCTTATATACTAGATTCATCGTTTGAAGTATCTTGTTCATCAAGTCTATATCGATAAATCGATAAATCGATCTGCTTGGATATGTTAGTCGCTGGAGATTCGAAAATATCTGTCATGGAGGCAAAGGATAAAACAGCCGGAACCCTAAATTTAACAAAGTTTTTCTGGGTTTCATAACAATTTTTCTCGAGCCCCAAAGACCCGACAAGAAATTCCTAAGTGTTTTTATCGAGCCCCAAAGACCCGACAAGAAGTTCCTAACTGTTTTTTCGAGCCCCAAAGACCCGACAAGAAGTTCCTAAGTGTTTTTCTCGACTCTACTTTGCCCGATAATTTTTTTTTCGAGTACACTACCCCCGACAACCATTATTCTCGACCCATGCTTGAGCCGACATCATGTTTTCTCGAGTCCATATGACCCGACATATATTCTTCTCGAGTCTATAAGACCCGACATAAATCTTTCTCTAACCTATAGCGGAACCCCCGTACTGAGTCTCGGGAGGGGGATCATTGTTCATGGATTTCATGCAAAGCCGGATTTGAAAAGTTTTCAAGACAAAGGTAATTGGATTCTGCATCTGGTTGGATTAATCAGAAGTCTGACTCTCTGCACTCATCATTCTGGAGTTTTTATTTAGATGCCCGGTTTCGGTAAATGTATCTTTGTTATTATGTGCTAATTCTTCCTAACCATTTACTGTCTGGAGGTTTGATTGTGATCTAGAATGTTGAATGACGATATTCATTCATCTGATTAAGAAGACTGGATCTGAGTTTGGTTGCTTTATGTTTTGGAAGTATTCTGGAAATCGGCTATATTCTGAACAATTGTTTGTCAAAGAAGCAATGCTCATCAAGAAATATCATCTCTCAGTTCGTCATACATTTCCTCGGTGATCCAAGTTCCTTGAGTTTATCAGATTAAAGTTCTTTACACATAATTCTTATTCAACTTGCGGTTAAAGACAGATTCAATGTTTTTCTTACTGATTATGCACTGAGCGTTGAAGCTACTCGCACATGTATCTTTGATTTATGCGGCTAACAGTTGTGTCGAGTTGTCTTCAGATTGAAGCTGTATTTTGTGCAATCAGTGGCGGTTATAGCACATTAAATATGGTATTTTCAGTTGAAACCGAAGACTAAGAGCTTATTTCAAGGGGGAGCTTGGAAGACCGACGACACTAAAGCTTTTCCAAAGAAAGCAAGGGGTAGAAGATTTGAAAATGCTTCCTTTATAAAACTTTAGGGGGAGATTGTTAGGACTAAAAGTCCTAAGTTTAGAAAGTTTTATAAAGAAGGAAACAATTAATTGTAATATTCCATATTATGTTTAATACCTTATGGGTTGGGCTTACCATGTAATAGACCCTACTATATAAAGGAGTCTAGGGTAGAGGATTCGTTAATGAGAGTCGTTTAATTTACTTACGCGTTTGTAATTCTTTAAGCTTTCATCAATAAAACATACGACTCAATGATTTCCGTATGATTCCTCTTTTGATCTTGTTGAATCAGACCTTACAAAGGTAATACATTATCTTGTTAGATTTGTATCAAAAGAAACACTTGAACACAAGAAGTAAGTAATATCATCAAAATATAATCAGAAAATATGAATAAGCTCCCCCTTAAATCATGCACAGGAATAAAAGCTCCGCCTTAAAAAATGAGGTATAGAAATGAATAAAAGAGTCTAAACAAATACTTTAGAATTAGAAATAAACTGAAAAATATATTCTCATAAGTAAAAGGATAATTCTGAACTATATTTATTCAAATACATTTATTAAATTCTGAAGTGAAAGATTCAAAGTTCTGAGAAAGAAAATTCAGAACTTCTGAATTTTGTTTATCAGACTTCTGAACTTTATGCTTCAGAAGTTTAACAGTTAACTCTTTTTCTTAAGAACAAATTTATTCAGATAAGTTCATTATGCCTAACTTAGTCACTAGAAAATTAAATCTTTTCTCGTCTAGAGCTTTAGTGATAAGTCGGTCAATTGATAATCTGTTTTAACAAAAAACATTTCTATGTCTTCTTTTTCAACATGATCTTTTATGAAATGATACCTTATGTCTATATTCTTTGTCTTGGAGTGTTGTACAGGATTTGCTGTTATGGTTATAACACTTTTGGAATCACAATACAGAGAAATTTTCTTGAATGTGTAGCCATAATCTTTTAGTTGAGTCTGCATCCAAATCATTTGTGAACAACATATTGTTGAAACACAATTTTGCTTTTGAAGACCAGCTCACCAGCCTATCTCCCAGAAATTGACATGATCTAGATGTGCTTTTCCTGTCTAATTTGCATCCACCATGATCTGCATCTGTGAAAGCAGTTAGCTCAAATCCAAAATTCTTTTGTATAGCAAAGGCCTAATGATGGTGAACCTTTAAGATATCTAAGAATTCTTTTAGCAGCAAAAAGGTGAGATTCTTTAAGATTTGCTTGATACCTTGCACAGAAAAATGTAGCAAATATAATATCTGGTCTACTAGCTGTAAGATATAATAAAGAACCAATTATGCCTCTATAATGCTTCTGATCAACAGATTTACCACTTAAATCTGGATCAAGTTTAGTTCAAGTGTCCTATGGTGTCTTTATACTTTCACAATCAGACATATTATACTTTTTAAGTAAGTCATTGCCATACTTGGGTTGATTGATGAATATTCCTGTGGAGAGTTGTTTCACTTGAAGACCAAGAAAGAAAGTCAACTCACCCATCATACTCATTTCAAACTCATTTTACATAATAGTCTTAAAGGTTTTACAAATTTGAGCATTAGTAGAAGAAAAAATTATGTTATCTACATAAATCTGTATCAAGATTAAATCATCACCTTGCTTCTTTAGAAATAAGGTTGTATCAATAGTACCTCTCTTGAATTTGGATTTGAGTAGGAATTTTGTATGAGTTTCATAATCATCACCTTGCTTCTTTAGAAATAAGGTTGTATCAATAGTACCTCTCTTGAATTTGGATTTGAGTAGGAATTTTGTATGAGTTTCATACGAGGCTCTTGGAGCTTGTTTTAACCCATACAAAGCTTTATCCAGAATATATACATGATCAGGAAATTCCTTGCTTTCAAATCCTTCTGGTTGATGAACATACATTTCTTCATGTAAAATTCCATTCAGAAATGCACATTTTACATCCATTTGAAAGACTTTGATATTCTTGTGTGCCGCATATGCAAGAAACATCCTTATAGCTTCTAATCTGGCACCTGGTGCAAAGGTTTCATCATAATCAATACCTTCTTGTTGACAATAACCTTTGGCAACTAGTCTAGCTTTGTTTCTTACAACATTTCCATTTTCATCCTTCTTATTTCTGAATATCCATTTGGTTCCAACAATGGATTTTCCTTTGGGTCTTGGAATGAGCCTCCAGACTTTGTTTCTTTCAAATTGGTTTAGCTCATCATCCATATCTAGAAACCAGTCTGGATCTTGTAATGCTTCAGTAGGTTTTTAGGCTCTATACTGCTTAAGAAGTTGACAAATAAGCACTCATTTGCAATAGCAGATCTAGTTTGTGCTCCACTAGATGTATCACCTATGATTTGATGCAGGGGATGATCTCTGTTACACATTTGAAAGTATGAACCATAAGATGAAGAATATGACGTGGCACACATATCCAGCATGTCTACCTTTTGCAACTGATTAGTTTGTTACACGCTCCCATCTCACACGTGTCAGTTTGTAATAAGTTAAGTTTTTGACTTTTACTTTATTGTATTTGTATAAATAGATCTTTTCTCTACTGTAAAAGTTGTCGATCTAATTGCTATATTGAAAAACTCACTGTGCGTCATTCCATGTATTTGTAATCGTCATTCAGGTTATAATACAAAGTTAATCTATTTGTCAATCTTTGATTGATTCTTATTACTGTTGATTAATCGATATTAATTGCTTCCGCTTATACTCTGTTGTATGAATTAATCGATTAATCTTTTAAGAAGAGAATCTGGAACCAACAATTGGTATTAGAGCCTGATAATCAATCTATTGATTATTAGATCTCCTCAATTTGGAAATTTCTCTCTTCATTCATTCAGTAATCTCCTGTTTTAACTACTGTTCATAATTCCACCCTGTTCTACGAATATTTACAGCAATTATGTCTAAAACAGTGGTAATTGTACTTAAAATTTTGAAGAATTAGTAAAATTTTGTTGTTCAATTCAATTGAAATTTACTTGTTCTAGATTTCAACTCAAATCTGTCATTACATTCTACTTGACTTTAAAAAAAAAATGGCAAATTCAAATTTGAATGTTGTTTACACCTCTGGTTCTCTGACCAAACCTCCAACTCTTATCCTTGGTGAATATCCACAATGGAAGATTCGAATGATAAATTTCTATGAAGGATTGGATATTGAACTTTATCCTATTGTTCAAAATGGTCCCTTTGTACCAATGACTACAGTTCCAAGAGTTCCTGCCACTACCAATACTGATGAAATCCCTGCCCGAAAAGTTCCAAAGCTAAGGGAAAATTAGAATGATGAGGAAAAGGCCAAAGTTGAACTTGCTAAAAAGGCAAAAACTCTTCTTATCATGGCTATTCCGAATGAGATTTTTCAATCTCTGGATTCCTGTGATACTGCTAAGGAATTATGGGATCAGTTAGAAAATCTTCTGGAAGGTGGTGCTAAAATGAAGAAAAATCGAAGAGCTCAAGCTCTGAACGAATACAACAGCTTCCAGGCCATTGCGGATGAATCTCTAGAACAGACTTTTCATAGATTTAATAATCTGATAAATCTATGCAAACGATGTGATATTGTTCGATCAAAGGAAGACAATAATGTCTTATTCTTAAAGAGACTAAATCCAGAATGGTCAAATCTATCCATGTCTTTACAAGCTAATCAAGATCTTGAGCAATGGTCTCTACACGATGTATTTGGAACTCTTCAAGCTCACGAGAAGGAGGTTGTGCAAAAGAAAACAACTATAGGTGGACCTCTGTCCTTGATTTCTGAAACAAAGGGAGCTACCAGAAGAAAAAGTGAAGATAGAAGAGTGAAAAACAAGGCATTCATGTCAGAAACTGTTCCAGAAGAAGATTCTGATTCTGATGATGAAATAAAGGCATTTGCTGATTCCTTGGCTCTTATTACCAAACAGTTTACAAACCGTTTTGGAAATAGAGCATTTCAAGGAAATAGAAGGTCTGATCGCTCTAACTATATTCCTAAACAAGAGGTTCAGAGACCTGAGAAGACTGAGACAGAAAAGAAGGAAGAGGAAATGAAGAAAAAGAAAGATGTTTGTTACAGATGTGGCAAGCCGGGTCATTACTAGAAGGATTGCAGAGGGGCTCTGGATAAAGACAAAACATATTACAAAAATAAATACAAGTATAATGTTACTGAAAGAGCCCACTATGCTGAGAAAGAAAACTGGACCGGAGATGAGTCCAGCGGTGATGAGGCCATGTTTTGTGGAATGGCAAGTACAAATGAATCAGAAGAACATCCTTCTGAATCACCGGTTAGTACTCTTTCTGAATCTTCTGAACTTGAGAATACAATTGTGCTTTTATCAAACAATTTTGAGGAACTTAAGCAAAAGCTTACAATTGAAAAGAAGTTATGAAAAAATATTGAGAAAACTCTTTCCACAATCCAAAGGGAAAGATATATTTACAAAAGAGAGATGGATATCTTAATAGAAGAAAAACTGGAACTTGACACAGAAAAAGAAAAAATTTCTAAAACCTTGAAAGACACAAAAGTTTTGTTAAAAAAGGAGCACTTGAGTTGTAAGAAACTTCTGGAAGAAAAGGATAAGAAAATTCAAGTTAAGGAAAGTGACAGATTAAATTCTGTAGCACTTAAAAACTACTTTAAAAAAGAAAGAGAATTTCTGTACATTGAACTTCAAAACAAACGCACCAGATCAAAACATATCTGGATGCTCAAAAAGTTCATGAGAAAATAAGTACACAAGTAGGAAGATCTGGAATCGGCTTTGAAGATTTAGATCCCTATACGTGTGAAAAGAAGTCTGGTTTAAAAACTGTTTTTTGTATAGGACAACAACAGAAGCCTGTGTTTCCAATTATTTTTGAACAATCATGTTTTAAACGATCATAAACTGAAAATGGTCATCATCAACGGAAACTCAAGTTTAAAAACATTACATATTCTTCTGAAAAGACTAATATTAATCTAAATCAAATTCAGAAAAAGGATGATATTTTCAAGTTTGGTTCAAGTGTTCTTATAAAATTGAATCCAGAGGCTGATGCGTTTATTCCTATTCAAGCAAAGGAGGAATTAAGACTTAGTTTTGAAAAAGATCTTCTCTTGACTCTGGATAATTGTTTTAAACTTGAGAATAACAAACAAAAGTTAGAAAATAATCCAGAGATATTTCCTTGTTCATTTATTGATTTAAATCTTTCTGAAACTCAAGAGGATTTAGAAGAAATCACATATTCATGGGAAAATGATGATTAAAGTGAGGATTTCTTTGACAATTCCGAAACATATCTCTCTCATCTTGACATCAATCTCCTATTTTTGCTAAAACTCTAGAGATCATAAAAAAGAAAGACGCCCCATTTCTCTTTACAAATGAATCTCTGGAGATAAGAGCTTCTGGAATGAATGCTCAGAAAAATTCAAATGAAATTCCGAGTTTCTCTGTTCTTTCTAAACAACGAAAACCTGTTTTTATACATCCAGATTTTATAGGAATGTGTCTGAAAGCTAAATCTTGTCTTGATCTTGAAAAGGAAGAAAAACTTAAAAAGAAGATCCCTATCCAACTTCCTAACTCTTATCCTCCAAAACTTTCTTATGTTCAGAAAGGTAAATGGAAATCTAATCTTTCTGTTCCTGTTTCAGTAAATACAAAATCTTCTGAGAAGGTAAATCCGAGGAAATCTCCGCTAAAGAATATTTCAGATTCTAAACATACGTCTAGTCTAGATAGGAAGTTCTTTAGAACAACTGATACTAGAAAAGACAGTTTTAAGAATAATTGTAATTATCATTATCGCAATGAAAATTCAATAAAATCTTCTATGTTTTAGAATTCTGAATGTTTTTCCCTTTTCTTAAAATTACAGAATTTTTTCTCACGAACTTCAAATTCCTTCAGTGCCAACCATTCGTACTTCAATAAAAATGAAACAAAGAAAAACAGAAAAACAAAAAATCCAAATAATTCGTCTTTACCTTCTGTCAAATCAAATCAAAAGCAAATACAAAAGGCTGATAAGACAAAAACTAACGTTAAAGGACCTATAATGGTATGGGTACCTAAAAAACTCTGATCTTGATTGCAGAACCAGCGTGTGCATATTTGGTATCTTGACTCTGGATGCTGGAGGCACATGACTAGTTCACGAAACTTACTCTCCCAATTTAAAGACAAAAGTGGTGGAGCTGTAACGTTTGGTGATAATGGTAAGGGTCAGATTAAGGGCTATGGTACTTTACAGGAAGGTAATATTACCTTATCTAAAGTAGCTCATGTTTCTGGTTTGAAACATAACCTCCTAAGTGTAAGTCAACTATGTGATTCTAAGATACTTGTCGTATTTGATGAAAAACATTGTTACTTATTTTCTAAGGCAGGTGAGGAACTTTGGAGAAAGCGAGACGAGAAAAGGTAATCTCTACATGATAAATTTTACCTCCAAGGATGGTAAGGAGACCTTATGTCTTATTTCCAAAAAGAGTGAAGTTGCATGGCTCTGGCATCATAAAATGTCTCACTTAAACTTTGATAATCTTGAGATGCTTGTAAAACATTATTTGGTATCTGGACTTCCAGAAGTTCATTTTCAAAAAGATCACCTCTGCCCTGCATGTGAAATGGGAAAGATAAAACGAGCATCTCATAAAACAAAAAGTGATCACTCTTGCATAAGACCTCTGCAATTGCTACACGTCGATCTCTGTGGTCCCATTGCAATTCAGAGTCTTTCTGGTAAAAAGTATATTCTGGTACTTATCGATGAATTTTCAAGGTATACTTGGCTTGCTTTTGTTCGACAAAAGTCAGAAGTTCCTATTGTACTTCAAAATATGATGACCAGAATCCAAGTTCTTTTACACCAAAAGATTCAACAGCTGAGAAGCGACAATGGTACTGAATTCAAGAATGCCAAACTTGAAGCATACTTTGTTGAAAATGGAATTTCTCAGAACTTCTCTGCTGTACGCACTCCCCAACAGAATGGTGTCGTTGAACGTCGCAACATAACCTTGGTCGAAGCAGCCCGAACAATGCTTGCAGCTTCTGGACTCCCAATTCACTTCTGGGCGGAAGCTGTAGCCACTGCTTGTTTTACTCAGAATCGTTCCATTATTGTCAAAAGGCATCTCAAAACATCATATGAGCTTATTAACAAAAGAAAACCATCTGTCAAATTCTTTCATATCTTTGGTTGCAGGTGTTTCATCTTAAATGACAGAGACAAACTTGGCAAGTTTGATCCAAAATCAGATGAAGCAAAATTCTTAGGCTATTCTTTAAATTCCAGAGCTTTTCGTGTTTTTAATCTAAGAACTAAAACAATTATGGAGAGTATTAACGTTGATTTTTATGATCAAACTCAATTGACTTATGAATATTCTTTTTCCGAACTCAAACTTAATACTGTTACTTTTGACTTTTTTTTCAGGATCCAGAGAATCCGAGATTGATGCTATTTTTCAAGACTTTCTGGGCGAAGAAATACTGTCAGAACCTGTTGTACCTAACTCTTCTTTTAGTATACCTGAAGTTCTTCATGCCTCTGGCATAACTTTATCTGGTCCTATCTCTTCTGAACCTAGCTCTTCAATACCTTATGTTCCTATTTCATCTGATTGTCCAGAATATTCTTCTGTTCCATCATCTGAGGGGGAGACTTTAGGATCAAGAGGTTCAGAATCAATATTTCCGGATGAAGTTATCTCATCTTCTGACACCGAAGTTCAAGCTCAACCAATATCACAAACAAGGATGACGAAATGGACTAAATCACATACTCTAGATCTCATAATTGGTAATCCTTCTGAGGGTGTCAAAACACGATCCGCTACAGCAAATGAAGCTTTCTATGTTAACTTTCTAAGTATAATTGAACCCAAGAAAGTTCATGAAGCCTTAGCCGAACCTAGTTGGGTAGAAGCAATGCAGAAGGAGTTACTTCAATTTGAACGTAACAAAGTTTGGAACTTAGTACCATTACCAAAAGGCAAAGTTGCCATTGGTACTAAGTGGGTTTTCAGAAATAAAAAGGATGAGGACGGAATTGTGATCAGAAACAAGGCTCGTCTGGTGGCAAAAGGATATTTTCAAGAAGAAGGTATTGATTATGATGAAACCTTTGCTCCTGATGCAAGACTGGAGGCGATAAGACTTTTTCTGGCATTCTCTGCTTACAAAAACTTTAAAGTTTATCAAATGGATGTTAAATGTGCATTTCTAAATGGAAATCTCAAAGAGGAAGTGTATGTTGAACAACCAGCTGGCATTAAAGATTCAAGACATCTAGAATATGTCTTTCTTCTTGACAAAGCTCTGTATGGCTTAAAGCAAGCACCCAGAGCCTGGTATGAACGTTTATCCAAATTTCTGATCAGCAAAGGATATGAGAAAGGTAAAATTGATACTATACTTTTCATCAAAAGAGGCAAAGGTATGTTAACTATTGTTCAAATTTATGTGGACGACATAATTTTTGGCTCTACTCATCAAACAGAAGTTGATTTGTTTTCTAAGTTGATGGAAACTGAATTTGAAATGAGTATGATGGGAGAATTAACTTTCTTTCTAGGACTTCAGGTTAAACAAAGTACCTCTCGTATTTTTATTAGTCAAGAAAAATATGTCTCTGACATATTAAAGAAATTCCATTTTCAGAACTCATCAACTATGAAAACACCTATCTCTCCTAGCATGAAACTAGGTCCTGATCCCTCTGGGAAACCTGTCGATATCACGGGTTACAGAGGTATGATAGGTTCTCTTCTATATTTGACAGCAAGTAGGCCTGATATTATGTTTGCCACTTGTCTTTGTGCTCGTTATCAAGCTAATCCTAAAGAATCCCATTTGGCTGCTGTCAAAAGAATTTTTAGATACTTAAAGGGAACTCCTTCATTGGGTCTCTGGTATCCTAAAAATTATGGGTTTGATTTAATGGCATATATACAGATTCTGATCATGCAGGATGTAAGTTGGACAGAAAAAGCACCTCTGGTAGCTGTCAACTTCTGGGTAATCGACTTATCAGCTAGACATCCAAGAAACAAAATTGTGTTTCAACATCTACTGCAGAAGCTGAATATGTTGCTGCTGCTAGCTGCTGTTCCCAAGTTATTTGGATGAAGACCCAACTCAGAGACTACGGTCTGATCTATGATAAGATTCCCATACTCTGTGATTCTGAAAGTGCAATTGTCATTACGGAAAACCCAGTTCAGCACTAAAAATCGAAGCATATTGATGTCAGGTATCACTTTATCAAAGATCACGTAGAAAAGGGTACCATAGAAATGTATTTTGTCTCTACTAATTACCAACTGGCTGATATTTTTACAAAAGCTCTGGATGAGAAACGTTTTAATTTTTTAATCAGCAAGTTGGGAATGCTAAACATGTAAATCTTATTCTTAGCAGTTATCAGAGATCTCTGATCGTCTTCTGAATTTCATCCAGAAGCACTCAGAGACCTCTGATCGCCTCTGGTATAAGTTTTATTTTGTTGCGTTTTATTCCTTTTCATCCAGTTATATCAGAAAGGCGCCAATTCCTGAAGCAGTAGTGAAGTTTATCATTCAAGGGGGAGCTTATCATTCAAGGGGGAGTTTATCACTTAAGAAGTTCAAAGTCTAACGCTAGGTTAGCTGTCTTATGAATTTTTTCCATCTACCTGAGTTTCTTCTGAATCTTCTTATTTTGTGTTTCTCTTGCCGTCAAGGTCTCTCAGAATACCTATGATTCATTTTAAACTTATCCTAGATGGTGATTCAAAATTGACATGTTTTTCAAAATATTTTTCTATGAATCAAAATATTCCAAAATTTGTATTGAATATATACATTTTATTAACTCTTGCCGTCAAGGTTATTTAAAATTTCGATATTCAATTTTAATTTTTCTTATTATTTTATTTTCATGAAAAATCAAACTTTCATTTGGTTCAATTTTTTTTTCACCAAATGACTGATTTTAAATCTAAATAAACAGATTTATATATTTCAAATTGTTCTTTAATCAATTTTTTTTTATTACTTAACAATTTGTTTTCATATTTTCTTTTTATTTACTTATGGGATAATCGACCGATTTTAGGCGGATAACCCTTCAGTTTTTTTTTAAAATCGTGTCTTACTCATCACTCCTACTTTCCACGTGTCATTCATTGTGTGACTGCATGTATCCACGCCTGCGTGCTTACATCATCTTTCCTGAACCGTTTTCTCCTACTCCCAATACATAAACCTCTTCCAATTCCAAATCGGTCTCATATAAAATCCCCAAATTTCAGAAACCCATCTTCTTCCTCCCCACTGTTACTGCTCACACTCTCCTACTCACGAACTTGCTTGCCAATGTCACCAACTCTCATCAATGGCTTCTCATCTTGCAAATCCAGCTCTTAACGATGACGAAGGACGTCTCGTCGATTCCACTGCCGATAGTGCTCCGTTTGTCAAGCTGCCATTGAAAGCAAACAATGTGCAGGTTCTTCTTGATCCTAATACCTACCAGTCCGAATTCAGAATCATGGTTGAATTTCTCCAACAACATGCACTAAACCGAGCCCTAACTCTGACTAACCCAAATGTTCCTTTAATTTACGTTCAAGAAGGGTGGCAGTCGATGTATATTCGTGATGACGAGACTTTGCTTGGGAATTTCAGCCATCCTGATCAACCTGATACTGCTGTGGAAATTCCCATTACCAAGAAAAAATTAGCCAGGTATTTTCATCTATCCCCTTCCCAGGTACTAATTGATGGTGAATTTGTGCCAAATCCAGCCCTAGAATCGAACCCATTTGCTGAAGCTTTGTTATCCTTCATCCTCTTTCTTGGTTACAATGAACCCCTAAAAGCAAACTATCTGAGTTTAAGAGAAAGCAGTTACCCCCAATGTGGAATCTCCTCGTTTCTATCCTGAACAAGAGTCTCACTTGTAAAATTGGGTCTCTCGATCAAGCAAGCAGGAACATTCTGACCATCATGTATGGTATGTTTTTTAATCGCCCCTTGGACTACGCAAGCCTTCTTTTCCAAGAGATTAAAGTTGCTGTGCACACTAAGGTAACCCATCAAACCCAAGGAAAATCTCTTCCAGCTTTGATGTTTCCAAGATTCTTATCCCTGGTTACCTATCCTGCAATTGGTGCACTCAAGGCTCCATTAGTTCAACCATTTTGCAAAATTTCTTCCATGAGCTCTCATCGTCTAACTATCGACAACAACGGATATCCCTCTCCCAGAGAGCTTTCAAGGTACATGCTAAACCTAATTCCATCTAGCTCTTCTTATCTCCAATCTTATAGGAGCTCTATGATTTTCTCAGAACAGAGAATTTCTACCCCAGAGCACTTAGAGCCAGTTCTAGAAAGTGAGGGGTCAAGTGAGAATGAGGCCGAAAATAATATGAGTGATCATCCGAGTGGTTCTACCCATGCTGACCTCTTGTTAAAAGAAGGTACTGAAGATGGTTCTACCCATCGTGACACAGTTGAGCGAATCTCACCTACATCCCAAAGGGTAACTTCATTTACTGAGGTAGATGTCAACACATCTACTTTCATTGACCAAGGACAACCCAGTCCAAACCACCCAGAAACCATCCGATCAGAGGATACTTCTTCATCCTCTGCATCAAGCACAATCGGGGAAACCTCATCTTCATCATTCTCTCAACAGAATGATGATGAACATATAAGTGTTCATTTGCCCCAGAACTCGCCACCCTCCCCACACAATGTTGATGTCTCTGTGACCAACAAAGGTTTAGGAATCTCAGAAGATAAGTCCATATCTTCTGATAGTTTAGAGGCTAGGGAATTCCCATCAAAGGGGTTACAGCCACAGGATGCACCACTTACCGGAGTGTTTACACTTCATCAAGGTAAGCACATTGTCTTCAACACCTCATCCTCTGTTGATGAGGATTCTGTTGAGACAATCAGAACAACCGAAGAGGTGCCTGTTAATCACAGTCCTCGAAGACAGGTTGGAAGTCCCTCCACACTCAACGTCAAAACAGGTGTGCATGAGGGTCTCTCTGCACGCGAGAGTAAAGGGGCTCCATGTGCTGGAGAAACACCGGTTACCCATTCTGAATATGTCACCAATGCAGCGTTGCAGACATTTGGTGATAAAATTCAGAGATCTATGGAGGATCTAAAACTTTCTCTGGACTCTCAAAATGCCATTCTTCTGGCTATTCAGAACGAACAAAGACAGCAGTCGCAAACTCTGGAGGCCCTCAGAGAACTCACTTCTACAACTGCTGAAACTCACCAGAGCCAAGCTTCTGATCATTACTCTTCTCTGCATAAAGGCATCCAGGCTAATTCTGAAGCTATTTTCTGCATACCTGATGCAATTCCAACTCCAGAAGTCACTATTTCAGTTGATGAATATAGTTCCTTAGTGACCGATCTCCACAAAATTATCAAGGCTATTCATCCCTCTGCAGACACTTCTGAGTCTTCTCTGGTAAAGAAATCAGACATGGCTGTCTTCCAGAAGGCCATGCTTGAACGAATCAATTCTCTCTCCTCCAAGTATGTCTCCAAAACAACTGCATGCACTTCAAATGTGGATTCAAAGCTATCATCTATGGAAACCTCTCTCTCTCAATTCACAGGTCTGGTAAGTTCTCTTTCTGATTCTTTTAATGAAAGGAAAAAGGCCAAGGAGGAGCGTGCTTGCAGAAAATCAGAACTTAAACGCAAAAGGTCTGAGGATCAGGACCCTGATTCTCAGAAGGGGGAGAAACCTCCAGAACCCAAGAAAGCCAAACACACTACCAATAATTAAAGATCAAATCCAATGAAATCTCCATCTACTTCTGACAAACACCAATCATCCTCCAAGCAGCAAACTTCTTCTGCACAACCTTCACACACAGAAACCCCTCTGACTCCAACTCCATTAGCCACTCACTCTAGGCCTCTTCCCAAAGATCCAGAAATAACTAAATTCATTCTTGAGGTAGTCGGCAACACAAGATAAACACCATACTCCTCATAACCTCAAGCAGCAATAGCCAAAGAAAAGGAAGCCAGAGCCAGAGCTGAGGCATCAAAGGCTAAAGTTGAAGCCCTGAACAAAAGAAGAGAAGAAGAACGAATAGAAGCTGAAATAAGAGCAAAAGCTGAAGCAGAAAAAGCCTTTGCAGAAGCATCAAGAGCTCAAGCATAAATGGAAAGAAAAAAAGATGCAAAAGCAAATGCTGAAGGATCATCAAGTCGAGCAGCTGAGAATAGAGAAAAACTGCAGAGACTTGGTGATAGAGATATCATAATAGCTTCAAAAGGCACTGGGTTCTTAAAGAGATAAAGATCTGAAGAAGTTCTGAAGACACTTCTGAAGAGGTTCTGAAGAAGTTCTGAAGACACTTCTGAAGAAGATCTGAAGGAGTTCAGGACCTATTCTGAACTTGTCTGTTATGAATGCTATGTTACTTTAGTCTTTCTATTGTATGTATAAATATATAGTTAGTTAGATTGTTAGAACTAACGTTTTCATAAGCCTTGTAAAGACATATTCTGTAATACAGTACATTCAATCAATACATATTACATTTGGCTATTATCATTCCTGTCATAATCTTTTCATATATTGATATCTTGATTGTTTGGGTCCTAACAATTGGTATCAGAGCCAATTTATCTGTTCTTGAAGATTTGGGAAAGAACTTATCAGATTTGACAGTTCTTGGTGTTCTTAATCTACGAAATTCAAATTCAACTCAGGTGAATTCTCGATCTTCTAACATTCAAAGATGTCTAAAGAAATAGTCTCAATCGAATCTGAAACGAAACCACCAACTCTCTTCTTGGGAGAATATCATCAATGGAGAATTAGAATGATTCAATTCTTGGATAACATAGATGAAGCCTTAATGCAATCTATCACAAATGGCCCACTAGAGGTATTTGTTGAGATTCCAATAGCCTCCAACCGAATCCACCCCTGAAATCCCTGCATCAAGAATCAAGAAGAGTCCTGGAATGTACAATCCAGCTGAAAAGGCTCAAATGAAAGTTGATAGCAGAGCATTAAATTTACTCACCATGGAAATTCCCAATGAGATATTCAATAGGGTTGATAGTTTAACTTCAACAAAAGCCATGTGGGATGAAGTAGAAGCTCAGATGCAAGGAAGTACAAAGGCTCAAGCACAGAGATTAAATATCTGTGTAGGAACATATGAAAATTTTAGATACAAAGAAAATGAATCTATCACTGATACATATCATAGATTCAATAACATTCTGAATGATCTAAGAAGAAATGGTGTTTAGAAATCAAATTCTGAAATAAATAACAAATTTCTGAACAATCTGGGAAATGAATGGTCAAGTTTTTCAGATAATATGGTAACTAGGAACTTGTCTAGAAAGACAATTCATGATGTCTATGGCATCTTGTTCCAACAAGAGGACAAGATCAAAGTTAGACAATATAAACAAAATAAGACACAAGAAACAGTTGCCCTTCTGAGCAAGAACTACAATAATTCTTTGATCATTGCTGCCAAGAAAGTTTGTGAGATCCCAGAGATAACAGTTTGTGATGGGGATGAATCAGATGAGGAGCTTAAAAGGATTTCTGACAATATTGCTTTCATGACAAGGCAATTCAAACAAAGATACAATCAAAAATATCAGAATAAACCTAGATCTGAAGTTGGACCTAAGAAAGGTCAAGAGGCTGGTCAATCTGAAACATCTGAACCAGCAAGATGCTTCAACTGTGGAAAGTCTGGACATTATGCAAGACAATGCAAGATGCCAAAAGTCAAGAATTCAGGTTATTATGAGAAGAAGCATCTATTAGCAAAGAAAAAGGAGCTTAATCCTGCTCTAGTGACCAAGTATGAAGAAGACTGGTTAAACTGGAGTGATGGAGATGATGATGAAGAAGTTGCTCACTATGAAACAAATTGCTACATGTGTCAAATGGATCCAGAAAAGGACAAACAAGACACTGAGGTATCTTCTTCATCTTTTGAACAAAATTCTGAACATAATTCTGAAATTAATACTAAAGATTCAAAAATGACAAATCAATTACAAAATATGTTTTCTGAATTTGAAACACTCAGAAACAGAATTAAAGGTGAAAGAATTTTGGTCAATCAATTCAGAGCTGAAAGTCAAATATATAAAGAAAATTGTCAAGCAGCTGAACAGATTCTTGAAAAATTTTCTGAAGAAAAACTTGTTTTAAAAGAAAAAATGTATAATCTACAAAAAGAAGTTATAAATGAAAAATCTGAAAAGGAAATTCTAAATGTTAAAATGAATTTTCTGAATCAAGAGAGACTTGATCTTTATAAAAAGATTAAGGAATTGGAAGATTTGAATTTTAAAAGAGGACAAACTGAACAAACTCTGAATATTTTAACTAGTCAGGCTCAGAACTTAAAATTTTACAATATAAAAGCAGGTTTAGGATATAATGACAGCCAAATTTTAAAAAAGGCACCTGCAAACTTGTATGATTATTCTAAAATGAAAATTTTCAATGAATCAAATACAGATGTCATTTCCAAACCTGTAAACTATTCTTTTCCTGAAAGAATTCCTTTTATAAAATCAGAGACTTTGTTCTCAGAAGAAACACCTCTTAAAACTGGTGAACCAGAAATAATCTCTGAAACAGAAGAAATGAATATAATTTCAAATATTTGTAAATCTTCTGAATCAAATATTATTTCTGAAGAAAAATCAGAAGTAATTGTTAAGTCTGAAATTGTTTCTGAAGTTACTTCTGTAATAACTTCTGAATCCAATTCTGAAAACATTTCAAAAGATACTTCTGATAATAAATCAGAACATGAATGAAAAATATGATGAATTCTCAGATATTGAATCTTTAGAAGATATTGATGAGAATCCCAATATATTTTTTGATAATTCTGATAATGAGTCTACAACAACAAAATTTTTTAATATTTTTGCAACAAGTATGACTCAAAATAAATTTTCAGATCTAATAAATGCTTCTGATTCAGAAAATGATGATGATCAAATGGTGCAAGTCATTGACAAAAATGGCTATTTGGTTTATAAATCTCAATCATGTGTGACTGAAGGAGAAAAATTAAAATCTGAAGTTTCTAAGATACCTTCATAATTGTTTGATCATGTGTTTTTAAAACCAGAATATCAGAATTCAAATTTTTCTCCTACTAATACAAACATTTCATCAAATTCAACACCATGTTCAGTAACATCTTCTGACTTTAACACCAGAGTTAAAATTTTTGAACAAGGACAATCCTCAAATTCTCTCTCTGAAGTTCAGAAAATTAACTCAAAATCTAAAGATAAACCTAAAGTGAACAAAAGAATTTCTTATACTAATCCTCATTTCTTATCTTTTACAGAGCTATCCACTTTAGTATGGAGAAAGAAAGATGAAAGACTGTCAAAGAATGACAAATTAGAGAGTTTTTCATTTTTAAAGAAGAATGATGTACCTAAATCAAAGAAAGTGAATAAAAGAATTTTTGTTGAAAAATCAAATGTTATTGATTCTTACATGTCTAATACTGTTGTAAATACATTAAAGAATCATATTCACTGTATTAATTGTGGTCATCATAATTTTCATCTTAACTCCAAAACAAACAAGAGAAATTTGATGAAATCTATTCAAAAAAATATAAATAGAGATAAAACTAAGAAAGATAAATCTCAAAGTTCTGAACAAACTTCTGAGTTGAAACATCTGAAGAAAAAGTTCAGAACTTCAAATTTTATTACTAATCACAAAGGACCCATTCTGAAATGGGTACCTAAAACTTAATAATCTCTTTTGCAGATATGTCATGTGTGGGTCTTAGATTCTGGATGTTCAAGACACATGACACCTTTCAAAGAACTACTAACTGATTATCATGAAAGATATGGAGGAATAGTTAGTTTTGGAAACAACGCAAAGGAATATGTAAGAGGATATGGCACTTTCATTAAAGGAGATGTGAAAGTAATGAAAGTTTTCTATGTTGAGGGACTAAGACATAATCTTTTCAGTATTAGTCGATCATGTGACAAATACTGGAAGGTTAATTTTAACATAGATTACTGTCATGTTCTGAGTACAACAAACAAAAATGAATTAACTGCTTATAGAGATGGAGATATCTACACATCAACATTCACTGCAACTGGTCAACTACAAGGTGTATGTTATATATCTACATCAATGAAAAATGATAGTTGACTTTGGCACAGAAGAATGTCACATCTGAACTTCAAAGCCATTTCTGAACTAGGCAAACATCAATCTGTAAGAGGACTACCAAAGATCAGATTTGAAAAGAACTCTTTTTGTTATGCATGTGAACTAGGGAAGATCAAAAGAAGTTCTCATCCTCTGAAAATGCTATCTTCATGAAAAGCTCCACTTGAAATGCTACATATGGATTTATGTGGCCCAATGAAAACTCAAAGCATGGGGGGGAAAGAAATACATTCTTGTCATAGTAGATGAATATACACGATATACATGGATTGAATTTCTGAGACTCAAGTCTGATACTTCTGAAAGACTGAATTTACTAATTCTACACTTCAGATTTTTTTCGAATCTGTTGGTATTTCACATAATTTTTCCGCTGCAAGAACTCCTCAACAAAATGGGGTAGTTGAAAGAAAGAATATAACTTTGGTAGAGGCTGCAAGAACCATGCTTGCATATTCAGAACTTCCTCTCTCTCTTTGGGCAGAAGTAATTGCTACTGCATGTTTTACTCAGAACAGAACCATTCTAAACAAAAAATTTCTTAAAACTCCTTATGAATTGTTAAAACAAAGAAAACCCTATATTGATTATTTTAAAATCTTTGGTTGCAGGTGTTTTCTAAAGAATGATACTCCAAATCTTGACAAATTTACACCAAAAGGTGTAGCTGGTATCTTTGTTGGCTATTCTCAAAGATCCAAAGCTTATAGAGTACTCATTAAAGGAACTCAAAGAATCATTGAGACTACAAATGTCAAATTTCATGAGCCAACAATGACTTCTGAACAAAACAGTTCAGAACTCGCACATAAACCAACTTCTGAAGTTTGGACTCAGAACATAATCAGACAGACTCTACTTCTGAATCTCAAACTTCACTTAAATCCAATTTAGACAATTTATGTCAAGACTTATTTGATATTTCTGTAAGTGTTTCTGCAGATTATCAAAATCCTTCTCTTCTCAGAAACACAAACGATCAAGACATTTCAGAAATACAAATTTCAAATACATCAGCACCACAACTCTCTACCTCAATTCAGAACTTCCAACTTCTGAAAATGCAACTTCTGAACCAATTCAAGTTGTTTCTGAACCGGTTCAAAATATTACTGACCATGAACCTCACAGTTCTGAACCAATTCAGATTTCTCCATTTGAGGGGGAGTCTTCAGATTTACATTCAGCTATCAATCATGATACTGAAACTCAAGCAATTATTGATGATTATGATTCTCTGAATAATGTTTCATCTGTTCAACCATTGCCAAATGTGAACAAATGGACATCTAGTCATCCAGTTCATCAAATAATTGGAGATGCATCAAAAGGTGTTCAAACAAGATCTGCAACATCAAATGAATGTCTGTATGTAAATTTCTTAAGTAGCATGGAACCCAAAAAGCCATATGAAGCACTTCAAGATCCAGACTGGATTTTAGCTATGCAGGATGAGTTAAATCAATTTGAAAGAAACAAAGTCTGGAGATTGATACCAAAGCCAAAAGGTAAATCTGTCATTGGCACAAAATGGATGTTCAGAAATAAAAAGGATGAAAATGGAATTGTTGTGAGAAACAAGGCAAGACTTGTAGCTAAGGGGTATTGTCAATAAGAAGGAATTGATTATGATGAAACCTTTGCTCCTGTTGCTAGATTAGAGGCCATTAGAATTTTTCTTGCCTATGCTGCTCATAAAAACATGAAGGTATTTCAAATGGATGTGAAATGTGCATTTCTGAATGGCATTTTACTTGAAGAAGTGTATGTTGAACAACCAGAAGGCTTTGTAAGCAAAGAATTCCCAGATCATGTCTACATCTTAGACAAAGCCTTATATGGACTTAAACAAGCACCAAGAGCATGGTATGATACTCTTACAACTTTTCTTCTGAATTCTAAATTCAAAAGAGGTATTGTTGATACAACTTTATTTCTGAAAAAGGAGGGTGATGATATGATTTTGATACAAATCTATGTAGATGATATTATATTTGCTTCTACTAATCCAAAATTTTGTAGAAATTTTGAGAAAATCATGCAAACAGAATTTGAAATGAGTATGATGGGAGAGTTGACATATTTCCTTGGTCTTCAAGTTAAACCACTTCCCACTGGCATATTCATTAATCAATCTAAGTATGTCTCAGACTTACTTAAGAAGTTTGACATGACTAATTGTTCAAGTATTCAAACTCCAATGGCCACTGCAACTAAGTTAGAACCTGATCTAAATGGAAAATCTGTTGATCAGAAAAAGTACAGAGGCATAATTGGATCTTTACTTTACTTAACTGCTAGTAGACCAGATATAATGTTTGCTACATGTATTTGTGCCAGATATCAAGCTAATCCTAAGGAATCACACCTTCAAGCTGCAAAAAGAATACTTAGATACCTAAAAGGTTCTCCTTCACTGGGACTTTGGTATTCTAAGGATTCTAGTTTTGAACTAACAGCATTTACAGATGCAGATCATGGTGGTTGCAAATTAGACAGGAAAAGCACTTCTGGATCATGTCAGTTTCTGGGTGATAGACTAGTTAGCTGGTCTTCAAAAAAACAAAATTGTGTTTCTACCTCTACAACAGAAGCTGAGTATGTAGCAGCTGCAATATGTTGTTTCCAAGTGATCTGGATGCAAATTCAACTAAAAGACTATGGTTACACTTTCAAAAAGATTCCTTTGTATTGTGATTCAAAGAGTGTCATAGCCATCACTGCCAATCCTGTTCAGCATTCAAAAACCAAGCACATTGATGTAAGATATCATTTTATCAAAGATCATGTGGAAAAAGGTAATATTGAAATGTTTTTTGTTCAGACAGATTATCAGTTAGCTGATTTATTTAACAAAACACTTGATGAAAAACGATTTAACTTCTTGGTAAGTAAATTGGGCATGATGAACATGTCTATGTAAGTATTACACATCACCTATACTCTAGAAGTTACATTCTGAGGTTTTTATCTCAAATTCTGAATACTTTGCTCTTCAGAATTACTTTGCATATTCTGAAGTTCAACATTCAGATCTTTACTTCTTTTCAAACTCAGAAGTATATTTCTTCTGTATCTAGGTTGATTGTATTTTAATACTTTTCATTTTTTTTTCTCATTTCACTAATATTTGATTGTTTCTTTGATAAAGTTGCAATGATTAAGGGGGAAAATCATAATTGCTAGTGATTCAAGGGGGAGTGGTATTAATTTCAAATTTCTCCACTACTCTTTCCTACATAACAACTCTGAATTGGTAAAATAAAGTCTTGCACTTTATATCTAAGAAGTATGGACAAGCTTCCTTAGATAAAATCAGTTTTCTATTTGTTCTAATCTACTTTTGAATTCTCAAAATGAATAATTTTTTTTTTCAGAAGTTTATATTTTTAAATGATTTTTGGTCTTCTAAGATGATCCAAGTTTAGTTCTAAACTCCACTTAAAAATTCTGCAGTTCTTCTGAATTCTTTCTTTCAGACTTCTGAACCTTTTCTCAGAAGTTCTGAACAAATTCTGAAGTTTTTGAACTTGTTCTCAGAACTTAACTTCCCGTTGATTTTTCACTTAAGCGTGTGCCACGTGTTTTAATTTCATTGGATCTCTCTTAAACACGACCATTAAACGGTTCATTTCTCCTAATAAATGATGATTACTACTCTAATCACATTTACTTTTTGGCCACGTGTCCTTCAGCGCTTATCCAGTCATATAAATCAATGGCTTTCTTATCATCTTCATTTTTTTTAGCAACTTTTCTCTGAGAAATCTTTCTGTGTTTATTGATCCTCTTTCTATTACCAATCCGTGTTCTTCCAACATCATGTCTACTTCCAATGCCCTGATTTCTACTTCCTCAAGTTTCAATGATAACAATGGATCATCAAGTGATGGTTCATTCAAGATTGTGCCTCAAAAATTGATGGTTGGATCAATGGAAATCCCACTAAATGATGATTTAATGCTTCAAGACACAGCCACAACTGCAACTCATCAAGCCGGACCTTCAAACCCTATTCTTAACCCTAACCCTAACCCGACAACTGCTAAAATTGGGGAAACACAAGGTACACCCATTGATGTTGTTTCTGAATCAAATGTTGCTGGAAGTGAATCCCAGACTCATGATGAAAGTGGTGACCTGTTCAAACTCTATGTACCTGCTGAAAAATTACTTGACATCAAAAGAAATAATTGTGCTCTGAACTTCAAATCCAAAGACTTCATTGATGATCAAGTAATGTTGATTAAAATTCTGAAGAAACATCCCCTGCGCACTCTACTTTCAAGGAAATTCTCTGTTCCTGCTTCTTATCTTCAACAATTCTGGTATTATGCTGAGGTAAATGAAACTGATGATGAAATTGTCTCCTATGTTCATGCCTACAAGGTATGCATATCTGTAGATGATATTAGGAGCCTTCACTATTTGCCAAAACCAGATGAGGTTCTTGGGAAAACCTGTTATGATTCAATTCCATCTTCATCAGAAATGATCTCAGATTTTATGAGCTTGGGATACTCTGAAAATCTTAGTGCTTTGAGCTCTTTAAGAAGAAAATGTTTACCTCCAATCTGGTATTGCTTATTTTCCATTTTGAATACCTGCTTATCTGGGAAAAGCTCAAGTTTGGATCAAGCTTCAGCAAATGGGAGGATTATCTTTCATGGAGTTACCTTCAACAAACACTATGATTATGCTAGTCTCATTTTTGATGAACTCAAATCTGCAATCTTGAAGAAGTCCACATTCAACTACATACCCTTTCAGAGATTTTTTCAAACACTCATCAAAGGAGCAATGAAGGTTGTCTCAAAAATTCCTGTTCTAGCTCATGAGGTACATGTTCCTATCTTCACTATGGACTGTTTAAGACCGCCAAATGCAAAACTTCAATTTCCAAATGCACTTCCACTACCTTCTCATTTAATTGATCTTGTAAGTACATCATCTAGGATTGGGAGTGAGCATTTAGAATCTATGGGATTACCTCAACCAGTAATCCCTTCCCCTGATTCAAACCAGAGTGGTGATCAAGCAAGAAAGTCTAGAATTACTAGAAAGAGAGGGGATGCTGTTCATGGGGGAGAACAACCTCAACAAGTGAAGAGGAAAAATGAAACTGAGAGACTGGGTAGAAGGGTAAGACAAAGAATTGATGAGGGGAGAACACAGGTAAAAGAAAAACAAACCTGTGAACCACCTGTTACAAGGCGGGCACCCACATATACTATTATTCCACATTCTTTGGTGGATAATATTGAAACAGCCAGTGAGCCCATGGCAACCTTGGTTAACCCCACCAGCCACTCACCCATCTCTCAACAGAAGGGTGTTTCAATAACACAAATGGGGCAAGCAGCTTATAATCCATTAGGACCCCAATTGGAGGTTCCTTTTGTTGAAACTGAAGGATGTATGTCCCCCCTTCATAGTTTTGAGCACATTGAGTCTGAGTGTCCACTCAACTTTGAGCCTTCTGAACCACTTAATGTGGCATCCATTCACACAAGCACACATCTTTCAGATGTTCCTAAGCAAAGTGTTTGTCACATTGCATCAACAACTATAGATATTCTTATCTCTGGATATCAAGGATTAGTTGGAAGTCCTGGTGGAATGAACATCACAAAAGCTCCATTCACAGAATCACATGTGGTTCATGATGCCTTTGTGGCTCATACAGGCCAACCTTCTTCTGAAGGTCTAAAAACAAGTTCATCTGTTGATCTTGGCAACTTACCCAAAAAGGTGTTGGAGGATAGGTTGGATCAACATGGGGAAAGTATGGTGAACAGGCTGAATGATTTTCATCTCCAATCTTCCAATGATCTTAATATGTTTAAACAAGCACTTCTGTCAGCCTTTTCTGAAGTGGCTTCCTCAGTTTCTTCTTTGAAAGCTTCTCAGCCTTCTTCTTCTTCTACTCCACTAGTTTATGCAACTAAAGATGATATTTCTTAGATTCTCAATCAACTTTCATCCATTCAAAATTCTCAGACAGAGTTCAACACAAGATTAGCTACTCTAGAATGCAGATCTCAGAAAGATACTTTTAAAAGAAGTCTTGATGATGAGGATCCTGATAATCAAGAGGGGGAGAAAAGACAGAGAGTATCTGAAAACGAGGATGTTGAAAATGTTCAGAAACAAAGCTTGGAGAAAACTTCTGAAGATGCTCAGAATATTGGTGAAACATCGAATAGAGTTTCTGAAGCAATAGAAGATATTTTATTTGCAGAACATGAAGGTCAGGAGGCAATTGTTCACTCTTCTGAAGATACAGTAGAGGAAGGGTATGAAACAGAAAAGATATATTTTGATTCTGAAGGAAACCTAAGCTCAGATAACACATATATAATTCCAGACTCTAATGAAGAAATGCTAAGGGAATACCTTGCTTTTGAAGATGTCATTGGAGAACCAAGTGATCTTTCTGATGTGATCATGTTTGAAGAAGATGTTATTGATGTAAATATGGAAGAAAGCTCAAAAAAAACAAAAGCTTTAGTAATTTGGAAGCCTCAACAACTTCTGAGTGAAGAATTCAGAAGTGTTTCTGAAAGATTATGGAAAATTCTGAATCAGTTCTGTTGGGTACATATATTTTTTAATAAACCAAGAAGTCTGGAGTGTAGACTTTTGGATAACAAATTTTGTATATTCAGAGATTTTCTTGATCAACCAGATGAAGTTTTTGAACTTGAAGTTGATCTAGAACATATGGAAGGAACTGAGCTTGCAGATGAAATTTTAATGATCTACTCTGGAAGATTTGAAGTAAGAGTCAGACCTTGCATTTTGATTCCAAAGATTGATATTCCTCTTCTTGATGAGCCCATTTTAGACCAAGTTTATGAAAAAAAAGATATATTTGGTTTTGGAGAAACAAGTTTGGAATTTCCTGAAGAAACTTATCTCCACATGTACAGAAAAAGTATGAAGTTTGGAACTCTGGAAGACTTTGTTAATGATGAATGGTCTGAAGAGAAAATACTTCAAGTCAGAAATTTTATTCAGAATTATGGAGTTCAGAGTCTAAATGATTCAACTCTCATAAAGAAGATCAGCTGTTTTTCTAAATATGTTGTAGATGATTTGTTAATATATAGATTTGGAGCTGAAAGGAGAAATGGATCCTTATGTGAGTTTACTCAATATGACATATACAAGTTAAGACTGTAGGACAAATTGACAGTTCTTTCTTTCTGTGTTGCAAAGAATGAAGCAGAACTTGTTTATGAAGTCAGAAGAGTTCTGGGAATCTATATAAGAAACATTATAAAGCATGATTTTCAACTAGCTCGGAATTTGGTTTATCAAAGGTGAATTTGTTGGAACACGTAAATCTTGAAAATTCAGCAATAGCTAGAGTGTTTACTTGTCCAGATATTGGATTCAGATATACAGTGAATGGAAATAAAACCTTTCTGGCCTCAGATATTCCAAAATACTCCAACTCAACTCTGAATTAGTTTCTTGAATATTCAAATGATTATGTTGGAGAATCGGACATTAAAGAAAAAATTGCTTATTTGATAAAAGAAAGAATTCACTTCAGAGAGAATGTAAAAAGAAGTTATTTTGCTGGTCATAAAAGAGAAAACAAGATCAGAGGAGCTGATTATCTACTAAGTGATGCTTATGATTTTCAAATTCACTCAAAGAAGCAAGACATGGAGGAAATTCTGAAGTTTTCTCTGAATATAGAATCTTCTGAACTCAGTCAAAAAGAAAAAGAGAAAGGTAAAGAAATTATTTCTGAAGCTATATCTGAAGAGCTGGTTCCTGCAAAACAAGTATCTGAAGAGGAACATCTTCAAGAACAAAGGATTGAAGAAAATGCCTTAACCATGTTCCTTGAATATTTTCATCCAGAAATATTTATGGAGTATGAACAAAAATTCTACTATATTGACTGCTGGATTCATAAATCTTTTGGTTGGAAACAATGGTATTCAGATATCATCAGAAAGTTAAGAATTCCAATCAATGAAGCCAGAAAGGAGAGCCCAGTGATCAAAGTAATTAATGCTGACTTGAAAACAAGGCAAAATTACAAGTATGCATTTTTTACTGTTAAAAGACAAAATGGTGAAGTTTCTACCTTCTCTGAAGCTGATTTTCAGAATATATATCTCAGAGATCTAATCAGAGTTTACAGAAGTCTTTATCCCTTCCATGACTCAATCACAAAGATCAGAAAATCTTTTCCAGTGCTTAGAGATGGATTATACAGAGAATTTATATGGGCTGCAAAGACTGATTTTCAAGTTGCTTATGTTCTAAACAAGAAACAAGTACACTTGAGCAAACCAAATCTGAGTCTACCAGATATTCAGAATTTGAAGAAAAGCACTTTAGTAATTCATCCTCCTGGCTTCGTTTGTAAATGCTTTCAGGAACTATTATTTGTGAGATTTGAAGAACTCCACAAATGTTGCAATGGAACTCTCATGGCAATCAGAGATCGTTTGGTAAAAAGACAAAATAGAAGACCAAAGAATCTGAGCAATGAAGATTGGGAGAAGCACAAGAAACTTGCAAAAGAAATAATTAGAGTTGTTGAATCCTTACGTGAATACAGAAGACTAATTCTGAAGGATGTAAGAGAAATTTTGAATTTCTGGAAGTATGATCTGAACTTTTAAAGCTAAGGGGGAGATTGATAGAGATATCATAATAGCTTCAAAAGGCACTGGGTTCTTAAAGAGAAAAAGATCTGAAGAAGTTCTGAAGACAATTCTGAAGAGGTTCTGAAGAAGTTCTGAAGACACTTCTGAAGAAGATCTGAAGGAGTTCAGAACCTATTCTGAACTTGTCTGTTATGAATGCTATGTTACTTTAGTCTTTCTATTGTATGTATAAATAGATAGTTAGTTAGATTGTTAGAACTAACGTTTTCATAAGCCTTGTAAAGACATATTCTGTAATACAGTACATTCAATCAATACATATTACATTTGGCTATTATCATTCATGTCATAATCTTTTCATATATTGATATCTTGATTGTTTGGGTCCTAACACTTGGAAGAATTGATCTTCCAATTCTGGAAACCACAAAAAGGTACATGTATGCTCCTATAGACCAGAAGATCTATCTCATGTTGCCCAACTTCTCAAACGCCTACAATGTAAGTGATGCTTTAAAAGACAAATTCATGGGACACAGACAAGCAAGAAAGGACGTCCATACTTCTGTACCTATCAAACGGATCTCTGCAATAAAACATTCACCATTTGAAGATACAGAAATATGGTACACAATTTATGAAGTTATCAGAGAAGACAATAAGACTTATTACTTCTGTGATAATGATCTATTGTCCATCTTTCCCTCTGATCTTATCTTTCTGGAGAAATTCATGAAGGCTCAAATGACTAAAAGAAGTGATAATCAAGATCAAATTGTTTATTCTCGAATCATTCAATGCATGAAGTCCTACATCCGGTACAAGAGACAGGTAGATTTTCAAATAGGAATCAATTACAATGTTGATAACCTAGCTATCTCTGCACCCAATGAAGATCTAGAAGGCATCAACAATATGAGAATCGGCAAAGTATTGATAAACCCAGAGGAAGGTGTGATTTTCAAAAGGCCAGACAGAAAGAGCTTCTTCAGAATCAAAGAAGCAAACAAATACTCATCAGAGGTCGTTTACATTGCAAAAAGCTTCATCTTTATTGATAGTAACAATCACAATCCAGAGGTTATTGAGAAGATGATCAACAGGCTTTCAAATTTATTATCAATCAGAGAGATCATAAATAAGATTGGAAAGATTGTATCTGAGGTCGCTCCTTTCTAAACAGACTTCACTCTTCTGGTTGCATACTTAGGGGGAGATTGTTACACATTTGAAAGTATGAACCATAAGATGAAGAATATGACGTGGCACACACATCCAGCATGCCTACCTTTTGCAACTGATTAGTTTGTTACACGCTCCCATCTCACACGTGTTAGTTTGTAATAGGTTAAGTTTTTGACTTTTACTTTATTCTATTTGTATAAGTAGATCTTTTCTCTACTGTAAAAGTTGTCGATCTAATTGCTATATTGAAGAACTCACTGTGCGTCATTCCATGTATTTGTAATCGTCATTCAGGTTATAATACAAAATTAATCTGTTTCTCAATCTTTGATTGATTCTTATTACTATTGATTAATCGATATTAATTGCTTCCGCTTATACTCTGTTGTATGAATTAATCGATTAATCTTTGAAGAAGAGAATCTGGAACCAACAATCTCTTGTCCATTTGTTCAAACTAGGCAAAGACTGAACATTAGTAATGTTATACTGATCATCATTATCATCAATAATTGCTTTAACTTTAGGTTTTGGATGAACTTCTGAATTCAGATCTGAATTCTCCCCCTCAGCTGTTGAATCTACTTCGGAAGGAATATTTTCAGAAGTTACAACTGGTGGTTCAAAAATAGGAATTTCTGTAGTTGAGGTTTAGACAGTAGGTCCAGAAATATCTGATTGTTAGATATTAAAGTATGAGTCAAAGAAGAGAAGTCTACAAATGTCAACACACACTTCTTGTTATAACTAATTGTTGTTAGACGCTCCCTTTATGACACATGGCACTTTGTAATTGGCTAGCATTTTGACTTTCTGTCTTTGTATCTGTATAAATAGCATTGTATTGTGTTTGTAAAAATTGTCGATTAATACATTTACATATTGAAGAATACTGTGCGTAAGTCATTTCATAATCTTTGTTCTTCATTCTGTTTACTGTTCTATTGATTCAAATTGTTAATTGATCTGCTTCCGCAATTCACTCAGACTCAATACTCTCAATTAACAATCGGTTTAAAGGAATCTGGAACCAACAATTGGTATCAGAGCCTTCTAATCAATCTATTGATTATTAGATCTCTTCAATTGAAAGAATTCCTTTCAATCGAACAGTATTTTCTCAGATTCAAAATTTGTTTATCAATCCACTCTGTTTTACGAAATTTTGTTGAATCGTTAACAATCTTCTCTTAAATTGAGTCATTCATTTTGTAATCTGAAGAAACAGTGATATTATCGACCTGTTCTTCTTGAGATTTAATTGTTCTAAATTTCTTTCAAATCTTCAAATTCTTCTCTTCTATCATACTCAAATGACAAATTCGAGCTTGAATGCTGTTTATACGTCTGGGTCCCTGACTAAACCTCCAACTCTTGTACGTGATGAATACCCACAATGGAAGATTCGAATGGTTAACTTCTATGAGGGATTGGATGCTGAGTTATATCCAATTATTCAAAACGGTCCGTTTGTTCCCACCACTACTATTCCCAGAATTCCACCGCAAATTCGGATGAGGTACCAAGAAGATCGGTTCGAAGTCAAGGAATAACCGGACCGATGAAGAAAAAGCTAAGGTGGAATTAGCTAAGAAAGCTAAGTCTCGTTGATAATGGCCATTCCAAATGAGATCTTTCAATCTCTCGGGACTCATGTGACACAAAGAAAAGATTTATGGGATCAACTGGAGAATCTCTTAGAAGGTGGTGCGAAAATGAAAAAGAACAGAAGAGCTCAAGCTCTAAATGAATATAATAGTTTTCAAGCACTGACTGATGAATCTCTGGAACAAACATTTCATCGATTCAACAATCTGATTAATCTCTGCAAGAGATGTGACATTGTTAGATCAAAGGAAGATAACAATGTTCTATTTCTCAAAAGGTTAAACCCTGAATGGTCAAATCTATCCATGTCACTACAAGCCAATCAGGATCTTGAACAATGGTCGCTGCATGATGTATTCGGTACACTGCAAGCTCATGAAAAAGAAGTTGTTCAGAAAAGAACAAACATCGGAGGTCCTCTGGCTTTGATCTCAGAAACAAAAGGAATCAGAAGACGAAGTGATGACAGGAAGAAATCGAAAGCCTTCATATCAGAGACTGCTCCAGAAGATGACTCTGAATCAGATGATGAAATTAAAGCGTTTGCTGACTCTCTGGCTTTAATAACCAAGCAATTTACTAATCGTTTTGGAAATAGGTCTTTGAAAGGAAATAAACGATTTGATCGTCCCTATGTTCCTAAACAAGAAGTACAGAGAGTAGAGAAAACAGAAGAAGAAAAGAAAGAAGAAGAATTAAAAAGGAAGAAAGATGTCCGCGCGTATGTGGCAAACCCGGACATTACTCAAGAGATTGCGGAGGAGCTCGGAAAAGGATAAAACTTATTACAAAAACAAATATAAGTACAATGTCACCGAAAGAGCACACTTTGCGTAAAAAGAAAATCGGGTACAAGATGAATCCAGGTGATGAAGCCATGTTCGTGGAATGGCAAACACAAACGAATCGCAGGATCAACCCTTCCGAGTCACCGGTTAGTAATTTCTCCGGATCATCCGAGCTTGAACAAACGATTGTGATGTTATCAAACAATTTTGAGGAACTAAAACCGAAACTCACAATCGAAAAGAAATTACGAAAAAGTACCGAGAAAACTCTTTCTACAATCAAAAGGGAAAGAGATATTTTCAAAAGAGAAATGGATTTACTTACGTAAGAAAAACTCGAATTAAATACTCGCAAAGGAAACAATTTCCATGAGTTTAAAACTTTACGAAGAAAAATTTAAAAAGGAAATTTTGAATCTCAATAAACTTCTGGAAGAAAAAAGGAACGAAATCAGAGACAAAGAGAGTGATAGACTCAACTCTGTAGCACTTAAAAACTATTTTCAGAAAGAGAGAGAGTTTTTACACATTGAACTTCAACAGAAAAAGCTACAGATTATAACATATCTGGATGCACAAGGTTCATGACAAAATTAACACACAAGTAGGAAGATCCGGACTTGGTTTCGAGGACCTAGATCCCTACACGTGTAAGAAAAGGTCGTATCCGAAATCGTTTTTTGTATTGGACAAATACAGAAGCCAAAGTTTCCAATTGTGTATGAAAAATCTATTTTTAAAAAATCTAGATATGAAAATCATCATAAAACAAGCAAACTTCAATTCGAAAATATTGAATATTGTTGTAAAACAAATGTTGATCTAAATAAAGTTCAGAAGAAAGATGATATTTTCAATTTTGGTTCAAATAAACATACAATTTTGAATCCAGAGGTCGATATTTTTGTTCCAAGTCGGGCGAGAAGAAGATCTACGACTTATGTTTGAAAACGATATTCTCTCTACTGATAAGTGTTTTAAAACTCTTTGTGAAAATCATCCGGAGATCACTCCACGTTCATTTGAAGATTTACACCTTCTCGAAACACAAGAAAGCTTTGCTTTGAGATTACGTATCCATGGGAAAATGACAATAATGATGAAGAATTTTTTGATAACTCGAAAATTACCTTTCAAATTTAGAAATTAATTCTTTTAGATCATCAAAAGTTATCACAAATAATTCAGTAAATTATTGATAAAAAGGATGATTATTTGTATACCGATAAATCTCAAGAAATCAGAGCTTCTGATAGAGATTGTGCTAAACTTTCAAGTGGTATACCTATTCTTCCTGTTTCTGTTCCAGAACCGAGAAAATCAGTATCGATACATCCAGACTTTCTCGATATGTGTCTCAAAGCCAAAACATGTCTTGAACTTGAGAAAGAGGCAGAACTCAAAACCAAAGTGCAAAATCAAAAGATTTTAAACTCTACTCTTCCGAAGTTTACTAATATTCAAAAAGGCAAATGGAAATCCTCTAATACTTATGTTCCTTTTTCAAGAATAACAGAGCTTCTGCAAAAGTAGATCAGAGGAAGAACACAGAGAAGAAAAAGCCAGAACTAAAACAAAAGTCTAGTCTAGATAGGTTCTCTAGAACAACTGATACTAGAAAAGACTTTAGAAAGAATAATTGTAATTACCATTCTCGCAATGACAATTCAATTCAATCTTCTATGTTTCGGTTCTCGAATGTTTTTCACCGTTCTTAAAGTTAAAACAATTTTTCTCGCAAACCTCTGATCATTCCAATTCACAGAATGTTTATCACAAAAAGAATAAAACTCCAAAACACCAAAAACCAAAAATAAAGTCTTTACCTTCTGTTAAATCAAAAAACGAACATACTCCAAAAGCTAACATAAAAGGACCCATTATGCGATGGGTACCTAAGAAAATCTGATTTTTGATTGCAGAAACAGCATGTGCATATCTGGTATCTTGACTCTGGATGCTCGAGGCACATGACTGGATCCCAAAATTTACTATCCAAATTCAAGGACAAATCAGGTGGAATAGTAACTTTTGGTGATAATGGTAAGGGTCAAATAAAAGGCTACGGTACTCTACAAGAAGGTAATATCACCTTATCAAAGGTAGCTCATGTTTACGGCTTGAAACATAACCTCCTCGGTGTAAGTCAACTTTGTGATTCTAAAATACTAGTAGTATTTGATGAAAAACATTGTTATTTATTCTCTAAGGCAGTGAAGAACTTTGGAGAGCGGACAGAAAGGTAACTTGTATATGATGAATTTTACCTCTAAGGATGGTAAGGAAACTTTATGTCTCATCTCCAAAAAGAGTGAAGTTGCGTGGCTCTGGCATCATAAAATGTCTCACTTAAATTTTAATAATCTTGAGATGCTTGTTAAACACAAACTGGTATCTGGACTTCCAGATATTCATTTTCAAAAAGATCACCTCTGCCCTGCATGTGAAATGGGCAAAATTAAACGAGCATCTCATAAAACAAAAAGTGATCATTCTTGTACTAGACCTCTGCAATTATTACATGTGGATCTCTGTGGTCCAATTGCAATTCAGAGTCTATCTGGTAAAAAGTATATTCTGGTACTAATTGATGAATTTTCCAGATATACTTGGCTTGCTTTTGTTCGTCAAAAGTCGAAGTCCCGGTGGTACTACGAATATGATGACCGTAATTCGTGTTCTTCTACATCGAAAATTCAAAGCAACTTCGAAGTGATAATGGTACAGAATTCAGGAACGCCAAGCTTGAATCGTATCTTGTTGCACAAGGAATTACTCAAAACTTCTCTGCTGTTCGCACTCCACAACAAAACGGTGTAGTTGAACGTCGCAACAGAACCTTGGTTGAAGCAGCCAGAACGATGCTCGCAGCTTCTGGTCTCCCAATTCACTTCTGGGCCGAAGCTGTTGCTCGCTTGTTTCACTCAAAACCGTTCAATTATTGTCAAGAGGCATCTCAAAACCTCTTATGAGCCGATTAATAAAAGAAAACCATCCGTAAAATTTTTTCATATCTTTGGTCGCAGTATGTTTTATCTTAAACGACGAGAGATAATCTTGGCAAATTTGATCCGAAGTCTGATGAAGCTAAATTTTTAGGCTACTCGTTAAATTCAAGAGCTTTCCGAGTTTTTAACTTACGAACAAAAACTGTTCTGGAAAGCATAAACATTGACTTCGATGATAACACTCAACTGACTTCTGAACACTCTACTTCAGAACTCAAGCTTAATACTGTTACTTCTGACTATCTTTCAGGTTCCAGAGAATCCGAGATTGATGCTATTTTTCATGATTTTCTGGGCGACAAAGTTGTGTCGAAGCTATGTCACCTCCACATTTGCGTATACCGGCTATTCTCCAAGCCTCGTGCATTACTCTCTCGGTCCCGCTTCTTCGTTTCCTCTCGACACGTCTATTTTTCCGTGTTCCCACTACTACATCTCGCCGCCGGCCGCTACTTCTATTCCATCATCTGAGGAGGAAACACAAGGACCGGTGACACAACAGATACCAGAAGGACATACAGAAGAAAATAAAGAAGATTTTGTGTTTCCAGATGAAATCATTTCGTCAAATGAAACAACCCATTCAATTTCTCTACCCAGAATGACGAAATGGACTAAATCTCACACACCAGATCTTATAATTGGTAGTCCTTCTGAGGGGGTCAGAACACGATCTGCTACTGCAAATGAAGCCTTCTTTGTTAATTTTCTTAGTATGATCGAACCTAAACGTGTACATGAAGCCTTAGTTGAACCAAGTTTGGGTGGATGCTATGCAGGAAGAACTACTTCAATTCGAAAGAAATAACGTTTGGCGTCTTGTTCCTTTACCAAAAGGCAAAGTTACTATTGGCACAAAATGGGTATTTAGGAACAAAAAGGATGAAGATGGAATTGTTGTCAGAAATAAAGCTCGTTTGGTGGCTAAAGGCTACTGTCAAGAGGAAGGTATCGATTATGATGAAACCTTTGCTCCTGTTGCAAGACTAGAAGCAATAAGATTATTCTTGGCTTTCTCTGCATACAAAAACTTCAAAGTCTACCAAATGGATGTTAAATGTGCATTTCTTAATGGATGTCTAAAAGAAGAAGTGTATGTCGAACAACCTGATGGTTTCAAAGATGCAAAATATCCAGAATATGTTTATCTTCTTGACAAAGCTTTGTATGGTCTAAAGCAAGCCCCAAGAGCCTGGTATGAACGACTATCTACGTTTCTGATCAGCAAAGGATATGAAAAAGGTAAAATCGATACAACTCTGTTCATCAAAAGAGGCAAAGGTATGTTAACTATCGTTCAAATTTACGTGGATGACATAATATTTGGTTCTACTCATCAAACAGAAGTTGATTTGTTTTCTAAGTTGATGGAAACTGAATTTGAAATGAGTATGATGGGAGAATTAACTTTCTTCCTAGGACTTCAAGTTAAACAAAGTACCTCTGGTATCTTTATAAATCAGGCAAAATATGTTTCTGACATGCTTAAAAAGTTTCATCTTCAAAACTCATCATCCATGAAAACACCCATCTCCCCTGGTATGAAATTAGGACCTGACTCCTCTGGTAAATCTGTTGATATTACCAGCTACAGAGGAATGATTGGTTCTCTTTTATATTTAACAGCAAGTAGACCTGATATTATGTTTGCCACTTGTCTTTGTGCTCGTTATCAAGCCAATCCTAAAGAGTCTCATTTGGGGTAAAAAGAATTTTTAGGTACTTAAAAGGTTCACCATCATTGGGCCTTTGGTATCCTAAAAATTCGGATTTGATTTAATGGCGTATACGTATTACGATCATGCGAGGTTGTAAGCTTGACGGAAAAAGTACATCAGGTAGCTGTCAACTTCTGGGAAATCGACTTATAAGTTGGACATCCAAGAAACAAAACTGCGTATCCACATCTACAGCAGAAGCTGAATATGTTGCTGCTGCTAGTTGTTGTTCACAAGTTATTTGGATGAAGACCCAACTCGTAGATTATGGTCTCGATATACGATAAGATTCCCATCCTATGTGATTCTAAAAGTGCTATCGCCATTACGTAAAATCCAAGTTCGCATTCCAAAACAAAGCATATCGATGTCAGGTATCATTTCATCAAAGATCATGTCGAAAAGGGTACAATCGAAATGTATTTTGTTTCTACTGATTATCAACTTGCTGATATTTTCACAAAAGCTCTTGATGAGAGTCGTTTTAACTTCTTAATTAGCAAGTTGGGAATGCTTAATATGTAACAATGATTTCTTCAGAAGCATCCAGAAGCCTCTGAACTATTCTGACGATACTTCAGAAGTCATCAGAAGTCTCTGATGCTGTCTGAACTCTTCAGAATACTTCAGAAGCCTCTGAATTCCTCTGATTTTCTGTTTCATAATAATATTCTTCTTTCAAGAAATATCATAAAGTACAGATTGAGAAACGCGGTACAGAAGCTACTACAGGGGAGTTCCGCATTCAAGGGGGAGCTTACCATTCAAGGGGGAGCTTACCATTCAAGGGGGAGTTTACCATTCACGGGGGAGTTTCGCAATGAAGAAGTTATTCGTCTAAGTCTAACTCTGGTTAGCTGTCTTCTGATTTACTATTTTACTTAAATTTTATTTGAATCTATCTGCTCTGAGTTTCTCTTGCCGCCAAGGTCTCTTAGACTTTTGATTCATTTCAAATTTTTTTTTAAAATATAAATCAAGTCGACATGTTTTTCAACTTAATTTTCTATAAATTGATAATTCTTATAATTTCCATTTAATATATAAATTCATTCAACTCTTGCCTCCAAGGTTGTTTAAATCTATATGTTTAATACAAATTCTTCTTTATTATTCTTTTATAGAAACTAAACTCTCATGTGATTGTTCTCACTTGACTGATTTTTAAACTTAAATAAATAAAATTAAGATTAAATTCTGTGTTTATTCAATTAATTCAACATTAATTGATTAATTAAACAGATTTTTTTTTTACTTTTGTTTATTTCTGCTTTTAAGAAAAATCGCATCGCTACTAAATCATCATCACACATGTGTCTCGTCGTACACGTGTCTCCAATCGACACCCTGCATGTGTATACCCGCGTGCTTACCTCAGCTCAAATGAACCGTTTTTTGTTTCTCCCCAAACTGAATAACCCCTTCCCATTCTACAGTTTCTCTCTCACATAAAACCCCCAATTTCAACCTTCATCTTCTTCCTCGCAAATATTCCCAAATCAGTGTTTATTCTCAGTGCAAAGAAAAAGTGTTCTACTGTCAAGCATTCAACAGTTCAAAATGGCTTCCAACTGTGCCCATCCTACCAACAATGATGAAGACAGAATCATCGATTCCACTGCTGATAGTACTCCTATTGTCAAACTGCCATTGAAGGCGAACAATGTGCAGGTACTGCTCAACCCTAACACTTATCAACCGGAATTTCGCATCATGATCGAGTTTCTACAACAGCACCAGTTGAATCGCGCCCTAACCCTAACCAACCCAAACATCCCTGAAATCTATGTCCAAGAACTGTGGCAAACAATGCTCATCAAAAATGATGAAACACTCGCCGGTTCGTCACTCATCCCGAACAAGTGGAAATTGTCGTTCAAATCCCAATCACCAAAAGAAAACTCGCCAAATATTTTCATCTTCCCTTATCAGTGATCGAAGTCGACGGGCAAACCATTCCCAATCCTGCCCTAGAAGAAAACCCTTCTACAGAAGCCCTCCTAGCCTTCATCAATCTACTGGGTTACAATGAACCTCTTACCAGGCTGTCTGAATTCAGAAGAAAGAAGTTACCCCCAATGTGGAATCTACTCGTCTCCATACTCAACAAGAGCCTAACCTGCAAAATAGGTTCCTTGGATCAAGCTAGCCGAAACATTCTGACGATTATGTATGGGATGTTCTACAATCGCCCCTTGGACTATGCGAGTCTCATCTTCCAAGAGATTAAAGCAGCTGTGCATACCAAGGTGCTACATCAAAGTCAGGGGAAGCCACTACCAGCTCTCATGTTCCCACGCTTTCTCTCCCTCATCACTCATCCTGCTATTGGGGCAATCGAAGCTCCCCTGCTTCAGCCATTCTGCAAAATTGCATCAATGAGCTCCCATCGATCCACCATTGACAAGACGGCTACTTCCGCACCCGCAGAACTATCCGTGTACATGCTTAACCTAATCCCATCTAGCTCTTCTAATCTCCAAATCTATAGAAGCTCTATGGTTTTCTCGTAACGAGAGAGTTCCTACCCCAGAGCACTTAGAGCCAGGTGTAGGTGGTCAGGGGTCTGGTGAGCATGAGATTGAAAAAAACTAGGAGTGAACATCCGAGTGCTTCTACCCATGCCGACCTTCTTTTAAATGAAGGTACAGAAGATGTCCACAGAGACACATATGAGTGTTCCTCTCCAATTCCCCAAAGGGCAACCACAACTTCTGAGGTTGACGTCACCACGTCTCCACTCATTGACTTAGAACAAACCTCAGCTTCAAACCACCCGAAACCACCATTCGCAGGATACTTCTTCTTCTTCTCGAATCAACTTCAACCGGGGAAAGCACCTCCACTTTATCATCCTCCCAACAGATGATGATGATAATATAAGAGTTCATTCGCCCCGAACTCGCCACTTCCTTCACCACATGTTCATGTCTCCGTGACCGACATACCAAGAGGCACGGAGGATGCGTCCACATCCTCTCCTAGGATAGATGCCGATGAATTCCCATCGCAGGGGTTACAGCCTAGGAATGCACCTCTTACCGGAGTGTTTACACTTCATCAAGGTAAGCATACTGTCTTCAGCACCTCATCCTCTGATGATGAGGATACTGTTGAAACAGTCAGACCAACCGAAGAGGAGCCTGTGCATAACAGCCCTCAAGGACAAAGTTGGAAGTCCTTCTACACTCAACGTCAAAACAGGTGTAGAAGGCCCCTCTGAACGCGAGGGTAAAGGGGCTCCATGTGTTGGAGATACACCGGTTACAACTTCTGATTTTGTCACTAATGCAGCGTTCTTGGCATTTGCTGATCAACTTCAGAGATCTGTGGAAGATCTAAAATTATCCGCTACTACTAATCATTCTATTCTTCTGAGCCTTCAGATTCAAATTGAAAGGCAAAACTCTCTTTTAGCAGATCTTCAGCGACAAATGAGTTCCTCTCAAGAAGATCAGAAGGCTTATCTTGCTGAACAACTTCTGCTCTTGAATAATGGTCTTCAAGCAAATACAGAGGCACTATCTCAACTTCCAGAATCTTTACGTGCCTCTGTAGACTACGACTCTCTGGTGGCCGACATACAGAAGCTTGTCCAGACCATCATCACTTCTGATGATCCCTCTGTGTCTACACTTGTCAAGAAGTCTGACCTTGCCTCTTTCCAGAAGATTATTCTTGAGCGAATGTCGACCATCGCTTCAAAGTACTCTTCCAAGCCCTCCACATCGTCAACTGACCAGAAGCTTGCCGCTCTCGAAACTACTATCTCTCAACTTGTGCCTCTCGGTTTCTTCTCTAGCCGAGGCGTTTACTTCCAAGAAGAAAGCCAAGGAAGAAAGGGCTTGCAGAAAGGCCGAACTGAAACGAAAACGTTCTGAGGATCAGGATCCTGATTCTCAGAAGGGGGAGAAAGGTTCTAAGCCTAAGCAAGCCAAACAAACACCATCAGACACAAACACGAAAACCGCCGACTCTTCAACGCCAACACCATCACAAGAACCCTCTTCTTCAAAACAAGTGCCACTCACTCCAACACCTCTCGGCTACGCATTACGGTCCTCTACCCGCAGATCCGCAGCTAGCTAAGTTTATTCGGATCTTATGGGAAAAAGCGTAATCCCAAGCTCTCCGCCGAAAGGGTCGAAGTAGTCGCAGCTCACGAAGAACGAGAACGAGCTAAAGCCGCAAAGGAAAGAGCTAAAAGGGCTAGAGAGGAGGATGAGGAAGTGTTCGTAGCCGAAAAAGAAAAAGCGAGAAGAGATAATACGCCGCAGGCTAATAGTTGAAGAACAAATAGAGATAGAGAGGGCCGAAAAAGAGAACTCGGAAAGAGAAAAGGCTAGACTTAAAGAAGAACTACGGAGACAAGATGTTGAAGCCGAAGAAAGAGCAAGAGTCGAGCAGAGGCCGCTCGTAAACGTAAGGAGATCGAAGAGAAGAATTTGAAGAAAAAGTAAATAAAGTTGGAAACATTGTTGGAAACATTGAACTTCCAACAATTGAAGTTGAGAAAAGGCACATGTATGCTCCAACGGATCGAAGATTTATCTCATGATGCCTAACTTCGCCAACCAATACAATGTTAGCAAAGTGAAGTTAAAGATAACTTCATGGCACATAAACAAGACAAGACAAGCTTTTCACTACTGTCCCAATTACAAAGATAACAGCCATGAAACATAAACAGTTTCAAGATACACCCATTTGGTACACAATCTACGAGATAGTCAGATCAAACAACAAAAGTTATTACATATGTGATAATGATCTGTTGTCCATCCATCCACCGATCTCATTTTTCCGGAAGAATTTATGAAGACTCAAATTTTCTCGAACGCAAAGATCCACAAGACCAAAGTTGCCGACACTAGAATTATTCTGTGTATGAAATCATACATTAGATACAAAAGGCAGTCGACTTCCGCATTGGATTAAATTTCAAAATGGATAATCTGGCTATCTCTGCACCAAATGAGGAACTTGAAGGGATAAGCAAACTCAGAGTGGGTAGACTTCTTACTGAACCAGAAGAGGGAATCATCTTCAAAAGACCAAATAGAAAGAGCTTCTTTCGCATCAAAGAAGCTCACAAATACTCTTCTGAGGTAGTCTACATCATCAAGAGCTTTGCTGGCTTAGACACGACAAATCCAGAAGTTGCAAAGAAAATAGAGAAAAGACTTGATGGACTTCAGAAGAACAGAGAGCTTATCAATAATATTTCAAGTATCATCGCTGCTGTTGATCCACTCTGAAGAAAATTATTTTTTTTGACTTCATACTTAGGGGGAGAATGTTAGATATTAAAGTATGAGTCAAAGAAGAGAAGTCTACAAATGTCAACACACACTTCTTGTTATAACTAATTGTTGTTAGACGCTCCCTTTATGACACATGGCACTTTGTAATTGGCTAGCATTTTGACTTTCTGTCTTTGTATCTGTATAAATAGCATTGTATTGTGTTTGTAAAAATTGTCGATTAATACATTTACATATTGAAGAATACTGTGCGTAAGTCATTTCATAATCTTTGTTCTTCATTCTGTTTACTGTTCTATTGATTCAAATTGTTAATTGATCTGCTTCCGCAATTCACTCAGACTCAATACTCTCAATTAACAATCGGTTTAAAGGAATCTGGAACCAACACTGATGTTATTGGATCTTCAGTTATTTGCACTGGATTGTCTCTGAGTAAAGAATGATTCTAAAAATTTGCAGAGACATCAATAGAAACATCAAATAAATCTTGAAATAACAAAAATAATTTATCTATTATTGATTTGTTTGTAGAATTAGAGTTAGATGTATCATTTGACCCAATCTCTAAATCAGGTAGTTTAGAGTTCTTAATTGTTCCGAAGTCGTATGAGGTTCATCAAATTTGACATGGACACTTTCTATTATTGTTCTGGTCTTTGTATTGTAAACTCTAAAAGCTTTGGATCTTGAAGAATACCCAATAAAAGTTCCTGATGTAGCTTTCTTTTCAAATTTGCCCAGATTTTCTCTGGCATCCAGTAAAAAGCACCTGCATCCAAAAATATGAAAGAATTTAATTGTTGGTTTTCTTTTTATGAATTAATTCATAAGAAGTTTTAGGAAATCGTTTATTTAATAAAGTCCTGTTCTATGTAAAACATGTAGTTGCAATAGCTTCAGCCCATAAGAACATGGGTAACTCTGAGTAAGCTAGCATTGTTCTTGTAGCTTCAACTAAAGCTCTATTCTTTCTTTCAACTACCAGTTGTGGAGTTCTTGCAGTGGAAAAATTATGTGAAATGCCAACAGAGTCTAAGAAAGTTTCAATTTGAGCATTTCTGAACTCTGTCCCATTGTCATTTCTGAGTTTCTGCATTGGTAGTTGCAAAAGGACTTGGATTCTCTTTAGAAAAGAAATTATAACTTTTGGAGCATCGGATTTCTGTCTGAGAAATTCTACCCATGTACATCTTGAATATTCATCCACTATGACCAAGATATATCTTTTACCTTCTAAACTCTGATTTCTCATTAGACCACAGAGATCCATAAGAACCATTTCCAATGGGGAATAACATGAAGTGTTCATTTTCAGCTTATGAGAACTTCTTTTCATTTTGCCCCTTTCACATGCTGAGCACAAGGAGTTCTTCTGAAATCTTATCTTTGATAAACCAACAACAACATTTTGTTTTACCAAATCATCAATGGATTTGAAATTCAAATGTGACATCCTTCTATGCCATAGCCAACCTTCTTCAAGAACAGATTTAGAGATGTAGCATACTCCTTTAAGTTGACCATCTTCTGTGAAAGTTATAATGTAAATATCTTTATCTCTATAAACTGTTAATGCTTCTTTCTTCTAAGAATTTAGAACATGACATAGTTTAATATCAAAATGAAGAGTGCATAGTTTGTCAGAGAACTGACTAATGCTAAACAAGCTGTGTCTTAAACCTTCAACATAGAATACCTTCATAACAGTAACATCTCCTTTGATGAACGTTCCATATCCTCTTATATAGCCCCTAACATTGTTTCCAAGACGAAATGTTCCTCCATTTCTCTCAGTATAGTCAGTCAAAAGATCCTTAAAAGGTGTCATGTGTCTTGAGCAACCAGAATCTAAGACCCACACATGACGTATCTGTAAAAACAATTACTTACTTTTAGGTACCCATTTGAAAATGGGTCCTTTCAGATCAGAAGAGGGAAGTCTGAACTTAGTTTTCCAGACTTTCTTTATTTTCTGGGAAAAAACCTCAGAATTTTCTTTTATAACCCATTTTATCACAAATTTATCATTAGTGTGTGATTTAGAGTTTTTAGACGTAAATGATGATTGAACAAACTTGACAGCTTTCTTTGAAATTTTTTGTTTCTTTTCTAAGTTTAATTTGAAGGAACGATGACCACAATTATCACAATGAATAAAATTCTCAAGCAGTTTTGTCAACCTGCAAACACAAGAATGAACAACATGAGAATTTGTAACAACATATTGCTTTTTATTCATTGCTTTAACATTTGGAACATCATTATAAAAATCAATCCTATCTATTTTGTCTTTGTTTGATAGGCTTGATTCTTTCTTCTTCCAAACTAAAGAGGACTGCTCTGAAAAAAAGATAAGAAATGAGGATTAGTGATAATTGAATTTAAAGATTTTGAAGTATCTCTGATAGTCTTCTTAAACTCTTTCTGTTTGAATTGTATATCAGGTGTGGATTTAGAAGATTGTCCTTTCTCAAAAATTTTAAATCCAGAGTTGAATGAGGATGATGACAATTCAGAAGTCTCTGTAGTAGCCTGATTTTCAAATTCTGAATTAGTTTGAACTGTCCAAACATTTAAATCTGAAGTAGCACGTTTGCATTCAGAAGTTGATTTATGCTCATATTCTTCTTTTAAAAATACAGAATTGAACATTTCTGAAGGTAACTTGGATTCTTCAAATTTTAGTTTATCACTTTTGACTAATGAAGAATTAGATTTTGAAACTGTATATCCATCTTTATTAATGACATCAACCATAGGTGCATCATCATCATCGTCATCGTCATCGTCATCGTCATCGTCATGGTCATCGTCATGGTCATGGTCATCGTCATCGTCATCGTCATCGTCATCGTCATCGTCATCGTCATCGTCATCGTCATCGTCATCGTCATCGTCATCATCATAAGTAGCATTCATTAACTCCGAAAATTTTTCTTCAGACATATTTTGAACAAAATCATTTAACTTTGAAATCTTTTTAGAGTTAATTTCATTCTTTGAATCTGTTGAATCTTGAGTGTCCACAATTTATTCAGACACATCATCAAATTCATCATCAGATTTATCAAAACAGATACCTGAGATATTATGAAATTCTTTTTCAGACTCATCTTCTGAAAATTCATAAAATTTTATTCAGAATATTCTTTAGGATAATCTTTCAAAGAATTTTCAATATCTTTTTCTTCTGAAAGTTCTTTAGATATCTGTTTAGAAATTTTCTTAGAAATTTCCTCAAAAGTTACTTCAGAAATTTCCTCAGAAGTATTTTCAGAGATTTCTGCTGATTGATTTGAAAATTTTGGAGTTTTAGAAATTATTTCAACCTTTGATTCTTCAGAATTTCCATAATTTTCATTTATAAATAGAGTCTCAGACTTTACAAACCTATTTTCTAAAGGAATTCTTTCAAGCAATGTATTATCAACAGGTTTTGGTACAACAACTGGCATTTTTGAAAGATGATATAATTTTTGAGGGTGCGGTTTTCAACGTTTGTTTTTCATTATAACCAAGACCTGCCTTGACATTATAGAACTTTGAATTTTGTGCTTGACTTGTTAAAAGATTTAAAGTTTGCTCAGTCTGACCCCTTTTGAAATTCAGATCTTCTAATTCCTTGACCTTTCTATATAATTCAATTCTTTGTTTGTTTAAAAAAATCCAATTTAATTTTTAATACATGTTTTTCAGATTATTCATTGTCTATACTCTTAGTCAGAGTATTGACTTTTTCATTTAAAACAATTTTTTTCTCAGAAAGTTTGTCAAGTTACTCTTCAACATTTATGTAGTTTATTTTATAAATTTGACTTTCCTCTCTAAATTTGTTGACAAAAATCCTTTCACCTTTAATTCTTTTACTTAGATCTTCAAATTTAGAGTTCATTTGTAAGATTTGGTCTTGTAAATTAAGTTTAGAAGAAGATTCAGAAGAAGATTGTACCTTAGAATCATGATCATGAATAGACTCAGGGTGCTCTTGGCACATATAGCACTTTGCTGCATAGTGAGCAACCTCTTCATCATATTCATCATCAGACCATGTTAGCTAATCCTCTTCATATCTAATGAACAGAGCAGGATTATTTTCTCTCTTCTTTGAAAGAGTTGTTTTATTCTCATAGTAAGCAGCGTTCTTAACCTTTGGCATTTTGCATTGTCTTATAAAATGACCAGGTTTACCACACTTAAAACATCTTGCCGGTTCACTTTCTTCTTCTTTTCTGCCTTTTGAACCACGATCTTTGACCCATTAGCAACAATTTTTTAACATTTCCTCCCTTTTTATACTTATTATTGTATTTTTGATTGAATTGTTTTGTCAGAAATGCAACTCCCTCTGCCATCTTCTTCATCTCTTCATCAGATTCATTTCCAGCTAGATTTTCCATTACTGGTAACTCATAAACTTTGGAAGGAGAAGGAGTAGCTCTTTGATTGTTGATTGTATTAGTAAGAAGAGCTAAAGAGTCACTTGCAATTTTCTTTCCATTCTGTCTAGTCGTGATCTTTTCTTCTTGTTGATATAAGACACCATATATCTCAATTGTCTTTTTAGACAAGTTACTAGTGAAAATTGTGTTAGTGAAGCACTCCCATTCTGACCCTAGGTTCTTCAAGAATTTATTGTTGATTTCAGAATTCAGTTTTTGAGCCCCATTCCTCCTCAGGTCATTGAGTATGTTGTTGAATCTGTTGTAAGTTTCAGTCAGAGATTCACTTTCCTTTGCTTTAAATCCTTCATATATGCCAATACATATGTTTAGCTTTTGTTCCTGTGATTTGGCACTCTCTGCATTTGGGCTTGAACTTCATCCCACATTACCTTAGCTAATCCAAGACTATCAACCCTATTAAATATCTCATTAGGTAGGGCCATAGTTAGTAGAGTTAGGGCGTGACGATCAATCTTTAATTGAGATTTTTCAGCATTATTATACATGTTTGATCGTTTCTTGATTTTTGTTGCGGGAATCTCTGGAGTTGTATCAGTAGCAGGAACAACAGGGATTTCAACATAAGCCTCCAGTAGTCCATTTGTGATAGATTTCATCAACTCTTCATCAATGTTGTCCAAGAACTGAATCATTCTGACCCTCCATTGATGATACTCACCTATGAATAGTGCTAGGGGTTTACTTTCAGATCTAATTGACACATATTTCTTTGACATTCTGTTGATTTGATCATAAAATTCAGCTGTAATTGTTGAAAGAAGTAGATCTGATCAATCAAAAGATGATTGATCGAAATTAAGCTTGAATCAGGTCTGACAGAATCTGATCAAAATTCAAGAGTCTTCTTCAGAATTGTCTTCAAAAACTTCTTCAGACCTGTCTTTAGAACTTGTTCAGAACTTCTGAAGTCTCCACTTCAGATGTTACGTCTTAGGCCTTTCATTATTCTTTAGTTCAGAAGTTCTGAACCTTCCGCTTCAGAAACTTATCCCTTTTGAAGCAATTCTTCAGATCTCAACAGAGACCTTTGGTTAAATTTATGTTCAAACTAAGTTGTTTGATTTATTTTTAGTCTTTTAGTGTTTTATTATGTTGTTTAGAGGTCTCATTTTAGCTGCTGATTTGGGATGTCACAATTATGGTATCAGAGCTCTAGGTTCTATCTTGTAGACGAGCGAATAAGTTTGACCTGTGAGTTGTGGGTAGAATTGGAGTTAAGAATTTTGTAAGTTAGTTGTTTGTTTTCTCATACTCTAATGTAGTAATGTAATAGCATGTTTTCTTTAAACTTAGGATGGTTCGTCGATCTAAGCGTAGAAGGCGTACTCAAAATCCCAATGAAGGAGCTGGACCTTTTAATCCAAACGTTAATGATGGTCAAGTGGATCCAAACGTCAATGAAGGAGCTAGGCCTTCTAATATGATATTCTCATCAGTAAAAGTCTTTCTTTCTTTCTCAAACTTCTCTTCAAAATCAGAATTCTTTCCTTCTTTGGCTTCAATCCCATACTCAGAAATCTTTTGCTAAAGTTAAAAATTTGTAACCTTGTTCTAAAAAACAAGGTATTTCCTTATCAGCACACTATTCTCTCTTTACGATCCTCTTAATAACCTTTATGGAAAGGATCCTTAGAAATATTGTCGAGTTGCGCTTCCAATGCCTTCTTTTCAGCGCAATCCTTTCTTAGAGAAGCAATCAACTCATCATTTGCAAGACAATCGACTTTTAACCAATAAATTTCCTTCTTTTGTTTATCGACTAAAGCTTTCATTGGGGACACAAGAGAATTCAAATTAGAGCTAATCATCGTTACCTAAAGATCGTTAATAAAATATGATCTGTAGAAGATTTGAAAAACTTTGACAAACAAACAAATGCGGAAAAATCAAATTTGAAAAGTCAAAGTCAAAGTTCGGGAAAAAATCAACTGTAAAGTCAAACCCCGAGATTTTTTTTTTCAAATTTTGGAAGATATTTGTGAAGATAGAATATGAAACCCAATTCAAAAAGTTAAAATTTGAAAGGGAAAATCGGAAAATTCCATACCATTTTTTTTGAAAAACCTATGCGAAGGTAATTCTTGGGTAAAAGACGTGCGAGGATGATATCGTGCGAAGGCTCTTTGTGCGAGGCGTGCAAGGTTTACGAAGCTCGGTTAAGGTTTTTCGAAGAGGTGCGAGGCCTGAATATCCTCACACACGCTTTGTGCGAGGGTTTACTATTCATGGTGACACTCAAAGGTGTGCAATAAGGTTAAGTTAGGAGCATACAAACTTGAAGGTGATGCTCAAAGGTGGTGGCATACTTTCAAACAAGCTAAGGATGATGCATATATTAATGATCTCCAGTGGATGGTATTCCATGAGGTATTCTATCAACATTATTTTTCAACTGCTGATAAAAATGCATATATAAGAGAGTATGCCATGATTCGTGAATGGGATGATGAGTCTGTCTCGGAGTACGTGGCAAGATCTTTGAGGCTTGCAGGAATTGCTGGATCATTTGCGGTGACATTGGTAGCGCAAGCCGAGAAATTTAAATGGTCGTAAATTATAAATATCGTTCTAGGATAATTGATGAAAATTTCACCGATGTATCACAAGCAGCAAATGCAGCTGAAAATATAGAAATGGAACGACTTGATTTATCAAGCCTCAACACAAGAAAGTAGCAAGAAAAGAAATAGGGATATTCAACCTGTCCAGCAAGAAAAGAGAAAAGGACATTAATAAAGGAATGATCGTGAGAACCAATTGAACCGTAATGGTAGTAATCGACAAGAAGCATGGCGTGGACAAAATCTCAACAAGGTGAAGGACAGAACCGAAATAATTACCATGGACAATTTAGTACGGGAAACCCGAATAATATTCCAGTAATGCCATGTAATAAATGCGGGTCTTATCATCCAGGCAAACCTTATTATCAAGATTTAGGAGCATGTTTTACTTGTGGTCAAAGAGGGCACAAAGAAAAAGATTACACAGTGGAAAATATCAACAATAATTGTGATGGTGGATATAAGCAACATAATGCAAATGCAAGTGGTAGAGTGTTTGCTTTAACCGGCAATCAAAGTGGAAATGCCTAAGGTACCATTTTAAACCATTTATTATTGTTATTATTATGATTATTATTATTATTATTATTATTATTTTGTTTTAGTGTAAGATTGAATTCTGAGACAGAATTTCTTTAAGGAGGGTAGATTGTAATATTCGGTATTTAGGGATCGAAATAAGTTTTTACTAGAGGTTGGTTTTAACATCTTAGAAGTTTAGGAGCTTATGTTGATAAGTGTGCAATCTTAGAATTTAACCAAATTAGATAATAAAAAAAAAATAAAAATAAAAGAAAATTGAGTGTTCTGTATCTGCATCCTTACTTGTTCTATGGGACTAGAAATTCAATCCATGCTTATCCTACGCTTAGGTTTACCCCTCTATATATATATATATAGCAGATTTCAAGATTAATTGGTGAGTTTTCTTTTGTTGCAAATCTGATTGAAGCTTAATTTTGGGGTTCAAGATTTTGGGTCACAGTTTGAAGGTAAATTTTCAACTGCAATCTTCATATAAAGTTGTTATTGTATTGTCGATTTCGACTTTTTGACTGGGTTTTTCTAATTTATATATGGGATTTTGGAAGTTTTTAGGATAACACCATTAATGGTGGTTTAATCCAATTTTAAAGTAACTCAAGTATGGCTATTTTTGCTTTGATATCTTGGATTTTATGTATAAAAATATCATACAAGCGATTTTTATATAAAACCATATCAAAACCAAAGGATTTTGCAGTGACTTGGAAACTGGTTAAGAAAAGTATATATATATATATACACACACACACACATGGTTACTGGTTCATGCGATGAGGAAAACAACCTTTTTAGGTTGTTTTGTTTAGACCCCCCAACCTTTGATTTATTTACCGTTTGGTCAAATATTATAAATGTTTTCTTTTTGCATCAAGAGAATATTGCTCTGTCAGTTTTATACCCCACCTTTTAGACAATTACCGATTAGACTCCTTTGTGAACATTTGTTATATTTAAACTTTGTTGTGAATCGTTCGTTTCAATCTCTTCATTGGTTAAAAAATTGAATTTTGATCCTTGAAATACGTTCGTAATAATTTCATTGTTAGTCAAAAGTTTGATATTTAAGGTCTTTAATTCGATTTGCGATCTTGGCTTATTTTATATGAGAAATACGTTTTTGGTTTTCCGATTAGTTTCGATATTGGTGCATGGTGAATATACTCGAAGTTGAGGTTGGTTCTATATTCATCCATGCATACTTAGAACCCTTTTTGTTAGATAGTTTGGAGAATAGGAAAACCGAGTTAACTACTTGTATGGGTACTACAAGAATGCCATTGTGGCGCCAGTGGCGTCACACTATCTGTGGCGGTGTGATTAGTCCACGACTTCTCCTTCCAATTTTTATGTGATCTGTTGGCCATAGTGTGATGGATGATTATATTCAGAAGGCGTATGGGTCATCCCTAGGACTTTTGGAGCTTTGTTAACGGTGTGAAATGTAGTTCCGTACATGCCACTGATTTTGGATACACTAGGAGTCACGAATCCAGCGTATTATGATTTGTTCGGATATCATGTTTTATGCTTTTGCTACGTGTAGGAAGCTCGGTATTTATGAACTAACCCCTCGTTGTTTCAGCCTAAATTTCTTGATTACTCTGGAGTTTTGGTGGTAATTATGTGTTGGAGAAAAGTTGACACTTTTCCTCCCATATCTTTTGAAAATTGGTTATCCTTTTATTTCGTTATGCTTTGTTATGTTGTAATCATAATCCGTACTGGGCACTTGGCTCACGCTGTATTTTTCTTCCGGCAGATATGCCTCTAGGGGAAAGCTGGGGCTTTGTGAAGAGAGGACCACCTGTTTGCTTTTGAGGACTTCTATTTTTGCAGTTAATTTTAGTTTTGAACTAGATTGGTATTTTAGGAGTTAGTGTTGCTTGAGTTTTGACTTTCTTCTTTGGAGACCTTTGGTTAAATTTATGTTCAAACTAAGTTGTTTGATTTATTTTTAGCCTTTTATTATGTTTTTTAGAGGTCCCATTTACGCTGCAAATTTGGGATGTTACAGTCTTGCACAATTTGTTGTGATAAAACTGTTGTTGTGCACAATTTAACCCTCCAAGCATCCAGACAAGTGTGGGTCCTAACATATGTCTTTACTACCCAAGTTGACTCATTCTTTGTTGTAGAAACATTCCTTAAGGACAATGTAACCCACTTGCATTTGTCTCTTTACTGGACCCACCAACCTCCGTATTGAATATTGGACATTTTCCTTTACATGTGGCCCTCATTCTTAATTTGTCATTGTTTACAATCCTTGTGTTCCTTCTAGAATGCAGGGAATGTAAAACGATCATATTCTTGACTTCATCCTTATTGGCAAAAGTTTGGCGAACAAAAAAACTACAATCAGGGCTGTTGATGTCTTCTTGTTGTTTTTTTATGGATTTTTTAAGCTTCCTCAACTCTCTTTTCCTTGCTGACTCCAAGTCAGCTACTAGAACCACTCTCAAACTCTTCAAAGTCCATTGGTGAATCAGATTCTTCTAATTCATCCTCATCTTTATTGCCTTCTTACCCAACCACTCAGCCTCCAAATCAACATTTTTATTAAAGTGACTAATGTCTACTTTAGCCATATAGTCATACTCTTCATCATTAAAACTGTAATCAATATCATCCTCATCTTCACTGTTGGAGTCATCAGTATGAACATCCCCTTCATTGTCAACCACCCCTTTACCACCACTCCCTTTATCCCCCATTACCTTTAGTATGAACACCCCCTTCATCTCCAAATAATGGATCAACGTCATCTAATGGATCAAAACAATGTCCAAATAATGGATCAAAGTCTTGGATACCATCAACATCACCCACCCCTTCAAAATATGGTTGGGATCCAACCTTTTTATGGGATTAGTATCCACATCCATAGTCTTACCTTCATCCACATGAATCCCTTCATCTTGTTTGTCACCTTGATCAATATTAATACCTACAAACTTACCTTGATTCCCTTCATCTTGTTTGTCACCTTGATCAATATTAATACCTACATCCACAGACTTACCTTGACTCCCTTCATCTACATGATTCCCTTCATCTTGTTTGTCATACCATGTAAGACATAACTTCTTTCGACATTTACTAGATTCAGCCTTAACATGTTTCATTTTACATCTATTATAATCTGGTGATGGCTCATCATAGGGGTGCTCACGTTTGGGTTGATCGAATTGAAGGCATTTGGTCAACCCAACCTAATGCTTTCGGTTGTTGAAAAATCTCAACCCCACCCAACCCAAACCATGCGGGCTGGTCGGGTTAGTCGGGTTGATACTTTGGTACATCAATATATTGGAAAAAATCACCTACCCCATTACTCTCTATCCCATCCATGTCCCACCAATAAAAAATTGACACCTAAGCAAAGATTAAAATTTAATCAATAATCAACTCCTAATTTACTTAACATCGTTTATCACTATTGTTCCAAACACTCCATCCATCCATCCATCCATCCAAACATCCCTCATTCCTCATTTAAGAAATATTTTTCCCTAAATAAAATATAAACACTCATTCTATATTTATTATTTTTCTCTTCTTATTTATTTTAGGAAAAAATATATTATATCTCACATTTTTACATGCATATTTTTTCTTAAAGCTTTTAACTATTCTTTTCCATTTTTTCCAAATTATTATTTTTCTATTGTATCTTATTATTTTTAAATACATATGTTTTCTATTTTTCTTACAATCCAATTATTCTTTGTCATCTTTTTCCAAACTAATTCTACGATTTTCTTTTTAAAGTATTATTAATTTGCCATATAATTGTAAAAAATTAATCAAATAAATAAATCATTCCTAAATAAAATATATTTTTTTAATTATGCATAAACGATTTTTATAATATATTGTAATAATTAGTTAATATTCTTTTATTTCTATTTTCTCCCAAATTACTTTTAATTAATCTCTTATCTTTTTGAATCATAATTGTCTCTTAAAATACTTTTAGTCTTCTTGATTTGATTTGTCATTTTATGCTCGGGTTTTCTTCTTTTTCTTCTCGTTTTTCTTTAATTTGCTTGTGTTTTCTTATAGAAGACCACATATCAAGTAAATAGTGAGAGCATATTGTAGAAATTACATCTAACTATTTTTCAATTTGTTTAAGATAATAAATACTGATGCAAACGGTGTGGAAAGACAATCCAAAAATATGTTTATTGAAGACCAAGAAGTTCCGGTTGATGATGTAGTGGACATAAAACAAATTAATTCCAACATTCTTGATGAAGATATACCAAAGGTTAGTCTGGAATTTGAAACCGAAGAACAAGCTTACAATTTTTATAATCTTTATGCTTATAAAGTTGCTAATGCATACGAAGAAGCAAAGGACATAAAGATAATAAAGATGGAAAAATGAAAAGTAGAACCTTTTGTTGCTGATGTGAAGGCTTTCATAAAAAATATAAACGGTATGATTATGTGAGATGTCATCGTGCTCAAACAAGGTCTAGTTGTTTGGCGAAGATGAAGATAAAACTTCATGAATGTGGAAAATATAAAGTTGTTGACTTCATTGCAGAGTATACACATGTGACCATAAGTGCCGATATGAGCCACTTACATAGGCCACAAAGGAAAATAACCCATGCTCAAGCATCTGAAATTGTATTGGCTGAGAATTCAGGAATTGCTCCTAAAGTTGGTATGGAACTAATGATTAAATGAGCCGGTGGACATGCAAATCTAGGATTTATTTTTGATGATTGCCGAAATTATTTACGCACCAAAAGAACAATTCAAATGTGTGTAGGGGATACAGGTGGTGTTCTTGAATATCTTCAAGAAAAGAAGTCAAAAGATCCCAACTTTTTTTATGCTTTAAAGACGGATAAAGATGATTTGATAACAAATATTTTCTGGGCAGATGCACAAATGAAAGAATCATATTATAACTTTGGTGATGTTCTTTGCTTTGACACGACCGATAGGAAAAATAATGACTGTCGGCCTTTTGCTATGTTTGTTGGGGTAAATCATCACAAGCAAATCACTATATTTGGGGCTGCATTGTTATATGATGAAACTACTAAAACATTTATATGGTTATTTGACACTTTTGTAGCAACAATGTCAGGGAAAAAAACAAAAAAACAATTCTACCTGATCAAGATGCAGCAATGGCAAAAGCAATAAGATCCCAGTGGCCAGAAATGTAACATCGGTTATGTATTTGGCATATGTATCAAAATGCTGCAAAACACTTAAGTAGTGTTTTTGAAAGATTTCGTGAATTTGCAACTGATTTTGGAAATTGCATATATGAATATGATGAAGAATGTGAATTCATAGAGGCTTGGGGGGACATGCTTAGAAAATATGGTCTTGAAAGTAATGACTGGTTAGCTCAACAGTATAAGTTGAAGGAAAAATTGGCTTTGGTATATGGAAGAGAGACTTTTTGTGCAAATATGACTACTACTCAACGAAGTGAAAGTATGAATAATCATCTTAAACAGTATGTTAGTTATCAACACTCAATGTTGCGTTTTTAGAACATTTGGAGAGGTTGATTGTGGATCGTGGTTATGAAAGGCTAAAAGCAGATTTTAGAGTAAATCAACATAATTTAGCGACATCCCTTCCTATTGAAATTTTGAACCACACATCAACTATGTATACCCCTGCAGTGTTGAGAATGTTTGAGGTTGAGTTTTCAAAGGCTTATAATTGTGATCCAACTTTGTACTGAACTAGGAACAGGAGTGGAAGAGTACAAACTTACTCCTAATGGTAAGCATTTCCACCACAAAGTTAAATATGAGTTGTCAAGCAATACCGTGATATGCAGTTGCAAAAAGTTTGAGTTTGCGGGAATACTGTGCTCACATGTTCTTAAGGTGTTCTCCTTTCGTAATGTCATCAAAATACCTTCCCAATACATTTTAGCAAGGTGGACAAAGCATGCTAAGATGGGAGTTACGACTAGTACATTTATGATTAAACAAGGTGATGATCCTAAAACATGTTTGGCACTACGTTATTAAGATTCGTCCAGATCTTACACGCACATTGTAACAAGAGCATCAGAAACTGAAAAAGCCTATAAAATTGCTAGAGATGGCTTTAAAAGAGTTTGGAATGACTTTCAGGCATGTTTGAGTGAAGAGAGAGTTGAAGGTGAAAAGAAGACCGCTGCTACTAGTGAAGTCAATACAACAATAAAAGGTGTAAAAACAAATAACAAGAGATTGCGCGGTAGTTCTTTACGTCCGAAGAATGCTCTTGAGATGTTTCGTAAGAAAAGAAAAGTTTCTAAGAAGAAAATTTCAACAAAAGAGATTCGGTGTTTTTTCTCTTATTTTTTAACTTCACATTTTTAATTATAATGATTGACAATATTAGAATAATATATTTAATTTTGTAGGTTTCGCAAGGCTATAATGACAATGATCAAGTCAATAGTTATATCCCATTTTCCCAACTAGATTTGTCATACTCCACAACACCAAACCATGTAATATATTATATTTTTTACTATTTTTATTTGAAGAATTATGTTTCTAAATTGATGATGTATGTATATATATTTCTATAGATTGGCTTGACATATGAAAATCCATGTACAAGAACAAGTATGACAGAATTACTTTTGCAACTGAGTCTACATCCACTCGGTTTGATGATAGCCAAATTTTCAGGGATTTTAATGATTTAGCTTAGTGATGTTAGCGTTCTCAAAGCTATAACTAGTTGACATGGAATTTAGTTATTATGTCAAATATTGTATTTTTAGTGTTAAATTGATTGATATGAATTTTAATTGATTATTATGTCTGATATTAGTTATATTTGTCGTTCTAAATTTATTACATTTGGTTTATGTTTTGTTTGATTAACTTTTATATACAATATTTACACCTTTTTAGGTTGAGAATAAATAAACATTTTTTCAAAAATTAAAATTTGTTATAGAAACATCCTATTCAATTTAAAATAATTTATAATTTCAAAAAAAAAAATCCAAGGTTAATTAAAATTAATTTGGAAAATAAAATAAAAAAGAATAATTAAAAACTTTAAGAAAAGATATGTATATAAAAATGTGAGATATAATATATTTTTTCCTAAAATGAATAAGAAGATAAAAATAATAAATATAGAATGAGTGTTTATATTTTATTTATGGAGAAATATTTCTTAAATGAGGAATGACGAATGTTTGGGTGGATGAAGTGTTTGGAACAATAGTGGTTAACGGGGTTAAGTAAATTAGGAGTTAATTATGATTTAATTTTAATGTTTGCTTAGGTGTCAATTTTTTATTGGTGGGACATGGGTGGGGTAGGGAGTAATAGGATAGGTGATTTTTTTACCAATATATTCTCCTAACTTTGAATATGTTGTTTTATGTAATAATAATTTCTTTTTCATCATCGACCATTTGGTATGTGTTATCCATACTTCTTAAATCTTAAGTATAGAACATTAATTAATTGTCTCAATTTGTGTATAAATATATATATATATATATATATATGTATATTGGGTTGGGATCACGTGAGACCACCCTGTTTCTGTGAGACCCGTGAGACCACCCTTTTACACTTGAATCTTCACAGCAAAAACATTGTGAAGGTAAAAAAATATGAATCTTTAACGGTATATATAGAGGGAGGTTCATAAGAAAACGCTAAAAAAAGAGAAAACTGAAGAACACTCTGAGAGTCCGCCATCTGGACGGTATTTTTTTTCTATGCATTAATGCGTATTCACAAATGCATATAAGTTATTGGAGCTCCTTTTTTCTATGCATCAATGCATAAATATGCATTAGTGTATATGCACAAATGCATGTTACCAGATGGCGGCCTCCCAGGGTGTTATTCAGTTTTCTCTTTTTTTAGCATTTTCTCCTTAACCTCCCTCTATATATATATATATACACCAAAATCTCCATTTTGATATATTAACATGTTTTACTTACTATTTATCAAATGTGTGAGTATTTGGATCCATATGCACATGAGTCAGTCTCTTGGTTATTGAAAGACTTTCGAGTCCCTCTTTTTGAGGCCATAAGCCGTTGGGCTTTTTAGTAATGGGTATTTTAGATTGGACCCAAGAGGGAATGTCTCTATGACCGTGGGTATTACAGAGATGAACCGAAATGGGAATGCCTTTGCCACCCTGGGTATTACGATGATATAACTCGTTGGAGTATGCTATCGGGACCCATGTTTAGAGGTTGGTGCCTCTTATAGCTCACATAGGTATTTTGGGAATGAACTCATTTAGTGTCGGGTCCTATTATTATCGGTTCTTAGTGTGAGTTTATAGAATTCAAGAAGGTCTGTGGACGGGCTGTTTAGGAGATGAATCCGTATGGGTCGGGATCCGGGACCTTAGGTATTATGGTGGGTACTCGTTGAGAGGTCATACACCAGGACCATGATCTTAGGGCGCTACTTAGCAACATTGAAAATATGGTTTACTTTTTGTTATGACATTATAAATGGAAACGGGTCTCCTCCGTCATTGGAAGGTGTTGTTTGGGTATAGAGTCTTGTCTAAATTTTCGGTGACGTATTTGGGGTATGGAGTATTATCCACAATTTATAAAATTTTATCATGGGGACTTGTCTATATTTTGGTATTATAGAAAATGGGGTTTTGTCCATATTGTAGAATTTGAAGCATTTAAACATAATCACGTTTTGAGTGAATAAAAGATGTAGAGTTCGTGTTGAATGGGTATTGTTATTTACAGCTTTAATTTACTACAGTATTTTGATTTAAAGATTTTTGTTACGAAAATGGTGAGTTTGGGAAAGATGTTGATTTTATAAAGAATCCATTTTATTTGGGAAAAGTATTATTTGATCAAGCAAACTTTCAATTTCTACTGATTACAAATGTGTTATAAACTGTTGAGCTCACTAGGCGTTAAGACTAACCCTTTTTATTTTCGGCATGTGCATCAGGTTCTCGTTGGGGTTGGTACTAGCGACACATATTGACTTGAGTGTTAGGAAGTGACACGACAAAGACCTAGCTTGGGTGACGTTTTTCGCATTCAGAGATAGCAACTCTTTTGGGTTTAGTAACAACCGACCATATGTAGGTCTTTGTATAATACTTGGTTTAACTTTTATCGAGGTTTATTTAGAATATTCATTGAGGCAATTCGAGTATTGATTTATAAGAGAATGATTTATGCCTTATTTATTGTATTGATGAAAATTTTAAATTAGTCGTTTTTTCCAAATTTGAGGGTGTTACAGGAAGAACTCAGACGGTTGAGTAACCTCATTGTGCTAAGTGGTAATATGGAAATGAGAGTTTAGTAGAAGTGAGGATTTGATTAAAAAAATAGAGGGTGTGAGAACAGAGTTCAAAGAAGAATAGAACTCTGCACCAACCACTTCTAGCTGGGCAACCACATTTTTATTTGTTCGCAATTCTTTTGTGACCTTTATTTAAGCAGAGAGTTAGCCAATGCCAACTCTTGATTTAACCCCCACCAACTATTCATTTCTTTCTTAACAAACATATATTTCATATTTTCCTTGGGCACACAATATATAATCTATTCAGTCTTTATTCAAAAGACTTGATGTAATAACCCAGAATCTAGTTACTTGAAAGGAAAGTCGCACTTAATGTGAAATTGACCAAAATTCTAAAGTGCAGGGACCGAAGGTATAAATAAAGGTTAATAAGGGTTGGAAAACCCTCCTCATTTTGTGGAAAACGGCTGCAAGTGTGTGTGTGTGTGCTCCTCTTGGTGTGATTTTGGGAAGATAAGGAAGAAAGGAGAGAAAATCATAAAGAAACAAGTGTTTAATAATCAATTTCAGGTATAAATCTTCATTTTCTTCCCTTGTTGAGTTCTTTGTTGTTGATAAGAAACCATGGGTTTTATGTGGGTTATTGTTTTGGATGGTAGAAATGAGCCCCCAATCGATCTCTGTGGAATATTGAGTTAGTATTGAGTTTTCTTCATGATTTACGTATCACATTTCTATTTAGGGATTTGTAATCAATCAAAAACCTCCATGGATGAAGTATATTTTTCAATGTGTGAGCAAATCCATGGAATCATTGGTTTAAATGAGTTCTTAAACAAAAGGATTGATTTATATGAGTTTGGAACAAGTTCTATATCAGTTGTGAAGTGAAACTAGTAGAATTGGTGGATTTGGGGTTTGTTATTCGTGATTAGATAGTTGCCTAGTTGAACTTAGTTTTGTAATAATCTCAGTAGCTAGTTTTATTTCCATTTCAAACATTTGAAATTGAGTTTATAATTGGCACCATTTTGCCTTGTAATTGCTACTTTTAGTGCAATGGCATGAAATACCTTTAATTTTAGAATTGTGGTTGCTACAAGTGGTATCAGAGCCCTAGTTTATGAGATTTAGGTGTTCAAGGAGTATCTAGACTTAGATTGAGGGATAGGTGAGACTGAGATTAAGTATAGAGGGGTAGAGTGTGGTTTGACAGATGAGACTAATGATAGGTAAATTCAGATCACATCTGGCCAATGTAATTGTGAATTTACAGGTACATGTAAGTGCTTGGATACCTTGTTGTGATCTAACTGGTTGTTTCTTATACTATGTTTAGTTCAGTAGCAAGAAGTATGGTGCGTGGTTCTGTGGGATCGGCAACAGTGACACCCACAGAAGGACATCCTCCGATTGGGAACACTCAACCCGATCAAGTTGAAATCGAAGGAGTTATGAGTACCCGTGGGAGGAGTAGAGGAAGGGGTCGTGGAACCTGAAGAGGTGCAGTTTCTGTGGGAGCTCTTGAGGTTGGGGCTTGGGACCGAGGTAGAGGTCGTACATGTGGTCGTGGAGTGGCGACTGAGCCGCTAAATGAACCGGCGAAGTCAATCCAAGAGAGTTATGTGAGCGTGCGTGGTAGGGGACTTGATATAGGAAGGGGTCTCAACCAAGGGCAAGGGTTTGTGACCAAAGAGGATTTCAATGCGGAAATGGGGAAACTTGAGACGGCTATCCAAGCTTTGATTGGTAAGCCACAATCTTCGGATGCTACAATTCCATGTGAAGGTGATGGTGCGAGGATTCTAAAGCAGAAAAATACCGTGATAGCTCTTCTCACAAGACTACTTCTGAAGTAGAGAAATTAAGTGAGGTGACAAGAAGGTGCACTTATAAGACATTCCTAACATGCAAACCTTCTACTTACATGGGAGAGCATAACCCCTGTGTTGGCTTTGCAATGGGTTAGGGAGATGAAGGTAGTGTTTGACACTAGTGGGTGTGCGGAAAAGGACAAGGTGTTGCATGCTACTACTATGCTTAAGGTGGAGGCATGTTGTTTGTGGGATTTAGAGAATGGCAAGATTGGTACGGGAGCGACCAAGAAGACTTCATGGGAGAAATTTGTGGGATTATTCAAGAACAACTATTGCCTTAAGACCGCTATAAGGAAACTTGAGGAAGAATTCTTACTCTTAGGGCAAGGGGACATGACTATCCAAGAGTACACAACAAAGTTCTTACAGAAATACCGTTTTGCGGAAGCTTACGTTTCAACCAAGGAACGAATGGTGGATCGCTACATTTGGGGATTGAAGGCTTCAATAAGGGAATTGGTGATGACAATGAACACCTCCACTTTCCAATTGGCAGTTGATGCGGTCGAGATCACAGAGAGAGAGAGAGAGAGAGAGAGAGAAGAATCGTCTACTGAAAAGAGAAAGTGGGAAGTTGTGACTAATGATCCAAAGAAGGCAAAGTTCTCAATGTATGATAACCGTGGGAGCCAAAGGTTTGGAGAGAAACTGTGTGGAAGATGTAACCGTGTACACCGTGCAGAATGTACCCCGCAATCCAAGGGGTGTTTCAAGTGTGGGAAGGTGGGATATATGGCTAGAGAATTTCTCAACTCAAGGGCATGTTATCAGTGTCTAGAACATTTGAAGCTGGATTGTCCACAACTGAAGAAGGGACTGGTGAGCAATTATAGTGGTGGACGTGGTGGTGGATCCGAGAGGAAAGTGGAAGCTCCATGCGGAGGCGGAGGAGGCATATGACGTGGTGACGGGTACATTTGTTATTAGTTCTTGGCTTTTGAATGTCAAAACCAAGCGGTTGGATCATAGGTTGGACGTAGAAATCGCCGATGATAGGCAAGTGGTGATGAAAAACGTTTTAGAGGGTTGTAGCATTAGTATAGAGGGTTGTCTTATCCCTTTATTATTATACCCTATGGCAATGAGTGATTTGATGTAATTGTGGGGATGGATTGGTTGGCTAGCAACAATGCGTACATTGTGTGTAAGAAGAAATCGATTCAAATCACCTTACCGAGTGGAAGAGAGGTCGTGGTCTATGGTGATTTGAGCGAAACGAAGTCGTGCGTTATATCGATGCTAAAGGCTAGACAATGCCTAGGGAAGGGATGTCAAGCGTTTATGGCTTACGTGATTGATATTAAGAGAGAGAAAAAGGGAATGGAGGAAGTACCCATTGTGAAAGAGTATCCCGAGGTATTCCCCGATGATCTTGTCGAATTACTTCTGGATCGTCAAGTGGAATTTAGAATCGATTTGGTGCCCGGAGCCACACCAATATCCCGTTCTCCACATCGATTGGCACCAGTGGAAATGAAGGAAATGATGACTCAACTTCAAGAGTTGCTTGATAAGGGTTTTATTCGTCCTAGTACTGTTTGGTCACTTTCGGGTTTTTGATTAAAGCGCAACTAAGGATGTTAGCGGTGTCCTAACCTTGGGGGTTTATTAGTGGGATGTTTAAAAGTATAATTGGGGCAATAACTTATAGTTTAATTGATCCAATTCAGGCGTTTGGTTGGTTGAGGCAAGCAATCTAGACTTGACATCCAAGTGAGTTCCCTTCGTGTGCTTAAATTAATAAATGAATGTTTGTTTTACATATATCTAATTCATTCATTTACGGGAAGTGCGTACCCGACCATTGAGCAAGTGTGAACCATTTAAATAGTCACAAGTGTAAGTGACTATCAGTGTGTTTTACTATTGCAATAGTTACCTTTAATGTGAGTTAATATTCATGACTAACCTTTTTATCTTATTAATGTCATGCATATTTAACTGTGATTTAGAGGGATTACAGTAGACGTTATGGTCTAACCTTCTCTTTTATAAAGTGAAAATCTTATTAGGGAAGCAAATGGTAGAGAGTTCTAGTAAAGGGAAAGGGAAGATGTGAGCGTGGAGACTAGAAGAGTGGGATCTATTCGATTGGATAGTTGCCTAGTTGAACTTAGTTTTGTAATAATCTTAGTGGCTAGTTTTATTTCTGCTGCAAACAGTTAGGACCCAAACAATCAAGATATCAATATATGGAAAGATTTTAACAGGAATGTGATAGCCAAATGTAATATGTATTGATTGAATGTACAGTATTATAGAATATGTCTTTACAAGGCTAATGGAAAACGTTAGTTCTAACTATCTAACAAACTATCTATTTATACTTGAAATAGAAAGACTAAAGTAACAGTACATTCATAACAGACAAGTTCAGAACAGGTTCTGAACTCCTTCAGATCTTCTTCAGAAGTGTCTTCAGAACTTCTTCAGAACCTCTTCAGAATGTCTTCAGAACTTCTGAAGTTGGCACTTCAAAAGTTATGCCTTAGGCTTTTCTTTATCTTTTCTTCAGATCTTTATATCTTCAGAACCGAGTCCCTTTTGAAGCTATTTTGACATCTCTATCAATCTCCCCCTTAGCTTCAAAAGTTCAAATCATACTTCCAAAAATTCAGAATTTCTTTAACATCTTTCAGAATCAAACTTCTGTATTCTAGCAAGTATTCAGCAATTCTGATCATCTCATTAGCAAGTTTCTTGTGCTTCTCCCGATCTTCATTGCTCAGATTCTTTGGTCTTTTATTCTGTCTTTTTACCAAACGATCTCTGATAGGCATGAGAGTTCCATTGCAACACTTATGAATTTCTTAAAATCTCACAAATAAAAGTTCTTGAAAGCATTTGCAAACAAAGCCTGGAGGTTGAATTACTAAAGTACTTTTCTTCAGATTCTGAATATCTGGCAAGCTTAGATTTGGTTTGCTCAAGTGTATTTGTTTCTTGTTCAGAACATAAGCAACCTGAAAATCATTCTTTGCAGCCCATATAAACTCTCTGTACAAGCCATCTCTAAGAATTGGAAATGATTTTCTGAACTTGGTGATTGAATCATGAAAAGGATAAAGGCTTCTGTAAACCCTGAGTAGATATCTGAGATAAACATTTTGAAAATCAGCTTCAGAAAAGGTAGAAATCTCACCATTTTTCCTTTCAACAGTAAAGAATGCATATTTGTAGTTTTGTCTTGTCTTCAAATCAGCATTAATTACTTTGACCACATGACTATCCTTCCTTGCTTCATTGATTGGAATCCTTATCTTTCTAATGATATCTGAATACCATTGTTTCCAACCAAAGGACTTTTGAATCCAACAATCAATATAGTTGAACTTTTGTTCATATTCCATGAACATTTCTGGATGGAAATATTCAAGAAACATGGTGAAAGCACTTTATTCTATTCTTTGCACTTATAGTTGTTCTTCTTCAGATATTTGCTCTTCAGGAACCAACTTTTCAGAAACATTTTCAAAACATTCCTCCTTTTCTTTTTCCTTTTCTTCTTCCTTTTCTTTTTGACTTACTTCTGAACTTTCAAGATTCAGAGTGTACTTCTGAATTTCTTCCATGTCTTGCCTCTTTGTATGGATCTTGAAGTCATAAGCATCACTTAGTAAATAATCTGCTCCTCTTATCTTATTTACTTTCTTGTGACCAGCCAGATAACTCTTTCTTACAAATTCTCTAAAATTTATTCTTTCTTTGATCAGATAGATAATTTCTTCTTTGATATCAGATTCTTCAACAAAATATGTCATGTAGTTCAGAAACCATTTGAGGGAGGATGTAGAATACTTTGGAATATCATATGCAACAAATGTATTAGTGATTCCTTCCACAAGATACATGAAACCAACATCTGGATTAGTGAATAATCTTTTCAGCCCAAATCTTTCAATATATACAGGTTCCAACAGATTTACTGTATTAAGTATGTATTCCAAAGCCAATTGAAAATCATGCTTAATGAGATTCCTTATATATATTCCCAAGATTCTTCTAATCTCTGAGACTAACTCCGATTCACCTGTGTTAACACAAAAAGACAAAATTGCCAACTTGTCTTGTAGTCTTAGCTTGTATACATCAAACTGAGTGAACTCACATAAGGTATCATCTCTTCTTTCTGCTCCAAATCTGAATATAGTTAAATCATTCTGAATTGACTTTGATATGCATCTGATCTTCTTTATTAAAGTTGAATCATGAAAATTCTGAACACCATGATTCTGAATAAAGTTTCTCACTTGAACAATATGATCTTCAGAACATTCATCATTCAGAAAATCTTCCAACTTTGCAAACTTCATGCTTCTTTTGTACATGAAGCAATAAATGTCTTCAGGAAATACCAAGCTGCTTTCTGCAGGAATAAACACATTTTCTTTTTCAAAAACTTGATCCATTACAGGTTCTTCAAGTACTGGAAGATCTATTTTAGGAATGATAATACAAGGTCTGAACCTAACTTCAAATTTTCTTGAGAAAACAATTAGAATTTCATCTACAATTTCAACTCCTTCCATATGACTTAGATCAAATTCCAGTTTAACTTTTTCATCTGGTTGATCAAGAAAATTTCTGAAGACAGAAAACCTGTTGTCCAAAAGTCTACACTCCAGACTTCTTGGGTAGTTCAGAAACACACATAAATCCATATGTAGCATTTCAAGTGGATCCTTGCATGAAGATAGCATTTTCAGAGGATGAGAACTTCTTTTGATCTTCCCTAATTCACATGCAGAACAAAGAGAGTTCTTTTCAAATCTGATATTTGGTAGTCCTCTTACAGATTGATGTTTGCCTAGTTCAGAAATGGCTTTGAAGTTTAGATGTGACATTCTTCTGTGCCAAAGCCAACTATCATTTCTCATTGTTGTAGACATATAACATACACCTTGTAGTTGACCTGTTGTAGTGAATGTTGCTGTGTAGATATCTCCATCTCTATAAGCAGTTAATTCATTTTTGTTTGCTGTACTCAGAACATGACAATGATCTATGTCAAAATTAACCTTCCAGTATTTGTCACAGAATTGACTAATACTGAAAAGATTATGTCTTAGTCCCTCAACATAGAAAACTTTCATTACTGTTACATCTCCTTTAATGAAAGTGCCATATCCTCTTACACATCCCTTTGCATTGTTTCCAAAGCTAACTGTTCCTCCATATCTTTCATGATAATCGGTTAGTAGTTCTTTGAAAGGTGTCATGTGTCTCGAACATCCAAAATCTAAGACCCATACATGACATATCTGCAAAAGAGATCATTGAGTTTTAGGTACCCATTTCAGAATGGGTCCTTTGAGATTAGTAATAAAATTTGAAGTTCTGAACTTTGTCTTCAGATTTTGTAATTCAGAAGTTTGTTCAGATCTTTGAAATTTATCTTTCTTGCTTTTATTTTTATTTTTATGTTTTCTTTTAATTAAATTTGTCAATATAGCTGAACATTACTGAATAGATTTCATCAAATTTTTCTTGTTTGTTTTGGAGTTAAGATGAAAATTATGATGACCACAATTAATACGGTGAATATGATTCTTTAAAGTATTTACAATAGCAGTAGACATATAAGAATCAATAACATTTGGTTTTTCAACAAAGATTCTTTTATTCACTTTCTTTGATTTAGATACATCATTTTTATTTAAAATTGAAAAACTATCTAATTTGGCATTCTTTGACAGGCTTTCATCTTTCTTTCTCCATACTAGAAGTGGATAGCTCTGTAAAAGATAAGAAATGAGGATTAGTATAAGAAATTCTTCTGTTTACTTTAGGTTTAACCTCAGAATTTGAATGAATTGTTTGAACTTCAGAGAGAGAATTTGAGGATTGTCCTTTTTCAAAGTTTTTAACTCTGGTGTTGAAGTCAGAAGATGTTACTGAATATGGTGTTGAAGTCAAGGAAGTGTTTGTTGTAGTAGGAGAAAAATTTGAAGTGGTAAAATTTTCAGATATCTGAAATTCTGGTTTTAAAAACACAGAACCAAACATTTCTGAAGGTATCTTTGAAGCTTCTGTTTTTAGTATTTCTCCTTCAGTCATACAAGATTGTGATTTGTAAACCAAATAGCCATTTTTATCAATGACTTGTACCATATGATCATCACCATCTTCTGAATCAGAAGCATTTATTAGTTCTGAAAACTTGTTTTGAGTCATACTTGTTGCAAAATATTTGAATCCTTTGTTATTGTAGACTCATCATCAGAGTTATCAAAAAATATATTGGGATTCTCATCAACATCTTCTAAAGAGTCAATTTCTGAGAATTCATCATATTTTTCTTCATGTTCTGATTTATTATCAGAAGTATCTTCTGAAATGACTTCAGAATTGAGTTCAGAAGTTATCTCAGAAGTAACTTCAGAAATTATTTCAGATTTAATAATTACTTCAGATTTTTCTTCAGAAATAATATTTGATTCAGAAGATTCACAAATATTTGAACTTGTATTTATTTCTTCTGTTTCAGGAATTATTTTTGGTTCACCAGTTTTAAGAGGTGTTTCTTCTGAAAACAAAGTCTCTGATTTTACAAATGGTATTCTTTCAGGCAAAGAATAGTTCACAGGTTTAGAAATGACATCTGTATTTGATTCATTGAAAATTTTCATTTTAGAATAATCATACAGATTTGCAAGTGCCTTTTTTAGTATTTGACTGTCATTATATCCTAAACCTGCTTTTATGTTGTAAAATTTTGAATTTTGAGATTGACTAGTAAAAATGTTCAGAGTTTGTTCAGTTTGTCCTCTTTTAAAATTTAAATCTTCTAATTCTTAAATCTTTTTATAAAGATCAAGTCTTTCTTGATTCAGAAAATTCATTTTAATATTCAAAATTTCTTTTTCGGACTTCTTATTTATAATTTCCTTTTGTAAGCTGTCCATTTTTTCTTTTAAAACAAGTTTTTCTTCAGAAACATTTTTAAGAATCTGTTCAGCTTCTTGACAATTTTCTTTATATATTTGACTTTCAGCTCTGAATTGATTGACCAAAATTCTTTCACCATTGATTCTGTTTCTGAGAGTTTCAAATTCAGAAAACATGTTTTGAAATTGATTTTTTATTTCAGAATTTACAATGTTATGTTCAGAATTATGTTCAGAATTTTGTTCAGAAGAGTAGTTTATTTCATAATTTAATTCAGAAGATGAAGGAGATACCTCAGTGTCTTGTTTGTCTTTTTCTGAATCCATTTGACACATATAGCAGTTTGTTGCATAGTGAGCAACTTCTTCATCATCATCATCTCCATCAATCCAGTTTAACCAGTCCTCTTCATACTTGGTTACTAAAGCAGGATTAAGTTCCTTTTTCTTGGCTAACAGATGCTTCTTCTCATAGTAGCCTGAATTCTTCACTTTCGGCATCTTGTATTGTCTTGCATAATTTCCAGGCTTTCCACAGTTGAAGCATCTTGCTGGTTCAGATATCTTTTCTTCATATCTTTATATCTTCAGAACCGAGTCCCTTTTGAAGCTATTTTGACATCTCTATCACAAACATTTGAGATTGAGTTTATAAATGGGACCATTTTGCCTTGTAATTGCTACTTTTAGTGCAATGGCATGAAATATCTTTAATTTTAGAATTGTGGTTGTTACACTTGAATATTGAAAAAAGAAGGAATTTTGTCCACCTTCGCACTTCAATTATGCACACCGAGTCTGTGGAAAACATGTTGTGTCTCAACGGTTTACACATTTTGAGCCTAATATAGCTTTTTGTGCTTTAATTCTTTCACACATGAAATAATTTTTTCTGTCTTAACGTTCATAGAGATTTCTTTGTGATTCTCAAGGATTGGATGGAAGCCCTAGGGATTGAACATCAATAAAACCCTTTTATAATGTATATTTGTTGTACTAAGTGGTTTGTATAGCTTATAGGCCAGTTCTTCTTTGAAGGATTGTTAACTGTATTATACGTTGATACACGGTTACAACTTATTCTGAATTTGAAAAGAACTAGAAACATTATTTGGAATTGATGAATGATACACATGGTCTACTTGAGAATAAGAGGCTCATATCCATCTTTGTTGGGGAGAATGTTTTGACGAGAAGGAAGCAAATCTGAAGACTAACAAACTCCCTTTTTAAACAAATAGACTCTGCAAATCAAAACCTTCAACTTGAATCAGTCTTTAAGATCTTCGGAAGACTTTTCATTTGAAACTTCAACGGTCACCAATCAAACTTTAAACAATAAGGCTTGAAGCTTTGACATTACTTGTACTAAGCTTGTAACTTATATATGATGAAAGTATCAATCTTCAGTATCCAAACATCTTCAAGTAGCTTTGACTTCAAAACAAACAATCTTTGCTATTTTGTTCACTTTACAGATGTGAACACTTGTTAGTCTCTATCAGTTTTGTTTACTTCTCCTCAACATCATCATTAGGTCTTTTCTTCTTTCTTCTCATCATCTCTTTACATGGGTCTTTGATATATAATTTCTCCCTCTCATGATGATCAGGAGAATTCTTAACATCATAAACCATCAAAGACTAAATCAAATCAACTTAACCAAACACGTATGTTAGCCCCCCAGAAAAGTATCTCCTTTAGAAAAATTTGTTCCTCCTTAACGATAGATTTCTTATGAACAAGAAAAAAGTGATTAGCTAATATAGAAGCACATTTAGCAACTATTATCACAACACTTGAAATTAAATTAAATTGAGTGGCCTATTTTATGAGTTGGCAATTATGAATCTCTAATAGGACTTTCAGTCATCAATGAATTGAAATTGTAAAAATTCATTCTCAAACTGTTCCGACATTATCACAAAGAAAATGCAAGTAGAATCACAAAGAAAATGGATATAGAATCACAAAGACTTGTGCAATGTGTAGAAAGAATTAAGCATTAAATGCTATTTAAGCTCAAAATGTGAAAATATATTCTACAGACTCAATGTGCATGACTAAAGTGCGAAGGCGGGTATTTCCTTCTATTTCAATATTCAAGTCTTTCAAATAAAGACTGAATAGATTATATGTTGCGTGCCCGTGAAAAATTGAAACATCTCTTTGTTAAGAAAGAAATGAGTAGCATGTGGGGGTGAAAGAAAGAGTTGGCATGGGCTCGCTACATGTTTCAATGAAGGTCACGAAAAAATTGTTAGCCAACAGTAATGTGCATGCCCAATTTAGAAGTGGTTGGTGCAGAGTTCTATTTATCTTTTAACTATATTCTCACACCCTCTATCTTCTTAATAAAATCCTCACATCTAATAAAACTCTCATTTCCATTTTACCACTCAGCACAATGAGATTACTCAACCGAATGAGTTATCTTCCCACTATTTGATGTAATACCCCTCATCTCTCAATCACTCAGGGATTACTTCTTTGGCAGGACTAGCAGTTCTGGTAGCCCATAAAAGTACAACTAAACTCACACATTGTTTCCATGAAAATATTTCCCAAAAAATATCAAAGATGTTATTTTCTTTGAAATACGAGTCCTGGGTTGATATGTTCAGAAATCAAAATGAAACATAGGTTCTGAACTGATGTTCAGAAACTAAAACTTGAATGTTTATATTTAGTAATGTCAAAGAACAAATACGAATGCTAAACAAAATGACTCACTAAGCACAATGTTTCGAAAAACAATGATTAGAATTTAATTGTCACGAACAATTCACAATTATTATTTCGAAAAAGAATAGAATCATTGAAATGAATTAAAGGCAAAAATGAGATCAATCAAAGAATATCAAGTGAGTGTATTTCCACCGAATATGCAACAAAGTATAAGACGTGGAAAAGGATTTTTCAAGAAAATATTACAAGTGGTAATCCAATAATAGATTTTCAATCGGAAAGAAACGAACACAAGTAAATTTCACGGATTGAACTGCCACGGTTTTGTGAAATACAACTTTTCAAACATGATAATATGGTATAAAAGATTTCACCTCAGCTGAATTATCATATGGTGACTGAGTAATAGTATCGGCACTAGCTCCGTCAGATAATTCAAATTTGGAGTTTACGTCTTCAAGCTCTTTGACTTTAACACTCAAAACATTTCGTTCTTCAACGATCAAATCAAAATTCTTTTGTATTTCAGACTTTGTATTTTTCTCTTTCGTAATATTTGTCTAAAGTCCAAATAACTTGCATGTAAGATTAGAAATCATTGTCTCAAACACTTCCTTTTCAATCTCAAACACCTTTTCTATCCCAACATCAGATCTTTTTTCAGCATTCAAACTTGTCAACTTACTTTCGAAGCTTTTCTTTTCAGCTTCTGCTTTTTTTTCAAGCTCGGAAATCTTCTTTGAAAAAGCACTAACCTTTGCTTCAAGAACTTGTCTTTCGACATCGAAGTTACTCTTATCATTCTCTAAATATACTTCTAACCACTTCTTCTTATATGATAACTCTTTGACAATTCCATTATTATTCTTCATAAGAATCTTCTTGTCAAAAGCAGCGGTCTTTCTTTCACCTTTTAACGATTTCTGAAAATTAGAAATCTTCTTGTCTAGCTGAGAAATATTCTTTGGTCATTCCTTCCTCTCAATCTCAAGCTTTTCTTTCTCTAGAATCACTATTTCCTCAAATCAGAAACTTGTTTTGAATGTTTAGCAATAATCATCTCAGAAGATTTAAGCTTACATTCAAAACCCTTCTTTTCAGCCTTAAATATGATATCCTCATCAGTAAATGTCTTTCTTTCTTTGGCTTCAATCCCATACTCAGAAATCTTTTGCTAAAGTTAAAAATTTGTAACCTTGTTCTAAAAACAAGGTATTTCCTTATCAGCGCAATATTTCTCTCTTTACGATCCTCTTAATAACCTTTATGGAAAGGATCCTCAGAAAGCTCGTCGAATTGTGCTTGTAATGCTTTCTTTTCAACGCAATCCTTTCTTAGAGAAGCAATCAACTCATCGTTTGCAAGAGAATTGACTTTTAACCAATAAATATCCTTCTTTTGTTTATGGACTAAAGCTTGTAGTGGGGACACAAGAGAATTCAAATTAGAGTTAATCATCGTTACCTAAAATATTGTTAATCAAATATGATCTGTAGAAGATTTGAAAAACTTTGACAAACAAACAAATGTGGAAAACTCAAATTTGAAAAGTCAAAGTCAAAGTTCTGAAAAAAATCAACTTTAAAGTCAAACCCCGAGATGTTTTTTTTCAAATTTTGGAAAATATTTGTGAAGATAGAATCTGAAAACCAATTCAAAAAGTTAACATTTGAAAGGGAAAAATCGGAAAATTTCAGACCTTTTTTTTTTTGAAAAACCTATGCGAAGATAAGTCTTGGGTAAAAGACGTGCGAGGATGATATCGTGCGAAGGCTCTTTGTGCGAGGTGTACAATGTTTACGAAGCTCGGTTAAGGTTTTCAGAAGACGTGCGAGCTCTGGATATCCTCACACACGCTTTGTGCGAGGGTTTACTATTCAAGGTGACGCTCAAAGGTCTGCATAAGGTTAAGTTAGGAGCATACAAACTTGAAGGTGACGCTCAAAGGTGGTCGCATACTTGCAGACAAGCTAAGGATGATGCATATATTAATGATCTCTAGTGGATGGTATTCCATGAGGTATTCTATCAACAATATTTTTCAACTACTAATAAAAATGCATATATAAGATGGTATGCCATGATTCGTCAACGGGATGATGAGTCTGGAGTACATGGCAAGATTTTTTAGGCTTGCAGGATTTGCTGGAGCATTTGCAGGGACATCGGTAGCGTAGACAGAAAAATTTAAATGGTCGTAAATTATAAATATCGTTCTAGGATAATTAATAAAAATTTCACTGATGTGTCATAAGCAACAAATGCAGCTAAAAATATAGAAATGGAACGAATTGATTATCAAGCCTCAACACAAGAAAGTAGCAAGAAAAGAAATAGGGATAGTCAACCGGTCCAGCATGAAGAGAGAAAAGGACATCAATAAAGGAATGATCGCGAGAACCAATGGAACCGTAATGGTAATAATAGACAAAACGCATGGTGTGCACAAAATCTCAACAAGGTCAAGGACAAAATCGAAATAACTACCATGGACAAGTAAGTACGGGAAACCCGAATAATATTCTAGTAATGCCATGTAATAAATGCTGGTCTTATCATCCAGGCAAGCCTTGTTATCAAGATTTAGGAGCATGTTTTACTTGTGGTCAACAAGGGCACAAAGCAAAAGATTGCACAGTGGAAAATAACAACAATAATAGTGATTTTGGATATAAGCAACGTAATGCAAATTAAGTGGTAGAGTGTTTGCTTTAACCGACAATCCAAGTGGAAATGCCTAAGAAACCATTTTAAACCATTTATTATTTTTATTATTTTGTGTTAGGGTAGATTGTAATATTCGGTATTTAAGGATCGAAATATTTTTTTACTAGAGGTTGGTTTTAACATCTTAGAAGTTTAGGGGCTTATGTTGATAAGTGTGCAATCTTAGAATTTAACCAAATTAGATAATTAAAAAAATAAAAATAAAAGAAAATTGAGTGTTCTGTAACCGCATCCCTACTTCTTCTATGAGACTAGAAATTCAATCCATGCTTATCCTAGGCTTAGGTTTACCCCTTTATATATATATATATATATATATTATATATATATATATACATATGTAGCAGATTTCTAAATTAATTGGTGAGTTTTCTTTTGTTGCAAATCTGATTCAAGCTTAATTTTGGGGTTCAAGATTTTGGGTCACAGTTTGAAGGTAAATTTTCAACTACAATTTTCATATAAAGTTGTTATTGTATTATCGATTTCGAGTTTTTGACTGGGTTTTTCTAATTTATATCTGGGATTTTGGAAGTTTTTAGGATAACACCATTAATGGTGGTTTAATCCAATTTTAAAGTAACTCAAGTACAACTATTTTTTCTTTAATGTCTTGAAAAAATAGAGGATTCATGTATAAAAATATCATACAAGCGATTTTTACATAAAACCATATCAAAACCCAAGGATTTTGCAGTGACTAGGAAACTGGATAAGAAAAGTGTATATATATATACACACACATGGTTACTGGTTCATGCGATGAGGCAAACAACCTTTTCAGGTTGTTCTGTTTAGACCCCCAACCTTTGATTTATTTACCGTTTGGTCAAATATTATAAATGTTTTCTTTTTGCATCAAGAAAATATTGCTCTGTCAGTTTTATACCCCACCTTTTAGACAATTACCGATTAGACTTTGTTGTTAACATTTGTTATATTTAAATTTTAATGTGAATCGTTCGTTTCAATCGCTTCATTGGTTAATAAATTGCATTTCGATCCTTGAAATACGTTCGTAATAATTTCGTTGTTAGTCAAAATTTTGATATTTGAGGTCTTTAATCGATTTGCGGTGTTGGCTAATTTTATATGAGAAATATGTTTTTGGCTTTCCAATTTGTTAGGATCTTGATGCATGGTGAATATACTCGGAATTGAGGTTGGTTCTATATTCATCCATGAATACTTAGAACCCTTTTTGTTAGATAGTTTGGAGAATAGGAAAACCGAGTTAACCACCTGTAGGGGTACTAAAGGCATGCCATTGTGGCGGCAGTGGCGTAACACTATCTGTGGCGGTGTGATTAGTCTACGACGTCTCCTTCCGATTTTTATGTGCTCTGTTGAGTATTGGCCATAATGTTGGTCCCAAAGGTGTCTACAAAAGTTCAAGGATATAGAAACATTTTGTAGAAGGGGGGGTTGAATACAATCAGATAGGTTTTTAATTTTTAAATGAGTTTATATTAAATAAACAAATTTACAGTTACAAGCGGAATTAGAACAAGTTTATCAACCTATTCTATTGTTACTAAGACACACACAGATTTGATGCACAAGAATACAACGAAGAAAAGAAGCAGAGGTTATAGAAATGAAATAGTATGCATGAGGATGAAGAAGATATCTTCATCCTATTTATACCCGTTTGCATTTAATGCAAGACAAAAGGTATATGCCACGTGTCAAGCTTTCATACGAAACTTGTCCTTTGTCCAAAAAGCAACCTTGTAGTTGGCCGCGTGTGAACAGTACCATTTCAGATATGATGGGGACATAAGAGACAGTTCGTACGTCCTTTTCTGACATAGTATAAGGTTTGACTTTTGTGCATCGAGGATAAGATCAACTTTAATCTTGTTTGAGAAGCTTAACTTGATCGCTGAACTTGAAACTTCAAGGATGAACTTTCGAAGTATCGCTGAGACTTCACAAGACTTCACACTGATTTAGATAATCCTTGCTATCACTGAACCGCTTCAGATCACTAGCTGCATATCTCTATCTTCAACTTGGTCTTCGACTTTTGCTGAATATACTTCTGGTGTGATAGATGATCTTCAGATCTTCAGAGATAGACTTGAAGTTCCTGAGCTTCAGCGATCGCTGATAGCAATCAGTGGATGCATTCGCTGAATTTGAACTTAAGTCTACCCAGGAATTTTCACTAAGTATTTAGAGGAATCCTATTCAAATCACTGAGAGGAGTTATGATCAACAATCTCCCCCTATTTGATTATGATTAAGCAATAAGGAAAATTGCTTGAAGGGATTAGTAAGGACTTAAGAAATATTCTAAATAAAATTTCTAGGTACTAATCTGTGAGTTCTTTTTCAGCTATGCTAATTGTGATATTGAGTTTCATTTATAAGGATATGAATTCTCAATTTACATAAGTAAAAGCTTTAAGTACATTCACTGATTTAAAATTCAAAGAGAAATATCACTGAGTTAAAGGTTTGTAAAGAAAAATAGAACTCTTATATTCATTGTCCCATTTACTATTTTCAGGGATCTTTTCAGTACACAGGTGGAGTAGAGTACTTCATTTGAAATTTCATTAATAATAATTTGAAGAATTACATGATAAGTGAAATGACAAATATAAAGTGAAAGTACAGTACACTGAAGAGTTTATTACAAAGGAAAAATTGGCTAATCAGAGAGTCGCTCATGTCTTCTTTGTAATTCTTTCTCATAGATCTTCTTCTGCCTAATCATCAGAGGAGTATCTGACCAGCGGTAGTGAAGCATGATCTTGATGAAAGCTGAGGGAGCCTTGCTGACTTCTGAATTTCTGAAAAAACCTAATACTCCTTTGTTGTCCAAGTAAACCATACATGGTTCAGGGAGGGTGACGATTTTATTTTCTTCATAGCGTCGGTCTTGAGGAAGAGAGGAGTTCCGCATGGAGACATCAGGGGTAGCAGCTGCAATAAGTTGCAGCATGTAGGGGGTGTATGGAGCATCGTCAGCGTGAATGTCGATCTCCAGAGACTTCTTCCCGACCAAAGAGAAGCTTTGTTTTGCAACCTTGGGGTATTCATCCTTAAAAGCGAATTCCAGGATGGTGGAGAAAAACCTGGGATAAGGGATGAATTGGTTTCTTTTTGTTGCCTTTACCCGGTTGTACACATCGCTGAAGATATAATCGGCGTAGTTCAGCTTGTAACCGGTGCGGAGGGCAAAGCCAAGGTCTTGGAGATGCTTGCTTGCCTGGTCATGAGAACCAGTTTTAGAACTCAGGCACTGAATGACCTGAGTGAAGATGTACTGCCAGCGAGCAGGGAGTCGCTTCTTCTCCATCTTGGATCCTAATGCCTTGTTCGCAGGATTCTCCCAGACATACCCGATTGAGTCCAAAAATTCCTCAATCTGTTCAGTGGATGGCTCAGGGGCCCATGTCTCATTCTTGGGCTTAGAGGGAAGGCGGAGAGCGTGCCTTAACAAACCAGAATTGAAGGCAAAGTGACCCAGAGAGGAGATCGTGAAGCCGATAGCAGGGAGCTCCTTCCCTTTCTCAGTGGTGACCGTCGTGCAGTGAGCAGAGAATCAGAGAGCCTGGAGATGCGCAGTGATACCGACAGGGTTGTGCACGAACGCATACATTAGAGGGCAGACCTTGATGAAAGTAGCTCCATCGTTGAAGTAGGCCTTGTCAGCGGGTATGTCTACTAGTGCAAGATAGTTGCATGCCTTGAAGGTGGCTTGTTCCATGCTGAAGTTGCTTGCAAGGGCTTTCTCGATGATGACAGGGTCTTGTTCAGCGGTCTTAGAGATCTTGCTTGATGATGCCATGTCTGTTTCAAAGATGGGAATACCAAAGAGGAAAATCATGGTTTAATACAAGAGTAGTAAACCAGAGTAGAGTTTTTGATACAAAGATTACCAAAATGAGTCGAAGAAAAGCAAGTATTTTGATGAACAAAGATCAAAGTACTTGTGCTTTAACACGAAGAAACTGGGTTTTTCAAAAAAACTTTGTGGGCAAGATAAATACCAAAAAAAAATGGCATTCTATTCTAAGATGAACTCAGAACAGGATTTTTGATAAAAAGAGAATTTTATGTTTTATCACATTTATTTTTAGGTTTAAAAATAAGTAAAGATTTAAGAAGTTAAAAGGAGAACAAGATGAGAATCGACATTGTTATTTTTACACAAAGGAAAGGGTTAGATCAAACTTTAAAAGTGTAAAACTGTAAGAAAAATGCACAGGTGCGTATTCTTGGTGTTCTTGGTGATTGCTTGAAGATCGAGAGAATGTTCTTGCCTTTTAGAAGAATATGAGCGCATAAAAGATATAATTAAGCGGATTTTTGCTTAAATAGCACGTGGAGAGAGAAAATGGATAGCTAAACAACGGTTTTAGCTTTTAGAAAAAGAAATGATGACCTAGCTCACGTCCCTAGAAAGGAGTGGAAAGGAAACGTCGTGGTCCGTCGTGTGTCAGATAAAGGTCTGACGTGTCCTTTTCTTATTTGAAAAAAAATATTTGATCATCATTTAGAAAATAAATGTTAATCATTATCCTTAAATCTTCATCAATGGACAATAAAGGATTGTCATTGATGGGTTTTTGTTTGAAGAAATACTCCCTGAAAATAAATATTCAGAGAGTAGGAAGAGATACGAAATCATACCTGAGAGATATCAAGTATCACTGAATTACAGTTCAGAGAATGGAGAGTTTATTCAGCATTTAACATACCAAGCTCGCTGATGAGTAGATTAAATCTAGTTTCATCAAGAGGTTTTGTGAAAAGATCAGCAAGCTGATATTCAGTTGGCACGACATGGAGTTCTACTTCAGCATTCATCACGTGATCCCTGATAAAGTGATATCGAAGCTCGATGTGCTTAGTTTTAGAGTGAAGAACAGGATTGTTTGCAATTGCAATAGCACTAGTACTATCACAATATATTGGGATGTTAGAAAGACTGAGATCATAATCCTTGAGTTGATTTCTCATCCAAAGTATTTGAGCACAACAGCTACCAGCGGCAACGTATTCAGCTTCAACGGTGGAGGTGGACACAGAGTTTTGCTTTTTACTAGTCCAACTAATTAGTTTACCTCCCGATAGTTGACACCCACCAGTGGTGCTCTTTCTGTCAATTTTGCAACCTGCAAAATCACTATCAGAGTATCCAATTTGATCGAACTTTGAGCCTTTGGGATACCAAAGACCCAGATTAGGAGTTCCTTTCAGGTATCTGAAAATCCGCTTTACAGCGATGAGGTGAGATTCCTTGGGTTCGGCTTGATATATGACAAAGAGACAGGTTGAGTACATGATATCGGGTCGGCTCGCTGTAAGATATAGCAACGATCCGATCATTCCACGATAGGCAATGACATTTACAGGTTTTCCATCAGAGTCCTTATTCAACGTCAGAGGAGGTACCATGGGGGTCTTCATCGCTGGGCATTGATTCATATCAAACTTGTTCAGCATGTCCTAACCTATTTATTTTGACAAATGAAAATTCCTTTGTCAGATTGCTTAATCTGCAAACCAAGAAAATATGTTAGTTCACCCATCATACTCATTTTGTATTCCTTTTTCATTCGGTTTGCAAAACGAGTACATAATTCGAGTCTTAGTGGAACCAAATATAATATCATCGACATAAATTTGGGCTAGTATAGTGTGACCTTTGTGTTTTCTTAAAAACAGGGTTTGATCAATTTTTCCACGAATAAATATTTCTTTAAGAATAAATTTAGAAAGGGTGTCATACCAAGCTCTAGGAGCTTGTTTTAATTCATAGAGAGCCTTTTTAAGTTTGAAAACATGACTAGGGTGACTAGGATCAGCGAACCCAAAAGGTTGTTCAACATAAACTTCCTCGCTGAGTTTTTCATTTAGAAAAGCACTTTTGACATCCATTTGAAAAATTTTAAAGTATTTATGGGCAGCATAACCTAAGAAGAGTCTTATGGCTTCTAGTCTAGCTACAGGAGCAAAGGTTTCATCGTGGTCAATTCCTTCTTCCTGTCTGTAACCCTGAGCACAAGTCTAGCCTTATTGCGAATTATAGTGCCATTTTCATCTAGCTTATTTCTAAAGACCCATTTGGTTCCTATCACTGTCTTATCAGATGGACGAGGGACAAGGTTCCAAACATTGTTCCTTTGAAATTCAGACTGTTCTTCTTGCATGGTAAAGACCCAGCTAGGATCAGAGATAGTTTGATCTATCTTTTTAGGTTCAGAGAGAGAAATGAAATTAACGTCAAGACAGATATTACCTGAACCTCTACGAGTCTTGATACCTGCATTAGGATCACCAATAATTTGATTATTGGATGACTTGCAGTCCATCGCTGAGCAGGAGGTTGAGGAGACTGATCAACAATAGATTCAACGACTTCTTCTCCTTCAGGAATACTATTCGTTGGTTCAGCAATAGAGACTTCATCGTTTTAGATCAAATCTGGAGGAGAAGATGAAGCTTGGTTATTCACTAAAGAGTTTCCTTGAGAGGTATCAGATGGATGGATCTGACTGAGAGGAGTGACGTTGATCCCTAAAGATGAATCATTGCTTGGAATGGGAAAATCCAGGAGTCCGTCATTATTTATTTCAGCAATTAGGTTGACTGCTAAAATAAGTTTCAGGTTCTCCATAATGAGATTTCATCCATTCATTTAGCTCCTCATCTTCTTCAGGGATAGAAGCAGAGTTTGTTGGACGAGATTCATCGAAGTTGACATGCACAGATTCTTCAACATGTTGTCTTCTCTTGTTGAAGATTCTGAAGGACATAGACACTAAAGAGTATCCAAAAAATATTCCATCATCAGCTTTAGGATCAAACTTACCCAACTGATCTCTGTCATTTAGAATATAACATTTACAACCAAAGATGTGTAAATATTTCAGAAAGGGTCTTCTTCCCTAAAATAGTTCATAGGAAGTATTCTTGAATCGCTTAACTATCAGAGATCGATTCTGAGTAAAGCAAGCTGTGTTTACTGCTTCGGCCCATAATTGAGTAGGAGGATGCGATTCGCTGAGCATTAAGCGAGATGCTTCAATGATCGTTCGATTTCTTCTTTCAGCAACACCATTTTGCTAAGGGGTTCTCACTGATGAGAAGTTGTGAGAGATTCCTTTTTCTTCAAAGAAGTTAATCAGGGTGTTCTTTTTGAATTCAGCACCATGATCACTTCTCATGGAACGAATAATGAGGTTGTTCAGGACTTCCATTCTTTTGATAAAAGCAATAATCACAACAGGTGTATCACTTTTGAATCGAAGAAAAAATACCCAAGTATATATGGAATATTCATCAACTATCACAAGAGTGTACTTCTTTCTAGAGATAGATTGGACATTAACAGGTCCAAGTAGGTCCATATGAAGGAGTTGAAGAGGAGAAGTCACTGATGAAACTTGTTTAGATCTGAATGAGGCTTTTTTCAGTTTTCCTTTTTCACATGCTGAACAAAGAGATTCCTTTACAAAGGTGTGTTTCACGAGATCCCTGACAAGATCTTTTTGAGATAATCCATTTATCATCTTAAAGTTTAAAGAAGAGAGCCGTTTATGCCATAACCAGTTTACGTTAGATGAACCTCTGGATATGAAGCACATGTTCTCAAAGTGAGAGCTATTCATATTAATGACATACACGTTTTCAACTCTTTTGCCTGTTAAGGCAAGTTTGTCAAGACTATCAGTGACAATACATCTATTTTTCAGAAATAAAACTTTGAAGTCTGTCACATAGTTGACTAATGCTTAAAAGATTGTGCTTTAGTCCTTCAACATAAGCAACTCGACTGAAGGAGGTTGCTCCGTTGGATAGAATTCCATAGCCTTTAGTGTATCCTTTGCCATTTCCACCAAAGGTCACTGAGGGACCAGCTTCTTCTTTGTAGTCAGAGAGCAAAGATTTTCTGCCTGTCATGTGCCTTGAGCATCCGCTATCTAGATACCAGATACCTTTAGCACTCTGCATACAACAAAAGGATTAATTTTTCATAGGTACCCATATTACTATGGGTCCTGCTGAGTTAGTGAAAGGAATGGTGGAAGGACTACTCGCTGAAGAACTTGCCTCAGCAAATATCTTCACCTTGGGAGTTTCACCAACCTTGGTGGATTTCACCCTTGCTGGTTTATTAGCTTGAGCTACTTTCTTTCCGTGACCCAATTTTTCAGTGTTTGTAGCATTTGTACATTTGCTTGCAATGTGGGTATTTTCACCACAGTGATAGCATTTCCTATACTTATGAGAAGGCTTGGAAGAATTAAGATAAAGAGACGAGAGATTATTAGGAACAGGACCAAGAATTCCTTTGTCGGCTGTCCTTGGAGGTATAACAACCTTTTCAGGGACAGGATAGAGGTCCTTAATTTTAGGAGTCGATCTCTGAATGGATCCAGGGATCTTCTTCCTAGGTTTAGGATAACTTGCTGAGGGAACAGAGGAGTCCTTCGTCTGTTTCTGAATGTTTTTATTCTTAGGAATATACAACTTTTCAGTAGACCGAGGTTTTAGTGAAGGGGGATCAGGGATAGTGGAGACGAACATTCCGAATTTTAGCATGGAACGATCGTTCTCTGATTCTTCTTTACTTGGGTTATAACCTAACGCACTTTTAACTTTCAGAGGGATCTGAGCATTGATGATTTCATTGACTTTGTCAGAAGCTTTACACCATCCTTCGATGGTAGCTTTTTCAGCCTTGAGATCAGCAATGGCTTTTTCTCTCTCAGTGATAGCTTGTTGCTTTTCGATGCTTATAGTTTGATTTACAAAGATTTTATATTTATAGTCCTCTTCAATTTTTGTCAGTTCTTTTATTTTAAGGTGACAATTTATTAATTTCTTAGAGAGGTTCATATTTATTTGTTCAGCTTTTATCTTTCCATTTAAAGCATATAAAAGTCAACAGTCATAGCATCAAGAGCTGATAAACTATTACTTTCAGTTAAGGAAGATGTAGAAAGAGTATGTACCTGAGTTGAAGGAGACTCAGAGGAGGATGTCTCATAGACTTCTTCAGCTTCTTTGATTCTTGCCATTAGACGGAGGAAGGCAAGATCTTCTTCATCTGAGCTTGACTCATCAGATGACTTGGCCCAGTCATTTTCATCATTCCAATCAACTTCTTCAGCGATCAGACCTTTGCCTTTTTGCTGGCTTTTCTTCAGATCTCTGTATTTGTTTTTTAGTTTAAAGTATTTTTCTTTCTTATTAGTGTTCTGGGAAGGGGTGGGAGTTGCTACTTTCTTTGATCTGCATTCGCTGGCGAAGTGACCTTTTCGCTGATAGTTATAGCATATTGAAGGTGGTTTATCAGCAGGTTCAGTCTTTGACTTCTCAGAGTCAGCGATAGCAGGTGGTTTTCGAAAATTACTCCTTCTTGCAAACGTTTTACATTTGTTGGTTAAGAGAGCTAGAGAATTATCAAACTCAGAGATGTCAGCATCAGTGACTACTTCCGAATCAGTTTGATTTAATTCAGTGATTGAAGTGATAGAAGAAGAGACTTGTTTTGAAGGTTCTACCTCTGAACTTATTAATGCCAAAAAAGTACTTTTGGCACCTTTAAGTTCATTAATGAGGTTTTTCCTTAAAACCTGAGATTGTTCTTCATTAAGAAGCATACCATATAAGGCGCTCAGAGAAAGAGTTTCAAGATTCTTTGACAGTTTTAAACATATAGTGTACACTCCCCATTATTCAGGTAGTGTCTTAATGAATTTTGTCAGTATTTCAGCTTTAGAGTATTCTCTGTTGACAGTTTTCATGTCAATCAAAAAACAGTTAAACCTTTGGTGAATTTGGGAGAGAGTTTCACCTTTTGAGTGCAAAAAACTTTCATACTGTCATACCAGATTGATACACCTAGTGATTTGGACTTCATCAGTCCCTTCATATTGAATAGTCAAGGTATCCCACATGGCCTTAGATGTTCTCATCTTCATAACAGAATGGTAGACTTCATCTGGTAAAGACATTGCAATTATGGATCCAGCTTTAGCATCTATAGCTACTTCCGTTTTCTCTTCTTCAGTCCATTGGCTAGGATTTTTGACAATTCTCCTTCCAGCAATGGCTGGAGTGGTAGTAGTGGCAGGGACACTAGGTACCAGGGATGTAGGAACAAATGGTCAATTTTCTAGATAGCAGGGGATCTTAGGATCTGACACTTCTAGGAATAAAGTCATTCTTTCCTTCCATAATGGAAAGTTATCACGGCTAAATCTTGGAGGTTTAGCTAAAGATCCATTATCAATGTAGTTTCTATTTGTATTAGTCAATTTAAAATAGATTTGTTTAAAGATATTTTAAAGACAAGATAGAAACACTGCTCTGATACCACTTGTTGGTCTCAAAGGAGTCTACAAGAGTTCAAGGATATAGAAACAGTTTCTAGAAGGGGAGGTGGGGGGCTGAATACAAACAGATAGATTTTTTATTTTTAAATGAGTTTATATTAAATAATCAAATTTACAGTTACAAGCGAAATTAGAACAAGTTTATCAACCTATTCTATTGTAACTAAGACACACACAGATTTGATGCACAAGAATATAAGGAAGAAAAGAAGCAGAGGTTATAGAAAGGAAATAGTATGCATGAGGATGAAGAAGATATCTTCATCCTATTTATACCCGTTTGCATTTAATGCAAGACAAAAGGTATATGCCACGTGTCAAGCTTTCATACGAAGCTTGTCCTTTGTCCAAAAAGCAAACTTGTATTTGGCTGCGTGTGAATAGTACCATATCAGATATGAAGGGGACATAAGAGACAATTCGTACGTCCTTTTCTGACATAGTATAAGGTTTACTTTTGTGCATCGAGGATAAGATCAACTTTAATCTTGTTTGAGAAGCTTAACTTGATCGCTGAACTTAAAACTTCAAGGATGAACTTTCGAAGTATCGTTGAGGCTTCACAAGACTTCACACTGATTTAGATAATCCTTGCTATTACTGAACCATTTCAGATCACTAGCTGATTATCTCTTTCTTCAGCTTGGTCTTCGAGTTTCGCTGAATGTAGTTCTGGTGTGATAGATGATCTTCAGGTCTTCAGGGATAGACTTGAAGTTCCTGAGCTTCAGCGATCGCTGGTAGCAATTAGCGGATGCAATCGCTGAATTTGAACTTAAGTCTACACAGGAATTTTCACTAAGTATTTAGAGGAATCATATTGAAATCACTGAGAGGAGTTATGATCAACACATAGTGTGATGGGTGATTATATTCAGAAGACGTATGGGTCGTCCCTGGACTTTTGGAGCTTTGTTATCGGTGTACAATGTAGTGCCATACATGATGAAACTTTTGCACGAGTAGCTAGATTAGAAGCAATAAGGATGTTTCTAGCCTATGCAGCTCATAAAAACATGAAAGCCTTTTAGATGGATGTTAAATGTGCATTTCTGAATGGAATTCTTCATAAAGAAGTGTATGTTGATCAACCAGAAGGAATTGTTAGCAAAGAGTTTCCAGATCATGTCTACATTTTAGATAAGGATTTATATGGTTTGAAACAAGCTCCTAGAGCCTGATATGAAACTCTCACAACATTTCTTCTGAATTTCAAATTCAAAAGATGTGACAGCTGTCAAATTTGAGCCTCCCGGTTAGTTCCTATTAAGTTTATTAGAGATATTTTAGATAAATTAGAAGAATAAGAGTTAGCTAGAGTAGACTGACCGAAAAATTTATAGCGTTTTCGGTAGTCGCATAGAATGACCGGTTTCGACCCGTAACTGTCTAAAACGTCCAATATAGTGCCAAATGCTATAATTTATACCCAATTTATGTAAAAATATGAACTTTTAGTGTGTCAAGTATAAAATTTTCATTTTTATTTAATTTAATCACTTTTGGGCTTACAATATGAGAAAAAGGCCAAAAAAATGAGAAAAATAACATTTTTTTTTGTATTTTGGGCTTGAGTTTATTTTGTTTTAAAAAAAATTGGTTTTGGGTGGGCCCATGTATATGGCTGGCCCCCTCCCCCCTAATACCCCATATAAATACAATATTTTTTCATTTTTACCTCACTTTTGCAAGTTAAAAATTTTGTATCTTCTCTCTTCTCTCTTTCTCTAAAACTCAATGGACACTTTCAACACCCTCTTTTCTCTCCTTAATTTCCAGCCATTATCATTAAAAAATCTTCATCAAGATCAAGTTCATACAAGGAGTTAGAAGCTCTAATCATCATCCAAACAAGGTAACAACTTTACTCTCATTTTTCTTACCATTTTTGGGTGAAAAAACCCACTTTTTCATGCATTCTAAGTCTTCTTCTTCTAATCTCTGTAAATTTTTGAGTTTTATGGAAAGATTACACACCAAAAATATATATAAAAATGTTACATAATGGTGGTAATCAATGACCCAAACAATAAAGCTCAAGAAAATAGGTGAAAATCATGATTTTATGTGTTTTTGAACAACCATGGTGATTTTTGGTGCTGACAGATTTATTGCATGTGCATAAATCGTCCATTTCATGCAAATAATATGTTCAAATTTCATGAATCTTATTTCTAAAAGTTTATTTAGTGAGTTGGGGTTCTAATCCAAGTGGTCTCCCTAAAAAAACATTGAGTTTTGACCCCCCAAATGCTCCTAACAAGATGCATGTGCATCTGGAAGTTCAACAGTAGGTGAGCCCCACTTTGAACCACCATAACTCTTTGAATATTCATCGAAATTACTTGATTTTTCTTCTAAAATTTATGTTAATGAGTTACCTTTCAAATTCCACTGGTTTCACTTAAACATATAGTGATTTGGGGTTTCAATTACTCAAAACAAAATGAGTGTGCAATTTGTCCAAAGCTGACAGATTTGTACATGAATGTTCAAATGACCATATCTCTTTCAAAACTCAATGAAAAAGGATGATCTTTCTCTTGAGAGTTATTGTTATGAGTTATCTTCTGTTTGCAAGTGGAATCACATGAAAATATGGAGTTTTGATCCTCCAAACACCTAAAACATTTTAGGTGTGCAAACTATGAAACCACCAGTAGGTAAACCCTACTTTGCATGTAAATATCTCTTTGAATATTTGTTCATAATGCATTATTCTTCTTCTGGAGTTTTCTTTTATGAGTTAGGGTTCATATGAATCCGGTTTCATTCAAAAATATGAAGTTTTGAGGCATTAACCAATTTATTAAAGTTAAGTGTGCAATCTGTCAACTAATGACAAAAGTGTGCATGAAACTTTGTCGTGCCATATCTTCTTCATAACTCATTCAAAATGAGTGTTTCTTATCTTAAAAGTTTCCTTTATGAGTTATTATTCCAATCCAGCTGGAAATTCTGGAAAACACTTAGTAGAACTCCTCAAATGAGTGTTCTACTAACATGGTGTAATCTGCCATACCGGTTGTGACACATTGTATTCCATAAAATATTTGACCTATTTTTACATCTTCTTAAAGCTTGAAATTTGGTCACAAGGACCTTAACTCGGTATGGTATCACATATAAACAAGTTAGGGATTTTGTCATTCTATAAAGTAGTTTATTTTGATCCTGTTTATACCCTAAAGTTTCTGCCACAATATGAAATTCTGGAAAGTTTGAGTTCTTGAACTTAAATCATTTAAAGCCCATTATTGGCACAAATATAAGTATAGATGTTAAAAATCGATGGTTTTGAACTAATAAAAAAAGGGCATAAGTGCATTATATATATGACGGACAAAATGGTTAACCGAGTTGGACAACTATGGACATCTTTGGACATAAGACATATTCACCCCCATAAGTAACTTTTAGACACATAAGTGACCATTTTGGGTATTTCTCTTTGATAGGGAAAATAGGCCGACGAGTAGGTGCGGATCGTGTTTTGTTAATTGAAGCTTTTGCTATAAGGTGAGTATTCACGGCCCCTGTTTTTAAATGTTTATACGTTTTGGGGTGTAAAGCATGTTGTTTTAAAGGAAATTGAATTGATTTATATTGATTAATGAAGAGCATATAAATCATTATGATGAGCAAATTTATATTACACAAAATGATATGTTGAGTTACGTAAAGTCCCCGTGGTACACTACTATTTAACTCTAAATGAGCCGATGATATTTGTGGATAACGCTATTTGACTGACATACACACCTAACTGGCAAGTAGGGGTGCACTTTATCAATTAAGAATGCTCTACCCATGTGGACTTTAGGTCCACCGCTGAGGTAGTTTGTGGGGCGTAGAATGTCGTTTAGGCTTAGTAGTGGCTCAATACTTTAATATCATGTTTAACCATAATATGTATTTTGCTCATAAAACTTTAAAATATTAAAGTTGATGCGATCATTTGATTCGCTATATTTTTATATACCTTGCATATAAAATGATTTTTGCATCTGAAAACCTGTGAACTCACCAACTGTTTGTAGTTGACTCTTTTGTTTTACAATGCTTTACAGGAAATTAGAAGTTAACTGATCAGGCTTAGCTTATTTGTGTGGAACACCAATCAAGACTATATATATATATATATATATTTTTTTTTTTGATGTAATTTGTTTGTTAAAGTTAAAGTAGCCGGGTTGTAAACTTTTAAACTTTAAACTTTGACGTTTTAAATATATGAATGGTTGGTGTTTATATTCCTATTGTTGTGAAACCTAGAATTGTCGTACCTCGTGTTTCCGCTTTAGCGGGGTGTGACAAAATAGGTACAATTGACACAACTTTATTTCTAAAAAAGGAAGGTGAGGATTTAATCTTAATACAAATCTATGTGGATGATATTATATTTGCTTCTACTAATCCAAAATTTTGTAAGAACTTTGAGACTATCATGCAATCTAAGTTTGAAATGATTATGATAGGAGAGTTGACTTTTTTTCTTGGTTTACAAGTAAAGCAACTTCCCACAGGAATATTAATCAGTCAATCTAAGTATGTTCATGACTTACTTAAGAAGTATGATATGTTTGATTGTTCAAGTATCAAGACTCCAATGGCTACCGGTACTAAACTTGAACCAGATTTCAATGGCAAATCTGTGGATCAAAAGAAGTACAAAGGAATCATTGGTTCTTTACTTTACTTAACAGCTAGTAGACCAGATATAATGTTTGTTACATGTATTTTTGCAAGATATCAAGGTAATCCTAAAGAAACTCATATTCTTGCTGGTAAAAGAATTCTTAGATACCATAAAGGATCTCCTTCATTGGGACTTTGGTATCCTAAGAATTTTGGATTTCAGCTAACTGCTTTCACAGATGCAAATCATGGTGGATGCAAATTAGACAGGAAAAGCATATCTGAATCATGTCAATTTCTGGGAGATAGGATTGTTAGCTGGTCTTCAAAGAAACAAAATTGTGTTGCAACTTCAACTGATGAAGCTGAGTATGTTCCTGCTGCCATTTGTTGTTCAAAAGTGATCTGGATGCAAGTTCAATTAAAAGACTATGGCCATACATTTGAAAAGATTCTACTTCATTATGATTTTAAAAGTGCTATAGTCATAACTGCTAATCCTGTTCAACATTCAAAAACCGAGCATATTGAGGTCATGTATCATGTAACATCCGTCAAATTTAAGCTTCTAGATTAGTATTTATTAATCCCTTGTTAGTGTTATTTTAGATAAGTTATAAGAATAGGAGTTACTTAAATTTGATTGGCCGAAAAATTTCTAGAGTTCCCGATAGTTGCTTAGAAAGTCCGGTTCGGACCCGTAATTATCTGAAACGTCCTATATAGTGCCAAATGCTCTAATTTATATCCAAATTACATAAAATATATAGTTTTAGTGTTTTAAATATAAAATTTTTATTTTTATAGAATTTAACCACTTTTGGGCTTGCATTTTGAGGAAAAAGGTCAAAATTGAGAAAAATGACATTTTAAAACATTTTGGGCCTTACATTTATTTAATTTAATAAAATAATATATGAAACACCATGGTTTTGGGCCCCCATGGCCGGCCTCCCCCCATACCCCACATATAAATACAATTTTTTTTTCTAAAATCCCTCATTTTTACATTTCAAAATCAAGATTTTCCCTTCTCTCTCTCTAAAAACTCAAGGGACACTCCAAGAGCATCTCCTTCATCCAAACTCCAGCCAAATTCAAGCTCATTTCATCATCAAAATTCAATATTCATCAAAGCCTTGAAGCTCTAGTCATCAATTAAACAAGGTAACAACTTTACCCTCATCATTTCTTACAAATTTTGTTGAAAACCCTATTTTTTTTGGTGTTCTTTGTTGTTTTTTTCAACCATCCACGAATTTGTTAATTCTAAGGGGAGATTATACACCAAGATATGTGAAAAATATCTATGATAGTGATAATCTATGACCCAAACACATAGAACACAATAAATCTAAGCAAAAACACATTTGCATGGTGGATTGGTTCATAAAAATGCATTTTTGGTGCTGACAGATTATACATCAGTGATTATGTCGCCCATTTCTGTAAAATTTCTTGTTCAAAAGACATGATTTTTCTTCTAAAAGTTTATTTATTGAGTTGGGGTTTTAATCCAAGTGGTCTCTCTCAAAAACATTGAGTTTTGACCCCCTAAACACATAAAACAAGTTGGATGTGCATCTGGGCGTTTTTCAGTAGGTAAACCCTACTTTAAACAACCATAACTCTCTAAATAATCATCCAAATCACTTGATTTTTCTTCTGGAATTCAATATACTGAGTTAGCTTTCAAATGCATTTGGTCTCATTAAAAAATATGAAGATTTGACCATTTGAAACCTTGAAACAAATTTGTTGTGCAAAGAATACAATCTGGACAGATTGTTGCATGTGTATTAAAAATGCTATAACACCCTCAAAACTCAATGAAAAAGGATGATTTTTCTTTCGAGAGTTATTGTTATGAGTTATCATTACAACTAAAGTTGTTTCACTCAAAAGTATGAAGTTTTGAACCTCCAAACATCCAAAATATTTTGGTTGTGCAACAGTGAACTCACCAGTAATTGAACCCTACTTTGCATGTTTGTATCTCTTTGATTATTTAGTCAAATTGCATGATTCTTCTTCTAAAGTTTTCTTTTATGAGTTAAGGTTCATATGAATCTGGTTTCATTAAAGAATATGAAGTTTTGAGGTATTAACCAACTTATTTAAGTTGAAAGTGCAATTTGTCAATCAATGACAGATGTGTGCATGCAACTTTGAGGTGTCATATCTCCTTCATAACTCATCCAAATTGAGTGATTCTTCTTTTATAAGTTCCCTCCATATGTTATGTTTACATTCCAACTGGAAATTCTCAAAAACATTTAGTAGAACTCCTCAAATGGTTGTTTTACTAACAGTGTGTAATCTGCCATATCTGTTGTGTCACATAGTTTTGTGTAAAGTATTTGAACCCTTTTTCCATCTTTTTAGAGCATTAATTTTGGTCAAAATGACCTTAACTCAGTAAGGTATCATATATAAAAATATGGGAAATTTTATCATTTTGGATATTACTCTAAACTAACCATTTTTAAGACCTATAGTTTACGTCGAGAAAATGAAAATGCTTAAATGTTTGATTTTATGAATTTTATTCCTTTGAAGGACTATAATGTTACATTTTCGGTATAAATTATCATATTAAAGAGCATATGTGCATTATGTATAACGGGACTATAGATAATCAAGTTGGACATATAAGGACTTATAAGCATTCTCTTAGCAATCGTTAGTCATATAAGTGGTCAATTGGGTATTTTGCTTTGATAGGAAAGCGTTAGGCGTCAAGCGGACGTCTCTTGTATTTAATTGGAAGCATTTGCTAAAAGGTGAGTATTCACAGCCCCTCTTTTAATGTTTTATATGTTTTGGGGTGAAAAGCATGTTTAAAGTTCAATCTTGATTGATTTACGTAAAAGAATGTGAAATTGTTGTTATGAGCACTAAGACATGTACACTAGTAGTTTGTATTTGAGTAAAATGTAACATAAAAGTTTGTACACTACTATTAACTCAAGTAAGGAGCCGAGGGTATTTGTGGATAGCGCTATTTGGACGGACAATCCCACCTAAAAACCGACAAAGTAGGGGTGTGGATAGCAATCTCACCTAGAAACTACAAGTAGGGGTGCACTATACCTATAAAAACGAAGGTTCTACATATGTGGGGTTTTAGTCCCACCGCTAAGGTAGAATTATAAAAAGATATTTTTGTGTGGTCGAAAGGTTTAGTGGTGGCTCGATACTTGCTATGAACTAGAGTACATTATGCCTTGACACGTTTTTCAATACAAGAATTATTTAAATGCTCATAAATTTCACTATTTTATACTTGGTGTGAACGTTCGTTCCACAAGAATTGAAAACTGCATAAAAACTGTTTTCTGCATATGAAAACCTGTGAACTCACCAACTCTTTGTAGTTGACCTTGTTTTTATCATGGTTTTCAGGGGTAATAAGTAAGCTTCTGTAGATAAAGCTTAGTAAGGATCCAAAAGTGTACCGCATAAAGACTTGAACGTTTTTGTAAAGACTTCTTTTAATTATGGATTGTTGTACTTTTACTTAAAGAAAAATATGTAAAACTTCTATTATATTCTAAATGTCTATGGTTGTTTATCTAAATCTGTGGCTGTGTCATCGTTAGAGCTGTCGCGCCTCGTGTTTCCGCTTTAGCGGGGTGTGACAGATTTGGTATCAGAGCCATAGGTTATAGAGAAAGTTGGTTTTCCTTTGGAAAGCCTCAACTATAGCCAAAAACAACAATCAAAGATTATAAACATAGTATTATTATGACTGAGTCTGGGGTGTATTATTGGACTTCAATTAAACAGAGTCTGATCACCTTTGTTTGATTAAGGGACGATGCATACAAACTAGAAATAGTTATAGTAAGAGTATGTTCAAAATGATTTATATATATATATATATATTTACAAAAATCACGCGTGGTACGACTAGCCAATAGTGTAGTATAGGCATCTACACTAATGCTCCAAGAGATTAGGTACACTATTAACTACCTGCATACGTAGACTCTAAGAATTGTTCATATCTCAGTATCACGATGTCATCATCATCATCTTCGTCTTCTTCTAGCATGGAGTACTCAGCCGAAAAATCGGGATATGTTACCGGACGTCCCCGCAACAATCCATCCCACAGAAACACTAATCCCGAGAGGGAAATTACTAGTGAAAGGAGGCAGAACAACCAACTTGAAGCATCACCAGCTTCAGCATTACCTCAACTCGCATCAACAAATCCCGAAACGAACTGGGTACGGACTAGGGAAACTGCTAATTAAAACGGATATGAATTCCTAGGAGAGTAGCACTAACCTCAACGCAACCCCACACTAGGACACCCCGGTGGTACAAGTAGTACCAATAGGATACCTGCTCGGCATGAACCGGGAAGAGGCTCGGTGTATGCATGCCATGTCACTAGATATCCATGACTGCAGAGCTAGGGTATTAGCAGGGACAGTCATTGACAGGTTTAGTGGAACTGGATGACCTTGTGTACGAGTGTTCAACTCGAGCGTGGTAAAACGCCAATACAGCCAGGAAGACTGCAAGAAGAGTGGAGGTTGTGTGCTTGATGGCCAGTGTTATGGTGACAGTGTTGGTATTACTAGTCCTGATCCTTGCTTGTTTTTGCTGACGTGATCCCCTTGCAAACATTTTCATTTATGAATCATGTACTTTGGATTTCCGTGAATGTTTACTCGCACTTTAAGATCATGTGGTATCGATTTTTTTTTGTTTGTGATGTTCTTTGTAATATTTGAATTTTGATGAACAAGTTCTCTTATGCAAACTTTTAAAGCGACATGATCACTTATTGTAAATTTAAATTCTCAATTTTTTGAAACATCAAAAATCTACAACTAAATTTTTTTAAAAAAAAACAGTTTTACAATCAAGGTTGTACAAAATTTTAATCAAACCAAATTTTTTTTTCTTCCAAATATGTTTCTAAAATCTTGCCTACAAGGAGATCCTAATGCAACATGGGAGAGAATCCTGAACACTAAACACCGAACATAACACAACTCACCGCACAACGAATTCAGCAAGGAAAGAGGGTTGATAGTAGTTCATGGAGGAATTAGAAACCAGCAAGAAATTTTGGAGTAAGGACCTCAGGAACATAGGCAGCATCGTGGACCCACATCGTGGACCCACATGCGAGCCTGCCTTGTTTGTAAGAAGATAGGGCACTACACTAAGAACTATAGGATGGACAAAGGACTCCAGGAAGGAAGAAGAGCGTGTTTTGAGTACAGAAGTCAGGACCACTTCCGGAATATGTGCCCAAGGTTGAGTAGAGTAACAGTCAATAACAATATCGGGAATCAGGCAACACGAGCTAACCAAGGGAACCAAGGAGGACAGGCTAGAGGACAGACATTTTCTATAGGAATAGAAGAGGCACGTCGGAATCCTAACGTGGTCACAGGTACGTTTCTCCTAAACAAACAGTATGCAACAATACTATTTGACTATGGAGAATATAGGAGTTATGTATCACTAGAATTTAGGCCAAAGGTAAATTTAAGATTCCAAAACTTGAAAAGAGGTATACGTTATTGAATATGCCATCGGGCAGGAAAGTAGAGCCAAAGACGTAATTATGAACTGTACCTTAAATTTGGCCAAAAAGGACTTTGGTATGGACTTAACTCCAATCAAGTTAGGAAGCTTTGATGTAATTGTGGGTATGAACTGGTTGTCCAACAACCGAGCTGGAATTTGCTGCTCTGAAAAGATCGTTCGAGTTCCACTACTCAAAGGAGGAATTCTTGAAGTACATGGAGAGAAGCCAAGAAGGAATATTAATAAAAATGGTGACGTGTATGAAGATGCGAAGATATTTGAGAAAGGACTGCATTGCATTTTGGCTCATGTTGTGGATAAGAAGAACAAAGAGAAGAGTATTCAAGATCTTCCGATAGTACGGGATTTTCCTGAGGCATTCCCAGATGAGTTGTCGGATTACCCCCACCAAGACAAGTTGAATTCCACATTGACTCAATTCCAGGAGCTGCGCCTGTGGCGAAATCACCTTATGATTTGGCACCATCGTAAATGAAGGAATTATCAGAACAACTTCGAGAGCTGCTCTATAAAGGATTCATTAGGCCTAACTCTTCACCTTGGGGAGCTCCAGTTTTATTTGTTAAAAAGAAGGATGGGTCTTTCCAAATGTTCATGGACTATAGAGAAAGTCAATAAGTTGACTATCAAGAACCGATACCCACTTCCTCGAATAGATCACTTATTTGATCAAATACAAGGTGCTACATACTTCTCAAAGATCGATCTTCGATCGGGGTATCATCAAATGAGGGTCCGTGTAGAGGATATTCCCAAAACGGCTTTTAGGACTCTCTACGGCCATTATGAGTTCCTAGTTATGCCCTTTGGATAAACAAACGCACCAGCAGTCTTCATAGATTTGAAATAGAGTATGTCGACCATATCTAGACAAGTTCGTGATCGTGTTCATAGATGACATACTCATTTATTCTCGCGATAAGGAGCAGAAACAACACCTGAGGTTGATACTAGAGTTGCTCAAGAATGAAAAGTTGTACGCCAAGTTCTACTAATGCGAAATCTGGATTCGTGATGAACATTTTCTTGGCCACGTAGTAAATGAGAAAGGAATTCATGTCGATCCGGCTAAGATTGAAGCCATTAAGAACTGGGAAGCCCCGAAGACACCAACATAGATTCGTTAGTTTCTTGGATTGGTAGGCTATTACCAGCAATTTATCGCAAATTTCTCCAAGATCGCAACCACTGACGACACTAAGCCAAAAGGACAAGAAATTCAATTGGGGAGAAAAATGAGAGGAAGCATTCAAGACACTTAAGCACCAGTTATGTAATGCATCGATTTTCACACTTACAGAAGGAATGGATAACTTTGTAATTTACTGCGATGCTTCACATCAAGGATTGGGATACGTACTAATGCAAAAAAAAAAAACAAGGTTATTGCATATGCATCAAGACAACTGAAGGTTCACGAGAAGAATTACACCACCCGTGACTTGGAGTTAGGAGTGGTGGTGTTCGCACTTAAAATCTGGAGACATTATCTTTACGGCACTAAATACACCATTTTCACCGATCATAAAGCCTTCAACACATCCTTGATCAAAAGATGCTCAATATGAGGCAAAGAAGATGGGTTGAGTTACTTAGTGACTATGATTGTGAAATAAAGTACCATTCGGGCAAGGCTAACGTAGTAGCCGATGCATTAAGTAGGAAAGAAAGAGTAAAACCGTCAAGAGTAGGAGCTATGGGAATGTTTGTTCAGACGAGTTTAAAAGCTCAAATTCTTGAAGCACAAGAAGAATCGTTGAAAATAGAGAATCTGAAGAACGAGACCCTACATCACTTGGAAAATAAATTTCAAACAAAGTCCGATGGGGTACATTACCTTGAAAATAGAGTTTAGGTACCAAAGGTTAGTAATATACGATCAACCATTTTGGATGAAGCCCATTGATCAAGATATTTGGTTCACCCAGGAGCGGATAATATGTAAAAAGACCTAAAGGAATAATACTAGTGGCCAGGAATGAATAAAGACATTGTTTTGTGCGTAAACAAGTGCTTAACCTGTGCTCAAGTCAAGGCCGAACATCAGAAACTAGCTGGTCTACTTCAGCAACTCGAAATTCCCCAATGGAAATGGGGCAAATAACCATGGAGTTCGTGACCAAGCTACCCAGAATTGGGAAAGGACATGATTCTATATGGGTTATAGTAGATCGACTTACAAAATCAGCTCATTTCATTCCCATTCGTGAAGATTGCAGTATGGAAAAAAAAACGTGCACAAATTTACATTAATGAAGTCATTTCGCGTCATGGGGTACCTATTTCTATTATCTCGGATAGAAGTACTCGTTTTACGTCACAATTGTAGCAATCACTCCAAAAAGCATTGGGTACGCAATTGGATTTGAGCACTGCATATCATCTTCAAACAGATGGACAATCGGAGAGAACCATTCAAACGCTAGAGGATATGTTGCGTGCGTGCGTAATAGATTTAGGTGGGAGTTGGGATACCCAACTGCCACTTGTTGAATTCTCCTATAACAAAAACTACCACACCAACATTCAGTGTGCGCCATACGGAGCCTTATACGGATGCAAGTGTAGATCACCACTGACAAGATCTCAATTATCAAGGAAAGGCTCAAGACAGTAAGAAATCGTCAAAAGAATTATGCGGATAGTCGGAGAAAGCCGTTAGAGTTCCAAGTAGGTGATAAAGTGATTCTGAAAGTATCGCCAAGGAAAGGACTAGTACGCTTCAGGATGAGAGGCAAGATGGGTCCTAAATACACTGGCCCATTTGTAATACTTGAAAGAATCGGGCCAGTGGCGTACAAGTTAAAGTTACCACAAGAGCTCAGTGCCATTCATGATACATTTCATGTATCGAATCTCAAGAAATGCCTATCTGACAAATCGTTAGTATTACCATTGGAGGAGATTCAAGTCAATGAACAAATGCGCGTTATGGAAGAACCAGTTGAAGTTCTTGACCGAGAGATCAAACGATTAAGGCATAATAAGATTCCGATTATAAAAGTTCGTTGGAACTCAAAGTATGGGCTGGAATTTACCTTGAAGCAAGAGGATTTCATGAAAGGCAAATATCATCATTTGTTTGCAAAGAAATCCATTGGAAGTAGCAGTCATTAAATTTCGGGACGAAATTCCTCTAACAGGGGGAGACTGTAACATCCGTCAAATTTAAGCTTCTAGATTAGTATTTATTAATCCCTTGTTAGTGTTATTTTAGATAAGTTATAAGAATAGGAGTTAGTTAGATTTGATTGGCCGAAAAATTTCTAGAGTTCCCGATAGTTGCTAAGAAAGTCCGGTTCGGACCCGTAATTATCTGAAACGTCCTATATAGTGCCAAATGCTCTAATTTATATCCAAATTACATAAAATATATAGTTTTAGTGTTTTAAATATAAAACTTTTATTTTTATAGAATTTAACCACTTTTGGGCTTGCATTTTGAGGAAAATGGTCAAAATTGAGAAAAATGACATTTTAAAACATTTTGGGCCTTACATTTATTTAATTTAATAAAATAATATATGAAACACCATGGTTTTGGGCCCCCATGGCCGGCCTCCCCCCATACCCCACATATAAATACAATTTTTTTTTCTAAAATCCCTCATTTTTACATTTCAAAATCAAGATTTTCCCTTCTCTCTCTCTAAAAACTCAAGGGACACTCCAAGAGCATCTCCTTCATCCAAACTCCAGCCAAATTCAAGCTCATTTCATCATCAAAATTCAATATTCATCAAAGCCTTGAAGCTCTAGTCATCAATTAAACAAGGTAACAACTTTACCCTCATCATTTCTTACAAATTTTGTTGAAAACCCTATTTTTTTTGGTGTTCTTTGTTGTTTTTTTCAACCATCCACGAATTTTGTTAATTCTAAGGGGAGATTATACACCAAGATATGTGAAACATATCTATGATAGTGATAATCTATGACCCAAACACATAGAACACAATAAATCTAAGCAAAAACACATTTGCAAGGTGGATTGGTTCATAAAAATGCATTTTTGGTGCTGACAGATTATACATCAGTGATTATGTCTGTAAAATTTCTTCTTCAAAAGACATGATTTTTCTTCTAAAAGTTTATTTATTGAGTTGGGGTTTTAATCCAAGTGGTCTCTCTCAAAAACATTGAGTTTTGACCCCCTAAACACATAAAACAAGTTGGATGTGCATCTGGGCGTTTTTCAGTTGGTAAACCCTACTTTAAACAACCATAACTCTCTAAATAATCATCCAAATCACTTGATTTTTCTTCTGGAATTCAATATACTGAGTTAGCTTTCAAATGCATTTGGTCTCATTCAAAAATATGAAGATTTGACCATTTGAAACCTTGAAACAAATTTGTTGTGCAAAGAATACAATCTGGACAGATTGTTGCATGTGTATTAAAAATGCTATAACACCCTCAAAACTCTATGAAAAAGGATGATTTTTCTTTTGAGAGTTATTTTTATGAGTTATCATTACAACTAAAGTTGTTTCACTCAAAAATATGAAGTTTTGAACCTCCAAACATCCAAAATATTTTGGTTGTGCAACAGTGAACTCACCAGTAATTGAACCCTACTTTGCATGTTTGTATCTCTTTGATTATTTAGTCAAATTGCATGATTCTTCTTCTAAAGTTTTCTTTTATGAGTTAAGGTTCATATGAATTTGGTTTCATTCAAAAATATGAAGTTTTGAGGTATTAACTACCTTATTTAAGTTGAAAGTGCAATCTGTCAATCAATGACAGATGTGTGCATGCAACTTTGAGGTGTCATATCTCCTTCATAACTCATCCAAATTGAGTGATTCTTCTTTTATAAGTTCCCTCCATATGTTATGTTTACATTCCAACTGGAAATTCTCAAAAACATTTAGTAGAACTCCTCAAATGGTTGTTTTACTAACAGTGTGTAATCTGCCATATCTGTTGTGTCACATAGTTTTGTGTAAAGTATTTGAACCCTTTTTCCATCTTTTTAGAGCATTAATTTTGGTCAAAATGACCTTAACTCAGTAAGGTATCATATATAAAAATATGGGAAATTTTATCATTTTGGATATTACTCTAAACTAACCATTTTTAAGACCTATAGTTTCTGTCAGAAAATGAAAATGCTTAAATGTTTGATTTTATGAATTTTATTCCTTTGAAGGACTATAATGTTACATTTTCGGTATAAATTATCATATTAAAGAGCATATGTGCATTATGTATAACGGGAATATATATAATCAAGTTGGACATATAAGGACTTATAAGCATTCTCTTAGCAATCGTTAGTCATATAAAGTGGTCATTTGGGTATTTTGCTTTGATAGGAAAGCGTTAGGCGTCAAGCGGACGTTTCTTGTATTTAATTGGAAGCATTTGCTAAAAGGTGAGTATTCACAGCCCCTCTTTTAATGTTTTATATGTTTTGGGGTGAAAAGCATGTTTAAAGTTGAATCTTGATTGATTTACGTAAAAGAATGTGAAATTGTTGATATGAGCACTAAGGCATGTACACTAGTAGTTTGTATTTGAGTAAAATGTAACATAAAAGTTTGTACACTACTATTAACTCAAGTGAGGAGCCGAGGGTATTTGTGGATAGCGCTATTTGGACGGACAATCCCACCTAAAAACCGACAAAGTAGGGGTGGGGATAGCAATCTCACCTAGAAACTACAGGTAGGGGAGCACTATACCTATAAAAACGAAGGTTCTACATATGTGGGGTTTTAGTCCCACCGCTAAGGTAGAATTATTAAAAGATATTTTTGTGTGGTCGAAAGGTTTAGCGGTGGCTCGATACTTGCTATGAACTAGAGTACATTATGCCTTGACACGTTTCTCAATACAAGAATTAATTAAATGCTCATAAATTTCACTATTTTATACTTGGTGTGAACGTTCGTTCCACAAGAATTGAAAACTGCATAAAAACTGTTTTGTGCATATGAAAACCTGTGAACTCACCAACTCTTTGCAGTTGACCTTGTTTCTATCATGCTTTTCAGGGGTAATAAGTAAGCTTCTGTAGATAAAGCTTAGTAAGGATGCAAAAGTGTACCGCGTGAAGACTTGAACGTTTTTGTAAAGACTTCTTTTAATTATGGATTGTTGTAATTTTACTTAAAGAACAATATGTAAAACTTCTATTATATTCTAAATGCCTATGGTTGTTTATCTAAATCTGTGGTTGTGTCATCGTTAGAGCTGTCGCGCCTCGTGTTTCCGCTTTAGTGGGGTGTGACATATCACTTCATCAAAGATCACGTAGAAAAAGGTAATATAGAAATGTTTTTTTGTTCAAACAGATTATCAATTGGCTGATTTATTTACCAATGCTCTTGATGAGAAAAGATTCAATTTTCTGGTAAGTAAATTAGGCATGATGAATCTTTCTAAATAATTCTGATACTTAGAAAAAGGGTTAAAAAAATTAACTTCTGAAATAAGTAGTTCAGAAGTCTGAAAAACCAAATTCAGAAGTTCTGAATTTTGTTTCTCAGAAATCTGAATCTTCTATTTCAGAACTTAATATTGTTGTTGAGATTATATTTTTTAGTTTCAATTTGTTTAATTCGCAAATAATATAGTCTCATCTTTGAAACTCTAAAGTATTAGTAACTACTTCTTTTATTACATTTCTATAAAGCATTTTTCAAGGGGGAGTTTTTCATATCTTTTACAATATATGATTGAAGGGGGAGTATTTGGATTTTATACTTCAAGTACTATTCTTTTGAGAAGCTAATATTGTCTCTTGAGTGATATTTCTGATACATATCTGAATAAATGATTGTTGGATTTAAGCTTAATCACTTGAATGTATGGACACACATTTAAGATGAAACTATTTTTCAATTGTTCAAACTACTTCTGGATAATAAAACTCAATTTCTGAATTTAGAAGTATGATTTTAAATGATTTTCAAAGTTCAGAAGTTTTGCCAGCTTCTGAACTGTCACACTCAGAAATTATTCTCAGAATTTCAAAGTTCAGAAATTTCTTTTCAAAGATGATGACTAATTGTGCGCGTCTAGCAGCTGTTATAATTTCATTCGTCTAGCATTAATCACTTCATAAACGTTCTAGTTATCAAGTTTAACCGCTGTAACTCATGATTAAGAACCTAATCTCAATTACTTTTTAGCTACTTTTCTACCACGTGTCCCGCGACTATCATCCATATCATAAATGTCATGTCTTCATCATCATTATCGTTCCTGCGGATTTTCCCTCCGAAATCTATTTTCTAAACTCTTCGAACTACAATCCACTTCTGATCTTCAATTTCTCTCGAAAATGTCTACCTCAAATGTTAACCTACCCATTTAAACCTCCAAATCATGTTTTAGTGGAAGTGATGATGGATCATAGACCGCCGGATCATTCAAAATCGTGCCTTAGAATGTTGTGATTGGATCCATTGAAATTACTCTGCCTAATGACCCAACTCTTGAAGATACTGAAACCAAAAGCAATACTGAAGTTGGTGCTTCAAATCCAATTTCAAACCATAACCCTAATAATGCTGCAAGTAGGGCAAATAAAAATCAACCTATTGAGGTTGTTTCTGAATCTGTAATAATTATAGTTGATTGGCAATCAAGAGAAATAATTATACTTTAAATCTAAGATCCACTGATTTCACTGAGGATCAACAAATACTCATTGAAATTCTAAAGAAACATCCATTCAGATCAATGCTTACCAAGAAGTTTCAAGTTCCTGAAGAGTATTTACAACCATTATGGTACTTTGCAGAATATATAGAAGATTCTGATGAACTCTCTTATCATGTGGCTGGTTATAGATTCTGCATTAAAGAACCAGACATAAGAAGCATTCTGAATCTTCCAGAGGCTGATAGAGTTGTAGGCAAAACTCATTTTGATGCTATCCCATCAAATTCTGAAATGATCACTGATTTTATGAACCTAGGATACTTAGAAGATATTTCCACTCTAAGTGTATACAGAAGAAAGAATCTTCCACTTATCTGGTATTCTCTGTTTTCTATTCTTAACACTTACTTATCTGGTAAAAGTTCTAGTTGGATCAGGCCTCAACAAATGGAAGGATCATATTTCATGGTATATCTCATAATATGTACTATGATCATATGTGAATCCTCAAAATAAGATATTGATTGAGTACTGTGAATCCATGGGATTACCTCTACCAGTTATCCCTGCCCAGAATTCAATTTCCAGTGAAGAGCATGGTGAGGGGTCTAGACAAGTCCAAGAGAGAGGGGAGGAAGTTCATGGTGGGGAACAACCTTAGAGAGCTAAGAGGAAAAACGAAAATGAGAGAGAGGGCAGAAAAGTGAGAAAAAGAACTGATGAGGGGAGAACACAAGTAAAAGAAAAACAAACTTGTGAACTAGATGTTACAAGCCGGGCAGACACAAAATCTGTTATTCCACACTCCAGCCACTCACCCATCTCTCAACAGATGGGTGTTTCAATAACACTTATGGGGCACGCAGCTAATCAACCATCAAGTCCCCATTTGGAGGATTTTGCTGTTGAAACAAAAGGATATATGTCCCCCCTTCATCATTCTAAGCACATTGAGTCTGAGTATCCACTCAGTATTGAGCCTAAAAGAGCACATGATGCTAATATTTTTCACACTAGCACAAGTCTTTCAGACTTTCATATGCAAACTGTTAGTCACATTGCATAGTCTGAGTGTCTACTTAATATTGAGCCTAAATTTCAGACCTTTTTTTTTAAAACCTATGCGAAGATAAGTCTTGGGTAAAAGACGTGCGAGGATGATATCGTGCGAAGGCTCTTTGTACGAGGTGTACAAAGTTTACGAAACTCGGTTAAGGTTTTCTGAAGACGTGTGAGGCCTGGATATCCTCACACACTCTTTATGCGAGGGTTTACTATTCAAGGTGACGCTCAAAGGTCTGCATAAGGTTAAGTTAGGAGCATACAAACTTGAAGGTGACGCTCAACGGTGGATGATATTCCATGAGGTATTCTATCAACAATATTTTTCCAATGCTGATAAAAATGCATATATAAGAAGGTATGCCATGATTCGTCAACGGGATGATAAGTCTAGAGTACGTGACAAGATTTTTGAGGCTTGCAGGATTTGCTGGAGCATTTGCGGGGACATCGGTAGCGTAGACAGAAAAATTTAAATGGTCGTAAATTATAAATATCGTTCTAGGATAATTAATGAAAATTTCACTAATGTGTCATAAGCAGCAAATCCATCTAAAAATATAGAAATGGAACGACTTGATTATCAAGCCTCAACACAAGAAAGTAGCAAGAAAAGAAATAGGGATAGTCAACCGGTCCAGCATGAAGAGAGAAAAGGACATCAATAAAGGAATGATCGCGAGAACCAATGGAACCGTAATGGTAATAATAGACAAGACGCATGGTGTGCACAAAATCTCAACAAGGTCAAGGACAAAATCGAAATAACTACCATGGACAAGTTAGTACGGGAAACCCGAATAATATTCCAATAATGCCATGTAATAAATGTTGGTCTTATCATCCAGGCAAGCCTTGTTATCAAGATTTAGGAGCATGTTTTACTTGTGGTCTCAACAAGGGCACAAAGCAAAAGATTACATAGTGGAAAATAACAACAATTATAGTGATGGTGGATCTAAGCAACGTAATGCAAATGAAGTGGTAGAGTGTTTGCTTTAACCGACAATCAAAGTGGAAATGCCTAAGAAACCATTTTAAACCATTTATTATTATTATTATTATTATTTTGTGTTAGGGTAGATTGTAATATTCGGTATTTAGGGATCGAAATATATTTTTACTAGAGGTTGGTTTTAACATCTTAGAAGTTTAGGGGCTTATGTTGATAAGTGTGCAATCTTAGAATCTAACCAAATTAGATAATTAAAAAAATTTAAATAAAAGAAAATTGAGTGTTCTGTAACCGCATCCTTACTTCTTCTATGAGACTAGAAATTCAATCCATGCTTATCCTAGGCTTAGGTTTACTCCTTTATATACATATATATATATATAGTTGATTTCTAGATTAATTGGTGAGTTTTCTTTTGTTGCAAATCTGATTCAAGCTTAATTTTGGGGTTCAAGATTTTGGGTCACAGTTTAAAGGTAAATTTTCAACTACAATTTTCATATAAAGTTGTTATTGTATTATAGATTTCGAGTTTTTGACTGGGTATTTCTAATTTATATCTGGGATTTTGGAAGTTTTTAGGATAACACCATTAATGGTGGTTTAATCCAATTTTAAAGTAACTCAAGTACAACTATTTTTTCTTTGATGTCTTGATAAAATAGAGGATTCATGTATAAAAATATCATACAAGCGATTTTTACATAAAACCATATCAAAACCCAAGGATTTTGGAAACTGGATAAGAAAAGTGTATATATATATACACACACATGGTTACTGGTTCATGCTTTGAGGCAAACAACCTTTTCAGGTTGTTCTGATTAGACCCCCAACCTTTGATTTATTTACCGTTTGGTCAAATATTGCTCTGTCAGTTTTATACCCCACCTTTTAGACAATTACCGATTAGACTCCGTTGTTAACATTTGTTATATTTAAATTTTATTGTGAATCGTTCGTTTCAATCGCTTCATTGGTTAACAAATTTCATTTCGATCCTTGAAATAGGTTAGTAATAATTTCGTTGTTAATCAAAGTTTTGATATTTGAGGTCTTTAATTCGATTTGCGGTGTTGACTTATTTTATATGAGAAATACGTTTTTGACTTTCCGATTTGTTAGGATCTTGATGCATGATGAATATACTCAGAATTGAGGTTGGTTTTATATTCATCCATGCATACTTAGAACCCTTTTTGTTAGATAGTTTGGAGAATAGGAAAACCGAGTTAACCACCTGTAGGGGTACTACAGGCATGCCATTGTGGCGCCAGTGGCGTGACACTATCCGTGGCAGTGTGATTAGTCGACAATGTCTCCTTCCGATTTTTATGTGCTCTGTTGAGAGATGGCCATAGTGTTGGTCCTAAAGAAGTCTACAAGAGTTCAAGGATATAGAAACAGTTTGTCGAGGGGGGGGGGGTTCAATACAAACAGATAGATTTTTAATTTTTAAATGAGTTTATATTAAATAAACAAATTTACAGTTACAAGCGGAATTAGAACAAGTTTATCAACCTATTCTATTATAACTAAGACACACACAGATTTGATGCACAAGAGTATAAGGAAGAAAAGAAGCAGAGGTTATAGAAAGGAAATAGTATGCATGAGGATGAAGAAGATATCTTCATCCTATTTGTACCCATTTGCATTTAATGCAAGACAAAAGGTATATGCCACGTGTCAAGCTTTCATACGAAGCTTGTCCTTTGTCCAAAAAGCAACCTTGTATTTGGCCGCGTGTGAACAGTACCATATCAGATATGATGGGGACATAAGAGACAATTCGTACGTCCTTTTCTGACATAGTATAAGGTTTGACTTTTGTGCATCAAAGATAAGATCAACTTTAATCTTGATTGAGAAGCTTCACTTGATCGCTGAACTTGAAACTTCAAGGATGAACTTTCGAAGTATCGCTGAGACTTCACAAGACTTCACACTGATTTAGATAATTCTTGCTATCACTGAACCGCTTCAGATCACTAGCTGATTATCTCTTTTGTTAGATCCCAAACAATCAAGATATAGAAAGATAACAAGAAATAGATCACTGAATGTTGTATATTGTATTGATCAGATGAACTGTATTACAAAATGTGTTCTTACAAGCTTATGAGAACGTTAGTTCTAACTATCTAACAACCTATCTATTTATACATGAAATAGAAATGCTAAAGTTACAGTACAAAAATGACAAGCATGTTCAGAACTACTTCAGAACTACTTCTGAACTTCTTCAGAACTTCTTCAGAAGTGTCTTCAGAACCTTCTTCAGAACTTCTTTAGAAGTATCTTTAAAATCTTCAGAACTTCTGAAGTTGCCACTTCAGAAGTTACGCCTTAGGCTTTTATTTGCTTGTCTTCTGAGTTCTGAGTCTTTCTTTCTTCAGATCTTTCTTACTCTTCAGAACCCAGTACCTTTTGAAGCTATATTAGTATCTCTATCAATCTCCCCCTTTGCTTCAAAAGTTCAGATCATAATTCCAAAAATTCAAAATTTGTCTAACATCCTTTAAAATTAGACTTCTGTATTCCAACAGAGATTCTGCGATTTTGATCATCTCCTTTGCAAGCTTCTTATACTTCTCCCAATCTTCATCATTCAGATTCTTTGGTCTTCCATTGCAACACTTGTGGAGTTCTTCAAATCTCACAAAGATTAATTCTTGAAAACACTTGCATACAAAACCTAGAGGTTGAATCACCAGAGTACTTTTCTTCATATTTTGAATATCAAGTAGACTTAAGTTTGGTTTACTCAGATGAACTTGTTTCTTATTCAGCATATATGCAACTTGAAAAATCAGTCCTTGCAGCCCAGATAAATTCTGTATACAAACCATCTCTGAGAACTGGAAATGATTTTCGGAACTTTGAAATTGAATCATGAAACGGATAAAGACTTCTGTATACTCTGAGCATATCTCTTAATTAAACATTCTGACAGTCAGCTTCTGAGAAGGTAGATATCTCACCATTTCTTCTTTCCACAGTAAAAAAATGCATATAGTTTTTTCTTGTCTTTAATTCTGCATTAATCACTTTGATTACAGGACTTTCTTTTCTTGCTTCATGAACAGGAATCCTTAGCTTTCTAATGATATCAAAATACCATTGTTTCCATCCAAATGATTTGTTAATCCAGCAATCAATATAATTAAACTTCAGTTCATGTTCCATGAACATTTCTGGATGAAAATATTCAAGAAACATGGTAAATGGACTTTCTTCAATTCTTTGGTCTTGTAGTTGTTGCTCTTCAGAAATTTGCTTTATAGGAACCAACTCTTCAGAAATATTTTCAGAAATTTTCTCTTTTTCTTTTTCCTTTTTCCTTTGGACTTACTTCTGAACTTTCAAGATTCAGAGTGAACTTCTAAATTTCTTCCATGTCTTGCTTCTTTGTATGAATCTTGAAATCATAAGCATCACTTAGCAAATAGTCAGCTCCTCTGATTTTGTTTACTTTCTTGTGACCAGCCAAATAACTCTTTCTAACAACTTCTCTTAGATTTATTATTTCTTTGATCAAATAGACTATTTCTTCTTTGATATCAGATTCTTCAACAAAATCTACCATATAGTTCAGAAGCCATTTGAGAGTAGCTGTAGAATACTTTGGAATATCAGATGCAATGAATGTCTTAGTGACTCCTTCTACAAATTATATAAAACCAATGTCTGGACTAGTGAATAATCTTCTCATCCCTGACCTTTCAATAAAAACAGGCTCTAACAAGTTTACTTTGTTTAGTCTGTATTCTAAAGCCAACTGAAAGTCATGCTTAATGAGATTCCTTATATAAATTCCCAAAATTCTTCTAATCTCTGAGACTAGTTCAGATTCACCTCTGTTAACACAAAAAGACAAAGTTGCCAGCTTATCTTGTAGTCTTAGCTTGTACAAATCAAACTGAGTAAACTCACATAAAGTACCATCCCTTCTTTCTGCTCCAAATCTGCCTATAAACAAATCATCTTGAATTGACTTTGATAAACATCTGATCTTCTTTATTAAAGTTGAATCATGGAAGTTCTGAACACCATGATTCTGAATATAGTTTCTCACTTGAGCAATATGATCTTCAGTCCATTCATCATTCAGAAAATATTCCAACGTTGCAAATTTCATACTTCTTCTGTACATAAAACAATAAATGTCTCCAGGAAACACCAAACTATTCTCTCTAGGGATGAACACATTTTCCTTCTCAAAAACTTGATCCAAAACAGGTTCTTCAAGAACTGGAAGATCTATTACAGGAATAATAATACAAGGTCTGAACCTAACTTCAAATTTTTCAGATAAGACAATAAGAATTTCATCTACAATTTCAACTCCTTCCATGTGACTCAGATCAAACTCTATTTCCAATCTCTCATCTGGTTGATTCAGAAAGTCTTCAAAGATTAACAATCTGTTATCCAAAAATCTACACTCCAGATTTCTTGGATTGTTAACAGAATTTTCTCAACAAACTCCATAATTCTTCAAAAATATCACTATGGACCTCATTCATAATTTGTTGCGGCTTCCAGATCACTAAATCTCTGACTTCAGTAACTTCTGAGATTTCTTCCATATTAACTTCAGATTCTTCTTCTTCACCAATTACATCTTCAAATGCAAGATATTCTCTTAGCATTTCTTCATTAGAATCTGGATTTACATCTGTTTTATCTGAACTCAAGTTTCCTTCAGAATCAAAAGATAGTTTTTCTGTTTCATAACCTTCATCCATAAATTCTTCAGAAGAGACAACATCAACCTCTTGGCCTTGATGTTCTGCAAGAATATCTTCTATAGCTTCAGAAACTCTGTTTGATCCTTCACCTATATTCTGAGCTTCTTCAAAAGCTTTCTCAGAAGATTGACCTTGAGAATTTTCAACATTTTCAGCTTCAGATACTTTCTGTCTTTTCTCCCCCTCTTGATTATCAGGACCCTGATCATCAAGATTCCTTTTGGAAGAATCTGCCTGAGGTCTACACTCCAATGCAAATAATCTGTTATTTAATGCTGTCTGAGAAGTCTGAATAGAAGATAATTGATTCAAGATCTGATTAATATCATCCTTAGTAGCAAATTCAGAAGTATGGGGCTGAGAACTTGAAGAAGAAGAAGGCTGAGATGCTTTAAGAGAAGATACAGAGGAAATCACTTCAGAGAAAGCATTCAGAATTGCATCTTTAAAGGAGTTGAGATCATTTGCAGAAGAAACTTGAAAATCATTCAATTTGTTCACCATTGTTTCCTCCTATTTTTCCAACCTATCCTCCATCACCTTGGTTGATTTGTTCGTCAATTCCTTTAATTCCTTCTGAATCTTTTCAAATTCAGAAGTACAAAAATCCTTGAATTCTAAAAATTCAGAAGATGTGGGTAAATTGCCAAGACCAAAAGATGGTCTTGTTTGCAGTCCTTCAGAAGAAGGCTGGCCTGTAGATGCCACAACATCATGAATCATAAATGACTCTGTGAATGGAGCTTTAGTAATGTTCACTCCACCAGGGCTTCCAACTAATCCTTGATACCCAATATTACGAATATCTATAGTTGTTGAAGCAATGTGACACACACTTTGCTTATTTACATCTGAAAGATGTGTGCTGGTGTGAAGGAATTCCACATTTAGTGGTTCTTTAGGCTCAACATTGAGTGGACTCTCAGACTCAATCTGCTCGAAACAGTGAAGGGGGGACATATGTCCTTCTTTTTCAACAAAAGGATCCTCCAAATGGGGTCCTAATGGTATATGAGTTGCTTGCCCCAATTGTGTTAATGAAACATCCTGCTGTTGAGAGATGGGTGAGTGGCTGGGGGGGTTAACAAGTGTTGCCATGGGCTCACTGGCCTTTTTCAATATTACCCACCAAAGAATGTGGAGTAATGGATCATGTGGGTGCCCGGCTAGTAACATTTGGTTCACAAGTTTCTTTATTTTTTACTTGTGTTCTCCCCTCATCAATTCTTTTTCTCACCCTTCTACCCAATCTCTCATTTACATTTTTCCTCTTCAGACTTTGAGGTTGTTCTCCTCCTTGAACATCCTCCCCGCTCTTCCTAGATAGTCTAGACTCCTTAGCATGCTCACCACTCTTGTGGGAATCAGGGGAAGAGACTACTAGGTTTGGTAGTCCCATTGATTCATAATACTCACCCACAATCCAATTTTATGAACTTACAAGTTCAAGTAAGTAAGTAGGTAATGGAATGGCATTTGGAAATTTTAATTTTGCATTTGGTGGACGAAGATTATCCATGGTAAGAATAGAAACATGTACCTCATGGGCAAGAGCAGGAATAACAGGAACAACCTTCATTGCACCTTTGATAAATGTTTGAAAGAATCGTCGGAAGGGAATGTAGTTGTATATGGATTTCTCAGAACAACAGTCTTTAGGTCTTCAAATATTAGTGAAGCATAGTCATAGTGTTTGTTGAAAACCACCCCATAAAATATAATCCTTCCATTTGTAAATGCTTGGTCTAAGCTAGAACTTTTTCCAGAGAGGCAAGTTTTTAAAATGGATGTTGGTCCCAATAAGGGTCTATAAGAGTTCAATCAAGAGAGAACAGTTTGTAGAAGGGTGGGTTGAATACAAACACACAGATTTTTTGGTTTTTAAATGAGTTTATTAAAATAAACAAATTTACAGTTACATGCGGAATTAGAACAAGTTTAAAACCTATTCTATTGTAACTAAGAAATGCGAAGTATGATGCAGAAGAAGATGAAAGAAAGAATAAAGAGGGTATAGGTTAGATAGAAGCATGCATATAGATGAAGAAGATATCTCCATCTTATTTATACCCGTTTGTCTTTAAAACAAGACAAAAGGTACATGCCACGTGTCAAGCTTAGATAGGAAGCTTGTCCTTGTTAATAAGACAACCATGCTTTTGGCCGAATATGAACAGTATCATATCAGATATGATGGGGACATAAGAGACAAGTCGTACGTCCTTTTCTGACATGGTTCTAGGTTTGAATTTTGTGCATCGAGGATAAGATCAATCTTTAATCTTGCAAAGGAAGCTTCATTTGATCGCTGATACTGAATCTTCAAGGATGAGTTTCAGTATCCCTGAGGCTTCACAAGACTTCACACTTTGAGTAGACAATCGCTGCTATCGCTGAACCGCTTCAGTTCACTTAGCTGATTATCTCTTTATTCAGCTAGAGTCTTCGACTTTCGCTGAATGGTCTTCTGGTGTGATAACTGATCTTCAGGTCTTCAGTGATAAGCTTGTAGTTTCTTGACCTTCAGCGATCGCTGATGGCAATCAGCGTGTGCTATCGCTGAATTTGAACAGAAGCTTAACTATGGTATTTCACTAAGTATAGTAAAGGAATCATATTCAAATCACTGAGAGGAGTTATGATCAACAATGGAGAATAGGCAATACCAGATTGGGGGTAGACACTTCCTTCTGAATGAACATAAGACATTTAGTTGTTCAGAATATTCCAAGCTCATAAAATCTGAAATCATCTCAGAAGATGATGGAATTGGATCATATGAAGTTTTTCCAAGAACTTCATCTGCTTTTGGAAGTAAATGTATACTTCTGACATCTTCCACAGAAACACAAACCATGTAGCCATGAATATATGAGGAAATGTCATCTACAGCTTCATCGACCTCAGCATTATACCACCATTGCTGCAAGTAAGAAGCAGGAACAGAAAATTTCCTTGAGAGCAATACACGAAGTGGACGTTTCTTCAGAATTTCTATCAAAATCATTTGATCATCAGCAAAATCTGTCGATTTGAAGTTCAGAGCACAGTTATTTCTTTTGATTTCGAGCAATTTTTCTTCAGGAACATACAGTTTAGACAAATCAGGTCCATCACTGCTCTCACCACGATATTGAGACTCACTTTCACCAGCATTTGATTCAGATACCACTTCAACGGGCTTGATTTGAGTTTCCCCAATTATAGCAGAACTAGGGTTAGGGTTAGGTTTAGGGTTGGGAATTGGATTTGAAGGCCCAGCTTCACTAATAACAGTTGTGGGTTTGTCTTGTACTACGTGATCATCATTCAAAGGGATTTCCATTGATCCAATCAATATATTCTTAGGCACAACTCTGAATGATGCATCACTGGATGAGTCATTCTTGTTGCTAAAACTTGAAGAAGCAGAAACCATCACATTCGAAGTCGACATCACTGGAAATGAGTAAGGATAGGCACTTGATTGAAAATGACTAAGCACAAAGAGGTTTTGGAGGGAAAAAGCACTAGAAAATGAAGAAGAAGGTGATTCCATCTGTTTTATATGACTAAATAAGCATAGATGGACACGTGGCCAAAAAATAAAAGAGATTAAAAGAGTAATCATCATTTATTTGGATTAATGAACCGTTTAATCGACGTGGGTTAAGGATTTTCCAATGAAATTAAAACACGTGGCACACGCTCACAAATGAATAACGGGAAGTAAAGTTCTGAGAACAAGTTCAAAAACTTCAGAAGAAATTCAGAACTTCTGATAAGAAATTTAGAAGTCGAAATGAAAACTTTCAAAAATACTTCAGGACTTGCAAGAAACATTCAGAACCAAACTTATATTCCTCCAAAATGACAAAAATCATTTAAAAATACATACTTCTGAAACATATAAATCGTTTTTACTGTTCAGAAGTAGGTTTAAACAATAACAAAAATATTTTATCTATAGTAGCTTGTCCATACTACTTAGATTTGAAATCAAGACTTGTAACCAGCACCTCAGATCTGTTTGATAGAAAGGAGTATTTAAGATTTTGAATTTTTAACAACACACCCCCTTGAATCATAAACAGTTATGATTCTCCCCCTTAAACAATGCTATTTATCAGAGAAGAAAAAAAATGTTAGAGAAATGAAAAAAAATGAAAGTATTTGAGAAATAATCATCTTTGAAGAAGAAATTATAACTTCTGAAATTTAGAAAAACAAAAATATCTGAAAAAACAGAACTTTAGAAAATCTGAAGTTCAAAATATTCAGAATTTGGAAAAATTAATCTCAGAATATAATTTCTAAATACTTACATAGACATATTCATCATGCCCAATTTACTTACCAGAAAATTAAATCTTTTCTCATCAAGTGCTTTGGTAAATAAATCAGCCAATTGATAATCTGTTTGAACAAAAAACATTTCAATATTACTTTTTTCCACATGGTCTTTGATAAAATGATATCTTATATCAATATGCTTTGTTTTTTAATGTTGAACAGGATCAGCAGTGATAGCTATGGCACTCTTTGAATCACAATATAAAGGTATCTTTTTGAAAGTGTAACCATAGTCCTTGAGTTGTGTTTGCATCCAGATCACTTGTGAACAACATATTGTAGCTGCAACATACTCAGCTTCTGCAGTAGAAGTGGAAACACAGTTTTGTTTCTTTGAAGACCAACTTACAAGTCTGTCACCCAAAAATTGACATGATCCAGATGTGCTTTTCCTGTCCAATTTGCAACCACCATGGTCTGCATCTGTGAAAGCTATTAGTTCAAAACCAGAATCCTTAGGATACCAAAGTCCCAATGAAGGAGAACCTTTGAGATATCTAAGGATTCTTTTAGCAGCAAGAAGATGAGATTCCTTAAGATTAGCTTGATATCTAGCACAAATACGTGTAGCAAACAATATATCTGGTCTACTAGCTGTTAAGTAAAGCAAAGATCCAATAATGCCTCTGTACTTTTTCTGATTAACAGATTTTCCATTCAAATCAGGATCTAATTTTGTTACAGTGGCCATTGGAGTTTGAATACTAGAACAGTCAGTCATGTTAAACTTCTTAAGTAAATCAGAGATATACTTAGATTGATTAATGAATATGCCAGTGGGTAGTTGTTTAACTTGAAGACCAAGAAAAAATGTTAACTCTCCCATCATACTCATTTTAAATTTTCTACAAAATTTTGGGTTAGTAGAAGCAAATATAATATCATCTACATATATTTGTATTAATGTCATATCATCACCTTCCTTTTTCAGAAATAAAGTGGTATCAACAGTACCTCTTTTGAATTTGGAGTTCAGAAGAAAAGTTGTGAGAGTGTCATATCATGCTCTTGGTGCTTGTTTAAGTCCATATAAGGCTTTGTCCAAAATATAGACATAATCTGGATATTCTATGCTAACAAAGCCTTCTGGTTGTTCAACATACACTTCTTCATGTAGAATACCATTCAGAAATGCACACTTGACATCCATTTGGAACACCTTCATATTTTTATGAGCAGCATATGCAAGAAACATTCTAATAGCTTCAAATCTTGCAATAGGGGCAAAAGTTTCATCATAATCAATTCCTTCTTGTTGACAATACCCCTTAGCAACAAGCCTTGCTTTGTTTCTCACAACAATTCCATTTTCATCCTTTTTATTTGTGAATACCCATTTTGTGCCAATTATTGATTTTCCTTTTGGTTTAGGAATCAATCTCCAAACTTTGTTTCTTTCAAATTGATTTAGCTCATCTTGCATAGCTAGAATCCAGTCTGGATCTTGAAGTGCTTTAACTGGCTTCTTGGGTTCCATGTTGCTTAAGAAATTCACATACAAACACTCATTGGCTATTGCTGATCTTGTTTGAACACCTTTTGATGCATCACCAATGATTTGATGAATAGGATGATTAGATGTCCATTTGTTCACATTTGGTAATGGTTGAACAGATGATATATTGTTGAAAAAATCATAATCATCAATAATTGCTTGAGTTTCAGTATCATGATTGATAACTGAATGTAAATCTGAATCCTCCTCAAATGGTATATTCTGTACTGGTTCAGAAGTTGTAGGCACAGTTTCAGAATCAGGAATATTTTGAACTGATTCAGAAGGCATGTGTACAGATTCAGAAATAGGAATTTCTGAATTTGAGTTTGAGACTGGTGGTGCTGTGATGTTTGATATTTGAATTTCTAAAATTTCTTGTTCTGTTATGCTTCTGAGGAGAGATGGATGCTGATAATCTGCAGAAACATTAACAGAAATATCAAATAAGTCTTGACATAAGATATCAAAGTTCGATTTTAGTAAAGTTTGAGATTCAGAAGTGTGATTTGTCTTGTTATGTTCTGAATCCAAGCTTTCAGAAATAGGGTTAAGTGAGAGTTCTGAACTGTCTTGTTCAGAAGTCAATGTTGGCTCATGAAATCGAATATTAGTAGTTTCAATGATCCTTTGAGTTCCTTTGATTAATACTCTATATGCCTTGGACCTTTGAGAGTAGCCAACAAAGATACCAGCTACACCTTTTGGTTCAAATTTATCTAAAATGTTGTGTATCATTTCTGAGAAAACACCTGCAACCAAAATTTTTAAAGTAATCAATAGAAGGTTTTCTTTGTTTAATAATCTCATAAGGAGTTTTAAGTAGTTTTATGTTAAGAATTGTCCTGTTCTTAGTGAAACATGCAGTAGCTATAGCTTCTGCCCAAAGAGACAAAGGAAGTTCAGAATAAGCAAGCATGGTCCTTGCAGCTTCTACCAAAGTTCTATTCTTTCTCTCAACTACTCCATTCTGTTGAGGAGTTCTTGCAGCGGAAAAGTTATGTGAGATACCAACAGATTCCAAAAAGTTCTGAAGTGTAGAATTTGTAAATTCTGTGCCATTATCACTTCTGATCTTTTGGATTGGTAGTAGAAGAAGAACTAGAATTTTTTTCAGAAAAGGTATGAGCCTTTCAGAAGTGTCAGATTTGAGTCTAAGAAATTCAACCCAAATATATCTTGAGTATTCATCTATAATGACAAGAATATACTTCTTTCCACCCATACTTTGAGTCTTCAGTGGTCCACACAAATCCATGTGAAGCATTTCAAGTGGATCTTTGCATGAAGATAGCATTTTCAGAGGATGGGAGCTTCTCTTGATCTTCCCTAGTTCACAAGCACAACATAAGGAATTATTATCAAATCTGATCTTTGGTAGTCCTCTGATAGAGTGATGTGTTTCCAGTTCAGAAATAGCTTTGAAATTCAGATGTGACATTCTTCTGTGCCAAAGCCAACTATCATTCCTCATTGTGTTGGAAATGTAACATACCCCTATTAATTGACCGGTTGATGTAAAGGTAGCAGTGTAGATATCTCCATCTCTATAAGCAGTTAATTCTTTCTTGTTTTCTGAACTTAAAACATGACAGTAGTCTATATCAAAATTGACCTTCCAATATTTGTCACAGAATTGACTAATACTGAAGAGGTTATGTTTAAGACCTTCAACATAGAAAACTTTCATTACTATAACATCTCCTTTGATAAAAGTACCATAACCTCTCACATAACCTTTTGCATTATTTCTAAAGCTAACTGTTCCTCCATATCTCTCATGATAATCAGTTAGTAGTTCTTTAAATGGTGTCATGTGTCTTGAACATCCAGAATCTAAGACCCACACATGACATATCTGCAAAAATGATTATTGAGATTTAGGTACCCATTTGAGAATGGGTCCTTTGAGATTAGTAAACAATTTGGAAGTTCTGAACTTTCACTTCAGATTTTTCATTTCAGAAGTTTGTTCAGAACTTTGAGATTTGTCATTCTTAGGTTTATTTTTATTTTTCTTTTTATTTTTATTTTTGTTTGCCAATTTAGCTGAAAAGTTCTGAATTGATTTCTTAAGAGTATTCTTCTTTGATTTGGAGTTTAGTTGAAAATTATGATTACCACAATTAATATAGTGAATATGATTCTTCAGAATATTTAAAAGCAGTAGAAGAACAAGAATCAACACTATTGGATTTATCAACAAAATTTCTTTTATTCACTTTATTATGTTTGGGTACATCATGTTTCTTTGAAAATGAAAAACTATCTAATTTGTCAGTTTTTGATAGTATTTCACCTTTCTTTCTGCAAACTAAAGAGCCAGCTCCGTAAAAGATAAGAAATGAGGATTAGTATAAGTAGTCTTTTTATCAATTTTAGATTTATCTTTGGGTTTATGTTCTGTATTATGAACTTCAGAATTTGAATTGGAAGACTGTCCTTTTTCAAAGAATTTGACTCTATGTATAAACTCAGATGATGATGTTGAAGAGTTTTTAGAAGTTAAAGATGTATTTGGAGAAATAGAAGTATCATTTGAGGATGTGGAAGAAATTTCAGTTTTTAGAAACTCTTGTGTCAGAAAAACAGGGTTAAACATTTCTAAAGACAACTTTGGTGCTTCAAATTTTAAGATGTCCCCATCAATCATAGATGATTGTAATTTGTACACCAAATATCCATCTTTATTTTTAATCTGAACCATATGATCATCATCATCATCTGAATCTGATGCATTAATTAAATCTGAGAACTTATCTTGAGTCATACTAGAAACAAAAAAAATTTGATTTAAAATATTTTCAGACTCATCATCAGAATTATCAAAAATAATTTCTGAATTATTATTTTGTAAAGATTCAATATCTGAAAATTCATCATATTTTTCTTCATGATCAACATTATCTTCTGATTCGACAGTTTGTTCAGAAGATTATTCAGAAATTTGTTCAGTAGTTTTCTCAGATTTAACAGATGATTCAGATTTTTCTTCAGAAATAATTTTAGATTCAGAAGTAATTTCAAAAGGTTTTAAAACATTATTACTTATTACTTCTGATTCAGAAATTATCTCAGTTTTATCAGAATCAACCGATTTTTCTTCAGAAAACAGAGTTTCTGATTTGACAAAAGGAATTCTTTCAGGCAAAGAGTAGTTAACAGGTTTGGATATAATACCTATGTTGGTTTCATTAAAAATTTTCATTTTAGAATAGTCATAAAGATTTGCAGGTGCCTTTTTCAGTATTTGACTATCATTATATCCCAAACGTGCTTTAATATTGTAAAATTTTGAATTTTGAGCCTGATTTGTCAAAATGTTCAGAGTCTGTTCAGTTTGACCTCTTTTAAAGTTCAGATCTTCTAATTCCTTAATCTTTTTGTAAAGATCAAGTCTTTCTTGGTTCAGAAAGTTCATTTTTACATTTAAAACTTCTTTTTCAGATTTCTCATTAATAATATTTTTCTTTAAACTGTCCAGTTTTTCTTTTAATTGAAGCTTTTCTTCATAAACTTTTTCAAGAATTTGTTCAGCTTCTTGGCAGTTTTGTTTATAGATTTGACTTTCAGCTATAAATTGATTAACCAAAATTCTTTCACCTTTGATTCTGTTTATGAGATTTTCAAATTCAGAAACATATTCTGAAATTGTATTTGCACTTCAGAATTTTCAGAAATTTGTTCAAAATTTGGTTCAGAATTTGGTTTAGAAAAAGAATTTAATTTAGAAGATGAAGAAGATACCTCAGAATCATGTGCATGTTTTTCTTCTGGATCCATTTGGCACATGTAGCATTTTGAAGCATAATGAGCTACCTCTTCATCATCATCTCCATCACTCCAGTTTAACCAGTCTTCTTCATACTTGGTTACTAGAGCCGGATTTTGTTCATTTTTCTTTGCAAGAAGATGCTTCTTCTCATAGTAGCCTGAGTTCTTGACTTTAGGCATTTTGCACTGTCTTACATAATGACCAGGCTTACCACAATTGAAACACCTTGCTGGTTCAGATCACTCAATTTGACCAGCATCTTGACTTTTCTTAGATCCAACTTCAGACCTTGGTTTATTCTGATATTTTTGATTATATCTTTGAGTGAATTGCCTTGTCATAAAAGCAATATTATCATAAATTCTTTTAAGTTCTTCATCTGATTCATCCCCATCACACAGAGTTGTCTCTGGAATTTCACAAACTTTGTTTTTAGTATAAATGGTCAAGGAGTTATTGTACTTTTTGCTTAACAAGGCTACAGTTTCATTTGCCTTTTTCTGCTCATTCTGTCTAGTTTTGATCTTGTCCTCTTGTTGGAACAAGATGACATATACATCATGAATAGTCTTCCTAGACAGATTCCTTGTAACCATGTTATCAGAAAAGCTTGACCATTCATTTCCCAAGTTGTTCAGAAATTTATTGTTTATCTCTGAGTTTGATTTCTGAACACCATTTCTTCTCAGATCATTCTGAATATTGTTGAATCTATGATATGTATCAGTAATTGATTCATTTTCTTTATATCTGAAATTCTCATAAGTACCCACACAAATATTTAGGCGTTGTGCTTGGGCTTTTGTACTACCTTGCATCTGGGCTTCCACCTCATCCCAGATAGCTTTGGCAGATGTTAGACTATCTACCCTATTAAAGATTTCATTTGGAATAGCCATAGTAAGAAGAGTTAATGCCCTTTTGTCAATTTTTGCTTGAGCTTTCTCAGCAGTATTATACATACCTGGGCTTTTCTTGATTCTTGATGCAGGTATTTCAGGAGTGGATTCGGTTCTTGGAACTACAAGGATTTCCACATAGACCTCCAGAGGGCCATTTATGATTGATTGCATTAAAGCTTCATCAATATTGTCTAAGAATTGAACCATCCGGATTCGTCATTGATGATATTCTCCTAAAGCCAAAGTTGGTGGTTTGGTTTCTGATCCAATGGAGACAATTTCTTTCGACATCTTTGATTTGAAAAAGATCGAGAATTCACCTGAATTTGAATCTTGAATTTTTAGATCAAGAACACAATAAGAACTGTCAGATCTGACAAGTTCTTCTCTAACCTTCAAGAACAGATGAATTGGCTATGGTACCAATTGTTAGATCCCAAACAATCAAGATATAGAAAGATAACAAGAAATAGATCACTGAATGTTGTATATTGTATTGATCAGATGAATTGTATTACAAAATGTGTCTTTACAAGCTTATGAGAACGTTAGTTCTAACTATCTAACAACCTATCTATTTATACATGAAATAGAAATGCTAAATGTGTCTTTACATTTAGTTCTAACTAAATGCTAAATGCTAAATGCTAAATAGTTCTAACTATGTATTGATCAGATGAACTGTATTACAAAATGTGTATTTACAAGCTTATGAGAACGTTAGTTCTAACTATCTAACAACCTATCTATTTATACATGAAATAGAAATGCTAAAGTTACAGTACAAAAATGACAAGCATATTCAGAACTACTTCTGAACTTCTTCAGAACTTCTTTAGAAGTGTCTTCAGAATCTTCTTCAGAACTTCTTCAGAAGTATCTTCAGAATCTACAGAACTTCAGAAGTTGCCACTTCAGAAGTTATGCCTTAGGCTATTATCTGCTTGTCTTCTGAGTTCTGAGTCTTTCTTTTTTCAGATATTTTTTACTCTTCAGAACCAAGTACCTTTTGAAGCTATATTAGTATCTCTATAATCTTTCTTCAGCTTGGTCTTCGACTTTCACTGAATGTACTTCTGGTGTGATAGATGCTATTCAGGTCTCCAGGGATAGACTTGAAGTTCCTGAGCTTCAGCGATCGCTGATAGCAATCAGCGGATGCAATCGCTGAATTTGAATTTAAGTCTACCCAAGAATTTTCATTAAGTATTTAGAGGAATCATATTCAAATCACTGAGAAGAGTTATGATCAACAATCTCCCCCTATTTGATTATGATTAAGCAATAAGGTAAAATTGCTTGAAGGGATTAGTAAGGACTTAAGAAATATTCTAAATAAAATTTCTAAGTACTAATCTGTGAGTTCTTTTCCAGCTATGCTAATTGTGATATTGAGTTTCATTTATAAGGATATGAATTCTCAATTTACATAGGTAAAAGCTTTAAGTACATTCACTGATTTAAAATTCAGACAGAAATATCAATGGGTTAAAGGTTTGTAAAGAAAAATAGAACTCTTATGTTCATTGTCCCATTTACTATTTTCAGGGATCTTTTCAGTACACAGGTGGAGTAGAATACTTCATTTGAAGGAAAAATTGGCTAATCAGAGAGTCGCTCATGTCTTCTTTGTAATTCTTTTTCATAGATCTTCTTCTGTCTAATCAGAGGAGTATCTGATCAGCAGTAGTGAAGCTGAGGGAGCCTTGCTGACTTCTGAATTTCTGAAAAAACCTAATATTCCTTTGTGTCCAAGTAAACCATACCTGGTTCAGGGAGGGTGACGATTTCATTTTCTTCATAGCGTCGGTCTTGAGGAAGAGAGGAGTTCAGCATGGAGACATCAGGGATTTCAAGGTGGCCAAAAATGCTTTCATAGTTAAACTTCGTTTCATGCTCATTCTTTGAAGAGGAACTGCCTGCATTCTTGAGGTCTCAGGAAGAGGAGGAACTTGTACTAGCTGAGACATCCTTTGAAAGAGTTGATCCAATGCATTTTGATTTGGAACCCTGAATGGCATCTATGTTTCTAGCCATTCAGAGTATCCATAGAACTTCAAGAACTTGGGTTCTTCTTTTTCAACCCTCGTATGCCTGTACATTCGAACAAATACCTTCATTCCATACCTTTTGGAAGAACGTCCTTCGATCGTTGCTCGAATGATTTTTGAATCAGATCTCCGAAAATTGAATCTTTTAGTGCACCAGCGTAGTTCTTATTCTCTATGGCTTGTTTCTTCTTCAGAGATGGCATTGAGGATCTTCTCTTAGGTGAGGATGGGATCTACATTCAGATTCTCTTTGATTAGTTCTCTTTGTACCAGAGCTTCAGCAACCCATTTACTCTTTTTGTTCAGTTTCCTAGTTGCTTCATCTCTAGCAGCATCTTCCCTGAGTATTTTCCTTACGAGCTCTAGATCATTCTGTGTCTGCCTTATCTTCTCATCCCTGAGTCTTTGAGCTTCTAGAGCTTGAGCTCTCTCTTCCTTAGACAAAAAATAGAAATCGTCCACCACGCTGAAAGGTACCGGGTTTTCAGGCTCAGCGGTGGGCTTCTTTATTCTTTTGGCCTCGAGTTCCTTCAAAAAGTTTATTCGCCGTTCTTCTTCCTCAGGCTCGCTTATTGTTGGTCTTTGTGCGTGCCGTCTTGTAATTAGGCCTTCTTCGTCTTCAGAGTCAGAGTCAGTTTTGTACACAAACTGCTCTTCAGACGAAGGTTCCGTCCAAAAAGTAGAGTCCTTTGGGGGACTGGACTCACTGAGAACGGGAGAAGGAGAGAGAGCTTGGTCAGAACCAAAATTTGGAGGAGAGAAGGTGGGATAAGTAGGGGGTTCAGAGATTGGAGAGATATAAACGATAAGGGGAAGGGTTACCTCTACAGTGGTCTCCCCCTCAGGTATTGGGATGGTGGCATCCAGATCTACCACCTGATTTCCTTTGCCTGCTTGGCCGGACGGTTCCTGAGAAGGAGTTGATCCATCCCCCAAAGGCTCAACGTAGTAGACTTCAGGGTTGAAAATGCCTGGTCTACTACTCTTAAAGTGCTCAAAGGCACCTGGAGGAATATCATCGTCATCATCATCATCTCCTTCATAGTGAGGGATGATGTCTTCTTTTTCATCCTCTTCCTCCTCATCGTCTTGGTCTTCATCGATGATGGAGTGCTCTTGCTGATTGTAAGGAGATATCAGTGTGCAAGGTATTCTTTAATTGGCCTGACCGATGATCTCATCAGCTATTTCTTTGGCGCATCTCTCCCCCTCGATGTTGTCAGCGGGGAGAACATGAACCACCATAGTCCGAACATTGGACCCTACATCTCTGAGAGACTCAGAGTGTAGAGACTGGTTGATGAGAACATTTCCCAGGGATGCCCTAATAGCAGCAGTAAATGAAGGGCTAGCGTCACAAAGCTGGATAAGCTTCTGTAGCATGTCAGCTTGAGTCTTCTCAATTGACTCAAGCATTTGGCCTTGCGCCTTAATCTCTGTCTCAAACTGGTGGATGGCCTGAGCATTTTCCAGAGTGTCTGCTTTAATTGCCTGAATGTCAGTGAAGACATTGTTGATCGTGGCCTTCATCCGTGGAGTTCTAGCGATGGTCAGAAAAACGTACTCAGCAGACCTCTGAAGGTTGTCCATCCGCACCATGGTCTGAGCACACTCATTGACTATGAAGTCAATGGCAGGGAAAGTAGGGTGTGGAAGAACGATCCTCGGAACCTCCATCTGGAAGGAAGGGAGTTTGGCAACAGCCTTTTCCTGCTTGACCTTAAGAATCTCCTCAGCGGTCATTGGTCGCTGAGAGCTCTTTCCTTTGCTTCTGGGAGAAAGAGAAGCAGCAATTGGAGAGGTGGTGATGGTGGTCGTTGTTGATGGTGGTGCGGTACCTGGTGACGATAGCGACAAAGCAGCCAAAAATAGCTCTGGGTTAGATGAGGGATGATAAGACATGTTATGTATCCTAAAAGTATCGTGAGGATTACTCTTAGGAACAGCGAGTGCAACGGCAATGTCCTGAGGATCATTAGCCTGTGTCTCAGCATGTCTGTATGACATGCTGAGGTCCTGTGGTACTGGCTTTCCAAAATTCAGAGTACCGAAACAATACTGAAGTTTGAACAACGTGCATTTCAACATCATCAGAGATAGGGACAACTATCGCTGAATCACGCGTTGTTGTGAGGACCAAAGAAGAGATGGTGGAAGAAGAAGAGAGGGTTGTGATAGAATTACCTGGTACAGCTTCAACGGAGCTGACTCTATTACTTTCAATGACTGGAGTCGTTGAAAATGAGGGTAGTGCTGAAGAAGCGCTAACGGGATCAGAGACCATTGTCGTGGCAGAGGTTGACTGAGGCGTTGGTAATGCGCCGGAATTGGAGAGGCTAGTCTTTTGAGAGACTACCTTCTTGGCTTTCTTTGCTGCGGGTTTTTGAGCGATGGTCTTTTTATGACCATTGGTTGGTTGCTTACGCTTTGTGGGAAGGTTGGTGTCAGGGATACTCGCTGATGGGGTTTTCAGCGGGATGGACACAGGGGTAGCAGCTGCAATAAGTTGCAGCATGTAGGGGGTGTATCGAGCATCGTCAGCGTGAATCTCGATCTCCAAAGACTTCTTCCCAACCAAAGAGAAGCTTTGTTTTGCAACCATGGGGTATTCATCCTTAAAAGCGAATTCCAGGATGCTGGAGAAAAACCTGGGATAAGGGATGAATTGGTTTCTTTTTGCTGCCTTTACCCGGTTGTACATACCGCTGAAGATATACTCAGCGTAGTTCAGCTTGTAACCGGTGCAGAGGGCAAAGCCAAGGTCTTGGAGATGCTTGCTTGCCTGGTCATGAGAACCAGTTTTAGAACTCAGACACTGAATGACCTGAGTGAAGATGTACTGCCAGCGAGCAGGGAGTCACTTCTTCTCCATCTTGGATCCTACTGCCTTGTTCGCAGGATTCTCCCAAACATACCCGATTGAGTACAAAAATTCCTCAATCTGTTCAGTGGATGGCTCAGGGGCCCATGTCTCATTCTTGGGCTTAGAGGAAGGCGGAGAGCGTGCCTTAACAAACCAGAATTGAAGGCAAAGTGACCCAGAGAGGGGATCGTGAAGCCGATAGCAGGGAGCTTCTTCCCATTCTCAGTGGTGACCGTCGTGCAGTGAACAGAGACCTAGAGAGCCTGGAGATGCGCAGTGATATCGACAGGGTTGTGCACGAACACGTACATCAGATGGAAGACCTTGATAAAAGTAGCTCCATCGTTGAAGTAGGCCTTGTCAGCGGGTATGTCTACCAGTGCGAGATAGTTGCATGCCTTGAAGGTGGCTTGTTCCATGCTGAAGTTGCTTGCAGGGGCTTTCTCGATGATGACAGGGTCTTGTTCAGCGGTTTGAGAGATCTTGCTTAAATAGCACGAGGAGAGAGAAAATGGATAGCTAAACGATGGTTTTAGCTTTTAGAAAAAGAAATGATGACCTAGCGCACGTCCCTAGAAAGGAGTGGAAAGGAAACGTCGTGGTCCATCGTGTGTCAAATAAAGGTCTGACGTGTCCTTTTCTTATTTGAAAAAAATATTTGATTATCATTTAGTAAATAAATGTTAATCATTATCCTTAAATCTTCATCAATGGAGAATAAAGGATTGTCAGTGATGGGTTTTTGTTTGAAGACATACTCCCTGAAAATAAATATTCAGAGAGTAGGAAGAGATACGAAATCATACCTGAGAGATATCAAGTATCACTGAATTAGAGTTCAGAGAATGGAGAGTTTATTCAGCATTTAACATACCAAGCTCGCTGATGAGTAGATTAAATCTACTATCATCAAGAGGTTTTGTGAAAAGTTCAGCAAGCTAATATTTAGTTGGCACGAAAAGGAGTTCTACTTCACCATTCATCACATGATCCCTGATAAAGTGATATCGAATCTCGATGTGCTTCATTTTAGAGTGAAGAATGGGATTGTTTGCAATTGCAATAGCACTAGTACTATCACAATATATTGGGATTTTAGAAAGACTGAGATCATAATCCCAGAGTTGATTTCTCATCCAAAGGATTTGAGCACAACAGCTACCAGCGGCAACGTATTCAGCTTCAGCGGTGGAGGAGGACGCAGAGTTTTGCTTTTTACTAGTCCAACTAATTAGTTTACCACCCAATAGCTGATACCCACCAGTGGTGCTCTTTCTGTCAATCTTGCAACCTGCAAATTCACTATGAGAGTATCCAATTAGATCGAACCCTGAGCCTTTGGGATACCAAAGACCCAGATTAGGAGTTCCTTTCAAGTATCTGAAGATCCGCTTTACAGCGATGAGGTGAGATTCCTTGGGTTCGGCTTGATATCTGGCACAGAGACAGGTTGAGTACATGATATCGGGTCGGCTCGCTGTAAGATATAGCAGCGATCCGATCATTCCACGATAGACAGTGACATTTACAGGTTTTCCATCAGAGTCCTTATTCAACGTCAAAGGAGGTGCCATGGGGGTCTTCATCGCTGAGCATTGATTCAAATCAAACTTGTTCAGTATGTCCTTAACATATTTATTTTGACAAATGAAAATTCCTTTGTCAGATTGCTTAATCTGCAAACCTAGAAAATATGTTAGTTCACCCATCATACTCATTTTGTATTCCTTTTTCATTCGGTTTGCAAAACGAGTGCATAATTCGAGTCTTGTGGAACCAAATATAATATCATCGACATAAATTTAGGCTAGAATAGTGTGACTTTTGTGTTTTCTTAAAAACAGGGTTTGATCAATTTTTCCACGAATAAATTTTTCTTTAAGAAGAAATTTAGAAAGGGTGTCATACCAACCTCTGGGAGCTTGTTTTAATCTATAGAGAGCCTTTTTAAGTTTGAAAACATGACCAGGGTGACTAGGATCAGCGAACCCGGGAGGTTGTTCAACATAAACTTCCTCGTTGAGTTTTCCATTTAGAAAAGCACTTTTGACATCCATTTGAAAAACTTTAAAGTCTTTATGGACAGCATAACCTAAGAAGAGTCTTATGGCTTCTAGTCTAGCTACAGGAGCAAAGGTTTCATCGTAGTCAATTCCTTCTTCCTGTCTGTAACCCTGAGCAACAAGTCTAGCCTTATTGCGAATTACAGTGCCATTTTCATCTAGCTTATTTCTAAACACCCATTTGGTTCCTATCACTGTCTTATCAGATGGACGAGGGACAAGGTTCCAAACACTGTTCCTTTGAAATTCAGACAGTTCTTCTTGCATGGCAGAGACCCAGCTAGGATCAGAGATAGCTTGATCTATCTTTTTAGGTTTAGAGAGAGAAATGAAATTAACGTTAAGACATATATTACCTGAACCTCTACGAGTCTTGATACCTGCATTAGAATCAACAATAATTTGATTTATTGGATGACTTGCAGTCCATCGCTGAGCAGGAGGTTGAGGAGACTGATCAACAATAGATTCGGCGACTTCTTCTCCTTCAGGAATACTATTTGTTGGTTCAGCAATAGAGACTTCATCGTTTTAGATCAAATTTGGAGGAGAAGATGAAGCTTGGTTATTCACTGAAAAGTTTCCTTGAGAGGTATCAGATGGATGGATCTAATTGAGAGGAGTGATGTTGATCCCTGATGATGAATCATTGCTTGGAATAGAAAAAATCAGGGAGTCCGTCATCATTTATTTCAGCATTAGGTTGACTGCTGAAATAAGTTTCAGGTTCTCCATAATGAAATTTTATCCATTCATTTAGCTCCTCATCTTCTTCAGAGATAGGAGTAGAGTTTGTTGGACGAGATTCATCGAAGTTGACATGCACAGATTCTTCAACATGTTGTCTTCTCTTGTTGAAGATTCTGAAGGACTTAGACACTGAAGAGTATCCAAGAAATATTCCATCGTCAGCTTTAGGATCAAACTTACCCAAGTGACCTCTGTCATTTAGAATATAACATTTACAACCAAAGATGTGTAACTATTTCAGAGAGGGTCTTATTCCATGAAATAGTTCATAGGAAGTCTTCTTGAATCGCTTAACTATCAGAGATCGATTCTGAGTAAAGCAAGCTGTGCTTACTGCTTCGGCCCAGAATTGAGTAGGAAGATGCGAGTTGCTGAGCATTGAGCGAGCTGCTTCAATGATTGTTCGATTTCTTCTTTCAGCAACACCATTTTGCTGAGGGGTTCTCACTAATGAGAAGTTGTGAGAGATTCCTTTTTCTTCAAAGAAGTTAATCAAGATGTTGTTTTTGAATTCAGTACCATGATCACTTCTCATGGAACGAACAATGAGGTTGTTCAGGACTTCCATTCTTTTGATAAAAGCAATAATTACATCAGGTGTATCACTTTTGGATCGAAGAAAAAATACCCAAGTATATCTGGAATATTCATCAACTTTCACAAGAGTGTACTTCTTTCTAGAGAGAGATTGGACATTAACAGGTCCAAATGGGTCCATATGAAGGAGTTGAAGAGGAGAAGTCACTGATGAAACTTGTTTAGATCTGAATGAGGCTTTTGTCAATTTTCATTTTTCACATGATGAACAAAGAGATTCTTTTGCAAAGGTGTGTTTTGGGAGATCCCTGACAAGATATTTTTGAGATAAATCATTTATCATCTTAAAGTTTAGATGAGAGAGCCATTTATGCGATAACCAGATTATGTTAGATGAAGCTCTGGATATGAAGCACATATTCTCAGAGTGAGAGCTATTCATATTAATGACATACACTGTTTTCAACTCTTTTGCCTGTTAAGGCAAGTTTGTCATTACTATCAGTGATAGCACATCTATTTTTCAGAAATAGAACTTTGAAGTCTTTGTCACATAGCTGACTAACGCTTAAAAGATTGTGCTTTAGTCCTTCAACATAAATAACTCGACTGAAGCAGGTTGCTTCGTTGGATAGAATTCCATAGTGTATCCTTTGCCATTTCCACCAAAGGTCACTGGGGGACCAACTTCTTCTTTGTAGTCAGAGAGCAAAGATTTTCTGCCTGTCATGTGCCTTGAGCATCCGCTGTCTAGATACCAGATACCTTTAGCACTTTGCATACAACAAAAGGATTAATTTTTCATAGGTACCCATATTACTATGGGTCCTGCTAAGTTAGTGGAAGGAGTGGCGGAAGGACTACTCGCTGAAGAACTTGCCTCAGCGAATATCTTCACCTTGGGAGTTTTACCAACCTTGGTGGATTTCACCCTTGCTGGTTTATTAGCTTGAGCTACTTTCTTTCCATGAGCCAATTTTTCAGCTTTTGTAGCATTTGGACATTTGCTTGCAATGTGGATATTTTCACCACAGTGATAGCATTTCCTATACTTATGAGAAGGCTTGGAAGAATTAAGATAAAGAGACGAGACATTATTAGGAACAGGACCAAGAATTCCTTTGTCAGTTGTCCTTGGAGTTATAACAACCTTTTTTCAGGGACAGGATAGAGGTCAATCTTAATTTTAGGAGTCAATCTCTCAATGGATTCAGGGATCTTCTTCCTAGATTTAGGATGACTTGTTGAGGGAACAGAGGAGTCCTTTGTCTATTTCTGAATGTTTTTATTCTTAGGAATATACAACTTTTCAGTATACTGAGGTTTTAGTGAAGAGGGATAAGAGATATAGGAGACGAACATTACGAATTTTAGCATGGAACGATCGTTCTCTGATACTTCTTTACTTGGGTTATAACCTAACCCACTTTTAACTTTCAGAGGGATCTGGGCATTGATGATTTCATTGACTTTATCATAAGCTTTACACCATCCTTCGATGATAGCTTTTTCAGCCTTGAGAACAGCAATGGCTATTTCTCTCTCAGTGATAGCTTGTTGCTTTTCGATGCTTATAGTTTGATTTACAAAGATTTGATCTTTATAGTCCTATTCAATTTTTGTCATTTCTTTTATTTTAAGGTGACAATTTTTTAATTTCTCAGAGAGGTCCATAATTATTTGTTCAGCTTTTATCTTTCCATTTAAAGCATTATAGAAGTCAACAGTCATAGCATCAAGAGCTGACAAATTATTACTTTCAGTTAAGGAAGAGGTAGAAGGAGTATGTACCTGAGTTGAAGGAGACTCAGAGGAGGATGTCTCAAAGACTTCTTCAGCTTCTTCGATTCTTGCCATTAGATAGAGGAAGGCAAGATCTTCTTCATCTGAGTCTGTCTCATCAGATGACTTGGCCCAGTCATCTTCATCATTCCAATCAACTTCTTCAATGATCAGACCTTTGCCTTTTTGTTGGCTTTTCCTTAGATCTCTGTATTTGTTTTTAAGTTTAAAGTATTTTTCTTTCTTATCAGAGTTCTGGAAAGAGGTGGGAGTTGCTACTTTTTTTATCTGCATTCGTTGGTGAAGTGACCTTTTCGCTGACAGTTATAGCATATTGAAGATGCATTATCAGCGGGTACAGTGTTTGACTTCTCAGAGTCAGCGATAGCAGAAAGTTTTCGAAAATTACTCTTTCTAGCAAACCTTTTAAAGTTGTTGGTTAAGAGAGCTAGAGAATTATCAAACTCAGAGATATTAGCATCAGTGAGTTCTTCTGAATCAGTTTGATTTAATTCAGTGATTCAAGTGATAGAAGAAGAGACTTGTTTTGAAGGTTCTACCTCTGAACTTATTAATGCCAAGGAAGTACTTTTGGCACCTTTAAGTTCATTAATGAGGTTTTTCCTTAAAACCTGAGATTGTTCTTCATTAAGAAGCATACCATATAAGGCGCTCAGAGAAAGAGTTTCAAGATTCTTTGACAGTTTTAAACACGTAGTGTACACTCCCCATTGTTCAGGTAGTGCCTCCATGAATTTTGTCAGTATTTCAGCACTAGAGTATTCTCTATTGACAGTTTTCATGTCAATCAAAAGAAAGTTAAACCTTTGGTGAATTTGAGAGAGAGTTTCACCTTTTAAGTGCATAAAACTTTCATACTGTCTTACCAGATTGATACACCTAGTGATTTGGACTTCATCAGTCCCTTCATATTGAATTTTCAAGGCATCCCACATGGCCTTAGATGTTCTCATCTTCATAACAGAATGATAGACTTCATCTGGTAAAGACATTGCAATTCTCCTTTCAGCAATGGCTGGAGTGGTAGTAGTGGCAGGGACACTAGCTACCAGGGCTGTAGGAACTAATGGTCCATTTTCTAGATAGTAGGGGATCTTAGGATATGACCCTTCTAGGAATAGAGTCATTCTTTCCTTCCATAATGGAAAGTTATCACGGCTAAATCTTGGAGGTTTAGCTAAATATCCATTATCAATGTAGTTTGTATTTGTATTAGTCATTTTAAAATAGATTTGTTTAAAGATATTTTAAAAACAAGAGAGAAACACTGCTCTAATACCACTTGTTGGTCTCAAAGGAGTCTACAAGAGTTCAAGGATATAGAAACAGTTTGTAGAAGGGGGGTTGAATACAAACAGATAAATTTTTAATTTTTAAATGAGTTTATATTAAATAAACAAATTTACAGTTACAAGCGGATATAGAACAAGTTTATCAACCTATTCTATTGTAACTAAGAAATACACGGTTTTGATGCAGAAGAATATAAGGAAGAAAAGAAGCAGAGGTTATAGAAAGGAAATAGTATGCATGAGGATGAAAAAGATATCTTCATCCTATTTATACCCGTTTGCATTTAATGCAAGACAAAAGGTATATGCCACGTGTCAAGCTTTCATACGAAGCTTGTCCTTTGTCCAAAAAGCAACCTTGTATTTGGCTGCGTGTGAACAGTATCATATCAGATATGATGGGGACATGAGAGAAAATTTGTACGTCCTTTTCTGACATAGTATAAGGTTTGACTTTTGTGCATCGAGGATAAGATCAACTTTAATCTTGTTTGAGAAGCTTCACCTGATCGCTGAACTTTCGAAGTATCCCCGAGGCTTCACAAGACTTCACACTGATTTAGATAATCCTTGCTATCACTGAACCGCTTCAGATCGCTAGCTGATTATCTCTTTCTTCAACTTGGTCTTCGACTTTTGCTGAATGTACTTCTGGTGCGATAGATGATCTTTAGGATAGACTTGAAGTTCCTGAGCTTCAGCGATCGCTGATAGCAATCAGCGAATGCAATCGCTGAATTTGAACTTAAGTCTACACAGGAATTTTCACTAAGTATTTAGAGGAATCATATTTAAATCACTGAGAGGAGTTATGATCAACACATAGTGTGATGGGTGATTATATTCAGAAGGTGTATGGGTTGTCCCTAGGACTTTTGGAGCTTTGTTATTGGTGTGCAATGTAGTGCCATACATGCCACTGATTTTGGATACACTTGGAGTCGCGAATCCGGTGTATTATGATTTCTTCGGATATCATGTTTTATGCTTTTGCTCCGTGTAGGATGTTCTGTATTTATGAACTAACCCCTCGTTGGTGGTAATTATGTGTTGGTGAAAGGTTGACACTTTTGTTCCCATCTCTTTTGAAAATTGGTTATCCTTTTATTTCTTAATGCTTTGTTATGTTGTAATGATAATCCGTACTGGGCATTTGGCTCACGCTGTGTTTGTTTTCCGGCAGGTATCCGTCTAGGGGAAAGTTGGGGCTTTGTGAAGAGAGGACCACCTGTTTGCTTTTGAAGACTTCTATTTTTGCAGTTAATTTTAGTTTTGAACTAGATTGGTATATTAGGAGTTACTGTTGCTTGAGTTTTGACTTTCTTCTTTAGAGACCTTTGGTTAAATTTATGTTGAAACTAAGTTGTTTGATTTATTTTTATCCTTTTAGTGTTTTATTATGTTTAATAGAGGTCCTGTTTTCACTGCAGATTTGGGATGTTACAGTCTTGCACAATTGTTGTGATAAAACTGTAGTTGTGCATAATTTAACCCTCCAAGCATCCAGACAAGCGTGGGTCCCAACACATGTCTTTGCTACCCAAGTTGACTCATTCTTTGTTGTAGAAACACGCACAACTCAAGGACAATGTGACCCACTTGCATTTGTCCCTTTACTGGACCCACTGTTAGAATTAATGTAAAAGTATGGATCAGAACTTACTTTGAAGAACAAAGTTGAACTCTCTAGAAGCAAGTACATTCAGAGGAAAGTCACTTCAGAAGGTGTAGTTCAGAAGCTGTTATGACAATCCCGAAGAATGGACATCTTCTGGATATTACTTTATCAATTACACGTGACCTAATGACGTGGCCAGTCATGCTTCTTGTGCATAATAGAATTTGTTAGAAAACTTGCTTCCGTGTCAATACATGATAGGCCAGCTGCTTGACTTTCTTATTTGTAAGGGTATAAATAGAAGCAGTTATCACTTGTTAGATGTCAATAGTATTGGAGAGAATACTAGAGAGTAATTTGTATTCATGTACTTTAATCATCAGCATCCTGAGGTAAATACAAATTACTATTGATCTTCATATCGTTCATCCTTTACCGTTTACAATTCTAATTTATAGTTGATTAATTTACTTCCGCTTCCTGCTCCTATTATTTTGTGTTTAATCAACAGTATTTGAGTATATAAGGGATCTGGGTTCCAACACCCACCAACCTCAGTATTAAATACTGGACATTTTACCTTACATATGGCCCTCATTCTTAATTTGTCATTGTTTATAATCCTTATTTCCATTCTAGAATGAATGGAATGTAAAATGATCCTATTCTTGACTTCATCCTCACTGCAAAAGTTTGGCAAACAAAAAAACTACAATCAGGGCCATTGGTGTCTTCTTGCTGTTTTTAATGGATTTTTTTAAGCTTCCTCAACTCTATATTCCTTGCCGACTCCATGTCGCTACTAGAACCACTCTCAAACTCTTCAAAGTCCATTGGTGAATCAGATTTTTCTAATTCATCCTCATCTTTATTGCCTTCTTTACCTAACCACTCAGCCTCCAAATCAACATTTTCATTAAAGTGACTCGTGTCTACTTCAGCCATATAGTCATACTCTTCCTCATCAAATCTATAATCAATATCATCCTCATCTTCACTGTCGGAGTCATCAGTATGAACATCCCCTTCATTGTCATCCACCCCATTACCTTTAGTATGAACACCCCCTTCATCTCCAAAGAATGAATCAACATCATCTAATGGTTCAAAACAATGTCCAAATAATGGATCAAAGTCTTGGATGCCATCAACATCACCGACCCCTTCAAAATATGGTTGGGATCCAACCTTTTTTTGGGTATTTGTTGATCATAACTCCTCTCAGTGATTTGAATATGATTCCTTTTTACACTTAGTGAAATTCCTTGTTTAAGTTTAAGTTCAAATTCAGGGATAAGCATACGCTGACTGCCATCAGCGATCGCTGAAGATCAAGGAAACTTAAGCTTATCTCTGAAGATCTGAAGATCAGCGATCACACCAAATAACCGTTCAGCAAAAGTCGAAGACCAAGCTGAAGAAAGAGATAATCAGCTACGTGACCTGAAGCGGTTCAGCGATAGCAAAGATTATCTATCCAAAGTGTGAAATCTTGTGAAGTCTCAGCGATACTGAAAGTTCATCCTTGAAGATTTAGTCTAAGCAATCAAGTAAAGCTTCTCATACAAGGTTAACGTTGACCCTATCCTCGATGCACAAAAGACAAACCCTATACTGTGTGTTTGAATTCAACCCCCTCTTCTACAAACTGTTTCTATATCCAAGAACTCTTGTAGACTACTTAGGGTCCAACAGTGTTAGTATCCACATCCATAGTCTTACCTTCATCCACATGAATGCCTTCATCTTATTTTTCACCTTGATCAATATTAATTCCCACATCCACAAACTTACCTTGATTCCCTTCATATTGTTTGTCACCTTGATCAATATTAATACCCACATCCATAGACTTACCTTGATTCCCTTCATCCACATGATTCCCTTCATCTTGTTTGTCATACCATGTAAGACATAACTTCTTTCGACATTTACTAGATTAAGCCTTACATGTTTCTTTTTACTTCTATTATAATCTGGTGATGGCTCATCATAGGGGTGCTCACGGGTTGGGTTGATCGAATAGAAGGCCTTTGATCAACCCAACCCAATGCTTTCGGTTTTTGAAAAATCCCAACCCAAACCAAACCAAAGTGTAACCCAACCCAACCCAAACCATGCGGGTTGGTCGGGTTAATACTTTGGTCATCAATATATTGGAAAAAAATCACCTATCTCATTACTCCCTATCTCATCCATGTCCCACCAATAAAAAATTTACACCTAAGCAAACATTAAAATTAAATCATAATTAACTCCTAATTTAGTTAACATCGTTAACCACTATTGTTCCAAACACTCCATCCATCCAAACATCCCTCATTCCTCATTTAAGAAATATTCTTCCCTAAATAAAATATAAACACTCATTCTATATTTATTATTTTTCTATTCATATTTATTTTAGGAAAAATTATATTATATCTCACATTTTTACATGCATATTTCTTAAAGTTTTTAACTATTTTTTTCCATTTTTTCTATTCTATCTTATTATTTTTAAATAAGTATATTTTCTATTTTCTTGCAATCCAATTATTCTTTGTCATCTTTTTCCAAATTAATTCTACTATTTTCTTTTTAAAGAATTACTAATTTACCATATAATAGAAAAAAATCAATCAAATAAATAAATCATTCCTAAATAAAATATATTTTATGAATTATGCATAAACGATTTTTATAATATATTGTAATAATTAGTTAATATTCTTTTATTTCTATTTTCTTCCCAAATTACTTTTATTTAATCTCTTATCTTTTTGAATCATAATTGTCTCTTAATATACTTTTAGTCTTCTTTATTTGAATTATCATTTTACGCTCGGGTTTTGTACTTTTTCTTCTCGTTTTTCTTTAATTTGCTTGTGTTTTCTTATAGAAGACCACATATCAAGTAAGTATTATTTATCTTATATTTTTAAATTATATAGTAAATAGTGATAACATATTGTAGAAATTAGCATCTAACTATTTTTCTTTTTGTTTAAGATAATGAATACTGATGCAAACGGTGTGGAACGACCGTCCAACAATATGTTTATTGAAGACTAAGAAGTTCCGGTTGATGATGTAGTGGACATAAAACAAATTCATTCCAACATTCTTGATGAAGATATACCAAAGGTTAGTCTAAAATTTGAAATCGAAGAACAAGCTTACAAATTTTATAATCTTTATGCTTATAAAGTTAGCTTTAATTAGCATACGAAGAAGCAAACGACATAAAGATAATAAAGATGGAAAAATGAAAAGTAGAACCTTTTGTTGCTCATGTGAAGGCTTTTGTAAAAAAGATAAACGGTATGATAATGTGAGATGTCATCGGGCTCAAACAAGGTCTCGTTGTTTGGCGAAGATGAAGATAAAACTTCATGAATGTGGAAAAAATAAAGTTGTTGACTTCATTGCAGAGCATACACATGTGACCACGAATGCCGATATGAGCCACTTACATAGGTCACAAAGGAAAATAAGCCATGTGCATGCATCTGAAATTGTATTGGCCGAGAATTCAGGAATTGCTCCTAAAGCTAGTATGAACTAATAATTAAATGAGCCAATGGACATGCAAATCTAGGATTTATGGTGATTGCCGAAATTATTTACGCACCAAATTAACAATTCAAATGTGTGTAGGGGATACAGGTGGTGTTCTTGAATATCTTCAAGAAAAGAAGTCAAAAGATCCTAACTTTTTTTATGCTTTACAGACGGATAAAGATGATTAATAACAAATATTTTCCAGGCAGATGCACAAATGAAAGACTCATATTATAACTTTGGTGATTTTGTTTGCTTTGACACGACCTATGGGGAAAATAATGATTGTCGACCTTTTGCTATGTTTGTTGGGGTAAACCATCACAAGCAAACCACTATATTTGGGGCTGCATTGTTATATGATGAAACATCTGAAACATTTATATGGTTATTTGACACTTTTGTAGCAACAATGTTAGGAAAAAACCAAAAAATTTCTAAATGATCAAGATGCAGCAATGACAAAAGTAATAAGATCCAGTGGCTAGAAACGTAACATCGGTTATGTATTTTGCATATGTATCAAAATGTTGCAAAACACTTAAGTAGTGTTTTTGAAAGATTTCATGAATTTGCAACTGATTTTGGAAATTGCATATATGAATATGCTGAAGAATGTGAATTCATAGAGGCTTGGGGGAACATGCTTAGAAAATATGGCCTTGAAAGAAATAATTGGTTAGCTCAACATTATAAGTTGAAGGAAAAATGGGCTTTGGTAGATGGAAGAGAGAGTTTTTGTGCAAACATGACTACTACTCAACGAAGTGAAAATATGAATAAACATCTTAAAAAGTACGTTAGTTATCAACACTCAATGTTGTGTTTTTTAGAACACTTTGAGAGGTTGATTGTGGATCATCGTTATGAAGAGCTAAAAGCAAATTTTAGACTAAATCAACATAATTTAGTGCCATCCCTTCCTATTAAAATTTTGAACCACGGATCAACTTTGTATACCCCTGTAGTGTTGAAAATGTTTGAGGTTGAGTTTTTAAAGGCTTATAATTGTGATATACAACTTTGTACTGAGCTAGGAACAGGAGTGGAAGAGTACAGACTTACTCCTAATGGTAAGCATTTCCACCACAAAGTTAAATATGAGTTGTCAAGCAATACCATGATATGCAGTTGCAAAAAGTTTGAGTTTGCGGGAATATTGTGCTCACATGTTCTTAAGTTGATGATTCTAAAGCATGTTTGGCACTGTGTTATCAAGATTTGTCCAGATCTTACACTCACATTGTAACAAGAGCATCAAAAACTGAAAAAGCCTATAAAGTTGCTAGCGATGGCTTTAAAAGAGTTTGGAATGACGTTGAGGCATGTTTGAGAGAAGAGAGAGTTGAAGATTACACGAAGACCTCTGCTACTAGTGAAGTCAATACAACAATAAAAGGTGTAAAAACAAATAATAAGTTATTGCGCGATAGTTCTTTACGTCCAAAGAATGCTCTTGAGATGTCTCGTAAGAAAAGAAAAGTTTCCAAGAAGAATGCTCTTGAGTTTCGACTTTTTTCTCTTATTTTTTAACTTTACATTTTTAATTATAATGATTGACAATATTAGAATTATATATTTAATTTTGTAGGTTTCACAAGGTTATGATGACAATGATCAAGTCAATAGTTATATCCTATTTTCCCAACAAGATTTGTCATACTCCACAACACCAAACCATGTAATATATTGTATTTTTAATTATGTTTATTTCAAGAATTATGTTTATAAATTGATGATATATGTATATATATTTCTACAGATTGGCTTGACACATGAAAATCCAAGTACAAGAACAAGCATGACAAAATTACTTTTGCCAGCTGAGTCTACATCCACTCGGTTTGATGATAGCCAATTTTTCAGGGATTTTAATGATTTGGCTTAGTGATGTTAGCGTTCTCAAAGCGATAACTAGTGGACTTGGAATTTAGTTATTATGTCAAATATTATATTTTTAGTTTTAAATTGATTGATATGAATTTTAATTGATTATTATGTCTGATATTAGTTATATTTGTCGTTCTAAACACTACTAGAAAATTGAGTATTTTCAACGGAAAATGTCGTTGAAAATTTTCTACGAATTTTAGAGGATTATTGACAGAACATAAATTTTCTACGAATTTTCAAAGAATTTTCGTTGAAAATCTCTCACAAACATATACGCATTTTCAACCAAAAAATTTTCAACGGAATGTCTCGTCAACAAATTTTTGGTTGAAAATGCATTTTGTGAGAGATTTTCGACGGAAATTCGTTGAAAATTCGTAGCAAATTTTTGTTTTGTCAATAATCCCTTTAAAATTCATAGAAATTTTTCAACGACATTTTTCGTTGAAAATTTTCGTAGAAAATACTCAATTTTCTAGTAGTGAAATTTGTTACATTTAGTTTACGTTTTGTTTGATTAACTTTTATATACATTATGTACACTTTTTTATGTTTGAGAATAAATCAACAATTTTTCAAAAATTAAAATTTGTTATAAAAACATCCTATTCAATTTAAAATAATTTATAATTTCAAAAAAAATCCAAGGTTAATTAAATTTAATTTGGAAAAAAAAATAGAAATGAATAATTAAAAACTTTAAGAAAAAATATGCATATAAAATTATGACATATAATGTATTTTTTTCTAAAATGAATAAGAAAGAAAAATAATAAATATAGAATGAGTGTTTATATTTTATTTATGAAGGAATATTTTTTAAATGAGGAATGAGGGATGTTTGGGTGGATAGGGTGTTTGTAACAATAGTGTTTAACGGTGTTAAGTAAATTAGGAGTTAATTATGATTTAATTCTAATGTTTGCTTAGGTGTCAATTTTTTATTGGTGGGACATGGGTGGGATAGGGAGTAATGGGATAGGTGATTTTTTTCCTAATATATTCTCCTAACTTTGAATATGTTGTTTTATGTAGTAATAATTTCTTTTTCATCATCGATATTTTAGTATATGTTATCAATACTTCTTAAATCTTAAATATAGAACATTAATTAATTGTCTCCGTTTGTATATATATATATATATATATATATATAGAGAGAGAGAGAGAGAGAGAGAGGTTCATGTGATTTTGTACCAACATCAAAAAATCACATGTGATTTCGTACTAACATCAAAATCACATATGAATTTGTATGTGAATCAAAATCACCACATTAATCATATATGATTTTGTACATGAAAAAAGCTCCTCGAGTTCTCGTAAAAAGTTAGAGTTCTCGTAGGAACCTGCCCCTATATATATATAAATATATATATATAAATATTTATATATATATAAATATATATATATATATATAAATATATATATATATAAATATATATATATATATAAATATATATATAAATATATATATATATATAAATAGAGTTGGGTTCACATGAGACCAGCGTGTTTTCGTGAGACCCGTGAGACCACATTTTTATACTTGAAACTTCACAACAAATCACTATGAAGGTAAATTTTTTTTGAACCTTCTCATTAAAAACACTATGAATGTTACTTTCACAGTGTTTTGTTGTGAAGTTTTAAGTGTAAAAAATTGGTCTCGTGAAAACATCAATTTTTTTTACCTTCACAGTGATTTGCTGTGTAGTTTCAAGTGTAAAAATGTGGTCTCATGAAAACATCAATTTTTTTTACCTTCAAAGTGATTTGCTGTGTAGTTTCAAGTGTAAAAATGTGGTCTCATGGTTTTTACGAAAACAGGTTGGTCTTACGTAATCCCATGTCTATATATATATATCGATAGGTGGAGGTTCAAACGAGAAAACCTCCATTATACGAGAACGCGAGAACACCCTTATCACATGTGATAATACACGAGAGGGGACTTGGTGGTGTGCGGATTATGTGCCTTACTATTTAGGTCGTACCAAGATTGTTTGCGTCTATGATTTAATATCACATACGATGGTTTTGATTGATTATAGTATCACATCAAAGACACCCTCATCACATGTGATAATAATATGTGATGGAGCTTAGTGGTGTGACAACGACTTGGCCGGTAACCTAGATCATGCCAAAAGTCATCCTCATCTTTGATTTAGTATTACATGTGTATCATATGTGATGGAATAATAAGATCACATGTGATTTTTTATAGTAAAAGGGTCTTCTCGCGTTCTCGTAAAATGAACGTGTTCTCGTTTGAACCCTTCCCTATATATATTATATATATGTGTGTGTGTGTGTTTGTCTATGCGTGTGTGTTGACAATTGTAAATATATATGTAAAGACGTTATATAGAGATGAAGAATATATCGAAAATATGTGTATATGAAGAGGCAAGAGGGTACGAGATGGTGTAATTGACTAATAGACATATTAATAGAGACTCAATAATCATATTAAATCCAAAAAATAAAAATAAAATGACGGGTTCGTGGGGTTCATCGGGTTGGGTTGGATTCAAATAAACATAATCAAACATCAACCCAATACCTACAGTTTAAAAATTTTACAAGTCGATTAGACATGGGGTTGTTTAGGGTTGAGTTATTTTGTGTCGGGTTGGGTTAGGTTAGTCGTGTTGATCAGGTTTTTGAGTACCCCTAGTTTATCAGGTAACTCCTTAATGACAACCTTTTTTTGATGAAGGTAACAAAAAATAGGTATTCAAGTTTGTCTTCTCATGTTCAACATAAACATTAATAACTTGACATTGGGGAACATACATCAAAAAAATTATTACATCTTGATCACTAGCAAAAGCATGGAGCCCAAAGTGTAGGTCAATGTTTGGTATTTGAAAATGGTAAAACATCATGTAAGTACTTGAATAACCTAGCTCTTTCATCATGGCGTTTACTTCATGGATTGATAACGCATCAGGATCAACCAAATCCAGAAAAGTGACCTTCCCATTCAAATATTGCCAACCTGGACTCTCAGCAAAAACACCAGCATGATGAATCTTGATCGAAAATAGTGTAGGATACAAGCCTGACAAACGATTCAAACAAAAAATTAACCCTTTTGCTAAATATTTACAAAAACATAAAAAGTAACAAATAAAATCACCATTGTCCAGGCCATATATCTCTTCTGGAATAAAGTCTTTATCTCGTCCTCGAATGTTCCACATTGCTGCCATGAACTTAATCGAGTGTCTGGATGCGTCATTGTCTCGTCAATGGTGTGCGTCAATGATCTAAGTAAATGGTGGACATGAAGAGACCAAAAGTGATAAACTACATAAAGGATAAACATTAAGGACGTGTGCAATATAAAGGGACCAAAAGTGAGGAAATTAGACCAAAATTTAGGAAAGACAAAAATACCCTCGTGTGCAAAGCACGTGATGGGTCCCAAATGGCAAAAAATGAGACGGCGTTAGGGGGAGGGACAAAATTTGAAGAAAACTGTTAGGGTAATAAGAATTGCTTCAAAGGAGACTGGGTTCTAAGTTGAAGAAGTTCAGATCTTCTGAACTAGTGATGTAACTAAGTAAAGCACAGAAACCAAATACAGAAGTCTGAAAGAAGTAGATAGAGCTTAAAGAATAATTTCTGAAGTGTTAACTTCAGAAGTTCTGAAGACTTTTGAAAACATCTGAAGGCTTGATATTGCTATTGATGTGTATGAGAGTTTTAATGCCAAGGAAGAAGAAACTCTGACTGAGTCATACAACAGGTTGAACAACATTCAGAATGACCTCGGAAGAAATGGAGTTCAGAAGTAAACTCAGAAATCAAAAACAAGTTCTTGAAGAACTTAGAAACTGAATGGGAATGTTTTACTGACAACATGGTCACAAGAAATCTCTCTAAAAAGAACATTGATGATATTTTTGGTGTTTTGTCTCAACAGGAAGAGAAAGTTAGATCCAGGCAAAATGACAAAAAAAGCATCTGACTCTCTTGCCTTATTGACTCAGAACATGCAAAATCCCATATCTATATCAGGACTAAGTTAACTAAAATCCCTGAAGTTCAGTTATATGATGATGATGAGTCAGATGAACAGATGAAAAGGATTGCTGATGGGATAGCTTTTATGACCACTCAATACAACCAATAGGTATCAACAGAAGTATAAGGGTAAATCAAAAGTTGATACTAGAGTAGAAAAAATTGTGAAGAAAGAAGATGTTGAACCAGCCAGATGCTTTAACAGTGGAAAACCTTGACATTTTGCTAGACAATGCAAAATGCCTAAGGTTAAAAACTTTGGATATTATGAGAAGAAGGGTCAACTTGCTAAAAAGAAAGAAGAGAGTCCTTCCCTGTTCATAAAGTATGAAGAAGACTGGTTACTTGGAGTGATGATGAGTATGATGAAGAAGTGGTACACTATGCAGCTAGTTGTTTTATGTGCCAAATGGATCCAGAAGCTGCACATGATCATGATATTGACGTAAACACCACTTCTTAATCTACATCTAAATCATCTTCTGAATCACCTCCTCAAAATGATATGCAAGAAACAATTTTAAAAATGACTTCTGAATTTGAGAGTTTAAGAAATAGAATTAAAGGAGAAAGAATTTTAGTAAAAAAATTCAGAGAGGAAAGTCAGATTTATAAAATAAGTTGTCAAAGTGCTGAAGCACAACTTGCTAAACTGTTAGAGGAGAAATCTAATTTAAAACAAAAGTAGGAATCTCTGCAAAATGATATTAGTAATGAAAAGTCTGAGAAACATGTATTAAATGTAAAAATGAATTTTCTGAACAAAGAAAGAATTGAGTTGTATAGAAAGATGAAGGAATTAGAAGATTTAAATTTTAAAAAAGGACAGACTGAACAAACATTAAATTTGTTAACTAGTCAGGCAAATAATTCAAAATTTTACAATGTTAAGACTGGTTTGGGATGTACTGAAAACACTATTTTGAAAAAGGCACCTTCTAATCTTTATGATTTATCCAAAATGATTTTTTTTAATGAAGTTGTTAAACCTCTTAGTCCAAAACCAGTGGATCATTCATTGCCTGAAAGAATACCTTTCGTAAAGTCTTATTTTCTAATGAAAAATCTTTAAAATTCTGAAAATTCAAAAGTAAAAGATAAGTCCGAAACTGTGACAACTGTCAAAATTCGAGCTTTCAGGTTAGCTTCTATTAAGTTTATTAGTGTTTATATAGTTTAAATTTTAAGATTAAGAAATAGTTGGTTTAGAATGGCCGAAAAACCCCTAGCATTTCCGGTAGTCGCTTAAAAATGTCCTGTTCCGACCCGTAACTGTCCGAAACTTCCAATACAGTGCCAAATGCTCTAGTTTATACCCAATTTATATAAAATATATAGTTTTAGTATTTTTATTATAAACTTTTATTTTTATTAGAAAAGAACCAAAATGGGCTAACAAAGTTAAGAAAAATGCCAAAATTGAGAAATTGGACTTCAAATCTCACATTTTGGGCTTAATTTATACAAATAAATAAAAAAAAATTTGGTTTGGGTAGGGCCCACCCCATGGCCCCCCCCCCCTTAAAATCCACATATAAAAACCCAAATTTCTTCATTTTGCTCATTTCCAAACTAAAGATTCAAATCTCTCTCTCTCTCTCTCTCTCTAGAAACAAAGGGACTTATTCACTTCTCTCTTCTCCCTTTCTTTCTTTTCTTTCTCTCAAAAGAGTTCCAGCCATTTTTTCATCTAAAATCCACCTAAGAGCAAGTATTTTTGAAGAGAATCAACACATATCATCATCCAAGTAAGTACAAAACTTCATGTTCTTCACTTTCTTGCAAATTTTGGGTGAAAAACCCACTTTTCTTGCATTTCTAAGTTACTTTCTTCTAATATCCAAAAACAATTCTGAGTTTGTGGAGAGATTTTACACCAAAACATGTAAAATGTTTATAAAATGGTGATAATCTATGATCTACACAAATAAAACTCAAGAAAATAGGGGAAAAATCATGATTTTATGTGTTCTTGAACAAAAATGGTGATTTTGGTTCTGGCAGATTCATGCATGTGTGTAAATCGTCAATTTCTTACAATTTCTATATTCAAATATCATGAATCTTCTTTCTACAAGTTTATTTAGTGAGTTGGGGTTCTAATCCAAGTGGTCTCACTCAAAAACATTGAGTTTTGACCCCCCAAATGCTCATAACAAGATGCATGTGCATCTGGAAGTTCAACAGTAGGTAAACCCTACTTTGAACAACCATAACTCTTTGAATATTTTTCCAAATCACTTGATTTTTCTTCTGGAAGTTAGCTTAATGCGTTACCTTTCATATGCATCTGATTTCATTCAAAAATATGGTGATTTGAGGTTTCAAATGATTAAAACAAAATGAGTGTGCAAACTGTCAAACAATGACAGAATTGTGTATGCATGTTCAAATGGCCATATCTCTTTCAAAACTCAATGAAAAAGGTTGATTTTTCTTTTGAGAGTTATATTTATGAGTTATCTTCAGTTTTCAAGTGAAATCACTTAAAAATTTGGAGTTTTGACCCTCCAAACACCTAAAATATTTTAGGTGTGCAATCTGTGAAACCACCAGCAGCTAAACTCTACTTTGTGTGTTAGTATCTCCTTTGTTATTTGTCTTTAATGCATGATTAATTTTCTAGAACTTTATTTTATGAGTTAGGATTCATATGGATCCAGTTTCATGCAAAAATATGAAGTTTTGAGGCACTAACCAATTTATTTAAGTTAAGTGTGCAATCTGTCAGCTAATGGCAGAATTGTGCATGCAACTTTGTAGTGTCATACCTCCTTCATAACTTCTTGAAAATCAGTGAATCTTATCTCAAAAGTTTTCTTTATGAGTTATGATTCCAATCCAATAGGAAATTCTAGAAAACACTGAGTATAACTCCTTAAGTGAGTGATTTACTAACATGGTGTAATCTGTTTTACTGGTTGTGATATAATATTTTGCATGAATTATTTGAACCACTTGTACATGTCCAAAAGGCATAAAATTTGGTCACAAAGACCATAACTCAGTAATTTATCTTATATAAAAATATAGGAAACTAGATCATTTTGGAAGCCCTTGAAAACTGATCATTTTTAGGACAATTAGTTTCTGTCCAGAAGAGAAATTCTGGACTTAATTGATTTTTATAAATATTGATCATGTGATGGATAATAAGATCACTTTCGGTATAAATTACGATATTAATGAGCATATGGGCATTTTGTATAATTGGACATATATAGACACTTATGGGCTTAAGATTTATTCACCTCTAAGTAGTATTAGACCTATAAGTGACGGTTTTGAGTATTACTCTTTGATAGGGAAGCGTTAGGTCATTGTGCGGAGATTCGAATTGTATTGTTTGCGTTGCGGAGCGTTGCTATAAGGTGAGTATTCACAGCCCCTCTTTCAAAGTGTTTTATACGTTTTGGGGTGAAAAGCATGATTGAATGTGTTTTATGAGCCATTGTCATTATGATTATGAAATCTTGTTAAATTTGATGTTGTGGGCACTAAGGCATGTACACTAATAGTTATATTGAGTAAAATGTAACATAAAAGTTTGTACACTACTATTAACTCAAGTGAGGAGCCTAGGGTATTTGTGGATAGCGCTATTTGGACGGACAATCCCACCTAAAAACCGATAAGTAGGGGTGCGGATAGCAATCCCACCTAGAAACTACAGGTAGGGGTGCACGATACTTAAAAACGAAGGTTCTACATATGTGGGGTATTAGTCCCACCGCTAAGGTAGAATTAAAAATATTATTTTGTGGTCGAAAGGTTTAGTGGTGGCTCTTTATATACAAAAATTAGAGTACATAATGCCTTAACGTTTTAAGATATCAATAAGTGCCAAAAATTTATTTTGCTCATATTCACTCACAGAATCGTTTATTTTTGAAATATTGAAAACCTGTGAACTCACCAACTCTTTGTAGTTGACCTTGTTTTTATCATGCTTTTCAGGGGTAAGAAAAGATTAACCGAATCTTTCTTTTATGTGGGCGCGTCGACATCAACCATCTTGTTTATTTGAAAACTGTTTAGTTGAAACACTTGGTTTATTTTGTTTTTGTTAGAACTTGTAATTGATGAAAAATGTAAAATTTTAAACTTAAACTGTTGTTTATTTGAATGGATGGTTGGTGTTGTTTTTATCCTATCGTTATGAAATCTTGCGCTATCATGCCTCGTGTTTCCGCTTTAGCGGGGTGTGACAGAAACATCAAAACAATCAACTTCTGAATCTGTTTCTGAAATTTCTGAATCTAATTCTAAAACAAGTTAAGTAAGTAATTCTGAAATAAAAACTCAGATCTCTTTAGAAGCAACTTCTAAAATAAGATCTGAAGACCATTCAGAAGCTTTTCACTCTGAAAATTCAAATGATTGTCATAAATTAAAATCTAATGAAAATCCTAAGAAAATTTATGAAGAATTTTCTGAGGATGAATCTGTTGAAAATAATAATGGCAACTAAGATATTTGCTTTGACAAATTTGATGATGAATCTGATGATGAATTTACTAATGATATTCAGAATTCGGATACAAAAGCTAAAGAAAAGATAACAAAATTAATTGATTTTGTTTCAAATATAACTGTGGACAAATTTACAGATCTTATGAATGCCTTAGATTCTGAAAGTGAAGATGAAATATATGAACCTGTTGTTGCTATTATAGATAAGGATGGTTACACTGTTTTTAAATTTAAATCTTCTATGGTGAAAGGTGATAGGTTGAAATCTGAAGAACTTAAATTACCTTCAGAAATGAACTTAAATTACCTTCAGAAATGTTCAATTCTGTATTTCTGAAAGACAAATATAAAAATTGGTGAAGTTCTAAATCCAATCTACCTTCTTCACAATCAAACCATATCTCACCCAAAATTGCTTATGAAGATAACACTATCCTTAAAACATGAAATTTCAAAATATATTCATCTACTTTCAAATCAAGAGCTAAAACTTTTGAAAAAGGACAATCTTCAAATTCTAAATCTGTTAAACATTTCAACAATGAACCTGTTCAGAAATTAAACAAGAAATCAGACAATCATTATACTAACAACAATCGTCATTTCTTATCATTTTCAGAGAAGTCCACTTTACTCTGGAAGAGAAAAGATGAAAGACTATCAAAGAAAAACAAAATAGATACTTTTCATTTTGTAAAGTCAAATGATGTACACAAATCAAATACAATTAATAGAAAACAAAAGTTTGATGTTAAATCTCATTTTGTTGATTCTTGTTTTTGTCATGACATATTAAAATTGTTAAAGAATCATATTCATTGTAAGAATTGTGGACATCACAAATTTTAGATAAACTCAGAAGTTAAAAGAAAGTCTCCAAAAAGACAAATCAAGTTTACTTCACACTTCACAGATGATAACAATCTTAGATCACAACATAAAGACAAACATGTGATAAAAAAGATTTGTTAATAAAAGTTCTGAATCAAATTCTGAATCAAGTTCTAAAAAGCCAAATTTAATTTCGTGACAAAATTCAGAATTCCTTCTTTCATTACTAGTCTGAAAGGACCCATTTACAAATGGGTACCTAAAAATAAGTAGTTGTTTATGCAGATCCGTCATGTGTGGGTATTAGATTTTGGATGTTCAAGACACATGACACTTTACAAGTGTCTTCTGGCTGATTATACTAAGAGAAATGGAGGAACAGTTAGTTTTGGAAACAACGCTAAAGGATATGTTAGAGGATATGGAACTTTTATGAAAGGGGGTGTTAAAGGATTAAGACATAATCTGTTTAGGATAAGCCACTTCTGTGACAAGAGATGCACTATTCATTTTGATATAGAGTTTTGTCATGTTCTAAGTTCTGATGAGAAAGAAACTCTAACTGCTTATAGGGATGGTGACATTTATACTACAACCTTTATTGAAAAAGGTCAACTCAAGAGAGTATGCTACATTTCTAAACAAATGATAGAAGAAAGTTGGCTTTGGCACAGAAGAATGTCACATCTGAACTTCAAATCCATTAATGAATTAGAAAAGTAACATTCAGTTATAGGATTACCCAAGATTAGATTTCAAAAAGAAATTTTATGTTCTGCATGTGAACTTGGGAAAATCAAACGAAGTTTTCTTCTAAATGACAGAGAGAACTTAGGCAAATTTGCTCCAAAGGGTTTTTGAACCTTCTGAACCAATTCGAGTTGCTTTTGAACCTGTTCAAGATACTTCTAAACCAGAACAATCAACATCAGATGTAAATCCAATTATTGAGGGGGAGCCTTTAGATCTGAATTCAGAAATTGATGAATATGATACTGGTAATAATGTACTATATGTCCAACCACTTCCTAGTGTAAACAAATGGGCATCAAATCACCCTATTCATCAAATAATAGGTGATGCTACTAAAGGTGTTCAAACCAGATCTGCAACAGCAAATGAATGTCTATATGTAAAATTTCTAAGCAGCATTGAGCCAAAAAAACCAAGTGAAGCACTTGAAGATCCAAACTGGATATTATCTATGCAAGATGAGCTAAATCAATTTGAAAGAAACAAAGTCTGGAGGCTAATTCCTAGACCCAAGGGAAAATCCATCATTGGAACTAAATGGGTGTTCAAAAATAAAAAGGATGAAAATGGAATAGTTGTAAGAAATAAAGCAAGACTTGTTGCAAAAGGATATTGTCAACAAAAGGGTATAGACTATGATGAAACTTTTGCACGAGTAGCTAGATTAGAAGCAATAAGGATGTTTCTAGCCTATGCAGCTCATAAAAACATGAAAGTCTTTAAGATGGATGTTAAATGTGCATTTCTGAATGGAATTCTTCATAAAGATGTGTATGCTGATCAACCAGAAGGAATTGTTAGCAAAGAGTTTCCAGATCATGTCTACATTTTAGATAAGGCTTTATATGGTTTGAAACAAGCTCCTAGAGCCTGATATGAAACTCTCACAACATTTCTTCTGAATTCCAAATTCAAAAGAGGTACAATTGACACAACTTTATTTCTAAAAAAGGAAGGTGAGGATTTAATCTTAATACAAATCTATGTGGATGATATTATATTTTCTTCTACTAATCCAAAATTTTGTAAAAACTTTGAGACTATCATGCAATCTAAGATTGAAATGATTATGATAGGAGAGTTGAATTTTTTTCTTGGTTTACAAGTAAAGCAACTTCCCACAGGAATATTCATTAGTCAATCTAAGTATGTTCATGACTTACTCAAGAAGTATGATATGTTTGATTGTTCAAGTATCAAGACTCCATTGGGTACTGGTACTAAACTTGAACCAGATTTCAATGGCAAATCTATGGATCAAAAGAAGTACAAAGGAATCAATGGTTCTTTACTTTATTTAACAGTAATTAGACTAGATATAATGTTTGTTACATGTATTTGTGCAAGATATCAAGGTAATCCTAAAGAATCTCATCTTCTTGCTACTAAAAGAATTCTTAGATACCTTAAAGGATCTCCTTCATTGGGACTTTGGTATCCTAAGAGTTTTGGATTTCAGCTAACTACTTTCTGTTAGACCTAAGAAGTATGAACCATAAGATGGAAGTATGATGACGCGGCATACTCTTACTTTATGTGTGTACTTTTACAACTGAAATTTGTTATACGCTCCTACGTGCTGATGTGTCAGTTTGTAACTGGTTAGAATGTTGACTTTAAATTCATTGTATTAGTATAAATAGATTTGTCCTTTGAATGTAAAAGAAGTCGATCAATAGCATACTTGTGGAAAACATATTGCGCGTCTAATTTCAGTATTTGTAATCGATCCTCAAGGTTATCAATACAAACTCGATCTGTTCTTCATCTTCATTACTTACTATTTGTTTGTTACATAAATACTGTGGTTAATTGTTTTAAATTGCTTCCGCTTATACTTTGATTCTCAAATCTTTCAATTAACTGGTTAGAAAGGGATCTGGGTTCCAACAATTGGTATCAGAGCCTGATAATCAATCTATTGATTATTAGATCTCTTCCTTTTGGAGAAATCTCTTTTCTATTCAAGAGTATTTTTCAATTTTAAGCATCTGTTCTTCACTCAACCCTGTTTTACGAGATTTTGTAAAATTCATTACAATTCTCTCTAAATCTATGGTAATTCCTGCTTAAAATTGAGTTTAGTAAGTACCTTGTCTCATTTCGATCGTTTTGAAATTAATTTGATTCATATTTCAAATAATCTTCAATCAATTTCAAAATCTCTGTTTCTAACAATATGGCGAATTCAAATTTGAACGCTGTATACACATCTGGTTCTCTGACTAAACCTCCCACTCTAATTCGTGATGAATATCCACAATGGAAAATTCGGATGATCAACTTTTTTGAAGGATTAGATGCTGATCTATATCCTATTGTTCAAAATGGCCCATTCGTTCCAATGATAATTATCCCAAGGGTACCTGCTACAGCAGTGTCTGATGAAGTTCCTTCTAGGAGTATTCCAAAATTAAGGGATAATTGGACAGATCCAGAGAAAGCTAAGGTTGAATTGTCCAGAAAAGCTAAAAGTTTGTTGATCATGGCTATTCCAAATGATATATTTCAATCTTTGGATTCCTGTGATAGTGCCAAGGAACTATGGGATCAATTAGAGAACATACTGGAAGGTGGGGCGAAGATGAAGAAAAACAGAAGAGCTCAAGCTCTAAATGAGTATAATAGCTTCCAAGCCAATCTTGAAGAGTCTCTGGAACAGTTCTATCATAGACTTAATTCCTTAATTAATCTATGTAAAAGGTGTGACATTATTCGATCAAAGGAAGACAACAACGTTCTATTTCTTAAAAGATTGAATCCAGAGTGGTCAAATATTTTTATGTCCCTTCAAGCAAATCAAGACCTTGAGCAATGGTCTCTGCATGATGTTTTTGGTACATTGCAAGCCCATGAGAAAGAGGTTGTTCAGAAGAAAACAACTATAGGTGGACCTCTGGCTTTGATCTCTGAATATAAGGGAACGACCAGAAGAAGAAATGAAGAAAGAAGAAAAAGCAAGGCATTCATATCAGAGGCTATTCCAGAAAGCGATTGTGATTCTGACAGTGAAATCAAAGCCTTTGCTGATTCTTTGGCTCTTATTACCAAACAATTCACTAATAGGTTTGGGAATCAATCATTCCAGGGAAATAGAAGATCTGATCGATCTACTAATTCTCCCAAACAAAAGATTCAGAGAATTGAGAAATCTGAAGCAGAGAAGAAGGAAGATGAGATGAAGAAGAAAGATGTATGTTATAGATGTGGCAAGCCAGGACATTATTCTAAGGATTGCAGAGGAACTCTGGATAAAGACAAGACGTATTACAAGAATAAATACAAGTACAATGTTACTGAAAGAGCTCATTATGCTGAGAAAGAAAACTGGCTAGGAGATGAGTCTAGCGGTGATGAGGCCATGTTTTGTGGGATGGCAAAGACAAATGAGTCAGAAGATCAACCTTCTGAATCACCGGTTAGCACTTTTCCTGAATCATCTGAACTTGAAAACACAATTGTGATTTTATCAAGCATTTTTGAAGAACTAAAACAAAAGCTCACTATTGAAAAGAAATTACGAAAAGGTATTGAAAAAACTCTTTCTACAACACAAAGGGAAAGAGATATTTATAAAAGGGAGATGGATATTTTAACAGAAGAAAAACTGGAACTAAGCACTAAAAAAGAAAAGATTTCCACGACTTTAAAAAATATTGAAGTCAAGCTCAAAAAGGAGAACTTAAATTTTAAAAAACTTTTGGAACAAAAAGATAAGGAGATTCAAGATAAGGAAAGTGACAGATTAAATTCTGTAGCACTTAAAAATTATTTTCAAAAAGAGAGAGAATTTTTGCATATTGAACTTCAAACAAAAAAGCTACAAATTAAAACATATTTGGATGCTCAAAAAGTTCATGACAAAATTGATACACAAGTAGGGAGATCTGGACTTGGTTTTGAGGATTTAGATCCCTACACGTGTGAAAAAAGGTCTACCTTAGATTCTGTTTTCTCTATGGGACAAGAACAGAAGCCAGTGTTTCCAACTTTATATGCACAATCAATCTTCGAACGATCAAAACATGAAAATCGTCATCATCAACGAAAACTCAAGTTCAAAAATATTGGTCTATTCATCTGGAAAAACAAACGTTGATCTAAGTAATATTCAGAAGAAGGATGATGTTTTCAAATTTGGCTTGAATGCTCATATAACTTTGAATCCAGAAGCTGATACCTTTATTCCTACACAAGTAGAAGAAGAGTTACGACTTAGTTTTGAAAATGATATTCTCTCAACTCTGGATAAATGCTTTAAACAGGAACATGAAAATGTTCTGCAAATTTCTTGAGAAAACAATCCAGAGATATTGCCTTGTTCTTTAATAGACTTACATCTTTCTGAATCTCAAGATAATTTGGAAGTAATCACATATCCTTGGGAGACTGATGATCAAGATGAAGATTTCTTTGATAATTCTGAAAAGTACTTTTCTAATTTAGAAAATCAATCTCCACCCATTTACACTAAGTCTCCAGAGTTCATCAAAAATAAGGATGCTCCTTTCATATATACTAATGAATCTCTGGAAATCAGAGCCTCTGATAAAAATGTTGAAAAACATTTCAGTGGCATACCGATACTCTCTACTTCCTCAATAGGATAGAGAAAATCTGTATCTATTCATCCAGACTTCATAGGGATGTGTATTAAAGCCAAATCCTGTCTTGAACTTGAGAAAGAAGAAAATCTCAAAAAAAAAATTGAAAGCTAAACAATCTCCAAAACCCAATCTTCCAAAGTTTACTTATGTTCAAAAGAGAAAATGGAAATCTAATCTCTCTGCTCCTGCTTCAGTAACTTCGAAAGCTCCTAAGAAGGTAAATCAGAGGAAGCCTCTGCTGAAGAACATTTCAGATTCTGAAAATAAGGCTAGTTTAGATAGGAAGTTCTATAGAACTGCTGATACTAGAAAAGACAGTATTAAAAAAAATTGTAGTTATCATTATCTTAATGAACATTCAATGCAATCTTTGCTGTCTCAGAATTCTGAATGTTTTTTTATAGTTCTTAAAATTAAAACAATTTTTCTTGCGGACCTCTGATTAGTCAAATGCAAACTTCTAGTACTTCAAAAATAAACCAAAGAAAAACAATCAGATTAAAACTGCAAAGAAGAACCCTCTACCTCTTGCTAACTTAAATCAAGAGAAAATTAAAAGGCTTGACAAACCCAAAACTAACATTAAAGGACCAATAATGAGATGGGTACCTAAAAAACTCTGATTGTAATTGCAGAAGCAACGTGTGCACATCTGGTATCTTGACTCTGGATGCTCGAGACACATGACTGGATCAAAAAAACTTACTCTCCCAATTCAAAGATAAATGTGGTAGAGCTGTAATGTTTGGTGATAATGGTAAGGGTCAAATAAAAGGCTACGGTACTTTACAAGAAGGTAATATTACCTTATCTAAAGTAGCTCATGTTTCTGGATTGAAACATAACTTGCTAAGTGTAAGTCAACTTTGTGATTCTAAAATACTTGTTGTATTTGATGAAAAACATTGTTACCTATTTTCTAAGGCAGGTGAGGAACTATGGAGAGCTGACAGAAAAGGTAATCTATATATGATGAATTTCACATCCAAGGATGGTAAAGAAACTCTCTGTCTTATCTCCAAAAAGAGTGAAATTGCATGGTTATGGCATCATAAAATGTCTCACTTAAACTTCAATAATCTTGAAATGCTTGTCAAACAAAATTTAGTAACTGGTCTTCCAAATGTCCATTTTCAAAAAGATCACCTCTATCCTGCATGTGAAATGGGCAAAATTAAACGAGCATCTCATAAAACTAAAAGTGATCATTCTTGCACTCGACCTCTTCAATTGTTACATGTTGATCTCTGTGGTCCTATTGCAATTCAGAGTCTCTCTGGTAAAAAATATATTCTGGTACTTATTGATGAATTTTCCAGGTGTACTTGGCTCGCATTTGTAAGACAAAAATCAGAGGTGCCGATTGTTTTACAGAATATGATAACCAGAATCCAAGTTCTTCTACACCAGAAGATTCAACATCTCAGAAGCGACAACGGTACTGAATTCAAGAATGCCAAGCTTGAAGCATACTTTGTTGAAAATGGAATCACACAAAATTTCTCTATTGTACGCACTCCTCAACAGAATGGTGTCGTTGAACGTCGCAACCGAACCTTGGTAGAGGCAGCCAGAATGATGCTTGCAGCTTCTGGTCTTCCCATTCATTTCTGAGCAGAAGCTGTAGCTACTGCTTGTTTCACTCAGAATCGTTCCATAATTGTCAAGAGGCATCTCAAAACCTCTTATGAGCTTATCAAGAAAAGAAAACCATCTGTCAAATTTTTTCATATTTTTGGTTGCAGGTGTTTTATCTTAAATGACAGAGACACTCTTGGTAAATTTGATCCAAAATTAGATGAAGCTAAATTCTTAGGATATTCGTTATACTCTAGAGCTTTTCGAGTTTTTAACTTACGTACTAAGACTATTATGGAAAGCATTAACATTGATTTTGATGATCAAACCCAACTGACTTCTGAGTATTCTATTTCAGAACTCAAACTTAATACAGTGACTTTTGATTATCTTTCAGGCTCTAGAGAATTCGAGATCGATGCCATTTTTCAAGACTTTCTGGGCGAAGAGATATTTTCAGAACAAATACCCAATGCTCCATCCTTAAGTATTTCTGAAGTTCTTCACACCTCTGGCATAACTCTCTCTGGTCCTACTATTTCTGTTGCAAGTTCCCCTGTCACTTCTGCTCTTCCAATCTCATCACATGATAGTTCAGAAGCTACTTCTGTGCCTTCATCTGAGGGGGAGACTTTAGATACACTAATTCCGGATGAAGTTATTCAATCTTCTGAAACAGAAGTTCAGGCTCAACAAATACCATAAATAAAGATGACAAGATGGACTAAATCACACACTCAAGATGTCATCATTGGCAGTCCATCTGAGGGTATTAAAACAAGATCAGCTACTGCTAATGAAGCATTCTATGTCCACTTCCTTAGAATGATCGAACCAAAGCACGTTCTTGAAGCCTTGATAGAACCAAGTTGGCTGGAAGCTATGCAAGAGGAATTACTTCAATTTGAATGTAACAAGGTGTGGAACTTAGTACCTTTACTAAAAGGAAAAATTGTTATTGGTACTAAGTGGGTCTTTAGAAATAAAAAAGATGAAGACGGGATAGCGATCAGAAATAAGGCTCGTCTGGTGGCTAAGGGGTATTGTCAAGAAGAAGGCATTGCCTATGATGAGACATTTGCCCCTGTTGCAAGACTTGAAGCAATACGACTATTTCTGGCTTTCTCTGCATACAAAAACTTTAAAGTATATCAAATGGATGTTAAATGTGCATTTCTGAATGGTTATCTCAAAAAAGAGGTGTACGTTGAACAACCTACTGGTTTTAAAGATGCAAGCCATCCAGAATACGTTTATCTTCTTGACAAAGCGTTATATGGTTTAAAGCAAGCACCAAGAGCCTGGTACGAACGCTTATCCAAGTTTCTGATTAGAAAAGGTTATGAGAAAGGTAAGATTGATACCACACTGTTCATCAAAAGAGGCAAAGGTATGTTAACTATTGTTTAAATTAATGTGGATGACATAATTTTTGGCTCTACTCATCAAACTGAAGTAGATTTGTTTTCTGCATTGATGGAAAAGGAATTTGAAATGAGTATGATGGGAGAACTAACATTCTTTCTCGGACTCCAGGTAAAACAAAATACCGATGGTATTTTTATTAACTAAGCAAAGTATGTTTCTGACAATGTCAAGAAATTTCATTTTCACAATTCATCACCTATGAAAACACCTATCTCTCCTAGTATGAAACTAGGTCCTGATTCTTCTGGGAAACCAGTAGATGTTACGGGCTACAGAGGTATGATAGGTTCTCTTCTGTCTTTAACTGCTAGTAGGCCTGGTATTATGTTTGCCACCTACCTCTGTGGTCGATATCAAGCATATCCAAAAGAATCTCATTTGGCTGCTGTTAAAAGAATTTTTAGATATTTAAAGGGAACTCCTTCATTGGGTCTCTGGTATCCTAAAAACTCTGGGTTTGATTTAATGGCATATACAGATTCTGATCATGCAGGATGTAAGCTTGACAGAAAAAGTACCTCTGGTAGCTGTCAACTTTTGGGAAATAGACTTATCAGCTGGACATCCAAGAAACAAAATTGTGTCTCAACATCTACTGCAGAGGCTGAATATGTTGCTGCTGCTAGTTGTTGTTCACAAGTTATTTGGATGAAGACTCAACTCAGAGACTATGGTCTGATATATGATAAAATTCTCATCCTATTTGATTCAGAGAGTGCCATAGCCATCACTGAAAACCCAGTTCAGCACTCCAAAACAAAGCACATTGATGGTAGGTATCATTTTATCAAAGATCACGTAGAGAAGGGCACAACAGAAATGTATTTTGTCTCTACTAATTATCAACTTGCTGATATTTTTACAAAAGCTCTGGATGAGAAGCGTTTTAAGTTTTTAATCAGCAAGTTGGGGATGATAAATATGTAAATTATTTTTTCTCTGTTTTTGTGTGCTTTTATCTTTTATTTTTCATTGACTTAAAGCTGTTAAGAAGCTTCTGATTACTTCTGATGATTTCATCCATAAGCATCCAGAAATCTCTGATCACTTCTGATAATTTCATCCAGAAGTACCCAGAAGTCTCTGACCACCTCTGTTTCTTGTTGAGCATTTTTATTCTTTTATATCCATGTGATAACAGAGAGGAAGCATTACTTGAAAAGCAAAGGGGGAGAATGATATAACTTCTGAGGGGGAGCTCCGAGTTTGTTTCCAAGGGTAGAAAAACTAAGTCTAACTTCTGTTAGCTGTCTTCTGAACTTTTTCTTTCTTTAAAATTGTTTTACATCTGTTCTTCTGATTAACAATTGTCGTCAAGGTTATTTAGAATTTTCAGAATTAATTTAATCTTTTTTCTTGAAATATTATTCCTTTAACATTTTTGGGTCAAATTTATTTTCCTACTATTTGTCGACTTATTTTTCTTCTGAAATTTTAACATCAATAAGTCTATTTTAATTTACTCTTGCCTTCAAGGTTACTTTAAAATTTTCTTATTTTTTTTAATTTCTTAATAAACATCTGTCAATAAATATTGAACTTTCATTTGGATCAAAACTGCTTTATTTAACCAAATGTCTGATTTTAACTTCATTAAAAAGATTTATTAATCTCAAAAATTGTTTTTAATCAATTAAAATGATATTTTTATTGATTAATTACTAATTTTTCTTATTAATTTCTTTTTAATTTTTTTTTCTCGGGGTTAATCAAACGGATTAACAAAGATAAACCTTTCAGTGACTCATCAATCCTTGTGCTAAGTCATCATTTTCATGATTTTATGCTTTACACGCGTCCTTCATCGTACATGTTGACTTTAAATTCATTGTACTAGTATAAATAGATATGTCCTTTGAATGTAAAAGAAGTCAATCAATAGCATACTTATGGAGAACATATTGCGCGTCTAATTTCAGTATTTGTAATCGATCCTCAAGGTTATCAATACAAACTCGATATGTTCTTCATCTTCATTACTTACTATTTGTTTGTTACTTAAATACTGTGGTTAATTGTTTTGAATTGCTTCCGCTTATACTTTGATTCTCAAATCTTTCAATTAACTGTTTAGAAAGGGATCTGGGTTCCAACACTTTCACAGATGCAGATCATGGTGGATGCAAATTAGACAGGAAAAGCACATCTGGATCATGTCAATTTCTGGGAGATAGGCTTGTTAGCTGGTCTTCAAAGAAACAAAATTGTGTTGCAACTTCAACTGCTGAAGCTAAGTATGTTGCTGCTGCTGTTTGTTGTTCACAAGTAATCTGGATGCAAGTTCAATTAAAAGACTATGGCTATACATTTGAAAAGATTCCACTTTATTATGATTTAAAAAGTGCTATAGTCATAACAGCTAATCGTGTTCAACATTCAAAAACCGAGCATATTGATGTCATGTATCACTTCATCAAAGATCATGTAGAAAAAGGTAATATAGAAATGTTTTTTGTTCAAACAGATTATCAATTGGCTGATTTATTTACCAAAACTCTTGATGAGAAAAGATTCAATTTTCTGGTAAGTAAATTAGGCATGGTGAATCTTTCTGAATAATTCTGATACTTAGAAAAAGGGTTAAAAAATTAACTTCTGAAATAAGTAGTTCAGAAATCTGAAAAACCAAATTCAGAAGTTCTGAATTTTGTTTCTCAGAAATCTGAATCTTCTATTTCGGAACTTAATATTGTTGTTGAGATTATATTTTTGAGTTTCAATTCATTTAATTCACAAATAATATAGTCTCATCTTTGAAACTCTAAAGTATTAGTAACTACCTCTTTTATTACATTTCTATAAAGCATTTTTCAAGGGGGAGTTTTTCATATCTTTTACAATATATGATTCAAGGGGGAGTATTTGGATTTTATACTTCGAGTATTATTCTTTTGAGAAGCTAATATTGTCTCTTGAGTGATATTTCTGATACATATCTGAACAGATGATTGTTGGATTTAAGCTTAATCACTTGAATGTATGGACAAACATTTAAGAAGAAACTATTTTTCAATTGTTCAAACTACTTCTGGATAGTAAAACTCAATTTCTGAATTTAGAAGTATGATTTTAAATGATTTTCAAAGTTCAGAAGTTTTGCCAGCTTCTGAACTGTCAGACTCAGAAGTTATTCTCAGAAGTTCAAAGTTCAGAAATTTCTTTTCAAAGATGATGACTAAGTGTGCGCGTGTGCCAGCTGTTATAATTTCATTCGTCGAGCATTAATCACTTCATAAACGTTCTAGTTATCAAGTTTAACCGCTGTAACTCATGATTAAGAACCTATCACAATTACTTTTTAGCTACTTTTCTGCCACGTGTCCCACGACTATCATCCATATCATAAATAACATGTCTTCGTCATCATTACCATTCCTGCGGATTTTCCCTCCGAAATCTCTTTTCTAAACTCTTCGAACTACAATCCACTTCTGATCTTCAATTTCTCTCGAAAATGTCTACCTCAAATGTTAACCTACCCATTTAAACCTCCAAATCATGTTTTAGTGGAAGTGATGATGGATCATAGACCGCCGGATCATTCAAAATTGTGCCTTAGAATGTTGTGATTGGATCCATTGAAATTACTCTGCCTAATGACCCAACTCTTGAAGATACTGAAACCAAAAGCAATACTGAAGTTGGTGCTTCAAATCCAATTTCAAACCATAACCCTAATAATGCTGCAATTAAGGCAAATAAAAATCAACCTATTGAGGTTGTTTCTGAATCTGTAAGGGAAGTTAATGAGTCTCAAAGCAATGCTAGAGCTGTTTCTGAATCATTTGGTCCTGACCAAACCAGAATGCAAATTCCTGCTTCCAAAGGATTGGCAATCAAGAGAAATAATTATGCTTTAAATCTAAGATCCACTGATTTCACTGAGGATCAACAAATACTCACTGAAATTCTGAAGAAACATCCATTCAGGTCAATGCTTACCAAGAAGTTTCAAGTTCCTGAAGAGTATTTACAACAATTATGGAATATATAGAAGATTCTGGTGAACTCTCTTTTCATGTGGCTGGTTATAGATTCTGCATTAAAGAACCAGACATAAGAAGCATTCTGAATCTTCCAGAGGCTGATGGAGGTGTAGGCAAAACTCATTTTGATGTTATTCCATCAAATTCTGAAATGATCACTGATTTCATGAACCTAGGATACTTAGAAGATATTTCCACTCTAAGTGCATTCAGAAGAAAGAATCTTCTACCTATCTGGTATTCTCTGTTTTCAATTCTTAACACTTGCTTATCTAGTAAAAGTTCTAGTTGGATCAGGCCTCAACAAATGGAAGGATCATATTTCATGGTATATCTCATAATATGCACTATGACTATGTTGTTTTGATCTATGAGGAGTTAAAGACCGTTGTTTTGAAGAAATCCACTTATACTTATATTCCATTTCAAAGAATCTTTCAAATCTTTGTTAAAGGAGCAATGAAAACTGTGTCTGCTATTCCAAGACTTGAAGATGCAGTCCATGTTCCTTTATTCTCAATGGACAATCTGAGGCCACCAAGGCAAAAACTTGTTTTTCCAAGAGCAATCCCTCTTCCAGAGGCACTTAGATCATATGTGAATCCTCAAAATAAGATATTGATCGAGTACTGTGAATCCATGGGATTACCTCTACCAGTTATCCCTGCCCAGGATTCAATTTCCAGTGAAGAGCATGGTGAGGGGTCTAGACAAGTTCAAGAGAGAGGGGAGGAAGTTCATGGTGGGGAACAACCTCAGAGAGCTAAGAGGAAAAATGAAAATGAGAGAGAGGGCAGAAAAGTGAGAAAAAGAATTGATGAGGGGAGAACACAAGTAAAAGAAAAACAAACTTTGGTGGATAACATTGAAAAAGCCAGTGAGCCCAAAATATGTTATTCCACACTCTTTGGTGGATAACATTGAAAAAGCCAGTGAGCCCATGGAAACTCTTGTTAACCCCTCCAGCCACTCACCCATCTCTCAACAGATGGATGTTTCAATAACACTTATGGGGCACGCAGCTAATCAACCATCAAGACCCCATTTGGAGGATTTTGCTGTTGAAACAGAAGGATATATGTCCCCCCTTCATCATTCTGAGCACATTGAGTCTGAGTGTCCACTCAATATTGAGCCTAAAATAGCACATGATGCTAATATCTTTCACACTAGCACAAGTCTTTCAGACTTTCATACGCAAAGTGTTAGTCACATTGCATAGTCTGAGTGTCCACTCAATATTGAGCCTAAATTTCAGACCTTTTTTTTTAAAAACCTATGCGAAGATAAGTCTTGGGTAAAAGACGTGCGCGGATGATATCGTGCGAAGGCTCTTTGTGCGAGGTGTACAAGGTTTACGAAGCTCGGTTAAGGTTTTCTGAAGACGTGCGAGGCCTGGATATCCTCACGCACGCTTTGTCCGAGGGTTTACTATTTAAGGTGATGCTCAAAGGTCTGCATAAGGTTAAGTTAGGAGCATACAAACTTGAAGGTGACGCTCAAAGGTGGTCGCATACTTTCAGACAAGCTAAGGATGATGCATATATTAATGACCTCTAGAGGATGGTATTCCATGAGGTATTCTATCAACAATATTTTTCAACTGCTGATAAAAATGCATATATAAGAGGGTATGCTATGATTCGTCAACGGGATGATGAGTCTGGAGTACGTGGCAAGATTTTTGAGGCTTGCAAGATTTGCTGGAGCATTTGCGGGGACACCGGTAGCGCATACAAAAAATTTAAATGGTCGTAAATTTTAAATATCGTTCTTGGATAATTAATGAAAATTTCACTGATGTGTCATAAGCAGCAAATGCAGCTAAAAATATAGAAATGGAACGACTTGATTATCAAGCCTCAACACAAGAAAGTAGCAAGAAAAGAAATAGGGATAGTCAACCGGTCCAACATGAAGAGAGAAAAGGACATCAATAAAGGAATGATCGCGAGAACTAATGGAACCGTAATGGTAATAATAGACAAGACGCATGGTGTGCACAAAATCTCAACAAGGTCAAGGACAAAATCGAAATAACTACCATGGACAAGTTAGTACGGGAAACCCGAATAATAATCCAGTAATGCCATGTAATAAATGTTGGTCTTATCATCCAGGCAAGCCTTGTTATCAAGATTTAGGGGCATGTTTTACTTGTGGTTAACAAGGGCACAAAGCAAAAGATTGCACAGTGGAAAATAACAACGATAATAGTGATGGTGGATATAAGCAACGTAATGCAAATGAAGTGGTAGAGTGTTTGCTTTAACCGACAATCAAAGTGGAAATGCCTAAGAAACCATTTTAAACTGTTTATTATTATTATTATTATTATTATTATTATTATTATTATTATTATTATTATTATTATTATTATTATTATTATTATTTTGTGTTAGGGTAGAATGTAATATTCGGTATTTAGGGATCGAAATATTTTTTTACTAGAGGTGGGTTTTAACATCTTAGAAGTTTAGGGGCTTATGTTGATAAGTGTGCAATCATAGAATTTAACCAAATTAGATAATTAAAAAAATAAAAATAAAAGAAAATTGAGTGTTCTGTAACCGCATCCTTACTTCTTCTATGATACTAGAATTTCAATCCATGCTTATCCTAGGCTTAGGTTTACCCCTTTATATATATATATATATATATATATATATATAGCAAATTAATTGGTGAGTTTTCTTTTGTTGCAAATCTGATTCAAGCTTAATTTTGGGTCACAGTTTGAAGGTAAATTTTCAACTACAATATTCATATAAAGTTGTTATTGTATTATCGATTTCATGTTTTTGACTGGGTTTTTCTAATTTATATCTGGGATTTTGGAAGTTTTTAGGATAACACCATTAATGGTGGTTTAATCCAATTTTAAAGTAACTCAAGTACAACTATTTTTTCTTTGATGTCTTGATAAAATAGAGGATTCATGTATAAAAATATCATACAAGCGATTTTTACATAAAACCATATCAAAACCCAAGGATTTTGGAAACTGGATAAGAAAAGTGTATATATATACACACACATGGTTACTGGTTCATGCTTTGAGGCAAACAACCTTTTCAGGTTGTTCTGTTTAGACCCCCAACCTTTGATTTATTTACCGTTTGGTCAAATATTGCTCTGTCAGTTTTATACCCCACCTTTTAGACAATTACCGATTAGACTCCGTTGTTAACATTTGTTATATTTAAATTTTTTTGTGAATCATTCGTTTCAATCGCTTCATTGGTTAATAAATTGCATTTCGATCCTTGAAATACGTTCGTAATAATTTCGTTGCTAGTCAAAATTTTGATATTTGAGATCTTTAATTCGATTTGCGGTGTTGGCTTATTTTATATGAGAAATACGTTTTTGGCTTTCCGATTTGTTAGGATCTTGATGTATGGTGAATATACTCGGAATTGAGGTTGATTCTATATTCACCATGCATACTTAGAACCCTTTTTGTTAGATAGTTTGGAGAATAGGAAAACCGAGTTAACCACCTGTAGGGGTTCTATAGGCATGCCATTGTGGCGCCAGTGGCGTGACACTATCCGTGGCGGTGTGATTAGTCCACGACGTCTTCTTCCGATTTTTATGTGCTCTGTTGAGAGATGGCCATAGTGTTGGTCCCAAAGGAGTCTACAAGAGTTCAAGGATATATAAACAGTTTGTAGAAAGGGGCACTACTAAAAAATTGAGTATTTTCAACGGAAATTAATTTTCAACGGAAAATGTCGTTGAAAATTTTCAACGAATTTTAGAGGATTATTGACAGAACATAAATTTTCTACGAATTTCATTGAAAATCTCTCACAAACATATATGCATTTTCGACCAAAAAAATTTCAACGACGAATGTCTCGTCAAAAAGTTTTTGGTTGAAAATGCATTTTGTGAGAGATTTTCAACGTAAATTCGTTGAAAATTCGTAGAAAAATTATGTTTTGTTAATAATCTCTTTAAAATTCGTAGAAAATTTTCAACGACATTTTCCATTGAAAGTTTTCGTTGAAAATACTCAATTTTCTAGTAGTGGGGGTTGAATACAAACAAATAGAATTTTATTTTTTAAATGAGTTTAAATTAAATAAACAAATTTACAGTTACAAGCAGAATTAGAACAAGTTTATCAACCTATTCTATTGTAACTAAGACACACACAGATTTGATGCACAAGAATATAAGGAAGAAAAGAAGCAGAGGTTATAGAAAGGAAATAGTATGCATGAGGATGAAGAAGATATCTTCATCCTATTTATACCCGTTTGCATTTAATGCAAGACAAAAGGTATATGCCATGCGTCAAGCTTTCATACGAAGCTTGTCCTTTGTCCAAAAAGCAACCTTGTATTTGGCCGCGTGTGCACGGTACCATATCAGATATGATGGGGACATAAGAGACAATTCGTACGTCCTTTTCTGACACAGTATAAGGTTTGACTTTTGTGCACCGAGGATAAGATCAACTTTAATCTTGTTTGAGAAGCTTCACTTGATCGCTGAACTTGAAACTTCAAGGATGAGCTTTCGAAGTATCACTGAGGCTTCACAAGAATTCACACTGATTTAGATAATCCTTGCTATCACTGAACCGCTTCAGATCACTTGCTGATTATCTCTTTCTTCAGCTTGGTCTTCGACTTTCGCTGAATGTACTTTTGGTGTGATAGATGATCTTCAGGTCTTCAGGGATAGACTTGAAGTTCCTGAGCTTCAGCGATCGCTGATAGCAATCAGCGGATGCAATCGCTGAATTTGTACTTAAGTCTACACAGGAATTTTCACTAAGTATTGAGAGGAATCATATTCAAATCACTGAGAGGAGTTATGACCAACAATCTCCTCCTACTTGATTATGATTAAGCAATAAGGGAAAATTTCTTGAAGGGATTAGTAAGGACTTAAGAAATATTCTAAATAAAATTTCTAAGTACTAACCTGTGAGTTCTTTTCCAGCTATGCTAATTGTGATATTGAGTTTCATTTATAAGAATATGAATTCTCAATTTACATAAGTAAAAGCTTTAAGTACATTCACTGATTTAAATTTCAGAGAGAAATATCTGTGAGTTAAAGGTTTGTAAAGAAAAATAGAACTCTTATGTTCATTGTCCCATTTACTATTTTCAGGGATCTTTTCAGTACACATGTTAGGACCCAAACAATCAAGATATCAATATATGGAAAGATTAGAACATTAATATGATAGCCAAATGTCGTATGTATTGATAGGATGAACATTATTACAAAATATGTCTTTACAAGGCTTATGGGAAACGTTAGTTATAACAATCTATTTATACAAGTAGTAGAAAGACTAAAGTAACAGTACATTTATGACAGACAAGTTCAGAACATGTTCTGAACTCCTTCAGATCTTCTTCAGAAGAGTCTTCAGTACTTATTCAGAACCTCTTCAGAATATCTTCAGAACTTCTGAAGTTGACGCTTCAGAAGTTATGCCTTATGTTTTTGTCTTTTCTTCTGAGTTCTGAATCTTCATTCTTCAGATCTTTATATCTTCAGAAGCCAGTGCCTTTTGAAGCTATTATGATATCTCTATCAATCTCTCCCTTAGCTTCAAAAGTTCATATCATACTTCCAGAAGTTCAGAATTTCTCTAACATCTTTCAGAATTAAGCTTCTGTATTCAAGTAATGATTCAGCAATTCTAACCATCTCTTTTGCAAGCTTCTTGTGCTTCTCCCAATCTTCATTGCTCAGATTCTTTGGTCTTCTATTTTGTCTTTTTACCAAACGATCTTTGATTGCCATGAGAGTTCAATTGCAACATTTGTGGAGTTCTTCAAATCTCACAAATAATAATTCTTCAAAGCATTTGCAAACGAAACCTGGAGGTTGAATTACTAAAGTACTCTTCTTCAGGTTCTGAATATCTAGTAAGCTCAGATTTGGTTTGCTCAAGTGTTCTTGTTTCTTGTTCAGAACATAAGCAACCTGAAAATCAATCTTTGCAGCCCATATAAATTCTCTGTACAAGCCATCTCTGAGGATTGGAAATGATTTTCTGAACTTGGTGATTGAATCATGAAAAGGATAAAGACTTCTGTAAACTCTGAGTAGATCTCTGAGATTCACATTCTGGAAATCAGCTTCAGAAAAGGTAGAAATCTCACCATTTTGTCTTTCAACTGTAAAGAATGCATACTTGTAATTTTGTCTAGTTTTCAAGTCAGCATTAATTACCTTGACCACTGGACTTTCATTTCTTGCTTCATTAATTAGAATCCTTATCTTTCTAATGATATCTGAGTATCATTGTTTCCAACCAAAGGACTTTTGAATCCAACAATCAGTATAGTTGAACTTTTGTTCATATTCCATGAACATTTCTGGATGGAAATATTCAAGAAACATGGTGAAAGCACTTTCTTCTATTCTTTGAACTTGCAGTTGTTCCTCTTCAGATATTTGCTCTAAAGGAACCAACTGTTCAGAAATAGCTTCAGAAATTACTTCTTTCCCTTTCTCTTTATCCTTCTGACTTGGTTCAGAACTTTCAATGTTCAGAGAAAACTTCAGAATTTCCTCCAAAGTCTTGTTTCTTTGAGTGAATTTGGAAATCATAAGTATCACTAAGTATATAATCAGCTCCTCTGATCTTGTTTTCTCTTTTGTGACCAGCTGGATAACTTTTCCTTACAATTTCCCTGAAATGAACTCTTTCTTTGATCATATATATGATTTCTTCTTTGACATCTGAATCTTCAATATAATCCATTGCATAAGTAAGAAACCAATTCAGAGTTGAGTTAGAGTATTTTGGAATATCTGAAATCAAAAAAGTTTTATTTCCATCTGCTGTGTATCTGAACCCAAGATCTGGACTAGTGAACACTCTAGTTATTGTATTTTCAAGGTTTACAGGTTCCAACAGATTCACTTTTGATAAACCAAATTCCAGAGCTAATTGAAAGTCATGCTTGATGATGTTCCTTATGTAGATTCCCAGAATTCTTCTAACTTCAAAAACAAGTTCAACTTCACTTCTGGTTTTATACATATGAAAGTGAATAACTTCAGGAAACTCTAAACTTATTTCTCCACAAAGAAACATATCTTCCTTTTCATAGATTTGATCTAGAATAGGTTCTTCAAGAAGAGGAATATCAATTTTGGGAATTGTAATGCACGATCTGACTCTTACTTCAAAATTTCCAGAGTAGACCATCAGAATTTCATCTGCAAGTTCAGTTCCTCCCATGTGACCCAGATCAACTTCAAGTTCAACATATTCATTTGGTTGATTAAGAAAATCTCTGAAGACTGAAAATCTGTTATCCAAAAGTCTACACTCCAGACTTCTTGGTTTATTTAGAAACAGATGTACCCAACAAAATTGATTTAGAATATTCCACAATCCTTTAGAGGATCTTCTGAATTCTTCACTCAGAAGTTGTTGAGGCTTCCAAATTACTAAGTCTTTTATCTCTTCTGAGGTTTCTCCCATATTTGCTTCAGACCTGTCTTCTTCAAACATAATAACATCAGAAAGGTCACTTGACTCTCCAATGACACCTTCAAATGCAAGGTATTCCCTTAGCATTTCTTCAAATGCAAGGTATTATCTGAGCTTAAGTTACCTTCAGAATCAAAGGATAACTTCTCTGTTTCATACCCTTCTTCTATCATTTCTTCAGAAGTATGATCATTTACCTCTTGTCCCTCATGTTCTGTTGATAAGATATCTTCTATAGCTTCTGAAACTCTATTAGATGCTTCACCAACATTCTGAGCATCTTCAGAAGTTTTCTCAGAACTTTGAACTTGAACATTTTCAGCATTTTCTGGTTCAGATACTTTCTGTCTTTTCTCCCCCTCTTGATTATCAGGATCCTGATCATCAAGAACCCTTTTAGAAGTATCTGATTGAACCCTACACTCTAGAGCAGACAATCTTGTGCTTAAATCTGTCTGAGAACTCTGAATAGAAGAAAGTTGATTCAAAATCTGAGTAATATCGTCCTTTGTTGCAAAAGCTGGTTGAGTAGATGAATAAGAAGGCTGAGAAGATTTCAGAGAAGAAACAGATGAAGCCACTTCAGAAAAAGCAGTCAAAAGTGCTTGTTTAAAAGAATTCAGATCATTAGATGATTGAAGTTGAAAATCAGTCAACTTATTTACCATACTCTCCCCTTGTTGATCCAACCTATCCTCCATCACTTTTTTTGGTTGTATCCGTCAATTCTTTGATGTCCTTCTGAATCTTTGCAAATTCAGAAGTACATAAATCTTTGAATTCTGTGAATTCAGAAGATGTGGGTAAGGTTCCAAGACCAACAGATGGTCTTGTTTGCAGTCCTTCAGAAGAAGGCTGGCCTGTATATGCCACATAGACATCATGAACCACATTTGATTCTGTGAATGGGGCTTTTGTGATGTTCACCCCACCAGGTCTTCCAACTAATCCTTGATATCCAGAAATAGAAATATCTATAGTTGTTGATGCAATGTGACAAACACTTTGCTTAGTGACATCTGGAAGATGTGTGCTAGTGTGAATGGATTCCACATTAAGTGGTTCAGTAGGCTTAAAATTGAGGGGACCCTCAGACTCAATGTGCTCAAAATGGTGAAGGGGGGACATATATCCTTCATTTTCAAGAAAAGGAACCTCCAATTGGGGTCCTAATGGATTATAAGCTGCTTGCCCCATATGTGTTGATGAAACACCCTTCTGTTGAGAGACGGATGAGTGGCTGGGGAGGATAACCAAATTTGCCTTGGGTTCACTGGCTTTTTCAATATCATCCACCAAAGAATGTGGAATGATAGAAGATGTGGATGCCCGGCTAGTAACAGGTGGTTCACATGTTTGTTTTTCTTTTACCTGTGTTCTCCCCTCTTCAATTCTTTTTCATACTCTTCTACCCATTCTCTCATTTTCATTTTTCCTCTTTACTCTTTGAGGTTGTTCTCCCCCTAGGACAGCCTCCCCTCTCCTTCTAACAAGTCTAGACTCCTTTGCATTATCACCACTCTGGTTTGAATCAGGGGAAGGGACTACTGGTTGAGGTAATCCCATAGCTAGATTCTAAATACTCACTCACAATCCTATTTGGTGTACTTACAAGATCAAGTAAGTGAGAAGGAAGTGGAACTGCATTTGGAAATGTGAGTTTTGCATTTGGTGGTCTTAAATTGTCCATAGTAAAGATAGGAACATGTACCTCATGTGCTAGAACAGGGATTTTTGGCACTGCTTTCATTGCTCCTTTAATGAGTGTTTGAAAGAATCTCTGAAATGGTATGTAGTTGAATGTGGACTTCTTCAAAACAGCAGATTTGAGTTCTTCAAAAATAAGGGAAGCATAATCATAATGCTTGTTGAATGCAACGCCATGAAAGATGATCCTCCCATTTGATGAAGCTTGATCCAAACTTGAACTTTTCCCAGATAAACAAGTATTCAGAATTGAGAATAAACAGTATCATATCGGAGGTAAACATTTTCTTCTAAAAGAGCTTAAAGCACTTAGATTTTCAGAGTATCCCAAACTCATGAAATCTGATATCATTTCTGATGAAGATGGAATTGGATCATAACAAGTTTTCCCAAGAACCTCATCGGGTTTTGACAGATAGTGAAGACTCCTAATATCATCCACAGAGATGCATACCTTGTAAGCATGGATATAGGACACGATTTCATCTTCAGATTCATCAACCTCAGCATAGTACCACCATTGTTGAAGGTAAGAAGTAGGAACAAAGAATTTCCTAGAGAGTAGAGTACGGAGTGGATGTTTCTTCAGAATTTCGATCAAAATCATTTGATCATCAGCAAAGTTTGTCGATTGGAAGTTCAAAGCATAGTTATTTTTCTTGATTTCAAGCAGTTTTTCAGCAGGAACATAAAGTTTGGACATATCACTACTTGCAGCACGAGTCTGGGATTCACTATCACCAGCATTTGATTCAGAAACAACTTCAATAGGTTCAATTTGTGTTTCCCCAATTTTATCAGTTCTCGGGTTAGGGTTAGGGTTTGATGGTCCGACTTGATTCATAGCAGTTGTGGCTGTGTCTTGAACCATTTGATCATTATTCAGTGGGATTTCCATCGTTCCAACCACTAATTTTTGAGGCACGATCTTGAATGAACCATCACTCGATGATCCATTGCTGTCATTGAAGCTCGAGGATGCAGAAACCGTTGCATTTGAAGTAGACATGATGTTTGAAGAACAAGGATTGGTAATAGAAAGAAGATCAATGATCACAGACAGATTTCTCAGTGAAAAATTGCTAAAAAATGAAGACGATGAAGAATCCATTGATTTATATGACTGGATAATCGCTGATGGACACGTGGCCAAAAAGCAAACGTGATTAGAGTAGTAATCATCATTAAGTTGGATAAATGAACCGTTTAGACGACGTGCTTAAGAAATATCCAATGAAATTAAAACACTGGCACACGCTTAAGAGATACTTTAGAAATATCAACGAAAAGTTAAGTTCTGAGAACAAGTTCAAAAATTTCAGAAATAGTTCAGAACTTCTGAGAAGAAGTTCAGAAGTCTGAAAGAAAGAATTCAGAGGAACTTCAGAACTTTTAAGTTTAGTTCAGAACTAAACTTGTATCACTTTAGAACACTAAAAATCATTTAAAAATACAAACTTCTGAAAAATGTAAATCATTTTGAGAATTCAGAAGTAGGTTTGAACAATGGTAAAATATTTTATCTAAGGAAGTTTGTTCATACTTCTTAGATATGAAGTGTAAGACTTGGAATCAACAATTCAGATCTGTTTAGTAGGAAAGAGTAGTTCAAAAATTTGACATTAATACCACTCCCCCTAGAATCATTAGCAACTATGATTCTCCCCCTTAAACAGTGCAATATTTATCAAAGAAATAAGAGAATATTAAAGAAATGAGAAGAATTTTTTTTTGAAAAGTATTGAAAGACAATCAAGCTAGATAAAGAAGTATATTCTGAGTTTTAAAAAAATAACTTTCTGAATATAGAACTTCAGAAGATTTCTGAAGAACAAATTATTCAGAATTTGAAATAAGAAATCTCAGAATATAACTTCTAAATTTTGGTTGATGCTTAATACTTACATAGACATATTCATCATGCCCAATTTACTTACCAAGAAGTTAAAACGTTTTTCATCAAGAGCTTTGCTAAATAAATCAGCTAATTGATAATCTGTCTGAACAAAAAACATTTCAATATTACCTTTTTCCACATGATCTTTGATAAAATGATATCTTACATCAATGTGCTTGGTCTTTGAATGCTGAACAGGATTGGCAGTGTAGCAAACATTATATCTGATCTACTAGCAGTTAAGTAAAGCAAAGATCCAATTATACCTCTGTACTTTTTCTGATCAACAGATTTTCTATTTAGATCAGGTTCTAACTTAGTTGCAATGGCCATTGGAGTTTGAATACTTGAACAATCAGTCATGTCAAACTTCTTAAGTAAATCTGAGACATACTTAGATTGATTAATGAATATGCCAGTGGGAAGTTGTTTAACTTGAAGACCAAGGAAACATGTCAACTCTCCCATTATACTCATTTCAAATTTAGTTTGCATGATTTTCTCAAAATTTCTACAAAATTTTGGATTAGTAGAGGCAAATGTAATGTCATCTACATATATTTGTATCAATATCATATCATCACCTTCCTTTTTCAGAAATAAAGTTGTATCAACAGTACCACTTTTGAATTTAGAATTCAAAAGAAAAGTTGTAAGAGTATCATACCATGCTCTTGGTGCTTGTTTAAGTCCATATAAGGCTTTGTCTAAAATGTAGACATGATCTGGAAATTCTTTGTTTACAAAGCCTTCTGGTTGTTGAACATACACTTCTTCATGTAAAATACCATTCAGAAATGCACATTTCACATCCATTTGAAACACCTTCATGTTTTTGTGAGCATCATATGCAAGAAATATTCTAATGGCTTCTAATCTAGCAACAGGAGCAAAGGTTTCATCATAATCAATTCCTTCTTGTTGACAATACCCCTTAGCTACAAGCCTTGCCTTGTTTCTTACTACAATACCATTTTCATCCTTTTTATTTCTGAATACCCATTTTGTGCCAATGATAGATTTACCTTTTGGTTTTGGTACCAATCTCCAGACTTTGTTTCTTTCAAATTGATTTAACTCATCTTGCATGGCTAAAATCCAGTCTGGATCTTGAAGTGCTTCACATGGCTTTTTGGGTTCCATACTGCTTAAAAAATTAACATACAGACACTCATTTGCTGTTGCAGATCTTGTTTGAACACCTTTTGATGCATCTCCAATAATTTGATGCACTGGATGACTTGATGTCCATTTGTTCACATTTGGCAATGGTTGAACAGATGAAACATTGTTCAGAGAATCATAATAATCAACAATTGCTTGAGTTTCAGTATCATGATTAATAACTGAATGTAAATCTGAAGTCTCCCCCTCAAATGGAACATTTTGACTTTGTTCAGAACTTTGATGAACATTTTCAGAAGTATCTTGAACTGGTTCAGTAATAACTTGAACTAGTTCAGAAGGTGGATGTATATTTTCAGAAAGTAGAAGTTCTGAATTTGAGGTTGAGATTTGTGGTGCTGATGTATTTGAAAATTGTATTTCTGAAATGTTTTGATCATTTGTGCTTCTGATGAGAGAAGGATTTTGATAATCTGCAGAAACATTTACGGAAATATCAAATAAGTCTTGACATAAATTGTTTAAATTTGTTTTAAGTAAAGTTTGAGATTCAGAAGTAGAGTTTGTCTGATTATGTTCTGAGTCCAAACTTTCAGAAGTTGGTTTATATGCGAGTTCTGAACTGTTTTGTTCAGAAGTCAATGTTGGCTCATGAAATCTGACATTTGTAGTCTCAATGATCCTTTGAGTTCCTTTAAGTAGTACTCTATAAGCTTTGGATCTTTGAGAATAGCCAACAAAGATACCAGCTACACCTTTGGTGCAAATTTGTCAAGATACTAAGTATCATTCTTTAGAAAACACCTGCAACCAAAGATTTTAAAATAATCAATAGAGGGTTTTCTTTGTTTTAGCATTTCATAAGGAGTTTTAAGAAATTTTCTGTTTAGAATGGTTCTGTTCTGAGTAAAACATGCAGTAGCAATAGCTTCTGCCCAAAGAGAAAGAGGAAGTTCTGAATATGAGCATGGTTCTTGCAGCCTCTACCAAAGTTCTATTCTTTCTTTCAACCACCCCATTCTGTTGAGGAGTTCTTGCAGCGGAAAAATTATGTGAAATGCCAACAGATTCCAAAAAGTTCTGAAGTGTAGAATTTGTGAATTCTGTTCCATTGTCACTTCTGATCTTTTGAATTGGGAGTTGAAGAAGAACTTGAATTTTCTTCAGAAAAGGTATAAGTCGTTCAGAAGTATCAGATTTGTGTCTCAGAAATTCAATCCAAGTGTATCTTGTATATTCATCTACTATGACAAGGATGTATTTCTTTCCCCCCATGCTTTGAGTCTTCATTGGTCCACACAAATCCATATGTAGCATTTCTAGTGGAGCTTTGCATGAAGATATCATTTTCAGAGGATGAGAACTTCTTTTGATCTTCCCTAGTTCACATGTAGAAAAAGAGAGTTCTTTTCAAATCCGATCTTTGGTAGTCCTCTTACAGATTGATGTTTGCCTAGTTTAGAAATGGCTTTGAAGTTCAGATGTGACATTCTTCTGTGCCAAAGCCAACTATCATTTTTCATTGATGTAGACATATAACATACACCTTGTAATTGACCAGTTGCACTGAATGTAGCTGTGTAGATATCTCCATCCCTATAAGCAGTTAATTCATTTTTGTTTGCTGTACTCAGAACATGACAGTAATCTATGTCAAAATTAACCTTCCAGTATTTGTCACAGAATTGACTAATACTGAAAAGATTATGTCTTAGTCCCTCAACATAGAAAACTTTCATTACTTTCACATCTCCTTTAATGAAAGGGCCATATCCTCTTACCTATCCCTTTGCATTGTTTCCAAAGCTAACTGTTCCTCCATATCTTTCATGATAATCAGTTAGTAGTTCTTTGAAAGGTGTCATGTGTCTTGAACATCCAGAATCTAAGACCCACACATGACATATCTGCAAAATAAATTATTGAGTTTTAGGTACCCATTTCAGAATGGGTCCTTTGAGATTAGTAATAAAATTTGAAGTTCTGAACTTTTTCTTCAGATTTTTCAATTCAGAAGTTTGTTCAGAACTTTGAGATTTATCTTTCTTAGTTTTATTTTTATTTTTTCTTTTAATTAAATTTGTAAATATAGCTGAACATTTTTGAATAGATTTCATCAAAATTTTCTTGTTTGTTTTGGAGTTAAGATGAAATTATGATGACCATAGTTAATACAGTGAATATGATTCTTTAATGTATTTGCAACAACATTAGACATATAAGAATCAATAACATTTGATTTTTCAACAAAAATTCTTTTATTCACTTTCTTTGATTTAGGTACATCATTCTTCTATGAAAATGAAAAACTATCTAATTTGTCATTCTTAGACAGTCTTTCATCTTTCTTTTCTCCATACTAAAGTGGATAGCTCTGTAAAAGATAAGAAATTAGGATTAGTATAAGAAATTCTTTTGTTCACTTTAGGTTTATCTTCAGAATTTGAGTTAATTTTCTGAACTTCGGAGAGAGAATTTGAGGATTGTCCTTGTTTAAAATATTTTAACTCTGGTGTTGAAGTCAGAAGATGTTACTGAACATGGTGTTGAAGTCAATGAAGTGTTTGTATTAGTAGGAGAAAAATCTGAATTCTGATATTCTGGCTTTAAAAACACAGGACCAAACATTTCTAAAGGTATCTTTGAAGCTTTAGATTTTAGTTTTTCTCCTTCAGTCATACAAGATTGTGATTTGTAAACTAAATAGCAATTTTATTAAATCACTTGCACCATATGATCATCATCATCTTCTGAATCAGAAGCATTTATTAGATCTGAAAATTTATTTTGAGTCATACTAGTTGCAAGAATATTTGAATTTTTTGTTGTTGTAGACTCATCATCAGAATTATCAAAAAATATATTGGGATTCTCATCAACATCTTCTAAAGAGTCAATTTCTGAGAATTCATCATATTTTTCTTCATGTTCCGATTTATTATCAGAAATATCTTCTGAAATTACTTCAGAATTGAATTTAGAAGTTATCTCAGAAGTAACTTCAGAAATTATTTCAGACTTAACAATTACTTCAGATTTTTCTTCAGAAATAATATTTGATTCAGAAGATTCACAAATATTTGAACTTATATTTATTTCTTCTGTTTAAGAGATTATCTCTGGTTCACCAGTTTTAAGAGGTGTTTCTTCTGAAAATTTTCAGAAGATTCACACCTGTATTTGATTCATTGAAAATTCACACCTGTATTTGATTCAGAAGATTCACACCTGTATTTGATTCATTGAAAATTTTCATTTTAGAATAATCATACAAGTTTGCAGGTGCCTTTTTTAATATTTGACTGTCATTATATCCTTAACCTGCTTTTATATTGTAAAATTTTGAGTTCTGAGCGTGACTAGTTAAAATGTTCAGAGTTTGTTATTTATCTCAGAATTTGATTTCTGAACACCATTTCTTCTTAGATCATTCAGAATGTTGTTGAATCTATGATATGTATCAGTGATAGATTCATTTTCTTTGTACCTAAAGTTTTCATATGTTCCTACACAGATATTTAATCTCTGTGCTTGAGCCTTTCTGATTCCTTGCATCTGAGCTTCTACTTCATTCCACATGGCTTTGGCTGAAGTTAAACTATCAACCCTATTGAATATTTCATTAGGAATTGCCATGGTGAGTAAAGTCAACGCTCTTCTATCAACTTTCATTTAAGCCTTTTCTGCTGGATTATACATTCCAGGACTCTTTTTAATTCTTGATACATGGATTTCAGGAGTGGATTGAGTTCGGGGGACAACTGGAATCTCAACAAATACCTCTAATGGGCCATTTGTGATTGACTGCATTAAGGCTTCATCTATGTTATCCAAGAATTGAATCATCCTGATTCTCCATTGATGATATTCTCCAAAGAAGAGAGTTGGTGGTTTCGTTTCAGATCCGATTGAGACTATTTCTTTAGACATCTTTGATTGTTAGAAGATCGAGAATTCACCTGAGTTGAATTTGAATTATGTAGATCAAGAACACCAAGAACTGTCAGATCTGAAAAGTTCTTTCACAAATCTTTCCAAAACAGATGAATTGGCTCTGATACCAATTGTTAGGACCCAAACAATCAAGATATCAATATATGGAAAGATTAGAACAATAATATGATAGCCAAATGCCGTATGTATTGATAGGATGAACAATATTACAAAATATGTCTTTACAAGGCTTATGGGAAACGTTAGTTATAACAATCTAACAAATAATCTATTTATACAAGTAGTAGAAAGACTAAAGTAACAGTACATTTATGACAGACAAGTTCAGAACAGGTTCTGAACTCCTTCAGATTTTCTTCAGAAGAGTCTTCAGAACTTCTTCAGAACCTCTTCAGAATATCTTCAGAACTTTTGAAGTTGACACTTCAGAAGTTATGCCTTTGAATTTTGTCTTTTCTTCTGAGTTCTGAATCTTCATTCTTCAGATCTTTATATCTTCAGAACCCAATGCCTTTTGAAGCTATTATGATATCTCTATCAACACATGTGGAGTAGAGTACTTCATTTGAAATTTCATTAATAATAATTTGAAGAATTACATGATAAGTGAAATTACAAATATAAAGTGAAAGTACTGTACACTAAAGAGTTTATTACAAAGGAAAAATTGGCTAATCAGAGTGTCACTCATGTATTCTTTGTAATTCGTTCTCATAGATCTTCTTCTGTCTGATCATAAGAGGAGTATCTGACCAGCAATAGTGAAGCATGATCTTGATGAAAGCTTAGGGAGCCTTGCTGACTTCTGAATTTCTGAAAAAACCTAATACTCCTTTGTTGTCCAAGTAAACCATACTTGGTTCAGGGAGGGTGACAATTTTATTTTCTTCATAGCGTCGGTCTTGAGGAAGAGAGGAGTTCAGCATGGAGACATCAGGGATTTCAAGGTGGCCAAGAATGCTTTCATAGTTAAACTTAGTTTCATGCTCATTCTTTGAAGAGGAACATCCTACAGATTTTCTGTTTCTTGAGGTCTAAGGAAGAGGAGGAACTTGTACTAGCTGAGACATCCTTTGAAAGAGTTGATCCAATGCATTTTCCACCACGTCTTTGAATTTTGATTTGGAACCCTAAATGGCATCTCTGATTTCTAGCCATTCAGAGTATCCATAGAACTTCAAGAACTTGGGTTCTTCTTTCTCAAACCTCGTATGCTGTACATTCGAACAAATACCTTCAGTCCATACCTTTTGGAAGGACGTCCTTCGATCGTTGCTCGAATGATTTTTGAATCAGATCTCCGAAAATTGAATCTTTCAGTGCACCATCGTAGTTCTTTTTCTCTGTGGCTTGTTTCTTCTTCAGAGATGGCATTGAGGATCTTCTCTTGGGCAAGAAATGGATCTACATTCAGATTCTCTTTGATTAATTCTCTATGTACCAGAGCTTCAGCAACCCGTTTACTCTTTTCGTTCAGCTTCCGAGTTGCTTCATCTCTGGCAGCATCTTCCCTGAGTATTTTCCTTGCGAGCTCTAGATCATTCTGTGTCTGCCTTATCTTCTCATCCCTGAGTCTTGAAACTTCTAGAGCTTGAGCTCTCTCTTCCTTAGACAAAAAATAGAAATCGTCCACCACGCTGAGAGGTACCGAGTTTTCAGGTTCAGCGGTGGGCTTCTTTATTCTTTTGGCCTCGAGTTCCTTCAAAAAGTTTATTCGTCGTTCTTCTTCCTCAGGCTTGCTTATTGTTGGTCTCTGTGCGCGCCGTCTTGGAATTAGGCTTTCTTCATCTTTAGAGTCAGAGTCAGTTATGTACACAAACTGCTCTTTAGACGAAGGTTCCTTCCAAAAAGTAGAGTCCTTTGGGGGACTTGACTCACTGAGAACGGGAGAAGGAGAGAAAGAGAGAGAGCTTGGTCAGAACCAAAATTTGGAGGAGAGAAGGTGGGATAAGTAGGGGGTTTAGATATTGGAGAGATATAAACGATAAGGGGAAGGGTTACCTCCGCAGTGGTCTCCCCCTTAGGTATTGGGATGGTGTCATCCAGATCTACCACCTGATTTCCTTTGCCTGCTTGGCCGGACGGTTCCTGAGAAGGAGTTGATCCGTCCCCTAAAGGCTGAACGTAGTAGACTTCAGGGTTGAAAATGCCTGGTCTACTACTCTTAAAGTGCTCAAAGGCACCTAGAGGAATATCATCGTCATCATCATCATCATCATCATCATATCCTCATAGTGAGGGATGGTGTCTTCTTCTTCATCCTCTTCCTCCTCATCGTCTTCGTCTTCATCGACGATGGAGTGTTCTTGCTGATTGTAAGGAGATATCGATGTGCCAGGTATTCTTTAATTGGCCTGACCGATGATCTCATCAGCTATTTCTTTGGCGCATCTCTCCCCCTTGATGTTGTCAGCAGTGAGAACATGAACCACTATAGTCCGAACATTGGACCCTATATCTCTGAGAGACTCAGAGTGTAGAGACTGGTTGGTGAGGACATTTCCCAGGGATGCCCTATCATCAGCAGTGAATGAAAGGCCAGCATCACAAAGTTGGTTGAGCTTCTGCAGCATGTCAGCTTGAGTCTTCTGAATTGACTCAAGTGTTCGGCCTTGCGCCTTAATCTCCGTCTCAACCTGGTAGATGGCCTGAGCATTTGCCAGAGTGTCTGCTTTAATGGCCTGAATGTCAGTGAAGACATTGTTGATCGTGGCCTTCATCCCTGGAGTTCCAATGATGGTCTGATATATGTACTCAGCAGACCTCTGAAGGTTGTCCACCTGTACCCTGGTCTGAGCACACTCATTGACTATGAGGTAAATGGCAGGGAAAGTAGGGTGTGGAAGAACGATCTTCGGAACCTCCACCTGGAAGGGAGGGACTTTGGCAGCAGCCTTTTCCTGCTTGACCTTAAGAATCTCCTCAGCGGTCATTGGTCGTTGAGAGCTCTTTCCTTTCCTTCTGGGAGAAAGAGAAGCAGCAATTGGAGAGGTGGTGACCGTGGTCGCTGTTGATGGTGGTGCGGTACCTCGTGACGACAGAGACAGAGCAGCCAAAAATAGCTCTGGGTTAGATGAGGGATGATAAGACATGTTATGTATCCTAAGAGTATCGTGAGGATTACTCTTAGGAACAGCGAGTGCAACGGCAATGTCCTGAGGATCATTAGCCTGTGTCTCAGCATGTCTGTATGAGGCATGCTGAGGGTTCTGTGGTACTGGCTTTCTAAAATTCAGAGTGTTAAAAAAATACTGAAGTTTGAACAGCGTGCATTTCAACATCATCGGAGATAGGGACAACTATCTCTGAATCACGCGTTGTTGTGAGGACCAAAGAAGAGATGGTGGAAGAAGAAGAGAGGGATGTGATTGTATTACCTGGTGCAGCTACAGCGGAGCTGACTCTAATACTTTCAGTGACTGGAGTCGTTAAAAGTGAGTGTAGTGCTGAAGAAGCGGCAACGGGATCAGAGACCTTTGTCGTGGCAGAGGTTGACTGAGGCGTTGGTAATGCGCCGAAATCAGAGAGGCTAGTCTTTTGAGAGACTACCTTCTTGGCATTATTTGTTGCGGGTTTTTGAGCGATGGTCATTTTATGACCATCGGTTGGTTACTTACGCTTTGTGGGAAGGTCGGTGTCAGGGATACTCGCTGATGGGTTTGTTAGCGGGATGGACACAGGGGTAGCAGTTGCAATAAGTTGCAACATGTAGGGGGTGTATGGAGCATCGTCAGCGTGAATGTCGATCTCCAGAGAACCACTGTAGAGGGCAAAGCCAAGGTCTTGGAGATGCTTGCTTGCCTGGTCATGAGAACCAGTTTTAGAACTCAGGCACTAAATGACGTGAGTGAAGATGTACTGCCAGCGAGCAGGGAGTCACTTCTTCTCCATCTTGGATCCTACTGCCTTGTTCGAAGGATTCTCCCAGACAAACCCGATAGAGTCCAAAAATTCCTCAATCTGTTCAGTGGATGGCTCAGGGGCCCACGTCTCATTCTTGGGCTTAGAGGGAAGGCGGAGAGCGTGCCTTAACAAACCAGAATTGAAGAAAAAGTGACCCGGAGAGGAGATCGTGAAGGCGATAGCAGGGAGCTCCTTCCCTTTCTTAGTGGTGACTGTCGTGCAGTGAGCAGAGAACCAGAGAGCCTGGAGATGCGCAGTGATACCGACAGGGTTGTGCACGAACGCGTACATCAGAGGGCAGATCTTGATGAAAGTAGCTCCATCGTTGAAGTAGGCCTTGTCAGCGGGTATGTCTACCATTGCGAGATAGTTGCATGCCTTGAAGGTGGCTTGTTCCATGCTGAAGTTGCTTGCAGGGGCTTTCTCGATGATGACAGGGTCTTGTTCAGCGGTCTGAGAGATCATGCTTGATGATGCCATGTCTGTTTCAAATATGGGAACACCAAAGAGGAAAATCATGGTTTAATACAAGATTAGTAAACCAGAGTAGAGTTTTTGGTACAAAGATTACCAAAATGATTAGAAGAAAAACAAGTATTTTGATGAACAAAGATCAAAGTACTTGTGTTTTAACACAAAGAAACTGGGTTTTAAAAAAAAAACTTTGTGGGCAAGATAAATACCAAAAAGATGGCCTTCTGTTCTATGATGAACTCAGAACAGGTTTTTGATAAAAAGAGAATTTTATGTTTTATCACATTTATTTTTAGGTTTAAAAATACGTAAAGATTTAAGAAGTTAAAAGGAGAACATGATGAGAATCGACATTGTTATTTATACACAAAAGAAAGGGTTAGATCAAACCTTAAAAGTGTAAAACTGTAAGAAAAACGCACAAGTGCGTGTTCTTGGTGTTCTTGGTGATTGCTTGAAGATCGAGAGAATGTTCTTGCCTTTTAGAAGAATATGAGCGCATAAAAGATAGAATTAAACGAATTTTTGCTTAAATAGCACGAGGAGAGAGAAAATCGATAGCTAAACGACGGTTTTAGCTTTTAGAAAAAGAAATGATGACCTAGCGCACGTCCCTAGAAAGGAGTGGAAAGGAAACGTCGTAGTCCATCGTGTGTCAAATAAAGGTCTGACGTGTCCTTTTCTTATTTGAAAAAAATATTTGATTATCATTTAGTAAATAAATGTTAATCATTACCCTTAAATCTTCATCAATGGACAATAAAGGATTGTCAGTGATGGGTTTTTGTTTGAAGACATACTCCCTGAAAATAAATATTCTGAGAGTAGGAAGAGATACGAAATCATACCTAAGAGATATCAAGTCTCACTGAATTAGAGTTCAGAGAATGGAGAGTTTATTCTACATTTAACATACCAAGCTCGCTGATGAGTAGATTAAATCTAGTCTCATCAAGAGGTTTTGTGAAAAGACCAGCAAGCTGATATTCAGTTGGCACGAAATGGAGTTCTACTTCACCATTCATCACATGATCCCTGATAAAGTGATATCGAATCTCGATGTGCTTGGTTTTAGAATGAAGAACAGGATTGTTTGCAATTGCAATAGCACTAGTACTATCACAATATATTGGGATTTTAGAAAGACTGAGATCATAATCCCTGAGTTTCTCATCCAAAGGATTTGAGCACAACAGCTACCAGTGGCAATGTATTCAGCTTCAGCGGTGGAGGTGGACACAGAGTTTTGCTTTTTACTAGTCCAACTAATTCGTTTACCACCTAATAGCTGACACCCACCAGTGGTGCTCTTTCTGTCAGTCTTGCAACCTGCAAAATCACTATCAGATTATCCAATTAGATCGAACCCTGAGCCTTTGGGATACCAAAGACCCAGATTAGGAGTTCCTTCAGGTATCTGAAGATCCGCTTTACAGCAATGAGGTGAGATTCCTTGGGTTCGGCTTGATATCTGGCACAGAGACAGGTTGAGTACATGATATCGGGTCGGCTCGCTGTAAGATATAGCAGCGATCCGATCATTCCATGATAGGCAGTGACATTTACAGGTTTTCCATCAGAGTCCTTATTCAACGTTAGAGGAGGTGCCATGGGGGTCTTCATCGCTGAGCATTGATTCATATCAAACTTGTTCAGCATGTTCTTAACATATTTATTCTGACAAATGAAAATTCCTTGTCAGATTGCTTAACCTACAAACCTAGAAAATATGTTAGTTCACCCATCATACTCATTTTGTATTCCTTTTTCATTCGGTTTGCAAAACGAGTGCATAATTTGAGTCTTGTGGAACCAAAATAATATCATCGACATAAATTTGGGCTAGAATAGTGTAACCTTTGTGTTTTCTTAAAAACAGGGTTTGATCAATTTTTCCACGAATAAATTTTTCTTTAAGAAGAAATTTAGAAAGAGTGTCATACCAAGCTCTGAGAGCTTGTTTTAATCCTTAGAGAGCCTTTTTAAGTTTGAAAACATGACCAGGGTGACTAGGATCAATGAACCCGGGAGGTTGTTCAACATAAACTTCCTCGCTGAGTTTTCCATTTAGAAAAGAACTTTTGACATCCATTTGAAAAACTTTAAAATCTTTATGGGCAGCAAGAGCTAAGAAGAGTCTTATGCCTTCTAGTCTAGCTACAGGAGCAAAGGTTTCATCGTAGTCAATTCCTTCTTCCTGTCTGTAACCCTAAGCAACAAGTCTAGCCTTATTGCGAATTACAGTGCCATTTTCATCTAGCTTATTTCTAAAGACCCATTTGGTTCCTATCACTGTCTTATCAGATGGACGAGGGACAAGGTTCCAAACATTGTTTCTTTGAAATTCAGACAGTTCTTCTTGCATGGCAGAGACCCAGCTAGGATCAGAGATAGCTTGATCTATCTTTTTAGGTTCAGAGAGAGAAATGAAATTAACGTTAAGACAGATATTACCTGATCCTCTACGAGTCTTGATACCTGCATTAGGATCACCAATAATTTGATTTATTGGATGACTTGCAGTCCACTGCTGAGCAGGAGGTTGAGGAGACTAATCAACAATAGATTCAGCGACTTCTTCTCCTTCAGGAATACTATTCGTTGGTTCAGCAATAGAGACTTCATCGTTTAAGATCAAATCTGGAGGAGAAGATGAAGCTTGGTTATTCACTGAAGATTTTCCTTGAGAGGTATCAAATGGATGGATCTGATTGAGAGGAATGACGTTGATCCCTGAAGATGAATCATTGCTTGGAATGGGAAAATATGGGAGTCCGTCATCATTTATTTCAGCATTAAGTTGACTGCTGAAATAAGTTTCAGGTTCTCCATAAGGAGAATTCATCCATTCATTTAGCTCCTCATCTTCTTCAGGGATAGGAGCAGAGTTTGTTGGACGAGATTCATCGAAGTTGACATACAGATTCTTCAACATGTTGTCTTCTCTTGTTGAAGATTTTGAAGGACTTAGACACTAAAGAGTATCCAATATTCCAAGAAGTTGTGAGAGATTCCTTTTTCTTCAAAGTAGTTAATCAGGGTGATGTTTTTGAATTCAGTACCATGATCACTTCTCATGGAACGAACAATGAGGTTGTTCAGGACTTCCATTTATTTGATAAAAGCAATAATTACATCAGGTGTATCACTTTTGGATCGAAGAAAAAAATACCCAAGTATATCTGGAATATTCATCAACTATCACAAGAGTGTACTTCTTTCTAGAGAGAGATTGGACATTAACAGGTCCAAATAGGTCCATACAAAGGAGGTTAAGAGGAGAAGTCACTGATGAAACTTGTTTAGATCTGAATGAGGCTTTTGTCAGTTTTCCTTTTCACATGCTGAACAAAGAGATTCCTTTGCAAATGTGTGTTTTGGGAGATCCCTGACAAGATCTTTTTGAGATAATTCATTTATCATCTTAAAGTTTAGATGAGAGAGCCGTTTATGCCATAACCAGTTTACGTTAGATGAAGCTCTGGATATGAAGCACATGTTCTCAGAGTGAGAGCTATTCATATTAATGACATACACGTTTTCATCTCTTTTGCCTGTTAAGGCAAGTTTGTCATTACTATCAGTGATAGCACATCTATTTTTCAGAAATAGAACTTTGAAGTCTTTGTCACATAGCTGACTAACGCTTAAAAGATTGTGCTTTAGTCCTTCAACATAAGCAACTCGACTGAAGGAGGTTGCTCCGTTGGATAGAATTCCATAGCCTTTAGTGTATCCTTTGCCATTTCCACCAAGATCACTGAGGGACCAACTTCTTCTTTGTAGTCAGAGAGCAGAGATTTTCTGCCTGTCATGTGCCTTGAGCATCCGCTATCTAGATACCAGATACCTTTTTCACTCTACATACAACAAAATGATTAATTTTTCATAGGTACCCATATTACTATGGGTCCTGCTGAGTTAGTGGAAGGAGTGACGGAAGGACTACTCGCTAAAGAACTTGGTGGATTTCACCCTTGTTGGTTTATTAGCTTGAGCTACTTTCTTTCCGTGAGCCAATTTTTCAGCTTTTGTAGCATTTAGACATTTGCTTGCAATGTGGGTATTTTCACCACAGTGATAGCATTTCCTATACTTATGAGAAGGCTTGGAAGAATTAAGATAAAGAGACGAGACATTATTAGGAACAGGACCAATAATTCCTTTGTCAGCTGTCTTTGGAGGTATAACAACCTTTTCAGGGACATGATAGAGGTCAATCTTAATTTTAGGAGTTGATCTCTGAATGCATCCAGGGATCTTCTTCCTAGATTTAGGATGACTTGCTGAGGGAACAGAGGAGTCCTTTGTCTGTTTCTAAATGTTTTTATTCTTAGGAATATACAACTTTTCAGTAGACTGAGGTTTTAGTGAAGAGGGATCAGGGATAGAGGAGACGGAACATTCCGAATTTTAGCATGGAACGATCGTTCTCTAATTATTCTTTACTTGGGTTATAACCTAACCCACTAATAACTTTCAGAGGGATCTGAGCATTGATGATTTCATTGACTTTGTCAGAAGCTTTACACCATCCTTCGATGGTAGCTTTTTCAGCCTTGAGATCAGTAATGGCTTTTTCTCTCTCAGTGATAGTTTGTTGCTTTTCGATGCTTATAGTTTGATTTACAAAGATTTGATCTTTATAGTCCTCTTCAATTTTTGTCAGGTCTTTTATTTTAAGGTGACAATTTTTTTTTTTAGAGAGGTCCATATTTATTTGTTCAGCTTTTATCTTTCCATTTAAAGCATTATAAAATTCAACAGTCATAGCATCAAGAGGTAGAAGGAGTATGTACCTGAGTTAAAGGAGACTTAGAGAAGGATGTCTCAGAGACTTCTTCAGCTTCTTCGATTCTTGCCATTACACAGAGGAAGGCAAGGTCTTCTTCATCTGAGCTTGACTCATCAGATGACTTGGCCCAGCCATCTTCATCATTCCAATCCACTTCCTCAGCGATCAGACCTTTGCCTTTTTGCTGGCTTTTCTTCAGATCTCTGTATTTGTTTTTGAGTTTAAAGTATTTTTCATTCTTATCAGAGTTCTGGGAAGAGGTGGGAGTTGCTACTTTCTTTGATCTGCATTCACTGACGAAGTGACCTTTTCGCTGACAGTTATAGCATATTGAAGATGCTTTATCAGCGGGTACAATCTTTGACTTCTCAGAGTCAGCGATAGCAGGAGGTTTTTGAAAATTACTCTTTCTAGCAAACCTTTTAAAGTTGTTGGTTAAGAGAGCTAGAGAATTATCAAACTCAGAGATGTCAGCATCAGTGAGTTCTTCTAAATCAGTTTGATTTAATTCAGTGATTGAAGTGATAGAAGAAGAGACTTGTTTTGAAGGTTCTACCTCTGAACTTATTAATGCCAAAGAAGTACTTTTGGCACCTTTAAGTTCATTAATGTGGTTTTTCCTTAAAACCTGAGTTTGTTCTTCATTAAGAAGCATACCATATAAGGCGCTCAGGGAAAGAGTTTCAAGATTCTTTGACAGTTTTAAACATGTAGTGTACACTCCCAAGTGTTCAGGTAGTGGCTCCATGAATTTTGTCAGTATTTCAGCGTTAGAGTATTCTCTGTTGACAGTTTTCATGTCAATCAAAAGACAGTTAAACCTTTGGTGAATTTGAGAGATAGTTTCATCTTTTGAGTGCATAAAACTTTCATACTGTCTTACCAGATTGATACACCTAGTGATTTGGACTTCATCAGTCCCTTTATATTGAATACTCAAGGTATCCCACATGGCCTTAGATGTTCTCATCTTCATAATAGAATGATAGACTTCATCTAGTAAAGACATTGCAATTATGGATCTAGCTTTAGCATCTATAGCTACTTCCTTTTTCTCTTCTTCAGTCCATTGACTAGGATTTTTGACAATTCTCCTTTCAGCAATGGCTGGAGTGGTAGTAGTGGCAGGGACACTAGCTACCAGGGCTGTAGGAATAAATGGTCTATTTTCTAGATAGTAGGGGTGTTACACTTTTGAAAGTATGAACCACAAGATGAAGAATATGACGTGGCACATACATCAAGGATGTCTACCTTTTGCAACCGACTAGTTTGTTACACGCTCCCATCTCTCACACGTGTCACTTTGTAATAGGTTAAGATGTTGACTTTTACTTTATTCTATTTGTATAAATAGATCTTTTCTCTATTGTAAAAGTTGTCGATTGAAATCGTGATATTGAAGAATTTACTGTGCGTCATTCCATGTATCTGTAATCATCATTCAGGTTATAATACATTGTTAATCTGTTCTTCAATCTTTGATCCAATCTTATTACTGTTGATTTAATCGATATAAATTGCTTCCGCTTATACTCTTTTTATAAATCAATCGTTTAATCTGTGAAGAAGAGAATCTGGAACCAACAATTGGTATCAGAGCCTGATAATCAATCTATTGATTATTAGATCTCAATTTGGAAAATCTCTCTTCATTCATTCAGTAATCTCTTGTTTTAACTAGTGTTCATAATTCCACCCTGTTCTACGAAGATTTATAGCAATTCTGTCTAAAGCAGTGGTAATTATAGTTAAAATTTTGAAGAATTAGTAAAATCTTCTTGTTCAAATCAATTGAAATTTACTTGTTCTAGATTTCAACTCAAATCTGTTACTACATACTTCTCGATCTTAAAAATGGCAAATTTAAATTTGAATGATGTTTACACCTCTGGTTCTCTGACCAAACCTCCAACTCGTATTCGTGAAAAATATCCACAATGGAAGATTCGAATGATAAATTTCTATGAAGGATTAGACATTGAACTTTATCCTATTGTTCAAAATGGTCCCTTCATACCAATGACTACAGTTCCAAGAGTTCCTGCTACTACCAGTACTGCTAAATTACCTGCACGTAAAGTTCCAAAGCTAAGGGAAAATTGGAATGATTAGGAAAAGGCCAAAGTTGAACTTGCTAAAAAGGCAAAAACTCTTCTTATCATGGCTATTCCAAATGAGATTTTTCAATCTCTGGATTCCTGTGATACTGCTAAGGAATTATGGGATCAGTTGGAAAATCTTCTGGAAGGTGGTGCTAAAATGAAGAAAAATCGAAGGGCTCAAGCGCTGAATGAATATAACAGCTTCCAGGCAAATTCAGATGAATCTCTGGAACAGACTTTTCGTAGATTTAATAATCTGATTAATCTATGTAAACGATGTGATACTGTTCAATCAAAAGAAGACAATAATGTCTTATTCTTAAAGAGATTAAATCCAGAATGGTCAAATCTATCCATGTCACTACAAGCTAATCATGATCTTGAGTAATGGTCTCTACACGATGTATTTGTAACTCTTCAAACTCATGAAAAGGAGGTTGTGCAAAAGAAAACAACCATAGGTGGACCTCTGGCCTTGATTTCTGAAGCAAAGGGAGCTACCAGAAGAAAAAGTGAAGATAGAAGAGTGAAGAACAAGGCATTCATGTCAAAAACTGTTCCAGAAGAAGATTCTGACTCTGATGATGAAATAAAGGCATTTGCTGATTCCTTGGCTCTTATTACCAAATAGTTTACAAACCGTTTTGGAAATAGGGCATTTCAAGGAAACAGAAGGTCTGATCGCTCCAACTATTCTCCTAAACAAGAGGTTCAGAGACTTGAGAAGACTGAGGCAGAAAAGAAGGAAGAGGAAATGAAGAAAAAGAAAGATGTATGTTACAGATGTGGCAAACCGGGTCATTACTCGAAGGATTGCAGAGGGGCTCTGGAGAAAGACAAAACATATTACAAAAATAAATACAAGTATAATGCTACTGAAAGAGCCCACTATGCTGAGAAAGAAAACTGGATTGGAGATGAATCCAACGGTGATGAGGCCATGTTCTATGGAATGGCAAGTACAAATGAGTCAGAAAAACAGCCTTCTGAATCACCGGTTAGTAATCTTTCTGAATCTTCTGAACTTGAGAATACAATTGTGCTTTTATCAAACAATTTTGAAGACCTTAAGCAAAAGCTTACAATTGAAAAGAAGTTACGGAAAAATATTGAGAAAACTCTTTCCACAACACAAAGGGAAAGAGATATTTACAAAAGAGAGATGGATATCTTAACAGAAGAAAAACTGGAACTTGACTTAGAAAAAGAAAAAATTTCTAAAACCTTGAAAGACACAGAAGTTTTGATAAAAAAGGAGCAATTGAGTTATAAGAAACTTCTGGAAGAAAAGGATAAAGAAATTCAAGTTAAGGAAAGTGACAGATTAAATTCTGTAGCACTTAAAAACTATTTTCAAAGAGAAAGAGAATTTCTATACATTGAACTTCAAAACAAAACGCACCAGATTAAAACATATCTGGATGCTCAAAAAGTTCATGAGAAAATTAGTACACAAGTAGGAAGATCTGGAATCGGCTTTGAAGATTTAGATCCCTATACGTGTGAAAAGAAGTCTGGTTTAAACACTGTCTTTTGTATAGGAAAACAACAGAAGCCTGTGTTTCCAATCATTTTTGAACAATCATGTTTTAAAAGATTTTAAACTGAAAATGGTCATCATCAACGGAAACTCAAGTTTAAAAACATTAAATATTCTTCTGAAAAGACCAATATTAATCTAAATCAAATTCAGAAGAAGGATGATATTTTCAAGTTTGGTTCAAGTGTTGTTACAAAATTGCATCCAGAGGCTGATGCGTTTATTCCTATTCAAGTAGAGGAGGAATTAAGACTAAGTTTTGAAAAAGATCTTCTCTTGACCCTGGATAATTGTTTTAAACTTGAGAATGACAAACAAAAGTTAGAGAATAATCCAGAGATATTTCCTTGTTCATTTATTGATTTAAATCTTTCTAAAACTCAAGAGGATTTAGAAAAAATCACATATCCATGGGAGAATGATGATCAAAGTGAGGATTTCTTTGACAATTCTGACACATATTTCTCTCATCTTGAACATCAATATTCCAATTATGCTAAAACTCCAGAGATCATAAAAAAAAAGACGCTCCTTTTCTCTTTAAAAATGAATCTCTGGAGATAAGAGCTTCTGGAATGGATGCTAAAAACAATTCAAGTGACATTCCGATTTTCTCTGTTCCCTCTGAACAACGAAAACCTGTTTTTATACATCCAGATTTTATAGGAATGTGTCTGAAAGCTAAATCTTGTCTTGATCTTGAAAAGGAAGAAAAACTTAGAAAGAAAATTCCTATCCAACTTCCTAACTCTTATCCTCCAAAACTTTCTTATGTTCAAAAAGGTAAATGGAAATCTAATCTATCTGTTCCTGTTTCAGTAAATTCAAAAGCTTCTGAGAAGGTAATTCCGAAGAAATCCCCGCTGAAGAATACTTCAGATTCTAAACATACGTCTAGTCTAGATAGGAAGTTCTTTAGAACAACTGATACTAGAAAAGACAGATCTAAGAATAATTGTAATTATCATTGTCACAATGAAAATTCAATAAAATCTTCTATGTTTCAGAATTCTGAATGCTTTTCTCTGTTCTTGAAATTACAGAAATTTTTCTCACGAACTTCAAATTCCTTCACTGCAAATCATTCGTACTTCAATAAAAATAAAACAAAGCAAAATAGAAAAAACAAAAATTCCAAAGAATACATCTTTACCTTTTGTGAAATCAAATCAAAAGCAACAGGCTGATAAGCCAAAAACTAACGTTAAAGGACCCATAATGGTATGGGTACCTAAGAATCTCTGATCTTGATTGCAGAAACAGTGTGTGCATATCTGGTATCTTGACTCTGGATGCTCGAGACACATGACTGGTTCACGAAACTTACTCTCCCAATTTAAAGACAAAAGTGGTGGAGCTGTAACGTTTGGTGATAATGGTAAGGGTCAAATTAAGGGCTATGATACTTTACAGGAAGGTAATATTACCTTATTTAAAGTAGCTCATGTTTCTGGTTTGAAACATAACCTCCTAAGTGTAAGTCAACTATGTGATTCTAAGATACTTGCCGTCTTTGATGAAAAACATTGTTACTTATTTTCTAAGGCAGGTGAGGAACTTTGGAGAGCAGACAGAAAAGGTAATCTCTACATGATAAATTTTACCTCCAAGGATGGTAAGGAAACCTTATATCTTATTTCCAAAAAGAGTGAAGTTGCATGGCTCTGGCATCATAAAATGTCTCACTTAAATTTTGATAATCTTGAGATGCTTGTAAAACATAATTTGGTATCTGGACTTCCAGAAGTTCATTTTCAAAAAGATCACCTCTGTCCTGCATGTGAAATGGGAAAGATCAAACGAGCATCTCATAAAACAAAAAGTGATCACTCTTGCATAAGACTTCTACAATTGCTACACGTCGATCTCTGTGGTCCAATTGCAATTCAGAGTCTTTCTGGTAAAAAGTATATTCTGGTACTTATTGATGAATTTTCCAGGTATACTTGGCTTGCTTTTGTTCGACAAAAGTCAGAAGTTCCTATTGTCCTTCAAAATATGATGACCAGAATCCAAGTTCTTTTACACCAAAAGATTCAACAGTTGAGAAGCGATAATGGTACTGAATTCAAGAATGCCAAACTTGAAGCATACTTTGTTGCCAATGGAATTTCTCAGAACTTCTCTGCTGTACGTACTCCCCAACATAATGGTGTCGTTGAACGTCGCAACAGAACCTTGGTCGAAGCAGCCAGAACAATGGTAGCAGCTTCAGGACTCCCAATTCACTTACGGGAAGTCGTAGCCACCTTGTTTCACTCAGAATCGTTCCATAATTGTCAAGAGGCATCTCAAAACCTCTTATGAGCTTATTAACAAACGAAAACCATCTGTCAAATTCTTTCATATTTTTGGCTGCAGGTGTTTTGTCTTGAATGACAGAGACAAACTTGGCAAGTTTAATCCAAAATCAGATGAAGCAAAATTCTTAGGCTATTCTTTAAATTCCAGAGCCTTCCGTGTTTTTAATCTAAGGACTAAAACAGTAATGGAGAGCATTAATGTTGATTTTGATATCAAACTCAACTGACTTCTGAATATTCTTCTTCAGAACTCAAACTTAATACTGTTACTTTTGACTTTCTTTCAGGATCTAGAGAATCCGAGATTGATGCCCTTTTTCAAGACTTTCTGGGCGAAGAAGTATTGTCAGAACCTGTAGTAACTAATCCTTCTTTCAGCATACCTAAAGTTCTTCATGCCTCTGGCATAACTTTATCTGGTCCTACCTGTTCTGAACCTAGCTCTTCAGTTCCTTCTATTCCTGTTACATCTGATTGTCCAGAAGCTTCTTCTGTTTCATCATCTGAAGGCGAGACTTTAGCATCAAGAGGTTCAGAATCAATATTTCCGGATGAAGTTATCTCATCTTCTGACACCGAAGTTCAAGCTCAACCAATATCACAAACAAGGATGACGAAATGGACTAAATCCCATACTCCAGATCTCATAATTGGTGATCCTTCTGAGGGTGTCAAAACACGATCCGCTACAGCAAATGAAGCTTTCTATGTTAACTTTCTAAGTTTAATAGAACCAAAGAAAGTTCATGAAGCCTTAGCCGAACCTAGTTGGGTAGAAGCAATGCAGGAAGAATTACTTCAATTTGAGCGTAACAAAGTTTGGAACTTAGTACCATTACCAAAAGGTAAAGTTGCCATTGGTACTATGTGGGTTTTCAAAAATAAAAAGGATGAGGACGGTATTATGATCAGAAACAAGGCTCGTCTGGTGGCAAAAGGATATTGTCAAGAAGAAGGTATTGATTATGATGAAACCTTTGCTCCTGTTGCAAGACTGGACGCGATAAGACTTTTTCTAGCATTCTCTGCTTACAAGAACTTTAAGGTCTGTCAAATGGACGTTAAATGTGCATTTCTAAATGGAAATCTTAAAGAGGAAGTGTATGTTGAACAACCAGCTGGCTTTAAAGATTCAAGACATCCAGTGTTAGGACCCAAACAATCAAGATATCAATATATGAAAAGATTACGACAGGAATGATAATAGCCAAATGTAATATGCATTGATTGAATGTACTGTATTACAGAATATGTCTTTACAAGGCTTATGAAAACGTTAGTTCTAACAATCTAACTAACTATCTATTTATACATACAATAGAAAGACTAAAGTAACATAGCATTCATAACAGACAAGTTCAGAATAGGTTCTGAACTCCTTAAGATCTTCTTCAGAAGTGTCTTCAGAACTTCTTCAGAACCTCTTCAGAAGTGTCTTCAGAACTTCTTCAGATCTCTTTAAGAACCCAGTGCCTTTTGAAGCTATTATGATATCTCTATCAATCTCCCCCTTAGCTTTAAAAGTTCAGATCATACTTCCAGAAATTCAAAATTTCTCTTACATCCTTCAGAATTACTCTTCTGTATTCAAGTAAGGATTCAGCAACTCTAATTATTTCTTTTGCAAGTTTCTTGTGCTTCTCCCAATCTTCATTGCTCAGATTCTTTGGTCTTCTATTTTGTCTTTTTACCAAACGATCTCTGATTGCCATGAGAGTTCAATTGCAACATTTGTGGAGTTCTTCAAATCTCACAAATAATAGTTCCTGAAAGCATTTACAAACGAAGCCAGGAGGATGAATTACTAAAGTGCTTTTCTTCAAATTCTGAATATCTGGTAGACTCAGATTTGGTTTGCTCAATTGTACTTGTTTCTTGTTTAGAACATAAGCAACTTGGAAATCAGTCTTTGCAGCCCATATAAATTCTCTGTATAATCCATCTCTAAGGACTAGAAAAGATTTTCTGAACTTTGTGATTGAGTCATGGAAGGGATAAAGACTTCTGTAAACTCTGATTAGATCTCTGAGATATATATTCTGAAAATCAGCTTCAGAGAAGGTAGAAACTTCACCATTTTGTCTTTCAACAGTAAAAAATGCATACTTGTAATTTTGCCTTGTTTTCAAGTCAACATTAATTACTTTGATCACTGGGCTCTCCTTTCTGGCTTCATTGATTGGAATTCTTAACTTTCTGATGATATCTGAATACCATTGTTTCCAACCAAAAGATTTATCAATCCAGCAATCAATATAGTTGAATTTTTGTTCATACTCCATAAATATTTCTGGATGAAAATATTCAAGGAACATGGTTAAGGCATTTTCCTCAATCCTTTGTTCTTGAAGATGTTCCTCTTCAGATACTTGTTTTGCAGGAACCAACTCTTCAGATATAGCTTCAGAAATAATTTCTTTACCTTTCTCTTTTTCTTATTGACTGAGTTCAGAAGATTCCATATTCAGAGAAAACTTCAGAATTTCCTCCATGTCTTGCTTCTTTGAGTGAATTTGAAAATCATAAGCATCACTTAGTAGATAATCAGCTCCTCTGATCTTGTTTTCTCTTTTATGACCAGCAAGATAACTTCTTTTTACATTCTCTCTGAAGTGAATTCTTTCTTTTATCAAATAAGCAATTTCTTCTTTAATGTCTGATTCTCCAACATAATCATTTGAATATTCAAGAAACCAATTCAGAGTTGAGTTGGAGTATTTTGGAATATCTGAGGCCAGAAAGGTTTTATTTCCATTCACTATATATCTGAATCCAATATCTGGACAAGTAAACACTCTAGCTATTGCTGAATTTTCAAGATTTACAGGTTCCAACAAATTCACCTTTGATAAACCAAATTCCAGAGCTAGTTGAAAATCATGCTTTATAATGTTTCTTATATAGATTCCCAGAACTCTTCTGACTTTATAAACAAGTTCTGCTTCATTATTTGCAACACAGAAAGAAAGAACTGTCAATTTGTCCTGCAGTGTTAACTTGTATATGTCATATTGAGTAAACTCACATAAGGATCCATTTCTCCTTTCAGCTCCAAATCTATATATTAACAAATCATCTACAACAGATTTAGAAAAACATCTGATCTTCTATATGAGAGTTGAATCATTTAGATTTTAAACTCCATACTTCTGAATAAAATTTATGACTTGAAGTATTTTCTTTTCAGACCATTCATCATTAACAAAGTCTTCCAGAGTTCCAAACTTCATACTTTTTCTATACATGTGGAGATAAGTTTCTTCAGGAAATTCCAAACTTGTTTCTCCAAAACCAAATATATCTTCTTTTTCATAAACTTGATCTAAAATGGGCTCATCAAGAAGAGGAATATCAATCTTTGGAATCAAAATGCAAGGTCTGACTCTTACTTCAAATCTTCCAGAGTAGATCATTAAAATTTCATCTGCAAGCTCAGTTCCTTCCATATGTTCTAGATCAACTTCAAGTTCAACAACTTCATCTGGTTGATCAAGAAAATCTCTGAATATACAAAATCTGTTATCTGAAAGTCTACACTCCAGACTTCTTGGTTTATTAAAAAATATATGTACCCAACAGAACTGATTCAGAATTTTCCATAATCTTTCAGAAACACTTCTGAATTGTTCACTCAGAAGTTGTTGAGGCTTCCAAATTACTAAAGCTTTTGTTTCTTCTGAGCTTTCTTCCATATTTACATCAATAACATCTTCTTCAAACATGATCACATCAGAAAGATCACTTGGTTCTCCAATGACATCTTCAAAAGCAAGGTATTCCCTTAGCATTTCTTCATTAGAATCTGGAATTATATCTGTGTTATCTGAGCTTAGGTTTCCTTCAGAATCAAAATATATCTTTTCTGTTTCATACCCTTCCTCTACTGTATCTTCAGAAGAGTGAATAATTGCCTCCTGACCTTCATGTTCTGCAAATAAAATATCTTCTATTGCTTCAGAAACTCTATTAGATGTTTCACCAATATTCTGAGCATCTTCAGAAGTTTTCTCCAAGCTTTGTTTCTGAACATTTTCAACATCCTCTGTTTCAGATACTCTCTGTCTTTTCTCCCCCTCTTGATTATCAGGATCCTGATCATCAAGACTTCTTATAAAAGTATCTGATTGAGATCTTCATTCTAGAGCAGCTAATCTTGTGTTGAACTCTGTCTGAGAATTTTGAATGGATGAAAGTTGATTGAGAATCTGAGAAATATCATCTTTAGTTGCATAAACTAGTGGAACAGAAGAGAAAGAAGGCTGAGAAGCTTTCAAAGAAGAAACTGAGGAAGCGACTTCCGAAAAGGCTGACAGAAGTGCTTGTTTAAACATATTAAGATCATTGGAAGATTGGAAATGAAAATCATTCAGCCTGTTCACCATACTTTCCCCATGTTGATCCAACCTATCCTCCAACACCTTTTTGGTAGAGTCCGTCAATTCCTTGATATCCTTCTGAATCTTTGCAAATTCAGAAGTACATAACTCTTAGAATTCTATGAATTCAGAAGATGTGGGTAAGTTGCCAAGATAAACTGATGAACTTGTTTTCAGACCTTCAGAAGAAGGTTGGCCTGTATGAGCCATAAAGGCATCATGAACCACATGTGATTCTGTGAATGGAGCTTTTGTGATGTTCACCCCACCAGGACTTCCAACTAATCCTTGATATCCAGAGACAGGAATATCTATAGTTGTTGATGCAATGTGACAAACACTTTGCTTAGGAACATCTGAAAGATGTGTGCTTGTGTGAATGGATGCCACATTAAGTGGTTCAGAAGGCTCAAAGTTGAGTGGACACTCAGACTCAATGTGCTCAAAACTATGAAGGGGGGACATATATCCTTCAGTTTCAACAAAAGGAACCTCCAATTGGGGTCCTAATGGATTATAAGCTGCTTGCCCCATTTGTGTTGTTGAAACACCCTTCTGTTGAGAGATGGGTGAGTGGCTGGTGGGGTTAACCAAGGTTGCCATGAGCTCACTGGCTGTTTCAATATTATCCACCAAAGAATGTGGAATAATAGTAGATGTGGGTGCCCGGCTTGTAACAGGTGGTTCACAGGTTTGTTTTTCTTTTACGTGTGTTCTCCCCTCATCAATTCTTTGTCTTACCCTTCTACCCAGTCTCTCAGTTTCATTTTTCCTCTTCACTTGTTGAGGTTGTTCTCCCCCATGAACAGCCTCCCCTCTCTTTCTAGTAATTCTAGACTTTCTTGCTTGATCACCACTCTGGTTTGAATCAGGGGAAGGGATTACTGGTTGAGGTAATCCCATAGATTCTAAATGCTCACTCCCAATCCTAGATGATGTACTTACAAGATCAATTAAATGAGAAGGTAGTGGAAGTGCATTTGGAAATTGAAGTTTTGCATTTGGCGGTCTTAAACAGTCCATAGTGAAGATAGGAACATGTACCTCATGAGCTAGAACACGAATTTTTGAGACAGCCTTCATTGCTCCTTTGATGAGTGTTTGAAAAAATCTCTGAAAAGGTATGTAGTTGAATGTGGATTTCTTCAAGATTGCGGATTTGAGTTCATCAAAAATGAGACTAGCATAATCATAGTGTTTGTTGAAGGCAACTCCATGAAAGATAATCCTCCCATTTGTTGAAGCTTGATCCAAACTTGAGCTTTTCCCAGATAAGCAGGTATTCAAAATGGAAAATAAGCAATACCAGATTGGAGGTAAACATTTTTCTTCTAAAAGAGCTCAAAGCACTAAGATTTTCAGAGTATCCCAAGCTCATAAAACTTGAGATCATTTCTGATGAAGATGGAATTGAATCATAACAGGTTTTCGCAAGAACCTCATCTGGTTTTGGCAAATAGTGAAGGCTCCTAATATCATCTACAGATATGCATACCTTGTAGGCATGAAGATAGGAGACAATTGCATCATCAGTTTCATCTACCTCAGCATAATACCAGAATTGTTGAAGATAAGAAGCAGGAACAGAGAATTTCCTTGAAAGTAGAGTGCGCAGGGGATGTTTCTTCAGAATTTTAATCAACATTACTTGATCATCAATGAAGTCTTTGGATTTGAAGTTCAGAGCACAGTTATTTCTGTTGATGTCAAGTAATTTCTCAGCAGGTACTTAGAGTTTGGACAGGTCACCACTTTCATCATGAGTCTGGGATTCACTTCCAGCAACATTTGATTCAGAAACAACATCAATGGGTGTACCTTGTGTTTCCCCAATTTTACCAGTTGTCGGGTTAGGGTTAGGGTTAAGAATAGGGTTTGAAGGTCCGGCTTGATGAGTTGCAGTTGTGGCTGTGTCTTGAAGCATTTGATCATCATTTAGTGGGATTTCCAGTGATCCAACCATCAATTTTTGAGGCACAATCTTGAATGAACCATCACTTGATGATCCATTGTTATCATTGAAACTTGAGGAAGTAGAAATCATGGCATTGGAAGTAGACATGATGTTGGAAGAACACGGATTGGTAATAGAAAGAGGATCAATAAACACAGAAAGATTTCTTAGAGAAAAGTTGCTAAAAAAATGAAGATGATAAGAAAGCCATTGATTTATATGACTGGATAAGCGCTTAAGGACATGTGGCCAAAAAGTAAATGTGATTAGAGTAGTAATCATCATTTATTAGGATAAATGAACCGTTTAATGGTCGTGTTTAAGAGAGATCCAATGAAATTAAAACACGTGGCACACGCTTAAGTGAAAAATCAACGGGAAGTTAAGTTCTGAGAACAAGTTCAAAAACTTCAGAATTTGTTCAGAACTTCTGAGAAAAGGTTCAGAAGTCTGAAAGAAAGAATTCAGAAGAACAGCAGAATTTTTAAGTGAAGTTCAGAACTAAACTTGGATCATCTTAGAAGACCAAAAATCATTTAAAAATATAAACTTCTGAAAAATATAAAACATTTTAAGAATTCAGAAGTAGATTTGAACAAATAGAAAACTGACTTTATCTAAGGAAGCTTGTTCATATTTCTTAGATATAAAGTGCAAGACTTTATTTTACCAATTCAGAGTTGTTATGTAGGAAATAGTAGTGGAGAAATTTGAAATTAATACCACTTCCCCTTGAATCACTAGCAATTATGATTCTCCCCCTTAATCAGTGCAACTTTATCAAAGAAACCATCAAATATTAGTGAAATGAGAAGAAAAAAAAATGAAAAGTATTAAAATACAATCAACCTAGATACAGAAGAAATATACTTCTGAGTTTGAAAAGAAGCAAAGATCTGAATGTTGAACTTCAGAATATGCAAAGTAATTCTGAAGAGCAAAGTATTCAGAATTTGAGATAAAAACCTCAGAGTGTAACTTCTAGAGTATAGGTGATGTGTAATACTTACATAGACATGTTCATCATGCCAATTTACTTACCAAGAAGTTAAATCGTTTTTCATCAAGTGCTTTGGTAAATAAATCAGCTAACTGATAATCTGTCTGAACAAAAAACATTTCAATATTACCTTTTTCCACATGATCTTTGATAAAATGATATCTTACATCAATGTGCTTCGTTTTTGAATGCTGAACAGGATTGGCAGTGATGGCTATGGCACTCTTTGAATCACAATACAAAGGAATCTTTTTGAAAGTGTAACCATAGTCTTTTAGTTGAATTTGCATCCAGATCACTTGTGAACAACATATTGCAGCTGCTACATACTCAGCTTCAGCTGTAGAGGTAGAAACACAATTTTGTTTCTTTGAAGACCAGCTAACTAGTCTATCACCTGAACCGACATGATCCAAGTGCTTTTCCTGTCTAATTTGCAACCACCATGATCTGCATCTGTAAATGCTGTTAGTTCAAAACTAGAATCCTTAGAATACCAAAGTCCCAATGAAGGATAACCTTTTAGGTATCTAAGTATTCTTTTTGCAGCTTGAAGGTGTGATTCCTTAGGATTAGCTTGATATCTGGGACAAATACATGTAGCAAACATTATATTTGGTCTACTAGCAGTTAAGTAAAGTAAAGATCCAATTATGCCTCTGTACTTTTTCTGATCAACAGATTTTCCATTTAGATCAGGTTCTAACTTAGTTGCAGTGGCCATTGGAGTTTGAATACTTGAACAATCAGTCATGTCAAACTTCTTAAGTAAGTCTGAGACATACTTAGATCGATTAATGAATATGCCAGTGGGAAGTTGTTTAACTTGAAGACCCAGGAAAAATGTCAACTCTCCCATCATACTCATTTCAAATTCTGTTTGCATGATTTTCTCAAAATTTCTACAAAATTTTGGATTAGTAGAAGCAAATATAATATCATCTACATAGATTTGTATCAAAATCATATCATCACCCTCCTTTTTCAGAAAAAAATAAATTTGTATCAACAGTACCTCTTTTGAATTTAGAATTCAGAAGAAAAGTTGTAAGAGTATCATACCATGCTCTTGGTGCTTGTTTAAGTCCATATAAGGCTTTGTCTATGATGTAGACATGATCTGGGAATTCTTTGCTTAAAAAGCCTTCTGGTTGTTCAACATACACTTCTTCATGTAAAATACCATTCAGAAATGCACATTTCACATCCATTTGAAATACCTTCATGTTTTTATGAGCAACATAGGCAAGAAAAATTCTAATGGCCTCTAATCTAGCAACAGGAGCAAAGGTTTCATCATAATCAATTCCTTCTTGTTGATAATACCCCTTAGCTTCAAGTCTTGCCTTGTTTCTCACAACAATTCCATTTTCATCCTTTTTATTTCTGAACACCCATTTTGTGCCAATGACAGATTTAATTTTTGGCTTTGGTATCAATCTCCAGACTTTGTTTCTTTCAAATTGATTTAACTCATCCTGCATAGCTAAAATCCAGTCTGGATCTTGAAGTGCTTCATATGGCTTTTTGGGTTCCATGCTACTTAAGAAATTTACATACAGACATTCATTTGATGTTGCAGATCTTGTTTGAACACCTTTTGATGCATCTCCAATTATTTGATGAACTGGATGACTAGATGTCCATTTGTTCACATTTGGCAATGGTTGAACAGATGAAACATTATTCAGAGAATCATAATCATCAATAATTGATTGAGTTTCAGTATCATGATTGATAGCTGAATGTAAATCTGAAGACTCCCCCTCAAATGGAGAAATCTGAATTGGTTCACAACTGTGAGGTTCATGGTCAGTAATATTTTGAACCGGTTCAGAAACAACTTGAATTGGTTCAGAAGTTGCATTTTCAAAAGTTGGAAGTTCTGAATTTGAGGTAGAGAGTTGTGGTGCTGATGTATTTGAAATTTGTATTTCTGAAATGTCTTGATCGTTTGTGTTTCTGAGAAGAGAAGGATTTTGATAATCTACAGAAACATTTACAGAAATATCAAATAAGTCTTGACATAAATTGTCTAAATTGGATTTAAGTAAAGTTTGAGATGCAGAAGTAGAGTTTGTCTGATTATGTTCTGAGTCCAAACTTTCAGAAGTTGGTTTATGTGCGAGTTCTGAACTTTTTTGTTCAGAAGTCATTGTTGGCTCATGAAATTTGACATTTGTAGTCTCAATGATTCTTTGAGTTCCTTTAATGAGTACTCTATAAGCTTTGGATCTTTGAGAATAGCCAACAAAGATACCAGCTACACCTTTTGGTGCAAATTTGTCAAGATTTGGAGTATCGTTCTTTAGAAAACACCTGCAACCAAAGATTTTAAAATAATCAATAGAGGGTTTTTTTTGTTTTAACAATTCATAAGGAGTTTTAAGAAATTTTCTGTTTAGAAAGGTTCTGTTCTGAGTAAAACATGCACTAGCAATTGCTTCTGCCCAAAGAGAGAGAGGAAGTTCTGAATATGCAAGCATGGTTCTTGCAGCCTCTACCAAAGTTATATTCTTTCTTTCAACTACCCCATTTTATTGAGGAGTTCTTGCAGCGAAAAAATTATGTGAAATACCAACAGATTCCAAAAAATTCTGAAGTGTAGAATTAGTAAATTCTGTTCCATTGTCACTTCTGATCTTTTGAATTGGGAGTTGAAGAAGAACTTGAATTTTCTTCAGAAAGGGTATCAGTCTTTCAGAAGTATCAGACTTGAGTCTCAGAAATTCAATCCATGTATATCGTGTATATTCATCTACTATGACAAGAATGTATTTCTTTCCCCCCATGCTTTGAGTTTTCATTGGGCCACATAAATCCATATGTAGCATTTCAAGTGGAGCTTTGCATGAAGATAGCATTTTCAGAGGATGAAAACTTCTTTTGATCTTCCCTAGTTCACATGCAGAACAAAGAGAGTTCTTTTCAAATCTGATCTTTGGTAGTCCTCTTACAGATTGATGTTTTCCTAGTTCAGAAATGGCTTTGAAGTTCAGATGTGACATTCTTCTGTGCCAAAGCCAACTATCATTTTTCATTATTGTAGACATATAACACACACCTTGTAGTTGACCAGTTATAGTGAATGTTGCTGTGTAGATATCTCCATCTCTATAAGCAGTTAATTCATTTTTGTTTGTTGTACTCAGAACATAACAGTAATCTATGTCAAAATTAACCTTCCAGTATTTGTCACAGAATTGACTAATACTGAAAAGATTATGTCTTAGTCCCTCAACATAGAAAACTTTCATTACTTTCACATCTCCTTTAATGAAAGTGCCATATCCTCTTACATATCCCTTTGCATTGTTTACAAAACTAACTGTTCCTCCATATCTTTCATGATAAATCAGTTAGTAGTTCTTTGAAAGGTGTCATGTGTCTTGAACATCCAGAATCTAAGACCCACACATGACATATCTGCAAAAGAGATTATTGAGTTTTAGGTACCCATTTCAGAATGGGTCCTTTGTGATTAGTAATAAAATTTGAAGTTCTGAACTTTTTCTTCAGATGTTTAAACTCAGAAGTTTTTTCAGAACTTTGAGATTTATCTTTCTTAGTTTTATCTCTATTTCTATTTTTTTTGTTTAATTGAATTTGTCAATATAGCTGAACATTTCTGAATAGATTTCATCAAATTTCTCTTGTTTGTTTTGGAGTTAAGATGAAAATTATGATGACCACAATTAATACAGTGAATATGATTCTTTAATGTATTTACAACAGTATTAGACATGTAAGAATTAATAACATTTTATTTTTGAACAAAAATTCTTTTATTCACTTTCTTTGATTTAGGTACATCATTCTTCTTTAAAAATGAAAAACTCTCTAATTTGTCATTCTTTGACAGTCTTTCATCTTTCTTTCTCCATACTAAAGTGGATAGCTCTGTAAAAGATAAGAAATGATGATTAGTATAAGAAATTCGTTTGTTCACTTTCGGTTTATCTTCAGATTTTGAGTTAATTCTCTGAACTTCAGAGAGAGAATTTGAGGATTGTCCTTGTTCAAAAAATTTAACTCTGGTGTTGAAGTCAGAAGATGTTACTGAACATGGTGTTGAATTTGATGAAATGTTTGTATTAGTATGAGAAAAATCTGAATTCTGATATTCTGGTTTTAAAAACACATGATCAAACAATTCTGAAGGTATCTTTGAAACTTCAGATTTTAATTTTTCTCCTTCAGTAATACATGATTGAGATTTATAAACCAAATAGCCATTTTTGTCAATGACTTGGACCATTTGAACATCATCATTTTCTGAATCAGAAGCATTTATTAGATCTGAAAATTTATTTTGAGTCATACTTGTTGCAAAAATATTTAAATTTTTTGTTGTTGTAGACTCATTATCAGAATTATCAAAAAATATATTGGGATTCTCATCAATATCTTCTAAAGATTCAATATCTGAGAATTCATCATATTTTTCTTCATGTTCTGATTTATTATCAGAAGTATCTTTTGAAATGTTTTCAGAATTGGATTCAGAAGTTATTACAGAAGTAACTTCAGAAACAATTTCAGACTTAACAATTACTTCTGATTTTTCTTCAGAAATAATATTTGATTCAGAATATTTACAAATATTTGAAATTATATTCATTTCTTCTGTTCCAGAGATTATTTCTGGTTCACCAGTTTTAAGAGGTGTTTTTTCTGAGAACAAAGTCTCTGATTTTATAAAAGGAATTCTTTCAGGCAAACAATAGTTTACAGGTTTGGAAATGACACCTGTATTTGATTCATTGAAAATTTTCATTTTAGAATAATCATACAAGTTTGCAGGTGCCTTTTTTAAAATTTGACTGTCATTATATCCTAAACCTGCTTTTATATTGTAAAATTTTGAGTTCTGAGCCTGACTAATTAAAATATTCAGAGTTTGTTCAGTTTGTCCTCTTTTAAAATTCAAATCTTCCAATTCCTTAATCTTTTTATAAAGATCAAGTCTCTCTTGATTCAGAAAATTCATCTTAACATTTAGAATATCCTTTTCAGATTTTTCATTTATAACTTCTTTTTGTAGACTATCCATTTTTTCTTTTAAAAAAAGTTTTTCTTCAGAAACTTTTTCAAGAATCTGTTCATCTGCTTGACAATTTTCTTTATATATTCGACTTTCAGCTCTGAATTGATTGACCAAAATTCTTTCACCTTTAATTCTGTTTCTGAGTGTTTCAAATTCAGAAAACATATTTTGTAATTGATTTGTCATTTTTGAATCTTTAGTATTAATTTCAGAATTATGTTCAGAATTTTGTTCAGAAGATGAAGAAGATACCTCAGTGTCTTGTTTGTCCTTTTCTGGATCCATTTGACACATGTAGCAATTTGTTGCATAGTGAGCAACTTCTTCATCATCATCTCCATCACTCCAGTTTAACCAGTCTTCTTCATACTTGGTCTCTAGAGCAGGATTAAGCTCGTTTTTCTTTGCTAATAGATGCTTCTTCTCATAATAACCTGAATTCTTGACTTTTGGCATCTTGCATTGTCTTGCATAATGTCCAGGCTTTCCACAGTTGAAGCATCTTCTTTGGTTCGGATGCTTCGATTGACCAGCCTCTTGACCTTTCTTAGGTCCAACTTCAGATCTAGGTTTATTCTGATATTTTTGATTGTATCTTTGTTTGAATTGCCTTGTCATGAAAGCAATATTATCAGAAATCCTTTTAAGCTCCTCATCTGATTCATCCCCATCACAAACTGTTATCTCTGGGATCTCACAAACTTTCTTGGCAGCAATGGTCAAAAAATTATTGTAGTTCTTGCTCAGAAGGGCAACTGTTTCTTGTGTCTTCTTTTGTTCATATTGTATAACTTTGATCTTGTCCTCTTGTTGGAACAAGATGCCATAGACATCATGAATTGTCTTTCTAGACAAGTTCCTAGTTACCATATTATCTGAAAAACTTGACCATTCATTTCCCAGATTGTTCAGAAATTTGTTATTTATTTCAGAATTTGATTTCTAAACACCATTTCTTCTTAGATCATTCAGAATGTTATTGAATCTATGATATGTATCAGTGATAGATTCATTTTCTTTGTATCTGAAATTTTCATATGTTCCTACACAGATATTTAATCTTTGTGCTTGAGCCTTTGTACTTCCTTGCATCTGAGCTTCCACTTCATCCCACATGGCTTTTGCTGAAGTTAAACTATCAACCCTATTGAATATCTAATTGGGAATTGCCATGGTGAGTAAAATTAATGCTCTTCTATCAACTTTCATTTGAGCCTTTTCAGCTGGATTGTACATTCCAGGACTCTTCTTGATTCTTGATGCAGGGATTTCAGGGGTGGATTCAGTTCTGGGAACTGCTGGAATCTCAACAAATACCTCTAGTGGGCCATTTGTGATAGATTGCATTAAGGCTTCATCTATGTTATCCAAGAATTGAATCATTCTAATTCTCCATTGATGATATTCTCCCAAGAAGAGAGTTGGTGGTTTCGTTTCAGATCCGATTGAGACTATTTCTTTAGACATCTTTGAATGTTAGAAGATCGAGAATTCACCTGAGTTGAATTTGAATTTTGTAGATTAAGAACACCAAGAACTGTCAGATCTGACAAGTTCTTTCCCAAATCTTCAAGAACAGATGAATTGGCTCTGATACCAATTGTTAGGACCCAAACAATCAAGATATCAATAGCCAAATGTAATATGTATTGATTGAATGTACTGTATTACAGAATATGTCTTTACAAGGCTTATGAAAACGTTAGTTCTAACAATCTAACTAACTATCTATTTATACATACAATAGAAAGACTAAAGTAACATAGCATTCATAACAGACAAGTTCAGAATAGGTTCTGAACTCCTTCAGATCTTCTTCAGAAGTGTCTTCAGAAATTCTTCAGAACCTCTTCAGAAGTGTCTTCAGAACTTCTTCAGATCTTTTTCTCTTTAAGAACCCAGTGCCTTTTGAAGCTATTATGATATCTCTATCATCCAGAATATGTTTTTCTTCTTGACAAAGCACTGTATGGGTTAAAGCAAGCACCCAGATCCTGGTATGAACGTTTATCCAAATTTCTGATCAGCAAAGGATATGAGAAAGGTAAAATTGATACCACACTTTTCATCAAAAGAGGCAAAGGTATGTTAACTATCGTTCAAATTTATGTGGACGACATAATTTTTGGCTCTACTCATCAAACAGAAGTTGATTTGTTTTCTAAGTTGATGGAAACTGAATTTGAAATGAGTATGATGGGAGAATTAACTTTCTTTCTTGGACTTCAAGTTAAACAAAGTACCTCTGGTATTTTTATTAATCAAGCAAAATATGTCTCAGACATGTTAAAGAAATTTCATTTTCAGAACTCATCAACTATGAAAACACCTATCTCTCCTAGCATGAAACTAGGTCCTGTTCCCTCTGGAAAACCTGTAGATATCACGGGTTACAGAGGTATGATAGGTTCTCTTCTATATTTGACAGCAAGTAGGCCTGATATTATGTTTGCCACTTGTCTTTGTGCTCGTTATCAAGCTAATCCTAAAGAATCTCATTTGGCTGCTGTCAAAAGAATTTTTAGATACTTAAAGGGAACTCCTTCATTGGGTCTCTGGTATCCAAAAAATTCTGGGTTTGATTTAATGGCATACACAGATTCTGATCATGCAGGTTGTAAGTTGGACAGAAAAAGCACCTCTGGTAGCTGTCAACTTCTGGGTAATCGTCTTATCAGCTGGACTTCCAAGAAACAAAATTGTGTTTCAACATCTACTGCAGAAGCTGAGTATGGTGCTGCTGCTAGCTGTTGTTCCCAAGTCATTTGGATGAAAACCCCAACTCAGAGACTACGATCTAATCTGTGATAAGATTCCTATTCTCTGTGATTCTGAAAGTGCAATTGCCATTACAGAAAACCCAGTTTAGCACTCAAAAACGAAGCATATTGATGTTAGGTATCACTTTATCAAAGATCATGTAGAAAAGGGTACCATAGAAATGTATTTTGTTTCTACTGATTACCAACTGGCTGACATTTTTACAAAAGCTCTGGATGAGAAGCATTTTAATTTTTTAATCAGCAAGTTGGGAATGCTAAACATGTAACTTTTAATCTTAGAAGTTGTCACACCCCGCTAAAGCGGAAACACGAGGTGTGATAGCGCAAGATTTCATAACGATAGGATAAAAACAACACCAACCATCCATTCAAATACACAACAGTTTAAGTTTAAAAAAAAATTTACATCGCATCAAATACAAGTTCTAACAAAACAAGGTAAACCAAGTGTTTAAACTAAACAGTTTCAAAATAAACAAGATGGTTGATGTCGATGCGCCCACATAAAAGAAAATCTAGTTAATCTTTTCTTACCCCTGAAAAGCATGATAAAAACAAGGTCAACTACAAAGAGTTGGTGAGTTCACAGGTTTTCAATATTTCAAAAAAATAATCAATTGTGTGAGTGAATATGAGCAAAATAAATTTTTGGCACTTATTGATATCTTAAAACGTTAAGGCATTATGTACTCTAATTTTCGTATATAAAGAGCCACCACTAAACCTTTCGACCACAAAACAATATCTTTTTAATTCTACCTTAGCGGTGGGACTAAAACCCCACATATGTAGAACCTTCGTTTTTATAGGTATAGTGCACCCCTACCTGTAGTTTCTAGGTGGGATTGCTATCCACAACCCTACTTTGTCGGTTTTTAGGTGGGATTGTCCGTCCAAATAGCGCTATCCACAAATACCCTCGGCTCCTCACTTGAGTTAATAGTAGTGTACAAACTTTTATGTTACATTTTACTCAATATAACTATTAGTGTACATGCCTTAGTGCCCACAACATCAAATTTAACAAGATTTCATAATCATAATGACAATGGCTCATAAAACACATTCAATCATGCTTTTCACCCCAAAACGTATAAAACACTTTGAAAGAGGGGCTGTGAATACTCACCTTATAGCAACGCTCCGCAACGCAAAACAATACAATCCGAATCTCCGCACAACGACCTAACGCTTCCCTATCAAAGAGTAATACTCAAAACCGTCACTTATAGGTCTAATACTACTTAGAGGTGAATAAATCTTAAGCCTATAATTGTCTATATATGTCCAATTATACAAAATGCCCATATGATCATTAATATCGTAATTTATACCGAAAGTGATCTTATTATCCATCACATGATCAATATTTATAAAAATCAATTAAGTCCAGAATTTCTCTTCTGGACAGAAACTAATTGTCCTAAAAATGATCAGTTTTCAAGGGCTTCCAAAATGATCTAGTTTCCTATATTTTTATATAAGATAAATTACTGAGTTATGGTCTTTGTGACCAAATTTAATGCCTTTTGGACATGTACAAGTGGTTCAAATAATTCATGCAAAATATTATATCACAACCGGTAAAACGGATTACACCATGTTAGTGAATCACTCACTTAAGGAGTTATACTCAGTGTTTTCTAGAATTTCCAGTTGGATTGGAATCATAACTCATAAAGGAAACGTTTGAGATAAGATTCACTGATTGTCAAGAAGTTATGAAGGAGGTATGACACTACAAAGTTGCATGCACAATTCTGCCATTAGCTGACAGATTGCACACTTAACTTAAATAAATTGGTTAGTGCCTCAAGACTTCATATGTTTGCATGAAACTGGATCCATATGAATCCTAACTCATAAAATGAAGTTCTAGAAAAATAATCATGCATTAAAGACAAATAACAAAGGAGATACTAACACACAAAGTAGAGTTTAGCTGCTGGTGGTTTCACAGATTGCACACCTAAAGTATTTTAGGTGTTTGGAGGGTCAAAACTCCATATTTTTAAGTGATTCCACTTGCAAACTGAAGATAACTCATAAATATAACTCTCAAAAGAAAAATCATCCTTTTTCATTGAGTTTTGAAAGAGATATGGCCATTTGAACATGCATGCACAAATCTGTCAGCTTTGGACAGATTGCACACTCATTTTGTTTTGAAGAGTTGAAACCTCAAATAACCATATATTTGAATGAAATCAGATGCATATGAAAGGTAACTCATTAAGCTAACTTCCAGAAGAAAAATCAAGTGATTTGGAAATATATTCAAAGAGTTATGGTTGTTCAAAGTAGGGTTTACCTACTGTTGAACTTCCAGATGCACATGCATCTTTCTATGAGCATTTGAGGGGTCAAAACTCAATGTTTTTGAGTGAGACCACTTGGATTAGAACCCCAACTCACTAAATAAACTTTTAGAAGGAAGATTTTTAACATTTTAACATGTTTATTATAAGAAATGGACGATTTTTGCACATGCAATGAATCTGTCAGCAACAAAAATCTCCATTGTTGTTCAAAAACACATAAAATCATGATTTTTACCCATTTTCTTGAGTTTTATTTGTGTAGGTCATAGATTATCACCATTTTATAAACATTTTACATGTTTTGGTGTAAAATCTCTCCACAAACTCAGAAAATTCAAAGGTTTAGAAGAAGAATGCTTAAAATACAAGAAAGTGGGTTTTTCACCCAAAAATGTTAAGGAAAGAATAAGATTGTGTTTATACTTACTTGTGTGATGAAATGTGTACCAAAATCTTCAATATTCTTGCTATTTGATGGATTAGAACATGAGAAATTGGCTGGAACTTGATGGAGAGGAAGAGGAAGAGGGAAAAACAAAAGAGTCTCTTCACTTTTAGAGAGAGAGAGGTGAGAGCAAATTTTGAATTTTGAACATGCAAAATGAGGAGAAAAATGAAAAAAATGTATTTATATGGGGGTTTAGAGAGGAGGCCGGCCATGGGGGCCCACTCCTCTCAAAATCATATATTTGTTTTATAAATAAAATAAAACTCAAGCCCAATTAAGAATACAATGTCATTTTCTCAATTTTTGGCCCTTTTTCCTCAAAATGTAAGCCCAAAAGTGATAAAATTCTATAAAAATAGAAGTTTTATATTTGAAACATTAAAACTATATATTTTATATACATTGGGTATAAATTAGAGCATTTGGCACTGTATTGGAAGTTTCGGACAGTTACGGATCGGAACCGGACATTTTTAAGCGACTACCGGAAATGCTAGGGGTTTTTCGGCCATTCTAAACCAACTATTTCTTAATCTTAAGATTTAAACTATATAAACACTAATAAACTTAATAGAAGCTAACCTGAAAGCTCGAATTTTTACAGTTGTCACAGTCTTCCCCCGTTAAAGAAATTTCGTCCCGAAATTTAAAAAGTGGCTTTCTCCGGGGTGTTTGTGAATAAGCTGGGATATTTTTGCTTCATCAAATCTTCACGTTCCCAAGTATATTCTGGACCATGTTTCGCATTCCAACGGACCTTAATAATAGGGATTTTACTGCGTCTTAACCATTTAACTTCTCGGTCCAAAACCTCAACTGGTTCTTCAACGAAGTTTAACCGATCGTTAATCTGAACGTCGTCTATGGGTAACATCAACGTTTCATCTGCTAGGAATTTCTTTAGATTCGACACATGAAATGTGTCGTGGATTGCGCTTAGATTTTGCGGTAACTTCAACTTGTACGCCACTGGTCCGATTCTTTCGAGTATTTCGAATGGACCAATGTATCTGGGACCCAGCTTGCCTCTCCTCCTGCAGCGTACCAGTCCCTTCCATGGGGACACTTTTAATAGCACTTTATCTCCCACTTGAAACTCCAACGACTTTCTCCGATTATCCGCATAACTTTTCTGACGGTCTCTTGCTGTCTTGAGTCTTTCTTTGATGATTGAGATCTTATCAGTGGTTTCCTGGATAATATCAGGCGTTGTCAGCTGTCTATCTCCGACTTCAACCCAGCTAAGCGGCGATCTGCACTTACGTCCGTATAGAGCTTCGTACGGTGCACATTGTATGCCGGTATGATAGTCGTTGTTATAGGAGAATTCAACAATGGCGGTGGGTATCCCAACTTCCACCGAAATCTATTGCGCAAGCCCGTAACATATCCTCTAGCGTTTGAATAGTTCTTTCCGATTGTCCATCCGTTTGAGGATGATAGGCGGTGCTATAATCCAAACGTGTACCCAATGCCTTTTGGAGTGATTGCCAAAAACGCGATGTAAATCGTGTATCTCTGTCCGAAATAATGGAAATAGGCACACCATGACGTGTAACTATTTCATTAATATAGATTTGCGCACGCCTTTCCATACTGAAATCTTCGCGAATGGGGATGAAATGAGCCGATTTGGTAAGTCGGTCTACTATAACCCATATTGTGTCGTGCCCCTTTCCAGTTCTGGGTAATTTAGTTACGAAATCCATTGTTATTTGCTCCCACTTCCACTGTGGTATTTCAGGTTGTTGGAGTAAACCAGATGGTTTCTGATGTTCAGCCTTTATCTTAGCACAAGTCAGGCACTTGCTTACGAATACAGCAACATCTTTCTTCATTCCCGGCCACCAATAATACTCCTTCAAATCCTTATACATTTTATCTGCTCCTGGGTGAATCGAATATCTAGATCGATGGGCTTCATCCAAAATGGTTGACCGTAGATCACCAACCTTCGGTACCCATGCTTTATTCTTGAAGTAATACACACCATCCTCTTGCATTTCAATTTCTTTCTCTAAATGTTGCAAGGTTTCATTCTTCCTATTTTCTTCTTTTAAAACTTCTCTTTGTGCTTCAATAATTTGAGTTTTTAAACTCGTCTGGACCATTACTCCCATAGCACATACTCTTGTTGGTTTTACTCTTTCCTTTCGGCTTAACGCGTCGGCTACCACATTAGCTTTTCCCGGATGGTACTTTATTTCACAGTCGTAGTCACTAAGTAGTTCCACCCATCTTCTCTGCCTCATATTGAGCATTTTCTGGTCAAGGATGTGTTGGAGGCTTTTATGATCCGTGAAAATGGTGCACTTGGTGCCGTATAGGTAGTGTCTCCAGATTTTGAGTGCGAACACCACCGCCCCTAATTCCAAATCATGAGTGGTGTAATTCTTCTCGTGAATCTTTAATTGTCTCGAAGAGTATGCAATAACTTTGTCTTTTTGCATTAACACGCAGCCCATTCCCTGATGTGAAGCATCACAGTAGACTACGAAGTTTTCGACTCCTTCAGGTAGAGCCAGAATTGGTGCGTTGCATAACTTGTGTTTGAGCGTCTGGAAGGCTTCTTCTTGTTTCTCTCCCCAAATAAACTTTTTATCTTTTTGTGTTAGAGTCGTTAGTGGTTGCGCGATCTTAGAGAAATTCTCGATAAATCGCCGGTAATAACCTGCCAATCCCAGAAATTGTCGGATCTCGGTCGGTGTCTTTGGGGCTTCCCATTTCTTAATGGCCTCAATCTTAGCTGGATCAACTTGGATCCCCTTTTCATTCACCACATGGCCAAGAAAGTGTACCTCACGAATCCAGAATTCACATTTAGAGAATTTCGCATACAACCTCTCGTCTCTGAGCAATTCCAATATCAACTTCAAGTGTTGCTCATGCTCCTTTTTGTCTCGAGAATAAATGAGTATATCATCTATAAATACGATCACGAATTTGTCTAGGTATGGTCGACATACTCTATTCATCAAATCCATGAAGACTGCCGGTGCGTTTGTTAGACCAAATGGCATGACTAGGAACTCGTAGTGACCGTATCGAGTCCTAAAGGCCGTCTTGGGGATATCTTCTTCTCGCACTCTCATTTGATGATATCCAGACCTAAGATCGATCTTCGAGAAGTACGTTGCACCTTGAAGTTGGTCAAACAAATCATCAATCCGGGGAAGGGGGTATCGGTTCTTAATTGTCAACTTGTTGAGTTCCCTATAATCGATACACATTCGAAAAGATCCATCTTTCTTTTTAACAAATAAGATTGGAGCTCCCCAAGGTGAAGAGCTGGGTCTGATGAATCCCTTATCGAGTAACTCCTGAAGTTGTTCTGACAGTTCCTGCATCTCAGATGGCGCTAACCGGTATGGTGATTTCGCCACGGGCGCAGCTCCAGGAATTAAATCGATGTGAAATTCAACTTGTCTTGGCGGGGGTATTCCAGGCAAGTCGTCTGGGAATACTTCGGGAAAGTCCCGAACTATAGGAATATCTTGAACGCGTTTTTCTTCAGCTTTCTTATTCTTAACGTGAGCTAGAAAGACAATACCGTCCTTTCTCAAATGCTTTCGCATTTTCATACACGTTACTATTTTAACACTCCTTCTAGTTTTCTCGCCGTGTACTTCGAGTTTTCCCCCTTCGGGTAACGGAACTCGAATGATCTTTTTGGAACAACAAATTTCAGCTCGGTTTTTGGACAACCAATCCATACCCACGATTATGTCGAAACTTCCCAATTTAATCGGTATTAGATCTATACTAAAATCTCTATTGGCCAAACTTAAGGTGCAGTTCATTAATATGTCTTTAGCCCTACATTCTTGTCCGTTGGCATATTCAATGACATATATTTCTTTCAATTTTTGAGGTTTTAAATTTATCTTTGATCTAAATTCTGTCGCCACAAAACTCCTATCTGCTCCAGAATCAAATAGTACAGACGCATAATGATTATTCAGAAGAAACGTACCGGTAACGACATCTGGGTTTTGCCTTACTTCCTCTCGCTCCAATCTCAAACACTCGACCTCTTGCCGGACCTCCTTGATTTCCTCGGTTGGCCGGTCTTGCTTGATGAGTGTTCGGTCCTCGATTCCATCGTGGACATGTATTCCGAAAGTGATCCGGGCTTCCACACTCAAAACATGCCCGCCTTCCTGTGCTCCCCGCAATCCTTGGCATAATGACCTCCTTTGTTGCATTTTTGACGGATAATACATTGTCCGGTATGTCGTCTATTGCATTTGTCACATTTGGGATAAGGTCCTTTCCCTTTCTCTCGCAGATTGAGTTTGAATTCCGTAGTTACCGTAGTTCTTTGTTCCTTGCTTGTCCTTTTTCCAAGTCGCTTTCTCATTGGTTCATCCAGTTTTCTCTTCCCTTGTGCCTTATCCCTTACAAACAATCCCGAGCGAGTAGCATTGTTTGTGAGTCTGGTTGCCGAACTTACTGCCTCTTGTAGAGTTTTTGGGTTTGCTGAGGTAACATCCCCGCGTATCTCCGGAGATAATCCCCAAATATACCTATCAACGCGGTTCTCTTCAGGCGTTACCAGATGCGGTACCATTTTTGCCAATTCATGAAATCGGGCTGTGTAGGAGTCGATATCATTCCCTCTCATTTCATGATTCCACAATTCCGCTTCCAGCTTCTGAATTTCGCTTCTTGGGCAGTATTCTTCTTTCAACATTTTCTTGAAATCCTCCCACGTAAGATTGTTAGCAGCTTCTCGACCACGGGTTTGTACTTGTATATTCCACCATGTTAACGCTCGTCCTTGTAATAAGCATGTAGCAAATTCTACCTTCTTACCTTCGGTACATTTGCTAATATGGAGCACAGACTCCATGCTCTCTATCCAAGTTAATAATCCCACGGCTCCCTCAGTTCCATGAAATTCTTTAGGGTTACAGCTCCTAAAGGATTTATATGTACATTCTCTTTTTCCAGACCCTTGACTGTTGTTTTGATTATTGTTCAGGCCAGCTGCCACTTGACTAACAATGTTCGGAAGTGCAGCCATGAGTTGTTCGGACACAAGTCTCGCAACTTCGGAATTCTCTCTTCTTGGAGGCATTGTTCTAAACACGATTTTAAATTGAATTTTAGTCAATTTTGTGTTACAATGGCCATTATAAATCTACTTACTAAATCATACACATCTTATAACATACATCCAATACTACTCACGAACACATACATTTCAAAACAACATGAGATAAATAGATAACTTACATAATTATCAAAAATAAACCAAAGTAATTCAAACATAAGTTTTAAAGTACAACCCAAATAACATAAAATTGTTTAATCTTAAACATCTAGGCTACAAGCCTCAAAAGCAAATATGGTCCTCCAAAAGATTCTTAATAACAGAAGTTCCCTAATGGATCATTACCCAAATCAATACTCCTATCATCACCATCAGTGCTCCTAATGCTCAAGACAGATACGTGTACAGCCTCCGAGTAGCCCTCCCGGCCTCATGTGCGATCACCCTGATCCCCGTAGTGATCTCGTCTTGAGTGTGCAAGACTGTAAGAATGCTTTCTAAGGCCTGCTTAAACTTTTCTAGTCTATCTCGATGTCCCTGTATCTGAACCTCCAATCCTGTGACCCAAAGGTTCTCGGTTGCCGTCATCCCTTGAGGCTGCGGCTCTGGAACTCTCACGGCCGGAGACGGGGGAGTCACGCTTCGCGATCGAGATCGCGATCCCGCTGGTTCGCCCGACGGGTCGGACGGAACCGTGAATACCACCCTTCGGCCAGGGAGGACACGCTTTCGGGCTGTCCGAATAGTCCTAGGTCCGCGTGACGGTCCAGCCATATCGACCGGAGGTGGCGCAGGTATAGAAGTCTCCACAGAAGTCTCTCGGGTGGCCGCGTCACTTTCCTCAGACGGATCACTCTCTTCAAGCATGGACTGGTTCCTCCTAGGGAGGCTAGTAAAGTACCCGGATTCGTCAGGGGAGTGATCGGGAGTGGAAGAAGAGCTAGACATTTTAAACTGCGGCAGTAACAAATTTAATTACTAAATGCACTTTAGTAAAAAAAAAAATTTAAAATACTTATGCAAACTCACACTTATGACCATGCTTTCCATTTGGGCAAGAAGTTCCCAATATAATTGTTCCATGTCTCCCCTATACATATTGAATTAGACATAGGTGATCAGGCTTTGCCTAATATCAATATGCTAAGTCGACACTTATTCCAGTTATACTAGTACTAAGCTTTTTTTTTTTTTTTTTATAAAAACAGTTTTCGAAAACTTTTGGTTATAGTATTTGTTTAGAAAAACCGGTGTTCTCTATAACCTATGGCTCTGATACCAAGTCTGTCACACCCCGCTAAAGCGGAAACACGAGGCGTGATAGCGCAAGATTTCATAACGATAGGATAAAAACAACACCAACCATCCATTCAAATACACAACAGTTTAAGTTTAAAAAAAAATTTACATCGCATCAAATACAAGTTCTAACAAAACAAGGTAAACCAAGTGTTTAAACTAAACAGTTTCAAAATAAACAAGATGGTTGATGTCGATGTGCCCACATAAAAGAAAATCCAGTTAATCTTTTCTTACCCCTGAAAAGCATGATAAAAACAAGGTCAACTACAAAGAGTTGGTGAGTTCACAGGTTTTCAATATTTCAAAAAAATAATCAATTGTGTGAGTGAATATGAGCAAAATAAATTTTTGGCACTTATTGATATCTTAAAACGTTAAGGCATTATGTACTCTAATTTTCGTATATAAAGAGCCACCACTAAACCTTTCGACCACAAAACAATATCATTTTAATTCTACCTTAGCGGTGGGACTAAAACCCCACATATGTAGAACCTTCGTTTTTATAGGTATAGTGCACCCCTACCTGTAGTTTCTAGGTGGGATTGCTATCCACACCCCTACTTTGTCGGTTTTTAGGTGGGATTGTCCGTCCAAATAGCGCTATCCACAAATACCCTCGGCTCCTCACTTGAGTTAATAGTAGTGTACAAACTTTTATGTTACATTTTACTCAATATAACTATTAGTGTACATGCCTTAGTGCCCACAACATCAAATTTAACAAGATTTCATAATCATAATGACAATGGCTCATAAAACACATTCAACCATGCTTTTCACCCCAAAACGTATAAAACACTTTGAAAGAGGGGCTGTGAATACTCACCTTATAGCAACGCTCCGCAACGCAAAACAATACAATCCGAATCTCCGCACAACGACCTAACGCTTCCCTATCAAAGAGTAATACTCAAAACCGTCACTTATAGGTCTAATACTACTTAGAGGTGAATAAATCTTAAGCCTATAATTGTCTATATATGTCCAATTATACAAAATGCCCATATGCTCATTAATATCGTAATTTATACCGAAAGTGATCTTATTATCCATCACATGATCAATATTTATAAAAATCAATTAAGTCCAGAATTTCTCTTCTGGACAGAAACTAATTGTCCTAAAAATGATCAGTTTTCAAGGGCTTCCAAAATGATCTAGTTTCCTATATTTTTATATAAGATAAATTACTGAGTTATGGTCTTTGTGACCAAATTTCATGCCTTTTGGACATGTACAAGTGGTTCAAATAATTCATGCAAAATATTATATCACAACCGGTAAAACGGATTACACCATGTTAGTGAATCACTCACTTAAGGAGTTATACTCAGTGTTTTCTAGAATTTCCAGTTGGATTGGAATCATAACTCATAAAGGAAACTTTTGAGATAAGATTCACTGATTTTCAAGAAGTTATGAAGGAGGTATGACACTACAAAGTTGCATGCACAATTCTGCCATTAGCTGACAGATTGCACACTTAACTTAAATAAATTGGTTAGTGCCTCAAGACTTCATATTTTTGCATGAAACTGGATCCATATGAATCCTAACTCATAAAATGAAGTTCTAGAAAAAGAATCATGCATTAAAGACAAATAACAAAGGAGATACTCATAAATATAACTCTCAAAAGAAAAATCATCCTTTTTCATTGAGTTTTGAAAGAGATATGGCCATTTGAACATGCATGCACAAATCTGTCAGCTTTGGACAGATTGCACACTCATTTTGTTTTGAAGAGTTGAAACCTCAAATAACCATATTTTTGAATGAAATCAGATGCATATGAAAGGTAACTCATTAAGCTAACTTCCAGAAGAAAAATCAAGTGATTTGGAAAAATATTCAAAGAGTTATGGTTGTTCAAAGTAGGGTTTACCTACTGTTGAACTTCCAGATGCACATGCATCTTTCTATTAGCATTTGGGGGGTCAAAACTCAATGTTTTTGAGTGAGACCACTTGGATTAGAACCCCAACTCTCTAAATAAACTTTTAGAAGGATGATTTTTAACATTTTAACATGTTTATTATAAGAAATGGACGATTTTTGCACATGCAATGAATCTGTCAGCAACAAAAATCTCCATTGTTGTTCAAAAACACATAAAATCATGATTTTTACCCATTTTCTTGAGTTTTATTTGTGTAGGTCATAGATTATCATCATTTTATAAACATTTTACATGTTTTGGTGTAAAATCTCTCCACAAACTCAGAAAATTCAAAGGTTTAGAAGAAGAATGCTTAAAATACAAGAAAGTGGGTTTTTCACCCAAAAATGCTAAGGAAAGAATAAGATGGTGTTTATACTTACTTGTGTGATGAAATGTGTACCAAAATCTTCAATATTCTTGCTATTTGATGGATTAGAACATGAGAAATTGGCTGGAACTTGATGGAGAGGAAGAGGAAGAGGGAAAAACAAAAGAGTCTCTTCACTTTTAGAGAGAGAGAGGTGAGAGCAAATTTTGAATTTTGAACATGCAAAATGAGGAGAAAAATGAAAAAAATGTATTTATATGGGGGTTTAGAGAGGAGGCCGGCCATGGGGGCCCACTCCTCTCAAAATCATATATTTGTTTTATAAATAAAATAAAACTCAAGCCCAATTAAGAATACAATGTCATTTTCTCAATTTTTGGCCCTTTTTCCTCAAAATGTAAGCCCAAAAGTGATAAAATTCTATAAAAATAGAAGTTTTATATTTGAAACATTAAAGCTATATATTTTATATACATTGGGTATAAATTAGAGCATTTGGCACTGTATTGGAAGTTTCGGACAGTTACGGGTCGGAACCGGACATTTTTAAGCGACTACCGGAAATGCTAGGGGTTTTTCAGCCATTCTAAACCAACTATTTCTTAATCTTAAGATTTAAACTATATAAACACTAATAAACTTAATAGAAGCTAACCTGAAAGCTCGAATTTTGACAGTTGTCATAGAAGTTATCAGAGATCTCTGATCGTCTTCTGAACTTCATCCAGAAGCGCTCAGAGACCTCTGATCGCTTCTGGTTTAGGTTTTATCTTGTTGCATTTTATTCCTTTCCATCCAAGTTTTATCAGCAAGGTGCCAATCCCAGAAGCAAAGGGGGAGATTATTATTCAAGGGGGAGCTTATCAATCAAGGGGAAGCATATTATGCAAAGGAAAGTATATCATTCAGAGGGGAGTTTTTTAAGCTGTTCAAAAGACTAATACTAGGTTAGCTGTCTTTATGAATTTTTGCATCCACCTAAGTTTCTTCTGAATCTTCTTATTCTGTGTCTCTCTTGCCGTCAAGGTCTCTTAGAATGCGTATGATTCATTTCAAACTTATACTAGATGCTGATTCATAATTGACATGTTTTTCTAATTTTTTTATGAATCAAAATATTCCAAAAATTTTATTGAATATCTACATTTTTTTTAACTCTTGCCGTCAAGGTTATTTAAAATTTCCATATTTCAATTTTAAATTTTTCTTATTATTTTTTTTCATGAAAAATTCAAACTTTCATTTGGATCACATTTTTTTTTTCCAGATGACTGATTTTAATTCTAAATAAACAGATTTATATATTTCAATTTGTTCTTTAATTACTCAACAAATTGCTTTATATTTTATTTTTATTTACTTTTGGGATAATCAACCGATTTTAGGTCGATAACCTTTTAGTTTTCTTTTCAAAAATCGTGTCTTACTCATCACTTCTACTTTCCACGTGTCATTCATTGTGTGACTGCATGTATCCACGCCTGCGTGCTTACATCATCTTTCCTGAACCGTTTTCTTCTAATCCCAATACACAAACCCTTTCCAATTCCAAATCGGTCTCATATAAAATCCCCAAATTTCAGATACCCATCTTCTTCCTCTCCACTGTTACTGCTCTCACTCTTACGAACTTGCTTGCAATTCTCACCAACTTTCATCAATGGCTTCTCACCTTGCAAATCCAGCTCTCAACGATGACGAAGGCCGTCTCGTTGATTCCACTGCCGATAGTGCTCCGTTCGTCAAACTGCCATTGAAAGCAAACAATGTGCAGGTTCTTCTTGATCCAAATACCTACCAGTCCGAATTCAGAATAATGGTTGACTTTCTTCAACAGCATGTACTTAATCGAGCCCTAACTCTGACAAACCCAAATGTTCCTGAAATTTACGTTCAAGAAGTGTGGCAATCGATGTACATTCAAGATGATGAGACTCTGCTTGGAAATTTCAGTCACCCTGATCAACCTGATACTGCTGTGGAAATACCCATTACAAAGAAGAAATTAGCCAGGTATTTTCATTTACCCCCTTCACAGGTACTACTTGATGGTGAATTAGTGCCAAATCCAGCCCTAGAATCGAACCCATCTGCTGAAGCATTGCTATCTTTCATCGTCTTTCTTGGTTACAATGAACCCATATGTAACATCAGGTTACACTAAGTTCGTTTACTATAAACCCAAAACACATTTCAAAATATAATCTTCAAAACAGATACGGGATATAAATTCTAGACTTTCACCAAAAAGTTAAGTTCGGTTCAACCGAGTAACAAGAACATGTCAACCTAAAAGTTCAACAAAACTTACGATTAACGATTACAATACTAATAGTCGGGACAAAATATATAACTAACCGACTACAATACTACATAAATACAACCCATGACGAAATATTAACATAACAAGTACCAAAATGTCGTCTGGGATCTTGAAACCTTCTACTGAATCTACACCACTTTATCTTTACCTTTCCCCATTACCATTCTTCCTGAAAAAAAAATGTATTCTAATGGAATAAGCGAAAATGCTTAGTGAGAATATATCGAAGCGTATAAATATGATGTAAAAATACATATATTAACTAAAACAAAACAAAAGTAGTAGTTTAACTAAAAACCGAACGATCAACATATCATGCCAACATCAATTAAAGCATAACAAACATATCAAAACAGAAATAACCTTATCACGAATAAGGTATACATGTGCACCACACCCTCTCTTCGTCTACAGGGCCCGTGCAAAATACTCATACCCGGCTCCTTACCAATCGGGATACATGAGTACGAAAAAGTCAATATGCCACACCCAACCACCCTCTCCTTGGGATACGTGGTCATACTCTATTCTACAACATATCACCCGAAGTGATACCCGTAGATCATGGTTTACCAAAAGGCCAAAGAAAACAAGCCTCGGATCCGGACTCAACTGATAACACGAAATGAACAACGAATACCAATACCTGGCTAGAGGACTCAACATACTCAGTAAAATATGAAAATTAAACTAATTTATAGTAAGAAAGCATATACATATATTACACATAAGTGTACGTTCGATATAAACTCACAGTGCTTCAATATAAACAACCGAACGCGGTAATATCCAATTCCAACCAACAATAGGATTAAATCTTCACAAGCTCCAAATATCCTTAATATAACCCCTGGAGTAAACATTTCAAATATCATTATCAAACTATAAACCAATCTCAAGTTATACACTTTTAAACTTTGACTATCCTACTTTCAATTTCTCTTGCACAACTCTCTGTTCAGCCCCTGTTTTACCTCAATTAAACTCAAAATTAGACATTGACTTCTGAATATGAAATAAAGTATAATAGCATATCTTTCTAATGCAACTGACCTCATATTTTTGTGATTTTTCTGTGATTTATTATGTAATTTACAACACAACAGCTCAAAGCTGTCAAAACTCAGCTTAACAGCACAGTACATGTTGCTGTTTTTACCCATCTTAACTTCAAATTCACATTTTCAAGTCTGAAGATGAATTGTAGTTCATTTTGTTATCTTTCCAAGGACAGTGATCTCATAAGCATACGATTTTTCTTCAATTTTCTATGATTTTTCAAAAACAGGGCTGCAACAATACACTTCCATGATCAATTCACCCATATCATCCATTATAGTGACCTATTGTCTTGCATTTCATCTCTTATATTACATACTCATCATAAAATCTCAGAAATTCTATTATTATTAGCATATAAACATGATTTCCCACATTAATCATCACTAACATTACTTAATCTCATGACTTTCTTGCTAATACAAACAATTATTCCAAGTTTCTTCAAAATAACAAGATATTAACCAACATATAGCCTTAATCTTACAAATTTTCCATTAATCTCAAACATGCAACCCTAACATCCTTAATTAACACTAATTATCAAGATTAAACTTGAAATTAGAAGCATACCTTTGATAAATAACACATAATCTTCAAGAATCTAACATTTTTTTCTTCAAAATCATCAAGATTTGGATGATTTGAGCTTAACTATGTGAAAATCGCACCTTCACTGTGTGTAATGGTTCTAGGACTGATTTGGGGAGAAAATAGGGTAATTTTCGTCAATTTTACCCATTAAACCGAGTTGGGTCGGGTTTGACCCGGTTTTGACCCATTTGACCATTAAACACTAAAAATATCATAACTTTTCGCTCGGACCTCCGTTTTCGATGAGGTTTTCGCCTACGCATTCGTAATAAGATAACCTATAACTTCCAATAAAAATGTTCCAGCAAAGATCTCCCAATAAAAGCAGTTTTACACATTTGTAAGTGTTATGCTTTCCTTTGTAATTTGTCGTTCGTGATTTTGAGCTCGAAATCCTGTAAAATTTTCCGACACCTACAACAACTCCTAATAGGTTTAAAACTTAGTTCCAAAGCTTAAAATCCCATCATACACCTACCATTTGAGTTTTGCGCGCGTAGATTACCGAAATAGCAACGTATTCTGTTCAGCTTTGCATAAAATGCAATCTACACGACTTTTTCGATCTCCGTCAATTCTAACACTTCACATTAACTTATTCAAAGGTGTTCCAACTTTTACATCACCATTTAGATCATCCGTTCAAGTTTTGGGTAGATTTTTCCCATTTAGGCATTCTAGTTACCTACCCAATTTCCATTTAGGCCATGTACTTTGTAATTTGAACCTTTACATCACCTAATCATCTTAATTCTGAGGTGTTGGTAATAGTCACTTGTCACAAGAATCATCCTACCTATAGGCCCTCTTATATACTCTATTACTCACACTTAGCAAAATGTAACATGTCATTTTACTCAAACACTATATTTAAGAAAGTTTAGAAAGTTGGATGTTACAAATACCTCCTCCTTTTGAAGATTTCGTCCCCGAAATCATAGTTGCGAGAATAGAGAAGGGTACTTGGACATAATTTCATCTTTCCGCTCCCACGTCAAATTTGGACCACGATGATGCTTCCATTTAACTAAAACCAAATCAACTTCTTTGTTGCGAAGATTCACCGTACGTTCATTTAAAATTGCTTCAGGCTCCTCGATATAACGCAATTTCTCGTCCACTTTCACTTCGTACAAAGGAACAACTTCTTCGTGTTTACCTAAACATTTCCTAAGATACCCAACATGGAATACATCATGTATACCCGTCAACTCTTCGTAATTCCAATCTCGTAAGCCTCGTTTTCCAACTCGCTCTAAAATCTTAAAGGGCCCAATGAAACGAGGGCTAAGTTTCCCTTGTTTTCTAAATCGTAGAACACCACGCCAAGGAGAAACTTTTAACATCACAAGATCACCGACCAAGAACTCGATCGGCCTTCTACGACGATCTCGCGTAAGACTTTTGTCTATCTTGGGCCGCTTTCATTCTTTCTCTAATCACTTGAATCTTATCATTTGTAATCTGCACAAGTTCGGGCCCCGCCAACACTTTCTCTCCGCTTCCTCCAACGAGAGGCGTACGACACTTACGTCCGTACAAAGCCTCGAAAGGAGCCATGCCTATTGTCGAGTGATAGCTGTTATTATAAGAGAACTCGATTAAGGGCAAATGAGCATCCCAACTACCACTGAATTCCAAAACACACGCTCGTAACATATCCTCAAGTGTTTGAATGGTACGCTCGTATTGACCATCGGTTTGAGGATGATAAGCCGTACTAAACGCATGTCGTGTACCTAGTTCACGCTGAAAACTAGTCCAGAAATTAGAAGTAAATCGAGAGTCACGATCAGAGACAACTTTCATAGGAACTCCATGTCGAGCAACAACTTCATCTATATACAACTGAGCCCACCGATCCATGGAGTACGATTCCCGAACAGGAAGGAATAACGCTGATTTAGTCAACCTATCAACGATAACCCATATACTATCATGTTGTCGAGAAGTCTTTGGCAGTTTGGTGACCAAATCCATAGTTAACTCCTCCCATTTCCACATGGAGACCTCAAGAGGTCAAGGCTCCCATACGGCTTCGGTGCTCGCTTTCACTTTCAAACATGTGATGCATCTTTCAACGTAACTCCCGATATCCGTTTTCATCCCCGGCCACCAATAATCTGTGCGTAAATCATGGTACATCTTAGTACTTCCCGGGTGAATGGATAATCTTGATTTATGCGCCTCTGCTAGAATCACTTCTCGCAAACCACCAAGTCTAGGGACCCATATTCGAGTCTTAAAGACTTTCAGTCCACGACTGTCCTCAGATAAGGAATCAACGTAGCTTACCATTCGTTCGACTTAATATGCTCGTACTTCAAAGCCTCAAGTTGCCACTTCGCATCATCAAATAAAGTCAACTTTCCCATCATATGAGTGATAACATAGCACAAAGATCCAAAGATATGTTTTCCGACTTAACGCATCTGCCACTACATTGGCTTTACCCGGATGATAGAGTATCTCACAATCATAGTCTTTAATGAGCTCCATAGCACGTTGTTGTCGCATATTAAGAGTCTGTTGGTCGAACAAGTACTTCAAACTCTTATGATCATTGTAAAGTTTGCATTTCGTGCCATAAAGATAATGTCGCCACATCTTTAGAGCGAAGACCACAGCCGCCAACTCAAGATCATGAGTGGGGTAATTCTTTTCGTATTCCTTCAATTGACGCGAGGCATAAGCGATAACATTTCCTTTCTGCATCAATACACAACCGAGTCCTAATCGCGAGGCATCACTATAGACTACAAAATCTTCACTGCCTTCAGGTAAGGCAAGAACTGGTGCGCGTGTCAAACAATCTTTCAAAGTCTGAAAGGCCTTTTCTTGGTCTTCGGTCCACGCAAATTTTGCATCTTTGCGGGTAAGAGAAGTGAGAGGTACGGCAATTTTAGAGAAATCCTGAATGAAACGTCGGTAATAGCCCGCTAGGCCGAGAAAACTCCGAATCTCTGAAGCATTCTTGGGTTGTTCCCATTTATGCACTGCTTCAATCTTAACAGGATCCACGGAGATACCGTCACCAGACACGGTATGTCCCAAGAATTGTACCTATACGATAGCCATTTACATTTAGCCAAGTTCATATATGTATTCGTGTTATGGACGCTAAACATTTAAATGTTTACCTGACGTAGCCAAAATTCACATTTTGAAAATTTAGCATAGAGTCGTTCTTTTCTCAACAACTCCAACATTTGTCGAAGATGTGTTGCGTGGTCGGTCTCAGACTTCGAGTACACAAGAATGTCATCAATGAATACAATGACAGACTTATCAAGCATCAAACGACACACTCGATTCATTAAGTCCATAAACGCAGCTGGGGCGTTTGTGAAACCGAAAGGCATCACCAGAAACTCATAATGCCCATATCTCGTACGGAAGGCTGTCTTAGGTACATCCTCCTCTCTTACCTTTAGCTGGTGATAGCCTGATCTGAGATCAATCTTGGAGAAGAAACTTGCACCTTGAAGCTGATCAAACAAGTCATCAATACGGGGTAACAGATACTTATTTTTAATTGTTACCTTATTCAGCTCTCGATAATCGATGCACATCCGGAAAGATCCGTCTTTCTTCTTGTCAAACAGTACCGGAGCACCCCAAGGTGAAGTACTCGGTCGTATGAAGCCTTTATCCAATAGATCTTGTAGTTGATCCATCATTTCTTTCATCTCTGGAGGTGCGAGACGATAAGGAGTCTTCGCTATTGGTGCTGCACCTGGTATCAAATCGATTCTAAACTCCACTTGCCTATCTAGTGGCAATCCAGGCAAGTCTTCAGGAAATACATCTGGGTATTCACGTACTATTGGTACATCGTCCACAGTCTTCATCTTCATCTCTTTTGTCGAATCTAGGACATATGCTAAGAAAGACGAGTATCCTTTAGTTAGATAACGTCGAGCCTTGAGTACAGAGATTACCTTATGGTCGATCACTCGTCGTTCACCGTAGACATATAAGAATTCTTCATTTTTCATGGGGATCTCAGATTCATTCGCCGCGAGCAAATGATATCCGCTCGGTTCTTTGTCAACCAATCCATACCAATTACCACGTCAAAGTTATGAATATCCATTGGAATCAAATCGACTGTGAACATGGTCATATAAGTCTAATTTACAGTCTTTTGTAAATTTTATCAGCTACAAGTGTTACTCCGTTCGCAGTGTCGACAGAGAAAGGTTTTTCAAGCATAATTGGCATAGAATCGAGGTACCGAGTGTAAATAAGTGACACAAAAGAATTCGTGGCTCCGCAGTCAAATAATATACGTGCGGTGTCTATCATTGAGAAGAAAAATACCGCTTACGACATCCGGTTCCTTCAATGCCTCCTCCGCCGTGATTTGGAAAGCTCGGCTCGTGCCTTGGGAACCTCCTCCTTTTGGGTCAAGTACCCACTCTCGTTGGTTGATGTACCGATGCTTTGCTTTCATCCCTTTTTATACGAGGACAATCTTTGAGACGATGTCCTAACACTCCGCAAGAAAAACACGCATGATCTCTCTGGGGGCAATTCATCCTAACATGACCCGCTTCACCGCAACAAAAGCATTTAATGGCAGATCGGTCTGTATCACACCGACCTTGGTGTGTCTTTCCGCACCTCCGACAATCTCTTGGTGTGCTCGACTACAATATATATCATTAGTTAGTTACATCTTATATCACAATATTCACTTAATTTACATTTATACCTGTAGGCTAAATGCCTGTGATGATGCGCGTGGGATATTCTGAGATTGAATTCTCCGTTGGTTGGAGAATCGAGAGAACCGCTGTGTTGGGGTAGACATCATCCTTTCACTTCGCAAACGTTTTGAAACCGGTTCATTATCATCGGGAATGGACAATTCATGCTCACAACGCCGAGCATATTCAACAACCTTGCTATAACTGGAAACATCACGGCTTACTATAAAACTTCGGATCTCCTTCCGTAGTCCTCCAATGAAGTGTTCAATCTTATCCTGTTCGGTAGTCAGAAATCGTTGTGCGAATCGTGCCTTCTTGTTGAATTCGGCTCATAGTCAAGTATAGTCATCTTACCTTGCTTCAGATCCAAGAACTCCTTTTCAAGTCGCCTTTGTAAGTCGACAGGACAATATTGTTCAAAAAATTTCCCCCGAGAGTCATCCCACGTCAAACTGTTACGTGTCGTCGCAGCTAAGGTTTCATACGTGGCATCCCACCATATAAGGGCTCTTTCCACGAGCATCCCGGAGGCATATTTTACTTTATCCTTATCTAGTACCTCAGTAATTCGGAACACCTTTTCGGTGTTCTGGATCCATTGCATCGCCAATACAGATTTGATTGCCCCGCATACTCGTTGCACCACCGCTTTCCGAAAGTGTTAAATGAAACCCGGTCGGTCTTAGGTTTCGGTGCATCTTTGTCTTGGTTCGCATTCTTACTATGATTGTTGGATTCCGGGGGATTGTTTTGATTAAGTTCTTCCTCAAAGCGTCGCTCCATTTCTTGACGTTGTCGTTCTAGAGCTGTAGTCAATCGATCATCCAAAAGTTTCAATAGTCGTTCTGTACGAGGGGACAAAGCAGGATTTTCATTGTTCCCAGCACCTCCTGTAGCATTTATATTCACTGTGGGGTTACTTTCCCCAACATGTTGCGTTTGACTTTGCTCATCATGCTCCGACATTTTTCTGAAAGTTACAACACAAATATATTAAATACAATCCTACCCTTCATCCCAACCCAACTTAGGTCTCTCCTATTGGTCCATATCCCGTATAAATCATCACCTAGTTACTATACGATCTCAATGCCTAGGTTTAGGTCTAGATACCATTTCTGATATCTAGATGCTTAAACCGCTGCTCTGATACCATAATTGTAACATCAGGTTACACTAAGTTCGTTTACTATAAACCCAAAACACATTTCAAAATATAATCTTCAAAACAGATACGGGATATAAATTCTAGACTTTCACCAAAAAGTTAAGTTCGGTTCAACCGAGTAACAAGAACATGTCAACCTAAAAGTTCAACAAAACATACGATTAACGATTACAATACTAATAGTCGGGACAAAATATATAACTAACCGACTACAATACTACATAAATACAACCCATGACGAAATATTAACATAACAAGTACCAAAATGTCGTCTGGGATCTTGAAACCTTCTACTGAATCTACACCACTTTATCTTTACCTTTCCCCATTACCATTCTTCCTGAAAAAAAAAATGTATTCTAATGGAATAAGCGAAAATGCTTAGTGAGAATATATCGAAGCGTATAAATATGATGTAAAAATACATATATTAACTAAAACAAAACAAAAGTAGTAGTTTAACTAAAAACCGAACGATCAACATATCATGCCAACATCAATTAAAGCATAACAAACATATCAAAACAGAAATAACCTTATCACGAATAAGGTATACATGTGCACCACACCCTCTCTTCGTCTACAGGGCCCGTGCAAAATACTCATACCCGGCTCCTTCCCAATCGGGATACATGAGTACGAAAAAGTCAATATGCCACACCCAACCACCCTCTCCTTGGGATACGTGGTCATACTCTATTCTACAACATATCACCCGAAGTGATACCGGTAGATCATGGTTTACCAAAAGGCCAAAGAAAACAGTCTCGGATCCGGACTCAACTGATAACACGAAATGAACAACGAATACCAATACCTGGCTATAGGACTCAACATACTCAGTAAAATATGAAAATTAAACTAATTTATAGTAAGAAAGCATATACATATATTACACATAAGTGTACGTTCGATATAAACTCACAAAGGCTTCAATATAAACAACCGAACGCGGTAATATCCAATTCCAACCAACAATAGGATTAAATCTTCACAAGCTCCAAATATCCTTAATATAACCCCTGGAGTAAACATTTCAAATATCATTATCAAACTATAAACCAATCTCAAGTTATACACTTTTAAACTTTGACTATCCTACTTTCAATTTCTCTTGCACAACTCTCTGTTCAGCCCCTGTTTTACCTCAATTTCAAAATTAGACATTGACTTCTGAATATGAAATAAAGTATAATAGCATATCTTTCTAATGCAACTGACCTCATATTTTTGTGATTTTTCTGTGATTTATTATGTAATTTACAACACAACAGCTCAAAGCTGTCAAAACTCAGCTTAACAGCACAGTACATGTTGCTGTTTTTACCCATCTTAACTTCAAATTCACATTTTCAAGTCTGAAGATGAATTGTAGTTCATTTTGTTATCTTTCCAAGGACAGTGATCTCATAAGCATACGATTTTTCGTCAATTTTCTATGATTTTTCAAAAACAGGGCTGCAACAATACACTTCCATGATCAATTCACCCATATCATCCATTATAGTGACCTATTGTCTTGCATTTCATCTCTTATATTACATACTCATCATAAAATCTCAGAAATTCTATTATTATTAGCATATAAACATGATTTCCCACATTAATCATCACTAACATTACTTAATCTCATGACTTTCTTGCTAATACAAACAATTATTCCAAGTTTCTTCAAAATAACAAGATATTAACCAACATATAGCCTTAATCTTACAAATTTTCCATTAATCTCAAACATGCAACCCTAACATCCTTAATTAACACTAATTATCAAGATTAAACTTGAAATTAGAAGCATACCTTTGATAAATAACACATAATCTTCAAGAATCTAACATTTTTTTCTTCAAAATCATCAAGATTTGGATGATTTGAGCTTAACTATGTGAAAATCGCACCTTCACTGTGTGTAATGGTTCTAGGACTGATATGGGGAGAAAATAGGGTAATTTTCGTCAATTTTACCCATTAAACCGAGTTGGGTCGGGTTTGACCCGGTTTTGACCCATTTGACCATTAAACACTAAAAATATCATAACTTTTCGCTCGGACCTCCGTTTTCGATGAGGTTTTCGCCTACGCATTCGTAATAAGATAACCTATAACTTCCAATAAAAATGTTCCAGCAAAGATCTCCCAATAAAAGCAGTTTTACACATTTGTAAGTGTTATGCTTTCCTTTGTAATTTGTCGTTCGTGATTTTGAGCTCGAAATCCTGTAAAATTTTCCGACACCTACAACAACTCCTAATAGGTTTAAAACTTAGTTCCAAAGCTTAAAATCCCATCATACACCTACCATTTGAGTTTTGCGCGCGTAGATTACCGAAATAGCAACGTATTCTGTTCAGTTTGCATAAAATGCAATCTACACGACTTTTTCGATCTCCGTCAATTCTAACACTTCACATTAACTTATTCAAAGGTGTTCCAACTTTTACATCACCATTTAGATCATCCGTTCAAGTTTTGGGTAGATTTTTCCCATTTAGGCATTCTAGTTACCTACCCAATTTCCATTTAGGCCATGTACTTTGTAATTTGAACCTTTACATCACCTAATCATCTTAATTCTGAGGTGTTGGTAATAGTCACTTGTCACAAGAATCATCCTACCTATAGGCCCTCTTATATACTCTATTACTCACACTTAGCAAAATGTAACATGTCATTTTACTCAAACACTATATTTAAGAAAGTTTAGAAAGTTGGATGTTACACCATAAGCAAACTTTCTGATTTCAAGAGAAAACAATTACCCCCAATGTGGAATCTCCTGGTTTCTATCCTGAACAAGAGTCTCACTTGTAAAATTGGGTCTCTCGATCAAGCAAGCAGGAGCATTTTGACTATAATGTATGGCATGTTTTTTAATCGCCCCTTGGACTACGCAAGCTTTATTTTTCAAGAGATTAAAGCTGCTGTACACACCAAAGTAACCAATCAAAACCAAGGAAAATCTCTTCCAGCTCTGATGTTTCCAAGATTTCTATCTGTGGTTACCTATCCTGCAAATGGTGCACTCAAGGCTCCACTCGTTCAAACATTTTGCAAAATTGCATCAATGAGCACTCATCGTCCGACCATCGACCGTAACGGCTATCCTTCTCCCAGAGAGCTTTCAAGGTACATGCTAAACCTAATTCCATCTAGCTCTTCTTATCTTCAATCATATAGGAGCTCTATGAATTTCTCAGAAAAGAGAATTTCTACCCCAGAGCACTTAGAGCCAGTTCTAGAAAGTGAGGGGTCAAGTGAGAATGAGGCTGAAAATAATTTGAGTGAACATCCGAGTGGTTCTACCCATGCTGACCTCTTATTAAAAGAAGGTACTGAAGATGTCCATCGTGACACAATTGAGCGAATCTCACCTACATCCCAAAGGGTAACTTCATTATCTGAGGTAGATGTCAACCCATCTACTTTCATTGACCAAGGACAACCCAGTCCAAACCACCCAGAAACCATCCGTTCAGAGGATACTTCTTCATCCTATGCATCAAGCACAACCGGGGAAACCTCTTCATCATTCTCTCAACAGAATGATGATGAAAATATAAGAGTTCATTTGCCCCAGAACTCGACACTTTCCACACACAATGGTGATGTCTCTGTGACCAACAAAGATTTAGGCGTCTCAGAAGATAAGTCCATATCTTCTGATAGTTTAGAGGCTCAAGAAATCCCATCAGAGGGGTTACAGCCACAGGATGCACCACTTACCGGAGTGTTTACACTCCATCAAGGTAAGCACATTGTCTTCAACACCTCATCCTCTAATGATGAGGATTCTGTTGAGACAATCAAAACAACCGAAGAGGTGTCTGTTAATAACAGTCCTCAACGACAGGTTGGAAGTCCCTCCACACTCAACGTCAAAACATGTGTGAATGAGGGCCTCTCTGCACGCGAGAGTAAAGGGGCTCCATGTGTTGGAGATGCACCGGTTACCCATTCTGAATATGTCAATAATGCAGCGTTGCAGGCATTTGGTGATAAAATTCAGAGATCTGTGGAGGATCTAAAACTCTCTCTGGACTCTCACAATGCCATACTCTGGAAGCCCTAAAAGATCTCATTTCTACAGCAAGCTCAAACTCTGGAAGCCCTAAAAGATCTCATTTCTACAACTGCTGCAACACATTAGAGCCAAGCTTCTGATCATTATTCTTCTCTGCATAAAGGAATACAGGCTATTTCTAAGGCCATTTTCTGCATTCCCGAGGCAATTCCAACTCCAGAAGTCACAATCTCTGTTGATGAATACAGTTCCTTAGTAGCCGATCTTCACAAAATTATCAAGTTTATTCATCCCTCTGCAGATACTTCTGAGTCTTCTCTGGTCAAGAAATCTGATATGGCTGTCTTCTAGAAGGCCATGCTTGAACGCATTAATTTTCTCTCCTCCAAGTATGTTTCCAAAACAACTGCCTGCACTTCTAATGTGGATTTAAAGCTATCATCTATGGAAACCTCTCTGTCTCAGCTTACTGGTCTGGTAAGTTCTCTTTCTAATTCTTTTTATGAAAAGAAAAAAGCCAAGGAGGAGCGTGCTTGTAGAAAAGCAGAACTTAAGCGCAAAAGATCTGAGGATCAGGACCCTGATTCTCAGAAGGGGGAGAAAGCACCAGAATCAAAGAAAGTAAAACCCACAACCAACACTGAAAGCTCAAATCCAAATCCAATGCCATCTCCATCTACTTCAGCCAAACACCAATCATCCTCCAAACAGCAAACTCCGGCTCAAACTTCTCATACACAAACCCCTCTGACTCCAACTCCATTAGCCACTCACTCTGGGCCTCTTCCAAAAGATCCTGAAATAGCTAAATTCATTCTTGAGGTTGTAGGCAACACAAGACAAACACCATATTCCTCCTCAACTCAAGCTGAAATAGCCAAAGAAAAGGAAGCCAAAGCCAGAGCTGAGGCATCAAAGGCTAAAGATGAAGCCTTGAACAAACAAAGAAAAGAAGAACGAATTGTGGCTGAAATAAGAGCAAAAGCTGACGCAGAAAAAGCCTCTGCTTCTCAAATTGAAGCAGAAATCAGAGCAAAAGCTGAAGCAGAAAGAGCCTCTGCAGAAGCATCAAAAGCTCAAGCAGAAATGGAAAGAGAAAGAGTTGCAGCTGCAAGAGTAAATGCTGAAGGATCATCAAGTAGAGCAGCAGAGAATAGACAAAAAATGCAGAGACTTGGAAGAATTGATCTACCAATTCTGAAAATCACAAAAAGGTACATGTATGCTCCTATAGATCAGAAGATCTATCTCATGTTGCCCAACTTCTCAAACGCCTACAATGTAAGTGATGCTATTAAGGACAAATTCATGGCACACAGACAAGCGAGAAAGGACGTTCATTCCTCTGTACCTATCAAACGAATCTCTGCAATAAAGCATTCACCATTTGAGGATACAGAAATATGGTACACAATCTATGAGGTTATCAGAGAAGACAATAAGACTTATTACATCTGTGATAATGATCTATTGTCCATCTTTCCCTCTGATCTTATTTTTCTGGAGAATTTCATGATGGCTCAAATGAATAGAAGAACTGATGATCAAGATCAAATTGCTTATTCTCGAATTATTCAATGCATGAAGTCCTACATCCGGTACAAGAGACAGGTAGATTTTCAAATAGGAATCAATACAATGTTGATAACCTAGCTATCTTTGCACCCAATGAAGATCTAGAAGGCATCAGCAACATGAGAATCGGCAAAGTGCTAATAGACCCAGAGGAAGGGGTGATCTTCAGAAGGCCAGACAGAAAGAGCTTCTTTAGAATCAAAGAAGCACACAAATACTCATCAGAGGTCGTTTACATTGCAAAAAGCTTCATCTCTGTTGATGTTAACAATCACAATTCAGAGGTTATCGAGAAGATGATCAAAAGGCTTTCAACTTTATTATCAATCAGAGAGATCATAAATAAGATTGGAAAAATTGTATCTGAGGCCGCTCCGTTCTGAACAGACTTCATTCTTCTGGTTGCATACTTAGGGGGAGATTGTTACACTTTTGAAAGTATGAACCACAAGATGAAGAATATGATGTGGCACATACATCAAGGATGTCTAACCTTTGCAACCGACTAGTTTGTTACACGCTTCCATCTCTCACACGTGTCAGTTTGTAATAGGTTAAGATGTTGACTTTTGTTGATCAGAACTCCTCTCAATGATTTGAATATGATTCCTTTACTATACTTAGTGAAATTCCTTAGATAAGCTTATGTTCAAATTCAACGATAGCATACGCTGATTGCTATCAGCGATCGCTGAAGATCAAGGATCAACAAGCTTATCTCTGAAGACCTGAAGATCAGCTATCACACCAGAAGACCATTCAGCGACAGTCAAAGACCAAAGCTGAAGAAAGAGATAATCAGCTAAGTGACCTGAACCGATTCAGCGATAGTAGCGATTATCTACTCAAAGTGTGAAGTCTTGTGAAGCCTCAGCAACATTGAAGTTCATCCTTGAACATTCAGTGTCAGCGATCAAATAAAGCTTCCTCTGCAAGATTAAAGTTTGATCTTATCCTTGATGCACAAAAGTCAAACCTAGAACCATGTTAGAAAAGGACATACGACTTGTCTCTTATGTCCCCATCATATCTGATATGGTACTGTTCATATTCGGCCAAAAGCATGGTTGTCTTATTTACAAGGACAAGCTTCCTATCCAAGCTTGACACGTGGCATGTACCTTTTGCTTTGCATTAAATGCAAGTGGGTATAAATAGATGAAGATATCTTCTTCATCTTCATGCATGCTTCCTTCTAACCTATACCTTCTGTATTCTTTCTTTCATCTTCTTGTGCATCAAACTGTGTGTTTCATTAGTTACAATAGAATAGGTTTTCAACTTGTTCTAATTCCGCTTGTAACTGTAAATTTGTTTATTTTCTATAAACTCATTTAAAAACTAAAATCTGTGTGTTTGTATTCAACCCCCCCCCCCCTTCTACAAACTGTTTACTTAATATTTAACTCTTGTAGACCCTTATTGGGACCAACAAGTGGTATCAGAGCAGTGTTGTTATCTTTCTCTTTAAAATATTCTTCTTTAGATCATATTTTAAAATGACAAACCCTAATACAAACAACAACGATAACGGATCTTTAGCTAAACCTCCAAGGTTCAGCGATGATAATTTCCCTTTATGGAAAGAAAGAATGTCACTTTTTCTAGAGGGATCTGATCCTAAGATCCCATACTATGTAGAAAACGGACCTTTCATTCCTACAGCCATAGTAGCAGCTGTACCTGCCACTGCTACTACCCTAGCCGTCGCTGAAAGGAGTATTGTAAAAACTCCAGATCGATGGACTGAGGAAGACAAGAAAGAAGTTGCTATTGATGCGAAAGCACGACCTATAATAGCAATGTCTTTACCTGATGAAGTATATCATTCTGTAATGAAAATGAGAACTTCAAAAGCCATGTGGGATACTCTATGTATCCAATATGAAGGAACTTCTGAGGTTAAAGTAACTAGATGCATAAACCTTGTAAGAAAATACGAGAGCTTTATGTATCAAAAGGGTGAATCTCTCTCTCTCAAATTCACCAGAGATTTAACTGTCTGCTGATTGATCTTAAATCAGTCGATAGAATATATTCAAACGCTGAAATTCTGACAAAATTCATGGAGGCATTGCCCGATCAATGGGCAGTGTACACTACATGTATAAAACTGTCAAAGAATCTTGAAACTTTGTCATTAAGTGAATTATATGGTATGCTCTTAAATGAGGAACAATCCTAGCTTCTAAGGAAAAACCTTCTTAATGAACTCAAAGGTGCTAAAAGTACTTCTTTAGCACACTTGTGACTTCTGAAGGAACTTCTTCTAAAAATGGTTCTTCTTCTACTATCACCTCCATAACTGAATTAGGTCAAACTGATTCAGAAGATCAACTCACTAATGCTGACATCTCTGAGTTTGATAACTCTCTTGCTCTTTTAACCAACAACTTTAAAAGATTTGCTAGAAAAAGCAATTTTCGAAAATCTTCTAACCTCTCTGACTCTGAAAAACAGAAAACGTTGCCCGTTGAAAAATCCTCAGCGATCTGCTTCCATTGTCAGAAAAAGGGCCATTTTGCGAGTGAATGCAGGTCGAAGAAAGTTACTGCTCCCACTACCTCCCATACCTCTGACAAACAGGAGAAGTATTTAAAAATGAAGAACAAATACAAAGATATGAAGAAAAACCAGCAAAAAAGTAAAGGCCTTGTCGCTGAAGAAGTTGACTGGAATGCTGAAGATGACTGGGCCAAGACCTCTGAAGAGTCTGGTTCAGATGAAAAAGATCTTGCCTTTCTCTGTCTAATGGCAAGAATAGAGGATGCTGAATAAGTCTCTGAAACTTCTTCCTCTGAGTCTCCGTCTACTCAGGTAAACATTCCCTCTGACTCCTTACTCTCTGAAAAAAGATAACTTGTCGGCTCTCGATGCAATGACTGTTGATTTTTACAACGCTTTGAATGGAAAGATAAAAGCTGAGAAAATTAACACTGACTTATCTGAACAATTAAAAAATTGCCACATAAGAATCAAGGAACTTTCCAAACTTGAGGATTCTCTCAAAGACCAAGTTTTTGCAAATCAAACAATAAGCATTGAGAAACAACAAGCTATCGCTGATAGAGAAAAGGCTATAGCTGATCTCAAGTCTGAAAAGGCAACCATCAAAGGATGGTGTAAGGCTTCTGATAAAGTCAATGAGATCATCAATGCCCAAATACCTATGAAAGTGAGAAGTGGGTTAGGCTATAACCCTGAAAAGGAAGAATCAGAGAATGATCGTTCCATGCTCAAATTTGGAATGTTTGTCTCTTCTATCCCTGATCCTTCTTCTTCAACTTCTTCTTCCTCTTCCTCTAAAGAGAAGCTTCCTGTGGATTATTCTAAGAAGGTGATCAAAAACAAGTTTCTTGACCATGTTCCTAAGAATAAGAAAACTCTAGATAAGAACAAGAAGTCCTCTGAGAAGATTTCTAAATCTGGGAAGAAGGTCCCTGACTATTCTCAGAGACCAACTCCCAAGATTAAAATCGATCTCACTCCTACCCCTGACAAGGTTATAATACCTCCAAGGACCATGGATAAAGAAATTCTTGGACCTATCCCTGAGAAACTTCCTGCTCCCTCTCTTATCTCCAAACCTTTTAAGTATAGGAAATGCTTTCACTGTGGTGAAACAACCCACATTGCAAGCAAGTGTCCTAATGCTACTAGAGCTGATAAACTAGCTCATGGAAAGAAAGTAGCTCAAGCTGATAAATCAGTGAGAGCGAAATCCACCAAAGTTGTAAACCAACTAAGGTGAAGATATCCACTGAAGAAAGTTCTTCAGCTAGTAGTACATCCCCCAATCCTGTATCTAACCAAGCAGGACCCATAGTAATATGGGTACCTTTAAACAATTAATCTTTTGTTGTATGCAGAGTGCCAAAGGTATCTGGTATCTTGATAGCGGATGCTCGAGGCATATGACTGGCAGAAAATCTCTGCTCTCTGACTACAAAGAAGAAGTTGGTCCATCAGTGACCTTTGGTGGAAATGGCAAAGGATACACTAAAGGTTATGGAATTCTGTCCAACAGAGCCACATCTTTTTCTCGTGTTGCTTACGTTGAGGGACTAAAGCACAATCTCTTGAGCGTAAGTCAGTTGTGTGACAAAGACTTCAAAGTTCTATTCCTAAAGAATAGATGTGCTGTCACTGACGGAAATGATAAGCTTGCCCTCTCTGGCAAAAGAGTTGAAAACGTATATGTCATAAACATGAATAGTTCTCACTCTGAGAACGTGTGCTTCATCTCTAAAGCATCCACAGACATAAACTGGTTATGGCATAAAAGACTTTCTCATCTCAACTTTAAGACAATAAATGAGTTGTGTCAAAAAGACTTAGTCAGAGACCTCCCAAATCACACCTTTACAAAGGAATCTCTTTGTTCAGCTTGTGAAAAGGGAAAGCTGACAAAAGCCTCCTTCAGGTCAAAGCAAGTTTCTTCAGTAACCACTCCTCTTCAGCTACTCCACTTGGATCTCTTTGGACCTGTCAATGTCCAATCAATCTCTGGAAAGAAATACACTTTAGTGATTGTTGATGAATACTCCAGATACACATGGGTGTTCTTCCTTCGATCCAAAAGTGATACCCCTGAAATGATAATATCTTTTATCAAAAGAATGGAAGTACTGAACAACTTACTTGTTCGCTCCATAAGAAGTGATCATGGTACTGAATTCAAAAATAGTACTTTGGTTAGTTTCTTTGAAGAAAAAGGCATCTCTCACAACTTCTCATCAGTGAGAACTCCTCAGCAAAATGGAGTTGCTGAAAGAAGAAATCGAACTATAATCGTAGCAGCTCGCTCAATGATCAGCGAATCGCGTCTTCCAACTAAATTCTGGGCTGAAACTGTTAATACAGCGTGCTTTACTCAGAATCGATCCCTAATTGTTAAGCGATTCAAGAAGACTTCCTATGAATTATTTCATGGGAGAAGACCTACTCTGAAATATCTTCACATTTTTGGATGTACGTGTTACATTCTGAATGACAGAGATCATTTGGGTAAATTTGATCCCAAAGCTGATGATGGTATATTTCTTGGATACTCCTCTGTATCTAAGTCTTTCAGAGTATTCAACAAAAGAAGACAACACGTTGAAGAATCTATGCATGTCAACTTTGATGAATCTCGTCCCATTCATCCTTCTCATAATCTTGATGATGATGAAGAATTGAATGCTTGGATGGAATCTCATTATGGGGAACCTGAAACATACTTCAGCAATCAAACTCCAGCTGATGCATGTGATGATGAAATCCCTGTAAACTCAACAAGTAACAATCATCCATCTTTAGGGATAAATGTTACTCCTTTAAATCAGATTCCTGTTACTGATACATCTCTTGGAAATTCCTCTGTGAATAACCAAACCTCTTCTGAAAATCAATCCCCTGAATTGATTCTAAATGAAGTACCTGTTGCTGAAACAAGTCCTATTCCAGAATCTGAAGAACATGTCGCTGAATCTGCTGTTGATCTCTCTCCTCAACCACCAGCTCAGCAATGGACTGCAAACCATCCAATAAATCAGATTATTGGTGATCCCACTGCAGGTATCAAAACACGTAGAGGCACAGGTAATATCTGTCTTTATGTTAACTTCATTTCTCTCTCTGAACCTAAGAAGATAGATCAAGCTATCTCTGACCCTAGCTGGGTTTCAGCTATGCAAGAAGAACTGACTGAATTTCGTAGAAATAAAGTTTGGAATCTTGTTCCTAGACCCTCTGATAAAACCGTCATAGGAACCAAATGGGTTTTCAGAAATAAGCTAGATGAAAACGGGACTATAATTCGCAATAAGGCTAGACTTGTTGCTCAAGGTTATAGACAGGAAGAAGGAATTGATTATGATGAAACCTTTGCCCCTATAGCTCGTTTAGAAGTCATAAGACTCTTTTTAGCTTATGCTGCCCATAAAGACTTCAAAGTTTTTCAAATGGATGTTAAAAGTGCTTTTCTAAATGGAAAACTCAGCGAGGAAGTTTATGTTGAACAACCCCCTGGTTTCTCAGACCCTAACCACCCTGGTTATGTTTTTAAACATGAAAAAGCTCTTTACGGGTTAAAACAAGCTCCTAGAGCTTGGTATGATACTCTCTCTAAATTTCTTCTTAAAGAAAAATTTGTTCGTGGAAAAATTGACTAAACTCTGTTTTTTAAGAAAATATAAAGGTCATACGATTCTAGCTCAGATATATGTTGATGACATTATCTTTGATTCCACAAGACCCAAACTATGCACTCGTTTCGCTGCAAGAATGCAAAAACAATACAAAATGAATATGATGGGTGAACTAACATATTTTCTAGGTTTGCAGATTAAGCAATCTGACAAAGGAATTTTTATTTGTCAAAACAAATATGTTAAAGACATGCTGAATAAATTTGACAAGAATCAATGCTCAGCGATGAAGACTCCTATGGCGCCTCCTCTGACATTAAACAAGGATCCCAATGGGAAACCAGTCAATGTCACTGCCTATCGAGAAATGATTGGGTCTCTGCTGTATCTTACAGCGAGTAGAACAGACATCATGTACGCTACTTGTCTCTGTGCTCGGTATCAAGCTGAACCAAAGGAATCGCATCTAATCGCTGTAAAGCGAATCTTCAGATACCTGAAAGGAACTCCAAATCTTGGTCTCTGGTATCCCAAAGGCTCAGGATTTGATCTTATTGGTTACTCTGACAGTGACTTTGCAGGTTGTAAGATTGATAGGAAAAGCACCACTGGTGGGTGTCAGCTGCTAGGTGGAAAGATAATAAGTTGGACAAGTAAAAAGCAAAACTCAGTGTCCACTTCCATCGCTGAAGCTGAATACGTAGCAGCTGGTAGTTGTTGTGCTCAAATCCTTTGGATGAGAAATCAACTCAGAGACTACGATCTAAAGCTCTCTAAAATTCCTATATACTGTGATAGCACAAGTGCTATAGCAATTGCTAACAACCCTGTACTTCACTCCAAAACCAAGCACGTTGAGATCCGATATCACTTTATCAGAGATCATGTGATGAATGGTGAAGTTGAGCTCCATTTTGTTCCTACTGAATATCAGCTCGCTGATCTTTTCACCAAGCCTCTTGATGAAACTAGATTCAATCTACTCATCAGCGAACTTGGTATGTTGAACGCTGAATAATTTATTAATCAGTGACCAATAAAGGATTACAAATAAAGCCTTCAAACTTTCCATTCTCTGAACTCTGATTCAGCGATATCTAGGCCATCTCCTCATGTATTATCCTCTAATCTCTTAACACTCTTTGATATCATTTCTCATCAAAGAATGTCTCTCTTATATTTAAAACTCCTCACTGACAATCCTTTATTATTAGTGATAAAGATTTTTTTTAAAACTATTAATGATAAATCTTCCTTATAGATAACCATCATTATAATCTTTTTAAAATAAAAGAAAAGGACACGTCAGACCTTTTTCTGACACACGACGGACCACGACGTTTCCATTCCATCTCCTTTCTTGGAACGTGCGCTAGGTCATCATTTCTTTTTCAAAAAGCTAAAACAGTCGTTTAGCAATCCTCTCTTTCTCTCTCCTCATGCTATTTAAGCATTCTTTTTGCCTTACTTTGTTCCTTCCGCTTTCATAACTTCCCTAAAGGCAAAGGAAAACTTCGATTCTTCAAGCTTTCTCCAAGAACACCAAGAACACGCACTTGTGCGTTTTTCTTCTTCACACATTTAAGGTTTGATCTAAACCTTATATCAAGAACTGGAAACAACTTGTTTCACCTTTCTTATCTATTTTCATTCTTAAAATTAATAAACTCTTGTTTTTAAAAGTGAAAAACTTTTTCACTTTCAAAACCCTGTTCTTAGAACAAATTTTTTTTTAAGTTTTATCATTTTTTTTATTTACCTTTAAATATTTATTGCCAACAAGCATTTTGATATTGTTCATCAAAATACTTGTTTCTTTGCTCTTACATTTGGTACTTTTTATACCAAAACTCTGGCTTATACATTCATGTATTAAAACCATGATTTATCTCTTCGGTGTTGCTATTTTTCCTACAGAAATGGCCTCTGCTTCCAACATCACTGAAACTGCTGCTGCTAACCAGTTGGTCGCTGCACCAACCTGTCAATTTGAGCTGGAAAAGTCAACCTTCAAGCCATGCAATTACATTGCATTGGTGGACATTCCCTATGAACTCCCTCAGTTCAAGGACGCTGCAACCTTCCTCAAGGCGTGCCCTCTGATGTATGCCTTCGTCCACAACCCAGTGGGCATTGCCTCTCACCTTCAGGCTCTCTGGTACACGGCGCAATGTACCACTCTGAAAACAGACAAAGGCACTGTCCTTCCTGCTATTTCCTTCACAATCCCTGAACTTGGCTTCTTCGCCTTCTCAGCAGGGTTTGTACGCAAGGCGCTAAGACTCCCTCAGCGAAAGAAGAATGAGCAATGGGGTGCTGAACCAACAAAGCAGCAGATAGATGCTTTCTTGGAATCCATTGGCTACAAATGGGAGAACCCCTTAGTGAAGACGGTGGGTTCAAAGCTGGAAAAGAAGCGACTCCCTGCTCGCTGGCAGTATGTTTTCACCCAGGTCATTCAGTGCCTAGGATCCAAGGTTGGCTCCCACGATCAGGCGAGCAAACATTTTCAAGACCTTGCCTTTTCTCTCTGCACGGGTCATCCTCTGAACTACGCTGATTACATCTTCAGCGATATGTGCAGCCGCCTCAACGCCTCCACTAGACATCATGTTATCCCTTACCCACGTTTCTTCTCCACCATCCTTGAAGAGGCTTTCGGGGAGAGCTACCCGAAAGTCGGCGATTTTGCCTTCTCAATGGTAGGGAAGAAGTCCCTGGACCTGGAAGAACGTCAAGGTGATGCTCCTCTCACTCCCTATATGCTACAAATTATAGGAGCACCTCTTTTAGTGACCTCCTCACTGCCCATTCCTTCAGTGAGTACCCAAGGCACTACTGCTGCAAAGAGGAAAACCCCCACTGATGGTCATAAGAAGACCATCGCCTCAAAGAAACCTAAGAAGGTGGTCTCTCAACAGACCATCCTCTCTGATTTTGGTGTACTACAATCACCACCATCATCCACAGCCACTCCAACGGTTTCTGCTGCCGTTGAAGCTTCATCAGCACTACCACCACCCTTAGTGACTAAGGTCTCTGAAGGTGTTATAGCCAGCTCTGCTGAAGCTGGATCAGGTATTACTTTCACTGCCTTCTCTACCTCTTCCATCTCTACTTCTTTGGTCCTCACATCAGCAAGTGACTCAGTGAGAGTTGTCCCTATCTCTGATAATGCTGAAATGCACACAGTCCAAACCTCAAAATTGTTTAGGCAATCTGAGTTTTGGAAAGCCAATTTAAAAGGACCTCAGAGTATCTCTTTCAGATACTCTAAGACACTGGTCAGTGATCCTCAGGACACTACCTCTGCAAAAGTAGTCCCTGAGAATAATCCTCATGATATTCTCAAGGAAAATAATGCTATTTTTCATCCATCATCTGATCCGGATTCTTTTCTCGCCTCTTTGTCAATGTCATCAGCTGCTGCCACTACGACCACCACCACCACCTCTTTGAAGACAGCGATGAAGTCTCCTCAGCGCCCTCCCAGTGCCAAAAAGCTCAGGGATGTCAAGATGGAGAACCTTGCCCCCAAGCTTCCTCCCAGGGTCACTGAGTTGCCTTCTGTGTCCCTGCCTGCTCCAACATTCCCTGCCATTGACCATCTGGTCAATGAGTGTGCTCTCACCAGAGCCAGGCTGGACACACTGCAAACTTCTACGGAGTTGATCTTCTGGCAGGTCGCTGGCACTCCAGGGATGAAGACAAACGTCAGCAACTTGGTGTCTGATGTTTAGACTCTGAAGGACGACCACAAGGACCTTCACCAATCCCTCATCACCCTTGAGCAAAAGGTTGATGCTCAAGCCACTGTCCTTGAGTCTATTCAAAAGACTCAGTCTGACATATTACAGGCTCTTTTAGTGTTTTATTATGATAGAGATAATAAAATAGCTTCAAAAGGAACTGGGTTCTGAAGATAGAAAGATTCAGAACTTAGAAGACGAGGAAAGAAAAGCCTAAGGCATAACTTCTGAAGTGGCAACTTCAGAAGTTCTGAAGTTTCTGGAGAAGTTCTGAAGATGTTTAGAAGTAATTCTGAACATGTCTGTCATATTTTGTGCTGTAACCTTAGCATTTCTATTATATATTTAAATAGAGAGTTCGTTAGATAGTTAGATATACGTTGAAAGAGAAAGAGCTTGAAAAGACATATTTTGTAATACAGTTCATCTGATCAATACAATATACAACATTCAGTGTTATAATTCTTGTTCATCTGAATTCTCGATCTATTTCAAAATCAAAGATGTCGAAAGAAATCGTCTCCATCGGATCAGAAACTAAACCACCAACTCTGTTTTTGGGTGAATATCATCAATGGCGAATCAGGATGATTCAATTCTTGGATAATATTGATGAAGCTTTAATGCAATCAATCTAAATGGCCCTCTGGAGGTCTATGTGGAAATTCCATCAATACCAAGAACTAAATCTACTCCTGAGATACCTGCATCAAGAATCAAGAAAAGCCCAGGTATGTACAGCACTGTTGAGAAAGCTCAAGCTAAAGTTGACAAAAGGGCTTTAACTCTTCTTACAATGGCTATTCCTAATGAGATATTCAATAGAGTAGATAGCTTAACATATGCTAAAGCCATGTGGGATGAGGTTGAAGCTCAAATGCAGGGTAGTACAAAAGCCCAAGCACAAAGATTGAATATCTGTGTGGGTACTTATGAGAACTTCAGGTATAAAGAGAATGAATCTATTACAGAGACTTATCATAGATTCAACAATATCCTGAATGATCTGAGAAGAAATGGTGTTCAGAAATCAAATTCTGAGATAAACAACAAATTTATGAACAACTTGGGTAATGAATGGTCAAGCTTCTCTAATAACATGGTTACTAGAAATTTATCTAGAAAATCCATTCATGACGTCTATGGTATTCTGTTTCAACAAGAAGACAAAATCAAAACTAGACAGAATGAACAAAATAAGGCAAATGAAACAGTAGCCTTGTTAAGCAAGAAGTATAATAATTCTATGACCATTTCTGCTAAAAGCAAAATCTGTGATATCCCAGAAACAAATTTGTGTGACGGAGATGAATCAGATGAAGAACTTAAGAGAATTTATGATAATATTGCTTTTATGACAAGGCAATTTACTCAAAGATATAATTAAAAATATCAGAATAAACCAAAGTTTGAAATTGGTCTCAACAAAAGTCAAGATGCTGGTCAAAGTGAGACATCTGAACCAGCAAGATGCTTTAATTGTGGAAAGCCTGGTCATTATGCAAGACAATGAAAAATGCCCAAAGTAAAAAACTCAGGCTACTATGAGAAAAAGCATCTTCGTAAGAAAAAGGAGCTTAATCCAGCTTTGGTAACCAAATATGAAGAAGATTGGTTAAACTGGAGTGATGGAGAATATGATGAAAAAGTAGCACACTATGCCTCAAACTGCTATATGTGCCAAATGGATCCAGAAGACAAACATGCACATGATTCTGAGGTAATTTCTTCATCTTCTGAACTAAATTCTGAAATAAATTACTCTTCTGAACCAAATTCTGAACAATATTCTGGAGATTCTGAAATTCAAAATCAAGTCCAGAATATGTATTCTGAATTTGAAAATCACCGAAACAGAATTAAAGGTAAAAGAATATTAGTAAATCAATTCAGAGCTGAAAGTCAAATCTATAAACAAAATTGCCAAGAAGCTGAACAATCTCTTGAGAAAATTTCTGAAGAAAAATCTTTGTTAAAAGAAAAGATGGACTTCTGAAAAAGAAATTCTCAATGTTAAAATGAACTTTCTGAATTAAGAAAGACACTTTACAAAAAGATTAAGGAATTGGAAGATCTGAACTTTAAAAGAGGACAAACAGAACAAACTTTGAATATTTTAACAAATCAGACTCAGAATTCAAAATTTTACAACATCAAGACAGGTTTGGGATATAATGAAAGTCAAATTCTGAAAAAGGCACCTGCAAATATTTATGACTATTCAAAAATGAAATTTTTTAATGAAACTAATACGTGTGTCAAATCCAAACCTGTTAATCTCTCTTTGCCTGAAAGAATTCTTTTGTAAAATTAGAGACTCTATTTTATGATGAAAAATCTCTCAATTCTGGTAAAACAGAGACAATTTCTGAATTAGAAGTAATGAATAAAAATATTATAAACATTTCTGAACTTACTTCTGTATCAGAAATTTTTTCTGAAGAAAAATCTGAACAATCTATTAAACCTGAGAAAATTTCAGAATTATCTTCTGAACCTATTTCTGAAAGTTTATATGAAGTTCTAAAAGAAGATAATTCTGAAAATAAATCAGAACATGAAGAAAAATATGATGAATTCTCAGATGTTGACTTTTCACAAGATAATAATGAGAGTTCAGAAATTATTTTTGATAATTCTGATGATGAGTCTGAAAATATTTTAAATCAAAAATCTTTTGCATCTAGCATTACTCAAAATAAGTTCTCAGATTTAATGAATGCTTCAGATTCAGAAGATGATGATGATCCTATGGTTCAAGTTATTGATAAAGATGGATATTTGATATATAAATTACAATCAAATATGACTGAAGGAGAAATTTTAAAAACAGAAGCACCAAAAGTTTCTTCTAACAAGTTTAATACTGTTTTTCTGAAACCTGAATTTCTGAAACCTGCAACTTTTTCTACTTCATCAAAGGATACTCCTATATCCACAAAAACACCTATATCATCAATATCATCATCTGATTTTGCAACCAGAATTAAAAGGTTTGAAAAAGGACAATCTTTAAATTCAACTTCTAAAGTTAAGAATTCAAATCCTAAATCTGAAGTTACATCTAAAGTAAGTAAAAGAATTTCTTATACTAATCCTCATTTCTTATCTTTTATAGAGCTATCCACTTTAGTTTGGAGAAAGAAAGGAGAAAGACTATCAAAGAAAGACAAATTAGATAGTTTTTCAAATTCAAAGAAAAGTGATGTACCAAGAGTTAATAAAGTGAATAAAAGAAATTCTGTTGACAAATCAAACAATGTTGATTCTTGTTCATATATTGCTTTATTAAATATTTTGAAGAATCATATTCACTGCATTAACTATGGTCATCATAATTTTCATCTAAACTCCAAACAAATAAGACTAATCTTGAGAAATCAATTCAAAAAATTTCAGCTACGTTGGCAAACAAATACAAAAATAAAAAGAAATATCAAAGTAATACTACAATTGACAAATTAAAAAAGTTTGAATTAACTTCTGAAATTCAGAAGATTAAGTCAAAATTCAGAAATTCAAATTTTTTGACTAATCTCACAGGACCCATTCTTAAATGGGTACCTAAATCTCAATAATCATTTTTGCAGATATGTCATGTATGGGTCTTAGATTCTGGATGTTCAAGACACATGACACTTTTCAAAGAACTTTTAACTGATTATCATGAAAGATATGGAGGAACAGTTAGCTTTGGAAATAATGCAAAAGGTTATGTGAGAGGATATGGTACTTTTTCCGAAGGAGATGTTAAAGTGATGAATGTTTTCTATGTGGAAGGTCTTAAACATAATCTCTTAAGCATAAGTCAATTATGTGACAAGTACTGGAAGGTAAATTTTGATATAGACTATTGTCATGTTCTGAGTTCATCAAACAAAAATGAGTTAACTGCTTATAGAGATGGAGATATCTACACTCACTTTCACTGCAAATGGTCAATTACAAGGAGTGTGCTATATTTCCACAACAATGACAAATGATAGTTGGCTTTGGCATAGACGAATGTCACATCTGAACTTCAAAACCATTTCTGAACTGGAAAGACACAACTCTGTAATAGGCCTACCAAAGATCAGATTTGAAAAAAATTCTTTATGCTCTGCATATGAACTAGGGAAAATCAAAAGAAGCTCCCATCCTCTGAAAATGCTATCTTCATGTAAAGCTCCACTTGAGATGTCATATGGATTTATGTGGACCAATGAAGACTCAAAGCATGGGTGAAAAGAAGTATATTCTTGTGATTGTAGATGAATATTCAAGATATACTTGGGTTGAATTCTTAAGGCTCAAAGCTGATACTTCTGAAAGACTCATTCCTTTTCTGAAGAAAAATCAAGTTCTTCTTCAACTACCAGTTCAAAAGATCAGAAGTGATAATGGCACATAATTTACTAATTCTACACTTCAGAATTTTTTGGAATCTGTTGGTATTTCACATAATTTTTCCACTGCCAGAACTCCCCAACCTAATGGTGTTGTTGAAAGGAAAAACAGAACTTTAGTAAAAGCTGCAAGGACCATGCTGGCATATTCTGAACTCCCTTTATCTTTGTGGGCAGAAGCAATTCCATCTGCATGCTTTACTTAGAACAGGACAATTCTAAATAGAAAATTACTTAAAACTCCTTATGAAATTATTAAACAAAGAAAACCCTCTATTGATTATTTTAAAATTTTTGGTTGCAGGTGTTTTCTTCTGAATGATACTCAACATCTGGACAAATTTGCACCTAAAGGTGTAGCTGGAATCTTTGTTGGCTATTCTTAGAGATCCAAAGCTTACAGAGTGCTAATTAAAGGAACTCAAAGGATCATTGAGACATCAAATATTAAATTTCATGAACCAACATTGACTTCTGAACAAGACAGTTCAGAACTCACACTTAATCCAGTTTCTGAAAGTTTGGATTCAGAACTTGACAAAACACACTTCTGAATCTCAAACTTTACTTAAATCAAATTTAGATTCGTTATGTCAAGATTTATTTGATATTTCTGGTAATGTTTCTGCAGACTATCAGAATCCGTCTCTTCTCAGAAGCACAACAGAACAAGATATTTCAGATATTCAAATATTCAAATATCAAATATCTCAGCACCACCAGTCTCAACCTCAAATTCAGAAATTCCTATTTCTGAATCTGTACAAGTTACTTCTGAAACAGCCTAAATAATTTCTGAACCTATTATTCCTGTTTCTGAACCTGTGACTACAACTTATGAACCTGTACAAATTATTTCTGAACCAATACAGAATATTCAATTTGAGGGGGAGACTTCAGATCTACATTCAGCTATTAATCATGATACTGAAACACAAGCAATCATTGATGATTATGATTCATTCAACTATGTTTCATCTGTTCAACCATTGCCATTTGTGAACAAATGGACATCAAGTCATCCAATTCATCAGATTATTGGTGATGCATCAAAAGGTGTACAAACAAGATCAGCCATAGCAAATGAATGTCTGTATGTGAATTTTTTAAGCAGTATAGGACCCAAAAAGTCATATGAAGCACTTCAAGATCCAGATTGGATTTTAGCCATGCAAGATGAACTAAATCAATTTGAAAGAAACAAAGTCCGGAGATTGATTCCAAAACCAAAAGGTAAATCAATCATTGGCACCAAGTGGGTTTTCAGAAACAAAAAGGATGGACATGGGATTGTTGTGAGAAATAAAGAAAGACTTGTTGCTTAGGGGTATTGTCAACAAGAGGGCATTGATTATGATGAAACTTTTGCTCCTGTTGCAAGACTAGAAGCTATCAGAATCTTTCTTGCCTATGCTGGTCACAAAAATATGAAAGTTTTTCAAATGGATGTTAAGTGTGCATTTCTGAACGGAATTCTTCATGAAGAAGTATATGTTGAACAACCAGAAGGATTTGTAAGCAAAGAGTTTCCAAATCATGTTTACATTTTGGACAAAGCCATATATGGACTTAAACAAGAACCAAGAGCATTGTATGACACTCTCACAACTTTTCTTCTGAATTCCAAGTTCAAAAGTGGTACTGTTGATACAATTTTATTTCTGAAAAAGGAAGGTGATGATATGATATTAATACAAATATATGTAGATGATATTATCTTTGCTTCTACAAATCCAAAATTTTAAAGAAATTTTGAGAAAATCATGCAAACTGAATTTTAAATGAGTATGATGGGGGAGTTAACATTTTTTCTTGGTCTTCAAGTAAAACAACTACCCACTGGCATTTTCATTAATCAATCTAAGTATATCTCTGATTTACTTAAGAAGATTGACATGACTAACTGTTTAGTATTCAAACTCCAATGGCCACTGCAACAAAATTAGAACCTGATTTGAATTGAAAATCTGTTGATCAGAAAAAGTACAGAGGCATTATTGGATCTTTGCTTTACTTAACAGCTAGCAGACCTGATTTAATTTTGCTACATGTATTTGTGCTAGATATCAAGCTAATCCTAAGGAATCTCATCTTCTTGCTGCTAAAAGAATTCTTAGATATCTCAAAGGTTCTCCTTCATTGGGACTTTGGTATCAAAAGGATTCTGGGTTGAACTAACAGCTTTCACAGATGCAGACCATGGTGGTTGTAAACTAGACAGGAAAAGCACATCTGGATCATGTAAATTTTTGGGTGATAGACTTGTGAGTTGGTCTTCAAAGAAATAAAACTGTGTTTCCACTTCAACTGCATAAGCTGAGTATGTTGTTGCTGCAATTTGTTGCTCACAAGTGATCTGGATGCAAATACAACTCAAGGATTATGGTTACACTTTTAGAAAGATTCCTCTATATTGTGATTCCAAAAGTGCCATAGCTATCACTGCTAATCCTGTTCAACACTCCAAAACTAAAGACATTGATGTCAGATATCACTTTATCAAAGATCATATGGAAAAAGGTAATATTGAAATGTTTTTTGTTCAGAAAGATTATCAATTAGCTGATTTATTTATCAAAGCATTTGATGAAAAACGTTTTAATTTTTTGGTAAGTAAATTAGGCATGATGAATATGTCTGTGTAAGTATTAAGCATCAATTCAAATATCAAAAGTTTATGTTCTGTTCATTTCATTTAAATTCTGAGAAATCCTATCTTGAGAGTTTCTGTAGTTAAGCTTTCAGAACTTTCTTATTTTTAACTCAGAGGCATAATTTTTCATAAACAAATTGATTGCTATCTAATACTTACAATTTTTTTTCTTCATTTCTCTATCCTTTATTTCTAACAAATTTGATGACTAGCATTGTTTAAGGGGGAGAATCATAATCTTTCTTGTTTCAAGGAGGAGTCAAACTCAAATTCAAATCTTTAGCTCTTCTCAAGATCTGAAATGGTGAAAAACAAAGTAAATTATTTTCACATCTGAAGAATATGGACAACTTTCTAAAGATAAAATGTTTTTCATATTGTTCAAACCTACTTCTGAATTATTCAAATGTTTTCATTATTTTCAGAAGTTTGTAATTTTAAATGAGTTTTGCGATTATGAAGGATTCCAAGTCAAGTTCTGAACTTATTTTGAAAGTTCTGAAGTATTTCTGAATCATCTCATTCAAACTTCTGAACTTATTCTCAGAAGTTCTGAACTTCTTCTGAATTTTTTTTTTGAACTTGTTCTCAGAATTTTTCTTGCCGTTATAAAAACTAATCATGTGCCACGTGTTTTATCTTCATTGGCTAATCCTTAAACACGTCGATTAAACGGTTCATTTATCCAAATAAATGATCATTACTATTCTAATCACATTTGCTTTTTGGCCACATGTCCATCTCCGATTATACGGTCATATTAATTCGATGGATTCATCATCTTCTTCACTTTTCAGTGATTTTTCCCTCCAAAACCTCTCTTTGCTTATTGATTTTCAAACCATTTCGAATCCTTGTTCATTTCTAGTAATGTCAACTTCAAATATCCTGGTTTCTGCCTCATCAAGTTTCAGTGATAATGATAGTTCTTCGAATAATGATTCATTCAAAATTGTTCCTCAGAAAATAGTGATTGGGTCAATGGAAATTCCTTTGAATGATGATCAAGTGGTCCAAGACACGGCCACAACTGCCTTTGATGAAGCTGGACCTTCAAATCATTTTCCTGTTCAAACCCCTAACCCTAACCTTAACACGAGTACTGATAAATTTGGGGAAACTCAAATTAAGCCTATTGAGGTCATTTCTGAATCCAATGCTGGTGATAGTGAGTCTAAATCTCATGCTGAAAGCAGTGATGGACCTGATATGTCCAAATTATATGTTCTAGAGGCAAAGCTACTAGAAATCAAGAAAAATAATTGTGCTCTGAACTTCAAATCGACAGATTTTGCTACTGATCAAATGACTTTGATTGAAATTCTGAAGAAACATCCCCTTCGTGCTCTACTCTCAAGAAATTTTTTTCAGTCCCTGCTTCTTACTTGCAACAGTGGTGGTACTATGCTGAAGTTGATGAAACTGACAATGATATTTCCTCTTATATTCATGGATACAGGGTATGTATTTATGTGGAAGATGTAAGAAATATTCACTTTCTTCCAAAAGCAGATAAAGTTCTTGGGAAAACTTCATATGATCCAATTCCATCATCCTCTGAGATGATTTCAAATTTTATGAGCTTGGGCTATTTTGAACAACTCAATGCTTTAAGTTCATTCAGAAGGAAGTGTTTACCCCCAATTTGGTATTGTTTATTTTCAATCTTAAACACTTGCCTTTCTAGAAAAAGTTCTAGTCTAGATCAAGCTTCAACAAGTGGAAGGCTCATTTTCCATGGAGTTGCATTCAACAAGCATTATGATTATGCTTCACTAATTTTTGAAGATCTGAAATCTGTTGTTCTGAAGAAATCAACTTACAATTATATTCCTTTTCAAAGATTTTTCCAAACCTTTGTCAAAGGTGCAATGAAGGTTGTTTCTGTCATTCCTAATCTTCCTCATGAGGTACATGTTCCTATTTTTTCAATGGATAATCTACGACCACTCAATGCTAAGCTGGTATTTCCAAATGTTGTGCCATTACCTGCTCACTTACTTGAACTTGTAAGTCAAAACAATAGGATTCTGAGTGAGTACTATGAATCAATGGGACTACCTAAACCTGTATTCTCTTCCCCTGATTCCAACCAGAGTGGTGAGTATGATAAGGTGTCTAGAATACCTAAGAAGAGTGGGGAGACTGTTCAAGGGGGAGAACAGTCTCAAGGTGTAAAGAGAAAAAATGAAATTGAGAGATTGGGTAGAAAGGTGAGACAAAGAATTGATGAGGGGAGAACACAAGAAAAACATAAAGAAACTTGTGCACCAACTGTTCCAAGCCGGGCACCCACATCATCTATTACTCCACATTCTTTGGTGGGTAATATTGAAAAGGCCAGTGAGCCGATGGCAAATATTGTTCACCCCCTATCCACTCATCCATCTCTCAACAGAAGGATGTTTCATTAACACAATTGGGGCAAGCAGCTAATCTACCATTAGGACTCCAATTGGAAGTTCCTTTTGTTGAAAAAGAAGGACATATGTCCCCCCTTCACTGTTTTGAGCACATAGAGTCTGAGAGTCCACTCAACCTTGAGCATCAAGAACCACTTAATGTGGTATTTACTCACACCAGCACACATCTTTCAGATGTAAATAAGCAAAGTGTTTGTCACATTGCCTCAACAACTATAGATATTCCTAATATTGGGTATGTTGGAAGCCCTGGTGGAGTGAACATCACTAAAGCTCCATTCACATATTCTTTTATGATTCATGATGTTGTGGCATCTACAGGCCAGCCTTCTTTTGAAGGACTGCAAACAAGACCATCTGTTGGCCTTGGGACTTTACCCACATCTTCTGAATTCTTAGAATTCAAGGATTTCTGTACTTCTGAATTTGCAAAGATTCAGAAGGACATAAAGGAATTGATGGATAACACAAAGAAGGTGATGGAGGATAGGATGGAAAAACAGGAGGAAACTATGGTAAATAAGTTGAATGATTTTCAGTTGTCAACTTCTAGTGATCTTAAATCTTTCAAACAAGCTATTCTGAATGCTTTCTCAGAAGTGGTTTCTGCATTATCTTCTCTGAAATCTTCTCAGCCTTCTTCTTCTACTACTCAGCCTGAAGTATCTCAATTTGCATCAAAGGATGATATCAATCAAATTCTGACTCAGCTATCTTCTATTCAGACTTCTCAATCAAACTTGGATACCATATTATCTATTTTAGAGTGCGGACCACAGGCAGCTACTTTGAAACGTAGTCTTGATGATCAGGATCCTGATAATCAAGAGGGGGAGAAGAGACAAAGAGTATCTGAAAATGATGAAATTCGATAAGGTCAATCTTCTGAGAAGACTTCTGAAGAAGCTCAGAATAATGGTGAAGATACAAATAAATGTCTGAAGCTATAGAAGATATTCTTATTGCTGAAAATGAAGGACAAGAGGCTGATATTGCTTCTTCTGAAGAATTTATTGATGAAGGATATGAAACAGAAAAACTGTCTTTTGATTCTGAAGGAAAGTAGAGTTCAGATAAAACAGATGTGATTCCAGATTCGAATGAAGAAATGTTAAGAGAATATCTGACATTTGAAGATGTAATAGGTGAACCAAGTGATCTATCAGATGTAATTATGTTTGAAGAAGATGTAGACAGATATGATGAATCTGAAGTAAATATGGAAGAAAATTTGGAGGTGAATGAAAATAGAGACTTGGCGATTTGGAAACCAAAACAACTTCTGAATGTTGTTTATAGAGAAATATCTGAAGATTTATGGAGTTTGTTAAGTCAATTCTGTTGGGTATATTTATTTTTGAATAATCCAAGAAATCTGGAGTGTAGATTTTTGGATGACAGATTGACTATCTTCTAAGAATTTCTGAATCAACCAGATGAAAGATTTAATATAGAAATTGATTTATGCCTCATGGATAATATTGAAATTTCAGATGAAATTCTTATGAGTTTCTCTGAAAAAGGTTGAAGTAAGGTTCAGATCATGTATTGCTATTCCTGCTATTGATCTTCTAATGCTTGAAGAACCAATCGTGGATCAAGTTTGTAACAAAGAGATTCTTTTCAATTCTGAAGACAGTTAGATTATATTTCCAGAAGATACTTATTGTTTTATGTACAGAAGAAGTATGAAATCTGCAACATTGGAAGATTTTGTGAATGATGAATGGTCTGAGGATTATATTTCAAATGTAAGAAGTTATCTTCAGAAGCATGGAATTCAGAATTTACATGATTCAACTTTGATAAAAAGGATCAGATGTTTAACCAAGACTATTGAAGATGACTTGTTCATAGTAAAATTTGGAGCTGAAAGAAGGGATGGCACTTTATCTGAATTTACTCAATTTGATCTATACAAGTTAAGACTACAAGACAAGCTGGTAATTTTAGCCTTTTGTGTCAACAAAGAAGAATCTGAACTTGTTTCAGAGATTAGACGAATTTTGGGTATCTATATTAGAAATCTGATTATGCATGATTTTCAACTGGCTTTGGAATTCAGATTATCCAAAGTGAATTTGTTAGAGCCTGTTTGTATTGAAAGATCAGGGCTAAAAAGATTATTCACTAATCCAAACATCGGTTTTATGTACATTGTGGAAGGAGTCACCAAGACATTTATTGCATCTGATATTCCAAAGTATACAACATACACTCTCAAATGGTTTCTGAACTATATGATAGATTTTGTTGAAGAATCTGATATCAAAGAAGAAATAATCTATTTGATCAAAGGAAGAATAAATTTCAGAGAATTTATAAGAAAGAGTCATCTTGCAGGGCAAAAGAAAGTGAATAAAATCAGAGGTGCTGATTATCTTCTAAGTAATACTTATGACTTTCAGATCCATACGAAGAAACATGATATGGAAGAAATTCTGGAGTTCTCTCTGAATCCTGAAAGTTCATAAGCTAGTCCAAAGACAAAAGGAAAAGAAAAGGTTTCTGAAGTTGTTTCTGAAAAGATTGTTCCTACAAAACAAGTTTCTGAAATAGAACAACAACAAGAGCAAAGAATTGAAGAGAATGCATTCACCATGTTTCTTGAATATTTCCATCCAGAAATGTTCATGGAATATGAACAGAAATTCAACTATATTGATTGCTGGATCAAGAAGTCCTTTGGTTGGAAGCAATGGTATTCTGATATAATAAGAAAGTTGAAAATTCCTGTGAGTGAAGTCAGAAAGGAAAGTCCAGTTGTTAAAGTGATTACGGCTGATGTGAAGACAATGAAATATTACAAGTATGCATTTTTCACTATAGAAAGGAAAGATGGTGAAATTTCTACTTTCTCAGAAGCTGACTTCCAAAATGTCTATCTAAGAGACATGCTCAGGGTGTACGGAGTCTTTATCCTTTCCATGACTCAATTGCAAAATTCAGAAAATCCTTTCCTGTTCTCAGAGATGGTTTATTTAGAGAGTTCATTTGGGCTACAAAAACAGACTTTCAAGTTGCTTATGTATTGAATAAGCAGAAAGTTCATCTGAGTAAACCAAATTTCAGTTTACCAGATATTCAGAGTCTGAAGAAAAGTACTTTGGTTCTTCAACCTCCAGGATTTGTTTGTAAATGCTTTGAAGAACTACTTTTTATAAGATTTGAAGAACTTCATAAATGCTGCAATGGAACTCTGATGGCTATAAGAGATCGTTTGGTAAAAAGACAAAATAGAAGACCAAAGAATCTGAATGATGATGACTGGAAAAAACACAGAAAGCTTGCAAAGGAGATGATCAGAATTATTGAAACTCTGTTGGAGTACAGAAGCCTCATTTTAAAAGATGTTAGACAAATCTTGAATTTTTGGAGTTATGATTTGAACTTTTAAAGCTAAGGGGGAGATTGATAGAGATAATAAAATAGCTTTAAAAGGAACTGGGTTCTGATAAAGATCTGAAGATAGAAAGATTCAGAACTTAGAAGACGAGGAAAGAAAAGTCTAAGGCATAACTTCTGAAGTGGCAACTTCAGAAGTTCTAAAGTTTCTGAAGATACTTCTGAAGATGTTTAGAAGTAATTCTGAACATGTCTGTCATATTTTGTGCTGTAACTTTAGCATTTCTATTATGTATATAAATAGAGAGTTCGTTAGATAGTTAGATATACGTTGAAAGAGAAAGAGCTTGAAAATACATATTTTGTAATACAGTTCATCTGATCAATACAATATACAACATTCAGTGTTATAATTCTTGTTCTTATACATATATCTTTCTATATCTTGATTGTTTGGGATCTAACATATTATGTTTATTAGAGGTCCTGTTTTCACTGCAGGTTTGGGATGTTCAGTCTTGCACAATTGTTGTGATAAAACTGTTGTTATGCACAATTTAACCCTCCAAGCATCCAGACAAGCATGGGTCCCGACATATGTCTTTACTACCCAAGTTGACTCATTCTTTGTTGTAGAAACATGCACAACTCAAGGACAATGTGACCCACTAGCATTTGTCTCTTTACTGGACCCACTATTAGAATTAATGTAGAAGTATGGGTCAGAACTTACTTTGAAGAACAAAGTTGAAGTCTCTAGCAACAAGTACATTCAGAGGAAAGTCACTTTAGAAGGTGTAGTTCATAAGCTGTTATGACAATCCAGAAGAATGGACATCTTCTGGATATTACTTTATGAATTACACGTGACCTAATGACATGGCCAGTCATGCTTCTTGTGCATAATAGAATTTGTTAGAAGACTTTCTTCCATGTTAGTACGTGATAGGCCAGCTACTTGACTTTTTTATTTGTAAGCGTATAAATAGAAGCAGTTATCACTTATTAGATGTCAATAATATTGGAGAGAATACTAGAGAGTAATTTGTATTCATGTACTTTAATCATCAACATCCTGAGTGAAATACAAATTACTATTGATCTTCATATCGTTCATCCTAAACTGTTTACAATTCTGATTTATAGTTGATTAATTTACTTCCGCTTCGTGCTCCTATTATTTTGTGTTTAATCAATTGTATTTGAGTATATAAGGGATCTGGGTTCGAACACCTACCAACCTCAGTATTAAATACTGGACATTTTACCTTACACGTGGCCCTCATTCTTAATTTGTCATTGTTTATAATCCTTATTTCCCTTCTAGAATGAAGGGAATGTAAAATGATCATATTCTTGACTTCATCCTCAGTGGCACAAGTTTGGCCAACAAAAAAACTACAATCAGGGCCATTGGTGTCTCCTTGCTGTTTTTTATGGATTTTTTAAGCATCCTCAACTCTCTATTCCTTGCCGACTCCAAGTCTCTACTAGAACCACTCTCAAACTCTTCAAAGTCCATTGGTGAATCAGATTTTTCTAATTCATCCTCATCTTTATTGCCTTCTTTACCTAACCACTCAGCCTCCAAATCAACATTTTCATTAAAGTGACTCATGTCTACTTCAGCCATATAGTCATATTCTTCCTCATCAAATCTATAATCAATATCATCCTCATCTTCACTGTTGGAGTCATCAATATGAACATCCCCTTCATTGTCATCCACCCCTTTACCACCACTCCCTTTATCCCCCATTACCTTTAGTATGAACACCCCCTTTATCTCCAAAGAATGGATCAGCATCATCTAATGGATCAAAACAATGTCCAAATAATGGATCAAAGTCTTGGATGCAATCAACATTACCCACCCTTTCAAAATATGGTTGGGATCCAACCTTTTTTTGGGTATTTGTTGATCATAACTCCTCTCAGTGATTTGAATATGATTCCTTTTTACACTTAGTGAAATTCCTTGTTTAAATTTAAGTTCAAATTCAGCGATAAGCATATGCTGACTGCCATCAGCGATCGTTGAAGATCAAGGAACCTTAAGCTTATCTCTGAAGATTTGAAGATCAGCGATCACACCAAATGACCATTCAACAAAAGTCGAAGACCAAGCTGAAGAAAGAGATAATCACATACGTGACCTGAAGCGGTTCAGCGATAGCAAAGATTATCTATCCAAAGTGTGAAATCTTGTGAAGTCTTAGCGATACTGAAAGTTCATCCTTGAAGATTCTGTCTCAACGATCAAGTGAAGCTTCTCATACAAGATTAACGTTGACCCTATCCTCGATGCACAAAAGACAAACCCTATACTGTGTCAGAGAAGGACGTACGGATTGTCTCTTATGTCCCTATCACATCTGATATGGTACTGTTCAAATGCGGTAAAAAACATGGCTGTATTCTGAGCAAAGGACAAGTCTCCTATGGATGCTTGCCACGTAGCATATACCTTTTGTCTTGCATTAAATGCAAACGGGTATAAATAAGACGAAGATATCTTCTTCATCTGTGTGCATGCTACTTTCTTTCTTCAACCTTCTATATTCTATCTTACTTCTTTCTTGTGCATCAATCTTGGTGATTTCTTAGTTACAATAGAATAGGTTAAAACTTGTTCTAATTCCGCTTGTAACTGTAAATTTGTTTATGCAATATAAATTCATTTAAAAACTAAAAATCTGTGTGTTTGAATTCAACCCCACCTTCTACAAACTGTTTCTATATCCAAGAACTCTTCTAGACTCCTTAGGGACCAACAGTATTAGTATCCACATCCATAGTCTTACCTTCATCCACATTAATGCCTTCATCTTATTTTTCACCTTGATCAATATTAATACCCACATCCACAAACTTACCTTGACTCTCTTCATCTTGTTTGTCACCATGATCAATATTAATACCCATATCCACAGACTTACCTTGATTCCATTTATCCACATGATTCCCTTCATCTTGCTTGTCATACCATGTAAGACATAACTTCTTTCGACATTTACTAGATTAAGCCTTACATGTTTCTTTTTACTTCTTTTATAATCTGGTGATGGCTCATCATAGGGGTGCTCACGGGTTGGGTTGACCGAATAGAAGGCCTTTGATCAACCCAAACCAATGCTTTCGGTTTTTGAAAAATACCAACCCAAACCAAACCAAAGTGTAACCCAACCCAACCCAAACCATGCGGGTTGGTTGGGTTAGTCGGGTCGATACTTTGGTCATCAATATATTGGAAAAAAATCACCTATCCCATTACTCCCTATCTCATTCATGTCCCACCAATAAAAAATTTACATCTAAGAAAACATTAAAATTAAATCATAATTTACTCCTAATTTACTTAACATCGTTAACCACTATTGTTACAAACACTCCATCCATCCAAACATCCCTTATTCCTCATTTAAGAAATATTCTTCCCTAAATAAAATATAAACACTCATTCTATATTTATTATTTTTCTATTCATATTTATTTTAGGAAAAACTATATTATATCTCACATTTTTACATGCATATTTTTTCTTTATGTTTTTAACTATTATTTTCTATTTTTTCTATTCTATCTTATTATTTTTAAATAAGTATATGTTCTATTTTCTTACAATCCAATTATTCTTTGTCATCTTTTTCCAAATTAATTCTACTATTTTCTTTTTAAAGAATTACTAATTTACCATATAATTGAAAAAAATCAATCAAATAAATAAATCATTCCTAAATAAAATATAGTTTATGAATTATGCATAAACGATTTTTATAATATATTGTAATAATCAGTTAATATTCTTTTATTTCTATTTTCTTCCCAAATTACTTTTATTTAATCTCTTATCTTTTTGAATCATAATTGTCTCTTAAAATACTTTTAGTCTTCTTTATTTGAATTATCATTTTACGCTCGGGTTTTGTTCTTTTTCTTCTCGTTTTTCTTTAATTTGCTTGTGTTTTTTATAGAAGACCACATATCAAGTAAGTATTATTTATCTTATATTTTTAAATTATATAGTAAATAGTGATAACATATTGTAGAAATTAGCATCTAACTATTTTTCTTTTTGTTTCAGATAATGAATACTGATGCAAACGGTGTGGAAGGACAGTCCAACAATATGTTTATTGAAGACCAAGAAGTTTCGGTTGATGATGTAGTGGACATAAAACAAATTCATTCCAACATTCTTGATGAAGATATACCAAAGGTTAGTCTAAAATTTGAAATCGAAGAACAAGCTTACAGATTTTATAATCTTTATGCTTATAAAGTTAGCTTTAATTAGCATACGAAGAAGCAAAGGACATAAAAATAATAAAGATGGAAAAATGAAAAGTAGAACCTTTTGTTGCTCATGTGAAGGCTTTCGTAAAACAGATAAACGGTATGATAATGTGAGATGTCATCGGGCTGAAACAAGGTATTGTTGTTTGGCGAAAATGAAGATAAAACATCATGAATGTGGAAAATATAAAGTTGTTGACTTCATTGCAGAGCATACACATGTGACTACAAGTGCCGATATGAGCCACTTACATAGGTCACAAAGGAAAATAAGCCATGCTCATGCATCTGAAATTGTATTGGCCGAGAATTCAGGAATTGCTCCTAAAGCTGGTATGAACATGATTAAATGAGCCAGTGGACATGCAAATCTAGGATTTATGATGATTGCCGAAATTATTTACGCACCAAAAGAACAATTCAAATGTCTGTAGGGGATATAGGTGGTGTTCTTGAATATCTTCAAGAAAAGAAGTCAAAAGATCCTAACTTTTTTTATGCTTTACAGACGAATAAAGATGATTTAATAACAAATATTTTCCAGGCAGATGCACAAATGAAAGAATCATATTTTAACTTTGGTGATTTTGTTTGCTTTGACACGACCTATGGGAAAAATAATGATTGTCGACCTTTTGCTATGTTTATTGGGGTAAACCATCACAAGCAAACCACTATATTTGGGGCTGCATTGTTATATGATGAAACGTCTGAAACATTTATATGGTTATTTGACACTTTTGTAGCAATAATGTTAGGAAAAAACCAAAAACATTTCTAAATGACCAAGATGCAGCAATGGCAAAAGTAATAAGATCCAGTGGCTAGAAACGTAACATCGGTTATGTATTTTGCATATGTATCAAAATGCTGCAAAACACTTAAGTAGTGTTTTTGAAAGATTTCATGAATTTGCAACTAATTTTGGAAATTGCATATATGAATATGATGAAGAATGTGAATTCATAGAGGCCTGGGGGAACATGCTTAGAAAATATGGCCTTGAAAGTAATAATTTTGTTAGCTCAACATTATAAGTTGAAGGAAAAATGGGCTTTGGTAGATGGAAGAGAGAGTTTTTGTGCAAACATGACTACTACTCAACGAAGTGAAAGTATGAATAAACATCTAAAAAAGTATGTTAGTTATCAACACTCAATGTTGCGTTTTTTAGAACATTTTGAGAGGTTGATTGTGGATCGTCGTTATGAAGAGCTAAAAGCAGATTTTAGAGTAAATCAACATAATTTAGTGCGCGGTAGTTCTTTACGTCCAAAGAATGCTCTTGAGATGTCTCGTAAGAAAAGAAAATTTTCCAAGAAGAAATTTTTAACACAAGAGGTTCGGCTTTTTTCTCTTATTTTTTAACTTTACATTTTTAATTATAATGATTGACAATATTAGAATTATATATTTAATTTTGTAGGTTTCACAAGATTATGATGACAATGATCAAGTCAATAGTTATATCCTATTTTCCCAACCAGATTTGTCATACTCCACAACACCAAACCATGTAATATATTGTATTTTTAATTATTTTTATTTCAAGAATTATGTTTATAAATTGATGATATATGTATATATATTTCTACAGATTGGCTTGACACATGAAAATCCAACTACAAGAACAAGCATGACAAAATTACTTTTGCAAGCCGAGTCTACATCTACTCGGTTTGATGATAGCCAATTTTTCAGGGATTTTAATGATTTGGCTTAATGATGTTAGCGTTCTCAAAGCTATAACTAGTTGACTTGGAATTTAGTTATTATGTCAAATATTATATTTTTAGTGTTGAATTGATTGATATGAATTTTAATTGATTATTATGTCTGATATTTGTTATATTTGTCGTTCTAAATTTGTTACATTTAGTTTATGTTTTGTTTGATTAACTTTTATATACAATATGTACACTTTTTTATGTTTGAGAATAAATCAAAAAAAATTCAAAAATTAAAATTTATTATAGAAACATCCTATTCAATTTAAAATAATTTATAATTTCAAAAAAAAATCCAAGGTTAATTAAATTTAATTTGGAAAAACAATAGAAATGAATAATTAAAAACTTTAAGAAAAAATATGCATATAAAAATATGAGATATAATATATTTTTTTCTAAAATGAATAAGAAAAGAAAAATAAAAATATAGAATGAGTATTTATATTTTATTTATGGAGGAATATTTTTTAAATGAGGAATGAGAGATGTTTGGGTGGATAGGGTGTTTGTAACAATAGTGGTTATCGGTGTTAAGTAAATTAGGAGTTAATTATGATTTAATTCTAATGTTTGGGTGGGACATGGGTGGAATAGGGAGTAATGGGATAGGTGATTAGAATATGTTGTTTTATGTACTAATAATTTCTTTTTCATCATCGACCATTTGGTATATGTTATCAATACTTCTTAAATCTTAAATATAGAACATTAATTAATTGTCTCAGTTTGTATATATATATATATATATATATAGAGAGAGAGAGAGAGAGAGAGAGGGAAGTTCATGCGAGGACGGTATCTTTTTACGAGAATGCGAGGAGCTTTTTTCATGTATAAAATCACATGTGATTTTGTACCAACATCAAAAAATCACATGTGATTTCGTACTAACATCAAAATCATATATGAATTTGTATGTGAATCAAAATCACCACATGAATCATATATGATTTTGTACATGAAAAAAGCTCCTCGCATTCTCGTAAAAAGTTAGAGTTCTCGTAGGAACCTGCCCATATATATATATATATATATATATAGAGAGAGAGAGAGAGAGAGAGAGTTGGGTTCACATGGGACCAGCCTGTTTTCGTGAGACCCGTGAGACCACATTTTTATACTTGAAACTTCACAACGAATCACTATGAAGGTAAAATAATTTTGAACCTTCACATTAAAAATACTATGAATGTTACTTTTATAGTGTTTTGTTGTGAAGTTTTAAGTGTAAAAAGTGGTCTCTTGAAAACATCAATTTTTTTTACCTTCACAGTCATTTGCTGTGTAGTTTCAAGTGTAAAAATGTGGTCTCATTAAAACATTCAATTTTTTTACCTTCACAGTGATTTGCTGTGTAGTTTCAAGTGTAAAAATGTGGTCTCATGGTTCTTACGAGAAAACCTCCATTTTACGAGAACACGAGAACACCCTTATCACATGTGATAATACACGAGAGGGGACTTGGTGGTGTGCGGATTATGTGCCTTGCTATTTAGGTCGTACCAAGATTGTTTGCGTCTATGATTTAATATCACATACGATGATTTTGATTGATTATAGTATCACATCAAAGACACCCTCATCACATGTGATAATATATGTGATGGAGCTTAGTGGTGTAACAACGACTTGGCCGGTAACCTAGACCATGCCAAAAGTCATCCTCATCTTTGATTTAGTATTACATGTGTATCATATGTGATGGAATAATAATATCACATGTGATTTTCTATAGTAAAAGGGTGTTCTCGCGTTCTCGTAAAATGAACGTGTTCTCGTTTGAACCCTTCCCTATATATATATGTGTGTGTGTGTGTGTGTGTGTGTCTATGCGTGTGTGTTGACAATTGTAAATATATATATATAAAGACGTTATATAGAGATGAAGAATAGATCGAAAATATATGTATATGTAGAGGCAAGAGGGTACGAGATGGTATAATTGACTAATAGACATATTAATAGAGACTCAATAATCATATTAACTCCAAAAAATAAAAATAAAATGTCGGGTTCGTGGGGTTCATCGGGTTGCGTTGGGTTCAAATAAACATAATCAGATATCAACCCAATACCTACAGTTTGAAAATTTTACATCTCGATTAGACATGGGGTTGTTTAGGGTTGAGTTATTTCGTGTCGGGATGGGTTGGGTTGGTCATGTTGATCGGGTTTTTAAGTACCCCTAGTTTATCAGGTAACTCCTCAATGACAACCTTTTTTGATGAAGGTAACAAAAAATAGGTATTCAAGTTTGTCTTCTCATGTTCAACATAAACATTAATAACTTGACATTGGGGAACATACATCAAAAAAATTATTACATCTTGATCACTAGCAAAAGCATGGAGCCCAAAGTCTTGGTCAATGTGTGGTATTTGAAAATGGTAAAACATCATGTAAGTACTTGAATAACCTAGCTCTTCCATCATGGTGTTTACTTCATGGATTGATAACTCATCAGGATCAACCAAATCCACAAAGTGACCTTCCCATTCAAATATTGCCTACCTGGACTCTTAGTGAAAACACCAGCATGATGAATCTTGATCGAAAATAGTGTAGGATACAAGCCTGACAAACTATTCAAACAAAAAATTAACCCTTTTGCTAAATATTTACGGAAACATAAAAAGTAACAAATAAAATCACCATTGTCCAGACCATATATCTCTTATGGAATAAAGTCTTTATCTCGTCCTCGAATGTTCCACATTGCTGCCATGAACTTAATCGAGTGTCTGGATGCGTCATTGTCTCGTCAATGGTGTGCGTCAATGGTCTAAGTAAATGGTGGAGATGAAGAGACCAAAAGTGATAAACTACATAAAGGATAAACATTAAGGACATGTGCAATATAAAGGGACCAAAAGTGAGGAAATTAGACCAAAATTTAGGAAAGACAAAAATACCCTTGTGTGCAAAGCACGTGATGGGTCCCAAACGACAAAAAATGAGACGGCGTTAGGGGGAGGGACAAAAATTGAAGAAAACTGTTAGGGTAATAAGAATTGCTTCAAAGGAGACCGGGTTCTGAGTTGAAGAAGTTCAGATCTTCTGAACTAGTGCTATAACTAAGTAAAGCTCAGAAACCAAATATAGAAGTCTAACAGAAGTAGATAGAGCTTAAAGAATAACTTCTAAAGACTTTTGAAAAGATCTGAAGAGTTCTGAAGATCTCTTATAACTTCTGAAGGAAGTTCTGAAGAGATTCTGAAGACTATTTCTAAAGAATTGATTACACTTGTATTGGTACTATTGGTTTGTCATGATTATATCTGTAACTTTAGTATCTCTACTTGTATATAAATAGCTTGTTATTTAGTTTAGTTTAGTTGGTTAGCCAAGTTACATTTGTACAATCCTTCTTTCACAGTTTGTAATCAAAGTCAAGATCAATATACATTCGACTTCCTGCTCCAAATTGTTTGTTAATCTTGTTCTTTATTCATCTTGATACTTCGGAACTTTCAAATGGTATCAGAGCCAATTATCTAAATTCTTTAGGTCTACTCTGTTTCTGTTAAGATTCTTTCAGATTTGACAAGAATCTTGAATTTTTTTTTCTAATTGATCAGATCTACTATTTTTTTATTCAAATTTATGTGAATTTCGATCTTATTTCATGATGTCTAACGAATACGTATCAATTGGGTCAGAAACAAAGCCACCCAATTTGTTCTTGGGTGAATATCATCAATGGCAGATCAGGATGATTCAATTCTTGGACAATATGGATGAGGCCCTAATGCAATCCATTCTCAATGGCCCGTTGGATGTTTATGTGGAAATTCCCGTTGTTGCTCAAACGGATAACACTCCTGAAATTCCAGCAATAAGGATAAAGAAGACTCCTAACATGTACACTGCTGTAGAAAAGGACCAAATGAGGATAGATAAAAGAGCAGTTACTCTTCTTACAATGGCTATTCCTAATGAGATATTCAATCGAGTAGATAGTTTGACTTCTATTAAATCCATGTGGGATGAAGTTGAAGCCTAGATGCAAGGTAGTTCCAAATCTCAAGCTCAGAGGCTTGATATTGCTATTGGTGTATATGAGAGTTTTAAGGCCAAGGAAGAAGAAACTCTGACTGAGTCATACAACAAGTTTAACAACATTCTGAATGACCTCAGAAGAAATGGAGTTCAGAAGTTGAACTCATAAATCAAAAACAAGTTCTTGAAGAACTTAGGAACTGAATGGGAATGTTTTACTGGAAACATGGTCACAAGAAATCTCTCTAAAAAGAACATTCTTGATATTTTTGGTGTTCTGTCTCAACAGGAAGAGAAAGTCAGATCCAGGCAAAAAGACAAAAAATGCATCTGACTCTCTTGCCTTATTGACTCAGAACATGCACAATCCCAGATTTACATCTTCTAGTTCTTCTTCTGTGACTAAGTTAACTAAAATCCCTGAAGTTCAGTTATATGATGATGATGAGTCAGATGAAGAGATGAAAAGGATTACTGATGGGATAGCTTTTATGATCAGATAATACAACCAATATGTATCAACAGAAGTATAAGGGTAAATCAAAAGTTGATACTAGAGCAGACAAAATTGTGAAGAAAGAAGATGTTGAACCAGCCAGATGCTTTAACAGTGGAAAACCTGGACATTTTGCTAGACAATGCAAAATGCCTAAGGTTAAAAACTTTGGATATTATGAGAAGAAGGATCAACTTGCTAAAAAGAAAGAAGAGAGTCCTTCCCTGTTCATAAAGTATGTAGAAGACTGGTTAACATGAAGTGATGATGAGTATGATGAAGAAGTGGTACACTATGCAGCTAGTTGTTTTATGTGCCAAATGGATCCAAAAGTTGCACATGATCATGATATTGACGTAAAAACCACTTCTTAATCTACTTCTGAATCACCTCCTCAAAATGATATGCAAGAAACAATTTTAAAAATGACTTCTGAATTTGAGAGTTTAAGAAATAGAATTAAAGGAGAAAGAATTTTAGTAAAAAAATTCAGAGAGGAAAGTCAGATTTATAAAATAAATTGTCAAAGTGCTGAACCACAACTTGCTAAACTGTTAGAGGAGAAATCTAATTTAAAACAAAAGTTGGAATCTCTGCAAAATGATATCAGTAATGAAAAGTCTGAGAAACATGTATTAAATGTAAAAATGAATTTTCTGAACAAAGAAAGACTTGAGTTGTATAGAAAGATAAAGGAATTAGAAGATTTAAATTTTAAAAAAGGACAGACTGAACAAACATTAAATTTGTTAACTAGTCAGGCAAATATTTCAAAATTTTAGAATGTTAAGACTGGTTTGGGATGTACTGAAAACACTATTTTGAAAAAGGCACCTTCTAATCGTTATGATTTATCCAAAATGATTTTTTTTGATGAAGTTGTTAAACCTCTTAGTCCAAAACCAGTGGATCATTCATTCCCTGACAGAATACCTTTTGTAAAGTCTGAATTCTTATTTTCTAATGAAAAATCTTTAATATTCTGAAAATTCAAAAGTAAAAGATAAGTCCGAAACATCAAAACAATCCACTTCTGAATCTGTTTCTGAAATTTCTGAATCTACTTCTGAAACAAGTTAAGTAAGTAATTCTGAAATAAAATCTCAGATCTCTTCATAAGCAACTTCTAAAATAAGATCTGAAGACCATTCAGAAGCTTTTCACTCTGAAAATTCAAATGATTGTCATAAATTAAAATCTAATGAAAATCCTAAGGAAATTTATGAATAATTTTCTGAGGATGAATCTGTTGAAAATAATAATGACAACTAAGATATTTTCTTTGATAAATCTGATGATGAATTTGATGATGAATTTACTAATGATATTCAGAATTCGGATACAAAAGCTAAAGAAAAGATAACAAAATTAAATGATTTTGTTTCAAATATAATTGAGGACAAATTTACAGATCTTATGAATGGCTTAGATTCTGGCTCCGCTTAGAAAAGGTCAAGCAGACACAATAGGCATTGCGATGCGAAGAGCTTTAAGCTGGAGTACGGTAGGGGCAGAGGGAATTTCCGGTTTAGCCTTGCAAGGTGGTCCTTGCTGATAAAGTGAAGATGAAATATTTGAACCTGTTGTTGCTATTATAGATAAGGATGGTTACACTGTTTTTAAATCTAAATCTTCTATGGTGAAAGGTGATAGGTTGAAATCTGAAGAACTTAAATTACCTTCAGAAATGTTCAATTATGTATTTCTGAAAGACGAATATAAAAATTGGTGAAGTTATGAATCCAATCTACCTTCTTCACAATCAAATCATATCTCACCCAAAACTGCTTCGGAAGATAACACTATCCTTAAAACATGAACTTGCAAAATATCTTCATCTACTTTCAGTTCAAGAGTTAAAACTTTTGAAAAAGGACAATCTTCAAATTCTAAATCTGTTAAGTATTTCAACAATGAACCTGTTCAGAAATTCAACAAGAAATCAGACAAAGATTATACTAACAACAATCGTCATTTCTTATCATTTTCAGAGAAGTCCACTTTAATCTGGAAGAGAAAAGATGAAAGACTATCAAAGAAAAACAAAATAGATAGTTTTCATTTTGTAAAGTCAAATGATGTACACAAATCAAATACAATGAATAGAAAACAAAAGTTTGATGTTAAATCTCATTTTGTTGATTCTTGTTTTTGTCATGACATATTAAAATTGTTAAAGAATCATATTCATTGTAAGAATTGTGGACATCACTAGTTTTAGATAAACTCAGAAGTTGAAAGAAAATCTCCAAAAAGACAAATCAAGTTTACTTCACACTTCAGAGATGATAACAATCCTAGATCACAACATAAAGACAAACATGTGATAAAAAAGATTTGTTAATAAAAGTTCTGAATCAAATTTTGAATCAAGTTCTAAAAAGCCAAATTTAATTTCGTGGCAAAATTCAGAATTCCTTCTTTCATGACTAATCTAAAAGGACCCATTTACAAATAGGTACCTAAAAATAAGTAGTTGTTTATGCAGATCCGTCATGTGTGGGGATTAGATTCTGGATGTTCAAGACACATGACACCTTACAAGGATCTTCTAACTTATTATACTGAGAGAAATGGAGGAACAATCAGTTTTGGAAACAATGCTAAAGGATATGTTAGAGGATATGGAACTTTTATGAAAGGGGATGGTAAAGTCATGACGGTTTTCTATGTTGAAGGATTAAGCCATAATCTGTTTAGTATAAGCCACTTCTGTGACAAGAGATGCACTATTCATTTTGATATAGAGTTTTGTCATGTTCTAAGTTCTGATGAGAAAGAAACTCTAACTGCTTATAGGGATGGTGACATTTATACTGCAACCTTTACTAAAAAAGGTCAACTCAAGGGAGTATGCTACATTTCTAAACCAATGATAGAAGAAAGTTCGCTTTGCCACAGAAGAATGTCACATCTGAACTTCAAATCCATTAACGAATTAGAAAAGTAACATTCAGTTATAGGATTACCCAAGATTAGATTTTAAAAAGAAATTTTATGTTCTGTATGTGAACTTGGGAAAATCAATCGAAGTTCTCATCCTTTGAAGATGCTTTCTTCATGTAAAGCTCCTCTAGAATTATTACATATGGATTTGTGTGGACCGCTGAGGACTCAGAGTTTAGGAGGGAAGAAATATATCTTGGTTATTGTTAATGAATTCTTAAAATATACATGGGTGGATTTTCTAAGACAAAAATCTGATACTTTAGAAGTTTTAATCCCATTTCTGAAAAAGGTGCAGGTTCTTCTACAACTACCAGTTCAAAAGATAAGAAGTGATAGTGGCACAGAATTTACAAATGCTAAAGTTGAAAATTACTTGGAATCTGTTGGATACCACACAAATTTTCAGCTGCAAGAACTCCACAACAAAATGGAGGAGTTGAAAGAAAGAATAGAACTTTGGTAGAAGCTGCCAGAACAATGCTTGCATATTCAGAATTACCTCTATCTCTATTGGCAGAAGCAATCTCAACTGCATGCTTTACATAAAACAAGACTATTCTAAACAAGAAACATCTTAAAACTCCTTATGAACTTATAAGAGGAAGAAAACCTAAAATTGACTATTTTAAAAAATTTGATTGCAGGTGTTTTCTTCTAAATGACAGAGAGAACTTAGGCAAATTTGCTCCAAAGGGCTTATCAGGAATTTTTGTTGGTTATTCAACAAGATCAAGAGCTTACAAAATTCTCTTAAAAAAACAAGAACCATTATTGAAATGAAAAATGTCAGATTCAATGAGCCAAAAATGACTTCTGAACAAGACAGTTCAGAACTCAAGCTTACTCAGAACTCTAAACAACTTGATTAAGAGAAGGGTTCAAATGGTAAGTCTTCTTCTAATGACACTTTACTTAAAGAAAAATTAGATTTATTGTGTCAAGACTTATTTGATGTGTCTATTGATATCTCTGCAGATTTTCAAAATCCATCACTTGTCAGAGATCATCCAGAACCAATCATAAATGAAACAAGCATATCAACTTCAACTATATCTGGACCAACAGTCTCAACCTCAACATCAGAAGTATATGTTCAAACAACTTCTGAACCAATTCGAGTTGCTTCTAAACCTGTTCAAGATGATAGGAGACTATCATGCAATCTAAGTTTGAAATGATGATAGGAGAGTTGATTTTTTTGTAAAAACTTTGAGACTATCATGCAATCTAAGTTTGAAATGATGATAGGGGAGTTGACTTTTTTTCTTGGTTTACAAGTAAAGCAACTTCCCACAGGAATATTCATCAGTCAATCTAAGTATGTTCATGACTTACTCAAGAAGTATGATATGTTTGATTGTTCAAGTATCAAGAATTCAATGGCTACTAGTACTAAACTTGAACCAGATTTCAATGGCAAATCTGTGGATCAAAAGAAGTACAAAGGAATCATTGGTTCTTTAGTTTATTTAACAGTAGTAGACCAGATATAATGTTTGTTACATGTATTTGTGCAAGATATCAAGGTAATCCTAAAGAATATCATCTTCTTGCTGCTAAAAGAATTCTTAGATACCTTAAAGGATCTCCTTCATTAGGACTTTGGTATCCTAAGAATTTTGGATTTCAGCTAACTGCTTTCACAGATGCAGATCATGGTGGATGCAAATTAGACAGGAAAAGCACATCTGGATCATGTCAATTTCTGGGAGATAGGCTTGTTAGCTGGTCTTCAAAGAAACAAAATTGTGTTGCAACTTCTACTGCTGAAGCTGAGTATGTTGCTGCTGCCATTTATTGTTCACAAGTGATCTGGATGCAAGTTCAATTAAAAGACTATGGCTATACATTTAAAAAAATTCCACTTATTATGATTTAAAAAGTGCTATAGTCATAACTGCTAATCCTGTTCAACATTCAAAAAACGAGCATATTGATGTCATGTATCACTTCATCAAAGATCATGTAGAAAAAGGTAATATAGAAATGTTTTTTGTTCAAACAAATTATCAATTGGCTGATTTATTTACCAAAGCTCTTAATGAGAAAAGATTCAAATTATCATAACTGCTAATTAAGTTCTAATTTTAGGCATGATGAATCTTTCTGAATAATTCTGATACTTAGAAAAAGGGTTAAAAAATTAACTTCTGAAATAAGTAGTTCAGAAGTCTGAAAAACCAAATTCAGAAGTTCTGAATTTTGTTTCTCAGAAATCTGAATCTTCTATTTTAGAACTTAATATTGTTTTTGAGATTATATTTTTTAGTTTCAATTCATTTAATCCGAAAATAATATAGTCTCATCTTTGAAACTCTAAAGTATTAGTAACTACTTCTTTTATTACATTTCTATAAAGCATTTTTCAAGGGGGAGTTTTTCATATCTTTTACAATATATGATTGAAGGGGGAGTATTTGGATTTTATATTTCGAGTACTATTCTTTTGAGAAGCTAATATTGTCTCTTGAGTGATATTTCTGATACATATCTGAACAGATGATTGTTGGATTTAAGCTTAATCACTTGAATGTATGGACAGACATTTAAGATGAAACTATTTTTCAATTGTTCAAACTACTTCTGGATAATAAAACTCAATTTCTGAATTTAGAAGTATGATTTTAAATGATTTTCAAAGTTCAGAAGTTTTGCCAGCTTCTGAACTGTCAGACTCAGAAGTTATTCACAGAAGTTCAAAGTTCAGAAATTTCTTTTCAAAGATGATGACTAACTGTGCGCGTGTGCCAGCTATTATAATTTCATTCGTCGAGCATTAATCACTTCATAAACGTTCTAGTTATCAAGTTTAACCGCTATAACTCATGATTAAGAACCTAATCGCAATTACTTTTTAGCTACTTTTCTGCCACGTGTCCCACGACTATCATCCATATCATAAATATCATGTCTTCGTCATCATTACCGTTCCTGTGGATTTTCCCTCCGAAATCTATTCTCTGAACTTTTCGAACTACAATCCACTTCTGATCTTCAATTTCTCTCGAAAATGTCTACCTCAAATGTTAACCTGCCCATTCAAACCTCCAAATCATGTTTTATTGGAAGTGATGATGGATCATAGACCGCCGGATCATTCAAAATCGTGCCTTGGAATCTTGTGATTGGATCCATTGAAATTACTCTGCCTAATGACCCAACCCTTGAAGATACTGCAACCAAAGGCAATACTGTAGGGGGAGTTAATGCTAGAGTTGTTTCTGAATCATTTGGTCCTGACCAAACCAGAATGAAAGTTCCTGCTTCCAAAAGATTGGCATTCAAGAGAAATAATTATGCTTTAAATCTAAGATCCACTGATTTCACTAAGGATCAACAAAAACTCATTGAAATTATGAAGAAACATCCATTCAGATCAATGCTTACCAAGAAGTTTCAAGTTCCTGAAGAGTATTTACAACAATTATGGTACTTTGCAGAACATATAGAAGATTCTGATGAACTCTCTTTTCATGTGGCTGGTTATAGATTCTGCATTAAAGAACCAGACATAAGAAGCATTCTGAATCTTCCAGAGGCCGATGGAGTTGTAGGCAAAACTCATTTTGATGATATTCCATCAAATTCTGAAATGATCACTGATTTCATGAACCTAGGATACATAGAAGATATTTCCACTCTAAGTGCATTCAGAAGAAAGAATCTTCCACCTATCTGGTATTCTTGGTTTTCTATTCTTAACACTTGCTTATCTGGTAAAAGTTCTAGTTGGATCAGGCCTCAACAAATGGAAGGATCATATTTCATGGTATATCTCATAGTATGCACTATGACTATGTTGTTTTGATCTATGAGGAATTAAAGACTATTGTTTTGAAGAAATTCACTTATACTTATATTCCATTTCAAAGATTCTTTCAAATCTTTGTTAAAGGAGCAATGAAAACTGTGTGTGCTATTCCAAGACTTGAAGATTTAGTCCATGTTCCTTTATTCTCAATGGACAATCTGAGGCCACCAAGGTAAAAACTTGTTTTTCCAAGAGCAATCCCTCTTCCAGAGGCACTTAGATCGTATGTGAATCCTCAAAATAAGATATTCATTGAGTACTGTGAATCCATGGGAATACCTCTACCAGTTATCCCTGCCCAGGATTCAATTTCCAGTGAAGAGCATGGTGAGGGGTCTAGACAAGTTCAAGAGAGAGGGGAGGAAGTTCATGGTGGGGAACAACCTTAGAGAGCTAAGAGGAAAAATGAAAATGAGAGAGAGGGCAGAAAAGTGAGAAAAAGAACTGATGAGGGGAGAACACAAGTAAAAGAAAAACAAACTTGTGAACTAGATGTTACAAGCTGGGTAGACACAAAATCTGTTATTCCACACTCTTTGAGGGATAACATTGAAAAAGCCAGTGAGCCCATGGCAACTTTTGTTAACCCCTCCAGCCACTCACCTATCTCTCAACAGATGGATGTGACAATAACACTTATGGGGCACGTAGCTAATCAACCATCAAGTCCCCATTTGGAGGATTTTGTTGTTGAAACAGAAGGATATATGTCCCCCCTTCATCATTCTGAGCACATTGAGTCTGAGTGTCCACTCAATATTGAGCCTAAAAGAGCACATGATGCTAATATCTTTCACACTAGCACAAGTCTTTCTGACTTTCATATGCAAACTGTTAGTCACATTGCCTTAACAACCAAAGATGTTCCATCTTTGGATATTCAAGGATTGGTTGGAAGACCTGGTGGAGTGAACATCTCTAAAACTCCATTCACTGAATAAGTAATGATTCATGTCATGGTGACATCAACAGGCCAGCATACCTTAGTAGGACTGCAAACAAGACCATCTGTTACCCAATCCTCTGAATTCTCAGAATTCAAGGATTTTTGTACTTCTGAATTTGCAAAGATTCAGAAGGACATTCAGGAATTGACGACAAGTTCTACTAAGGTGATGAAGGATAGGTTGGATGGTCAGGGAAGGAAAAAGGAAAAAGGCTCAGTGAATTGCGAAGAACTTCTGTATCTGTTGACAGTCTTAAATATTTTCAGGAATCAATTTAGAAATCCTTTTCAGAAGTTATTTCGTCAATGGCAAATTTGAAGACTTCTTTGCCATCTACTTCTGTACAACAGCCAGATTTATCTCAATTAGCAACTAAGGTAGATATCAAACTCATTCTTGACAAGTTGACAACTGTGGAACAAACACAGGTTACCCTTGATCAGAGACTGCATGCTTTGGAATGCAGACCTCAAGCTGGATCTTTGAAAAGAAAGCATGATGATCAGGATGTTGATGATCATGAGGGGGAGAAAAGAAGGAAAGTATCCAGCTCTGAAGATATAAATATGTTAATAGTCCACTCTTCTGAAAGATCTTCTGAAGATGTTCAGAAAGAAGTTGGTGCTGATAAGACTTCTGAAGCAGTTGAAGCAATTCCAATTTCTGAACCTGTATCACAAGAGGTTCCAATTTCTCAAAATATTCTAACTCTAAGTACTTCCGAAGATGTTATTCCTTGTGTTGAAAGCTCTGAAGTAGCATCTGAACTCAATGTTATTTCTGAAGTAGAAGAAGAAGAATATGAAACAGAGAAAGTCTCCTTTAATTTTGATAATGAAGCTAGTACTGATGATACAGATGTTATTCCTGACTCAAATGAGGAAATGATCAATGAGTATCTAGCATTTGAAGAAATTGTTGGTGAACCAGGTGATCTATCTGATGTTATCAACTTTGATGATGAGGAGGAGGTGAATGAAGTTAGAGATATTGTTATATGGAGACCTTTGGTGATTGACAGGAGAGAAGAAGAAGAACTTCTGAACACTCTTTGTTGGTTTATAAGACAGATACTTCTAAAGTCTGTATTTCTGAACTCTCCAAGGAATATGGAGTGTAGATATTTGGATTATAGATTGTCAATATTCAGAGATTTCTACAATCAACCTTCTGAATATGCTTATATCATTATTGACTTAAGTCATATGAGTGAAGTTGACTTTACAGATGAGATTCTGATGATTTATGTAGGAGAATTTGAAGTCAAATATAAAGAGTGTATAAATATTCCAAGGATTTCTTTGCAATTACTTGAAGAACCAGTTGTAGATAAAGTATTTGTGAAAGAAACAATTTTTGATCAACTTTATGATGAAGTGACTGTATTTCCTGAAGAGACTTATGCCTATCTGTACAGAAGAAGTTTGAAGAATGCCACTTTGGAATGTTTTGTAAGTGATGAATGGACTGAAGAATATGCTTCTAAAGTCAGATTTTTCTATCAAAGACATGGTATACAAGAGATGCATGACTCTATGATCATAAAACATTTCAGAAGTGTAAAAAGATCTGTTGAAGAAGATATCAGAGTTATTAGACTTGTAGCTGAGAAAAGAGATGGCACTTTAACTGAATTCACTCAATTTGATCTGTACATGTTAAGGCTTCAAGATAAACTTTCACTTCTGAAAATCTGTGTTAGAAAAGAGGATACAGAACTGATTCAAGAAGTAAGAAGAACAATTGGTATCTATCTTAGAAATAATGTGAAACATGATTTCCAACTAGCTTTGGAAAAGGGCTTAAAGAAAGTAAATCTATTGGAACCAGTGTTTGTTGATTTAGCAAGATTATCATCTGTTTTCATTAAACCAGATCTTGGTTTTACTTTTCAAGCTGAAGGATCATGCAAGAGAACTTTCATAGTTTCTGATATTCCAAAGTATTCCACTTCTACTTTGGAATGGTTATGCAATTGTATAGAATGGATTGCTGGCCCAAAAGAAGTCAAAGATGAGATTGTGTATCTTATCAAGGAAAGAATATACTTCAGAGAATTGGTGAGAAAAAGTTTTTCTGCTAGAAATACAAAGATAAATGCTATTAGAGATGCAAATTACTTACTGAGCAATTGTTATGATTTCCATATCCATGCCAAAGAATAAGATATACAGTATGAAATTTTAGAAGACACTCAAGCAGTTCAGAAACCAGAAGTTGTAGATCCTCAATATGTTGCTGAAATGTCCAGAAAAGGAAAAGAAAAGATTGTTGAGAAAACAAATGTGAGTACAAAACCAAAGCAGACATGAATTGCTTCTGAAGCTGAACAACTTCAGATAAAAAGGATTGAAGAACATGCACATACTATATTTTTTGAATACTTTCATCAAGAAATATTCATGGAATATGAACAAAGGTTTAATTACATTGACTGTTGGCTTAACAAGAATCCTGGTTGGAAAAATTGGTATAGCAGTTTGGTAAGATCTTTGAAACAACCAATTATCAATGTCAGGAAGGATAGTCCAATTGTAAAGGTTATCACTATAGATCAAAAGACTAAGAAGAATTACAAATATGCATGTTTTACAGTGGAAAGAGCAAATGGAGAAATTTGCACTTTTAATGAGGCTGATTTTCAGAATGTACATCTTAAAGATTTGATAAAAGTTTACAGAATCTCAATCAATTTCATGACAGAATTGCCAAGTTCAGAAAAATCTTTCCTATTCAAAAAGAAGGGATTTATAGAGAATTTATCTGGGCTGCAAAGACAGATTTTCAAGTAGCATATGTTCTTGGAAGGGAGAAGGTAAACTTATGTAGACCAAAGTTTGAACTTCAAGGTCTTGAAATTATAAAGAAAGGAACTCTGGTTCTACATCCTCCTGGTTTTGTATGCAGAATTGATCAGAAGAAATTGTTTGTCAGATATGAGAAAATTCACAACTATTGTAATGGTACACTCCATGCCTTTAGTGAAAGGCTTGCAAAGAAACATAAATTCAGACCACATAAACTCAGTGGTGAAGAATGGGCTGAATACAAAAAGTTGGCAAAGAATATGATTCAAAGAATTGAAAAGCTGCTTGAATACAGAAAACTTATTTTGAAAGATGTTCTTCAAATCTTGATTGATTACAAGTACAACTTGTCCTTTTGAAGCAAAAGGGGAGATTATTAGGATAATAAGAATTGCTTCAAAGGAGACTGGGTTCTGAGTTGAAGAAGTTCAGATCTTCTGGACTAGTGTTGTAACTAAGTAAAGCTCATAAACCAAATATAGAAGTCTGAAAGAAGAAGATAGAGCTTAAAGAATAACTTCTGAAGTGTTAACTTCAGAAGTTGTGAAGACTTCTGAAAAGATATGAAGACTTCTGAAGACTTCTGAAAAGATATGAAGAGTTCTGAAGACTTCTGAAAAGATAGGAAGTTCTGAAGAGATTCTAAAGACTATTTCTGAAGAATTGGTTACACGTGTATTGATACTATTGGTTTGTCATGATTATAGTTGTAACTTTAATATCTCTACTTGTATATAAATAGCTTGTCAGTTTGTTTAGTTTAGTTGGTTAGCTAAGTTACATTTGTACAATCCTTCTTTCACAATTTGTAATCAAAGTCAAGATCAACATACATTCGACTTCCTGCTCCAAATTGTTTGTTAATCTTGTTCTTTATTCATCTTGATACTTGGGAACTTTCAAAAACGATCTAACCTGAAGGGTCAAACTGTTGAAATAAACGTTAGCGATGGGAAATGTTGAAATGGACAAAACTCAGGGACCAAAATTGAACTTTACTCTATATTGTATATTATTTATCACCATACTTTCACAATATTTCTTGTTATAACATTGTATTTTTGTTTTTTCTTATTACAACAATATATTTTCAAATTGTTTTTTTTATTATGGCATTATAGTTATATTTTTCTTTATTATAGCAATATACTTTCAAATTGTTTTTTATTATGGCATTATAGTTATATTTTTCTTATTAAATTGTATGAAAATTAAATATTTTAACGTAACAAATTTTTTAAATAGATATGATTTTTTTTCAAAAAGCACATACTTTTTAACATTTTGTAAGCGTTATCAATGTAAAATGTATTTTGCAAATTTTCTAAATATTGTTATATTGATGAATAACTTAGTTAAAAATATATGAATAATCGTAAGGTAAAGTGAGAAAATTATTTAAAAAAATTGATGGTCTTTTTTATTTATGTCATGTAATCTATTTAAAACATATGTGTTTTTGAAGAAAGAAAAAACACAATCGCATCTGCCTAAAAAATATGTTACATGAAAGTATTTAATTTTCATATAATTTAATAAGTAAAATTAAAAGTACAATGCGTAAATCAAAAACAATTTGAAAGTATATTGTTATAATAAAGAAAAACTATAATGCCATAATAAACTTTGTGTTCTTCATCTTCTCGAACTCTCCTTCACCATTGTTGACAAACTTTGGAGTTTTTCTCCAAATTTCATTTGTAAGTTACTCCAATTCTTTTAGACACTATTTCTTTTCAAAACCTTTCTTTTTGGTTCTCCAAAACTTTATTCTTGAAGCATTTTTCATATTTTAGAGTTTTGACCATATTTTATAGAATTGAGGTGTTTGTCTATGGTTTATATAAGATCTGATTTTTGGGAGTCATTTTAAATGTATCTTAGGTTGTTTGTAAACTAGATGAAGTTTCTACTTTTGGATGCTTGCATATCTGGATTTTTCTTCGTATGAGGCTTTTGGGTAAAACATAGATTTAACCTAAATTTATCAAGGTGAGTTCAAGTGAAAACGGTGTACATGCCAAAAATGTCCATTTTGATATGTTAACATGTTTTACTTACTATTTATCAAATGTGTGAGTGTTTGGGTAAAATGGCGTATTAGTTGGTATAGATGGTTTTATAAATCATGTAAAATACTATTGTTTGGGTTTTTATACATTTTGATAAATAAAACATAAATATGAGTTGTTTTAGATGTTTTATTTTATAAATGAAAATTATTTGGTATTTGTGCATTTTGGGAGTATTTGCTTTATAAACCATTGGAAAATACATGTTAATGCATTATGAGGCATTTTGAAAATATATGAATACGATTTATTTGGAAAATGGTTTGTCTCAACCAAAGTTTTGAGTAATCGTATAACTGTTGAGTTGTTATTTTGCTTTAACCCGGATTTTGACTAAAATTAGTCTTAAGGACAGTTGTCCGAATTAAAATTATATACATCGAGTTTTTAGGGTTATAAGCAATTATCGCATAATTATATGATATTTTACATGCTTTGAGTGCGTTGGTCATTCATGTCGGAGTCGTGTAAATTAGACTGAGTTGCATTTGGATCCATAGGCATATGAGTCAGTTTCTTGGTTATTGAAAACTTTCGAGTCCCTCGTTTTGAGGCCATAAGCCGTTAGGCTTTTTAGTAATCGGTATGTTAGATATTGACCCAAGAGGGAATGTCTCTACGACCGTGGGTATTACAGAGATGAATCGAAGTGGGAATGCCTCTATGACCCTTGTTATTACGATGATGTAACTCGTTGGAGTATGCTATCGGGACCCATGTTTAGAGATTGGCGCTTTTATATCTCACACAGGTATTTTGGGAATGAACTCATTTAGAGTCGGGTCCTATTATTATCGGGTCGTAGTGTTAGTTTATAGAATTCAAGAAGGTCGGGGTGTTTAGGAGATGAATCCATATGGGTCGGGATCCGGGACCTTAGGTATTACAGTGGGTACTCGTTGAGAGATCGTACACCAGGACCGTGATCTTACGGCGCTACTTAGAAACATTGAAAATATGATTTACTTTTTGTTACGCCATTATCGACGGGAATAGGTCTCCCCCGTCACTGAAAGGTGTTGTTTGGGTATAGAGTCATGTCTTTATTTTAGGTGACGTATTTGGAGTATGGAGTATTATCCATAATTTATAAAGTTTTATCATGGGGACTTGTCTATATTTTGGTATTATAGAAAATGGGGCTTTGTCCATATTGGGGAATTTGAAGCATTTAAAAATATTCACGTTTTTGAGTGACTAAAAGATGTTCAGTTCGTGTTGAACGGGTATTGTTACTTAAAGCTTTAATTTAATACGGTATTTTTATTTAAAGATTTTTGTTACGAAAATGGTGAGTTTGGGAAAGATGTTGATTTTATAAAGAAGCCATTCTATTTGGGAAAAGTATTATTTGATCAAGCAAACTTTCAATTTCTAGTTATTACAAATGTGTTGTAAACTCTTGAGCTCACTATGCGTTAAGCCTAACCCTTTTTATTTGTCGGCATGTGCATCATGTTCTCGTTGGGGTTGGTACTAGCCACACATATTGACTTGAGTGTTAGGAAGTGGCACGATAAAGACCTAGCATGGGTGATGTTTTCCGCATTCAGAGATAGCGACTCCTTTGGGTTTAGTAACAACTGACCATATGTAGGTCTTTGTATAATACTTGGTTTAACTTTTGTCGAGGTTTATTTAGAATATTCACTAGGCAATTCGAGTATTGATTTATAAGAGAACGATTTATTCCTTATTTATTGTATTGATGAAAACTTTAAATTAGTCGTTCTTTCCAAATTTGAGGGTGTTACAGGAAGAACTCAGACGGTTGATTAACCTCACTGTGCTAAGTGGTAAAATGGAAATGAGAGTTTAGTAGAAATGAGGATTTGATTCAAAAATAGAAGGTGTGAGAACAGAGTTAAAAGAATAATAGAACTCTGCACCAACCACTTCTAGCTGGGCAACCACATTCTTATTGGTTCACAATTCTTTTGTGACCTTTATTGAAGCAGCCAGTTAGCCAATGACAACTCTTGATTTAACCCCCACCAACTAGTCATTTCATTTTTAACAAACAGGTGTTTCATAATTTCCTTGGGCACAAAATATATAATCTATTTAGTCTTTATTCAAAAGACTTGATGTAATAACCCACAATCTAGTTACTTGAAAGGAAAGTCGCACTTAATGTGAATTTGACCAAAATTCTAAAGTGCAGGGACTGAAGGTCTAAGTAATGGTTAATAAGGGTTGGAAAACCCTCCTCATTTTTTGGAAAACGACTGCAAGTGTGTGTGTGTGCTCCTCTAGGTGTGATTTTGGGAAGATAAGGAAGAAAGAACAGAAAATCATAAGGAATCAAGTGTTCAACAATCAATTTCAGGTATAAATTTTCATTTTCTTCATCTTCTTCCGTTGTTGAGTTCTTTGGTTGATAAGAAACCATGGATAGTTGAACTTAGTTTGTTACTAATCTCAGTAGCTAGTTTTATTTCCGCTGTAAACATTTGAGATTGAGTTTATAATTGGGACCATGTTGCCTTGTAATTGCTAATTTTAGTGCAATGACATGAAATACCTTTAATTTTAGAATTGTGGTTGCTACAAGTGGTATCAGAGCCCTAGTTTATGAGATTTAGGTGTTCAAGGAGCATCTAGACTTAGATTGAGGGATAGGTGAGACTGAGATTAAGTATAGAGGGGTAGAGTGTGGTTTAATCGGTGAGAGTAATGATAGGGTACAAAGAACTATCGTGTAAGGTAAATTCAGAATCACATCTGGCCAATGTAATTGTGAATTTACAGGTACATGTAAGTGCTTGGATACCTTGTTGTCATCTAACTGGTTGTTTCTTACACTATGTTCAGTTCAGTAGCAAGAAGTATGGTGCGTGGTTCCGTGGGATCGACAATAGTGACACCTATGGAAGTTGATCCTCCGATTGGCAACACTCAACCCGATCAAGTTGAAACTGAAGGAGTTATGAATACCCGTGGGAGGAGTAGAGGAAGGGGTTGTCATGAAATGGATTGTCTTTTGGAGACCTTGACTAAATCCCTTAGATGGACATTTTGGAAATCTGCCTCAGAAAATGTGCACACTTCTCCATTTTCTCTTTCTACTGTTAAGTAAGAATATTTATAATTCAACTTTGTCTTTTGATAAGCATTTATCACTTTCACAATAGGACTCTCTTTTCTTGCTTCAGAAATTGGTAACTTCAACTTCTGGACTATTTTATTATACCATTGTTTCCATCCAAAAGATTTATCCAGCCAGCAATCAATGTAGTTGAACCTTTGCTCATGTTCCATGAATATTTCAGGATGAACATATTGAAGAAATAAAGTGTAAGCATGTTCAACAATCCTATTTAGTTGCAACTATTCAGCTTCAGAAACTCGGGTAACTTGCACTTGTTCTTCAACAACTTCCACACTTTTGCCTTTATCTTTCTCAGAACTTGTACCAACATGTTCAGAAACAGGAACTTCTGAAGGTTGATTTACTTCGAAAACTTCAAATTCGACCACTTGTTCTTTGGCATGAATATGAAAGTCATAAATATTACTTAACAAATAATCTGCATCTCTTCTAGTATTTAACTGTTGATGCCGAGCAGATATACTCCTTCTCACCAGTTCTATGAAGTTTATTCTCTCTTTGATCAGATATAAAATTTCATCCTTCAAGTCTTTAGTACCAGCAATCCAAAGCATACATTCACAAAACCATTTCAAAGTTGCAGAAGAGTACTTTGGAATGTCAGAAACAATAAAAGTTCTTTTGTTTAATCCTTCTGCTTCATAATGACAACCAAGTTCTGGTTTAATGAAAACAATAGAAATCCTTTCAAGACTCACTATAGCTGGTTCTAATAAGTTCACTTTCTTTAATTCATGTTCCAATGCAAGTTGGAAATCATGCTTCACAAAGTTTCTGAGATAGACACCAATTATTCTTATCAACTCTTGCACCATTTATGAATCCTCTCTTTTCATAAGGGAATTCAGAAGAGAAAGTTTATCTTGCAGTCTTAGATTGTAGAAATCAAATTGAGTGAACTCTATTAAAGTTCCATCTCTTCTTTCAGCACCAATTCTGACAATACCTAAATCTTCTTCAATTGATCATTTAATACTTCTGAAGTGTATGATTGGAACAAGATTATACATGTCTTGAATACCATGTCTCTGCTGAAAATATTGAACTTCAGAAGAAAATTCTTCATCCCATTGATCACTTATAAAATTTTCAAGAGTTGCGAACTTCAAACTCTTCTTGTACAAGTAAATATATGTATCTTTTGGAAAGACAAAGGTATAATGTTCAAGTTCATCAAAGATTGTGTCTTTTGTGAAAACTTGATCAATAATGGGTTCTTCAAGAAGTGGTAAGTTGAATCTAGGAATTTGAATGCTTTCTTGGTACATGACCTCAATCTCACCAACATAGGCCATTATCACTTCTTCAGAGAATCCAATATCACTCATATGGCATAAATCAACTATCACATATGCATACTTGCTTTGTTGATTGTAAAAATCTCTGAATATAGACAATCTTTCATCCAAGAATCTACACTCCAGAATCCTTGGTGAATTCAAAAATACAAACTTCATAAGCATTTGATTTACCAACCACCACATAATATTCAAAAGTTCTTCATCTTCTCTTCTATTAACCGTAAGAGGTCTCCATACAAATATATCCCTTATTTCATTTACTTCCTCTTCATCATCAAACATAATGACATCTGACAGATCACCTAGTTCTCCAATCTCTTCTTCAAAAGCTAAATACTAATTAAGCATTTCTTCATTTGAATCAGGAATGATATTTGTATCATCTGTACCAGCTTTATCTTCAGAGTTAAAAGATAACCTTTCAGTTTCATATCCTCCATCTACCTCTACAAAAGTTATTTTTTCATCAACATTTTCTTCCGAAATAACCACACCAGCTTCAGAACAAGGAATCGATTGAAATTCAGGTTCAGAAGATAAAATATCTTCAATTGCTTCAGAAACCTTTCCAGCACCAACATCTTTCTGAACATCTTCAGAAGATCTTTCAGAAGTTTGAGCTTTTAGCATAAGAGTATCTTCAGAATGAGACACTTTCCTTCTTTTCTCCCCCTCATAATCATCAGAATCCTGATCATCATGCTTCCTCTTCAAAGTGTTAGTCTGTGGCCTGCATTCTAAAGCAGAGATTCTTTGATCAAGAGTCACTTGAGTGTTCTCAATAGAAGATAATTGATTCAAAATAACTTGAATATCATCTTTTGTGGCTAGTTGAGACAGATCTGGTTGTGCAGAAGTAGATGGCAAGGAAGTTCTGAGACTTGCCACAGATGAAACAGTTTCTGAGAGATTTTAAAATGGCCTCTTGAAAAGTTTCAAGATGATTTGTTGAAACAGAGACTTTCTTCAAATCACTTAGTCTCTCATCCAATATCTTCTCCTGACTCTCTACCCTATCCTCCAACACCTTGGTTGATTTTTCAGACAATTCCTTGATGTCCTTCTGAATCTATTCAAATTCAGAAGTACAAAAATCTTCAGATGGTCCTGTTTGCAATCCTACATAAGTAGGCTGGCCTGTTGATGACACCATGTCATGAACCATTGCCAATTCAGTGAATGGGCTTTGGAAATGTTTACCCCACTAGAACTTCCTTCAAATCCTTGATATCCTGTCATAGGTATATCTATTGAAGTTGTTGCAATGTGACACACACTTTGCATAGGTATATCTGAAAGATATGTGCTTGTGTGAAGAAATCTCACATCTTGTGGTGCATTAGGCTTAATATTTAGTGGACTCTCAGACTCTATGTGCTCATATGTGTGAAGGGGGGGGGGGGGGCCATATATCCTTCATTCTCAACATTGGGATCCTCCATGTGGGGACCCAATGGTAGATTAGCTGCTTGCCCCATAATTGTTAATGAAACACCCTTCTGTTGAGAGATGGGTGAGTGGTTGGGGGGTTAACAAGGTTTGCCATGGGCTCATTGGCTATGTCAATATTACCCTCCAAAGAATGTGGAGTAATAGATTGTGTGGCTGCCCGACTTGTAACAGTTAGTGCACAGGACTCTTTTTATTTTCTGTGATCTTCCCTCATCAATTCTTTTTCTTACAGTTCTACCCTGTCTCTCATTTACATTTTTCCTCTTAGCACTCTAAGGTTGTTCCGCACCTTGAACTTCCTCCCCTCTCTCGCTATTAAGTCTAGACCCTTCACTTTTCGCACCATTATGGGTTGAATCAGGGGAAGAGACTATAGTTTTAGGTAGTCCCATTGATTCACAATACTCAATCAAAAATATATTTTTAGAACTTACATAAGCCAAAAGTTTTGTTGGAAGTGGCACTGCATTAGGAAATCTGAGTTTGGCACTTGCTTGTCTCAAGTTAACCATTGAAAAGAGTGGAACAAATACCTCATTATCCAATCTTGGAATGTCTTCAACAGTCTTCATAGCTCCTTTGATAAAAATTTGGAAGAATCTTTGGTACGGAATATAAGAGTAGGTAGACTTCTTTGAAATAGATGTCTTTAATTCTTCAAGGATTAGAGAAGAATAATCATAATGTTTGTTGTGAGCAATCCCATGGAAGATGATTCTGACATTTGTTGAGGCTTGATCCAAACTTGAATTCTTACCAGATAAACAAGTGTTTATAATGGTAAACAGGGAATACCAAATTGGTGGAAGACACTTTCTTTTGAAGGAACTTAGTGTAGTGAGGTTTTCTGAATATCCTAACTTCATTAAGTCTGCAATAAGCTCGGAATTTGAAAGAATACATCAAAGGTAGTCTTACCAACTACTACATTAGCCTTTGTAAGATCAAATATATCCTTGATATCTGAATCCTTGATAGAAAACCTGTAACCATGAACATATGAAGAAAAATCATTTTCTTCTTCATCAATTTCTATATAGAACCACCACTGTTGCAAGTATGACTCAGGAACCAAAAACTTCATTGTAAGAAGATCTCTAAAAGGATGTTTCTTCAATATTTCATTTAAAATCTTCTGATAATCATTGAAATCTATTGATCTAAGATCGAGAGCACAATTATTTTTCTTGATCTCCAACCTTCTGTTCTCTAAAACATATAGTTTTGTAAGATCAGGACCATAGCTTTCTTGTTGAGCAGTACCAGCAACTGATTGAGATTCATTTACACCTCCAACAGATTCAGAAGGAATTTCTATTGGCTCAACTTGTGTTCCCCCAACTGTAGGTAAATGAGGGTTAGGGTTAGGGTTTGAAGGACCGGCTTCAGGGTTTCCTTTCGTGGCAGTGTCTTCTAGCATTGGATCATCATTCAGAGTGACTTCCATTGAACCAATCATGACTTTTTTAGGAATAATTTTGAACGAATCTCCATTTGACGATGTATCACTGTTACTGAAACATGATTTTGCAGTTTAAATGGGCTGATCAACATTAGAAGTCGACATTGTTGAAAAGATTTGAAAATTCGAGTGAGAATGAAGTTCAAGAAACTCAGAAAACAAATTTCGGAGGGAAAATTCGCTGAAAAAAGAAGAAGATGACGTATCCATTGATTTTATGAGGTCGATGATCGTGGTAGGACACGTGGCCGAAAAAGTAGCAAAAAGTAATGACGATTAGCAAAGTAATCATGATTAATTTTGATTAATGAACCGTTTTGTGACGTGATTATGGCTCCTCAAATGAAATTTAAACCTGTGTCATACGCGTGAATAAAATCAGCTTCGCAACGGGAACTTCAAAACTTTTGAGAAAAAGTTCAGAAGTTTTGAGCGAATGGTTCAGAATGGATTCAGAACTTGCGAATTTCTTTCAAAACTTGAATGATATGTCTTGTAAGCCATGAAAAACATTTAAAAATACATAGTTATGAATATATAAAAGAATTTGGTATTTCAGAAGTAGTTTGAACAATTTGAAAAATTAGTAAGTATCCTCAGAAGTTTGCCCATACTTCCAAGATATGTAATTTCAGAATGAGTGTCCATCTGCTCAGATCTTGTTTGAGATGTAATAAGAATGATCAAACCATTGGTAACATTGATGAACTATGTATAAGTAATACTCGCCCTTGAATCATGAATGAAGAAAAAAATATCTCCCCCTTGAAAAATGCTATATAGAAATGTGAAAATATCATAAGTATTATAATACAAAAACTTTAGAAATTAAGAATCTGTACATATGAGAAATGTAATATATACTTCTGAAAAATTAACCTCAGAACTTCTAAAGTTAAGATTTTCATAATTCTGAATGAGATAGACTCAGAAGTTAAGTCTTAATTCTTAGTTGATGTAAAATACTTATGTAGAGTTCATCATGCCTAATTTTCTTACCAAAAAATTAAACCTGTTTTCATCAACTGCTTTGGTAAACAAATCTTCTAATTGATAATCAGTCTGAACAAAAAACATTTCTATGTTGTCTTCCTCAACATGATCCTTAATAAACAACCACTTTAATGATCGCTTCTCGGAGAGCATGGTGTGCTTCTTGCCCAGGGGATTTCGAATCATTCTCTAGGAATGATTTCATTTAAAGGAGGGAAACAGAAAAAAGCGTGGGGCTTTAAATTTGATAATTTCGTTGCTATTAATCCACTTTTTATCTAGGTTGTCGAAAAAGAGTGGAATAAACCCATTTCGGGTTCGATTATGTATCAAGTGCTAAAGAAACTGAAATTCTAAAGCCGCATTTGCGAAGGCTACGCATGGAGTTGGGAGACTTAGGAAAGAAAGTGGCAGCCGTTAAGAGTGAACTTGATACTATACAAATTGCTTGTGATTTGGATCCTTCAAATAAGGAACTTTAAGAAGATCTTGCTCACGTTCATCTGGCTTATCAACAAGTGTTATTAGAAGAGGGACTCATGGTAAAACAACTAGCTAAATTCAAATGGTTAAATGAACGGGATGGAAATACGAAAATTTTCCATCAAGTGGTCAAGGAGAAAAGATCATGTTCACGTATTTCGTTGGTGGAAGACAGCCATGGTTCTTATGCTTATGATGATGATGTCCCTGGTGTGTTTATTGACTATTTTAAATCTATTTTGGGGGAAAATGCTCAGAATTTAAATTCGGATATTAGAGCGAATTTATTTGTCTGCAAGCTTTCTCTGTCGGAGGCGCTTTCTATGATTCGGCCAATAAAGGATGAGGATATTGTGAATGCTTTGTTCCAAATTGGAAGTGATAAAGCACCAGGTTCAGATGGGTATTATTCAAAGTTCTATAAAGTGGCATGGCCAGTTGTTGGGTATGAGGTTAAAAGGGTCGTTCATAATTTTTTCTATTCCGGGAGGTTGGATAGAGAGTTAAATCACACCCTTTTATGCTTGATCCCGAAAATCCAGAATGCTTGTAAGGTATCTGATTTTAGACCGATTGCTTGTTGTTCAGTTCTATACAAATGAATAAGCAAGGTTATAGCTGATCGAATGAAGACACACTTGGAGTTTTTGATTGACCCGGCACAGTCAGCGTTTATTCCGAGAAGAAGAATATCTGATAATATTTTGATGGCACATGAGCTTGTAGTAGGATATCATTTGGGGACAGATCGCCCTAAATGTGCTCTTAAAATTGATCTTCGCAAAGCCTATGATATGGTAAATTGGGAGTTTGTGATAAGTATGATGGCTGGTCTTGGGTTCCACCCGGTAATGATAAAGTGGATAAAGGTAATGATTTCTACACCTTCCTTCTCTATTTCTGTTAATGGGGAGTCTCATGGGTTTTTTGAAGGAAAACGTGGAATTAGACAAGGGAAACCTATTTCACCTTATTTATACACTATCATAATGGAGGGTTTTTCTCTCATTCTTCGAAATTGTATTGAGGAGGCGGCTGAATTTAGGTACCACAAAGGATGTGATTATTTCCAAATCACACATCTATGCTTTGTAGATGATCTCTTTGTGTTTACAAATGGAGATTTGATGTCTATAAATTTGGTTAAGAAAGCATTAGAGATTTTTCATGAGAAGTCGGGTCTTTCCCCAAATCTTGAGAAGAGTGATATTTTCTTCGGGAACGTACTGGAGGATGTGAAACAGTCTATTAGAAATTCTCTACCTTTCCGACTTGGAACTTTCCCCATTAGATATCTTGGAGTTCCTTTATCACCTGCCAGGCTTCATATGGAAGATTTTAATGGTATAATGGATCGTGTTAAGAAGCGCATTTTGAATTGGAAAATTAAATTTCTTTCATATGGCGGTAGAAGACAGCTTGTACTATCAGTGCTCCAGTCCCTTCAAGTTTATTAGATGTCAGTGTTTGTTTTCCCGGCAGGAATCATATATCAGCTGGAATCCTTATTTAGAGATTTCTTATGGGCTCAAGGGGAACCATCTCGGGGTAAATGCCGAGTTGCTTGGGAGGATATTTGCAAGCCGGAGGAAAATGGTGGTCTTGGTTTTAAAAAACTTGATATTTGGAACCGGTGCTTAGTCACAAAGCATATATGGGATACCGTAAACAACCGGGATACTATATGGGTGAGATGGGTACGGAGATTTTATATAGAGCATGAAAATTTCTGGACTTTGAGGAAAAAATATTGGTGGTCATGGATTTTTAGAAGCATCATGAACATTTAGCATAAGGTAAAAAGCTTCTTCATGTACAAAGTGGGCAATGGCATGCAAAATTCATGCTTTGGAAGATAAATGGCTGTCGTTAGGCCACTTAAGCTCATTTTTGACATATAGAAGTATACACGCCTTGGGGTATACGTCTGATATAAAGGTTGGTGAGTTGCTTAATGATATTGGAAATGGTTGGTCGGATGAGCTAATCTCAAAAATCCCACAATTGGTGCATATATCTATCCCAAATTTATCGGCCATGAATGATAATATAAGATGGGAGAATCGGAAAAATGTACTTACGGACTTCTCTATACAGAGGGCTATGAGTCCGAAAGGTACAACTGAGTTTTGGTCAAAAATCGTGTGGAATAAAGCTTATATTCCAAAACATGCGATGTGTACTTGGTTGGAAGGTCTTATGTGGCTCCCTACTCAAGATAGGATCCGGATTTGGAAGCATGACCCCCCTGATTTGAAATTCCTCCTATGTCATCAGTGTTTGGAAACACACAATCACCTTTTCTTTCAATGTCCCTACTCGAAAGATTTTTGGACATTATTAGAGAAGGAAGTTGGATTTTCAAACACACCGGAAGTCTGAGAGAACTTTATGGATGATTTTCGTCTTGGTCGTTTTAACCATTGGTCCACTCTCCAAAGAATCACGTTGTCGGTTTGTATCTACTATATTTGGCAAGAGAGGAATAGAAGACTTTTTGAGAATCGTACCAGAATTGCTCAAAAACTTTTTGAAGAGGCGAGAGGGATTATCCTTGGGAGGATGGCGTGGAAGAGGAAGAGAAAGCAAATCTCTATTATCCATGGGAATACTAGTTAACTTCGGTTTGGGTTTGTGTTGGCCTCTTGGTGTTTTGGCTATTTGTTGTGTTGTTTATCTGATTTGTCTTTGTCCTTTCTGGTTGCTTGTGGCCTAGTTTGTCTTGTCCAAGCTTGGTGTCTTTATTTTCCTTTTCTTCTGTAACTGCAGCGTGTTTTGCTTTTTCTTTCTTTTAATGAAGGTGGCTAGATTTTTCCGCTAAAAAAATGATCCTTAATAAAATGATACCTTACATCAATATGTTTTGTCTTTGAGTGTTGGACAGGATTAGCTGTAATGGATGTGGCACTTTTGATACAAACGAATCTTTTTGAATGTATAGCAATAGTCTTTGAGTTGTATTTGCATCCAGATGACTTGTGAGCAACATATGGCAGCAAATACATATTCAGCTTCTGCAGTAGAAGTGGATACACAATTCTGCTTTTTGGAAAACCAACTTACAAGTCTATCCCCCAAAAATTGACATGACCCAGATGTGCTTTTCCTGTCTAATTTTGAACCACCATGATCTGAATTTGTGAAAGCAGTTAGTTCAAATCCAAAATCCTTAGGATACCAAAGTCCCAATGAAGAAGAACCTTTTAGCAGCAAGAAGATGAGATTCTTTAGGATTAGCTTGATATCTTGCACAAATACATGTGGTAAACATTATATCAGGTCTACTTGCTGTTAAGTAAAACTAAGAACCAATAATGCCCCTGTACTTCTTTTGGTCAACAGATTTACTAGATAAATCTGGTTCAAGTTTAGTAGCAGTAGCCATTGGTGTTTGAATACTAGAACAGTCAGACATGTCAAACTTTTTAATTAAGTCAAAAACATACGTAGATTGATTAATGAATATGCTAGTGGGAAGTTGTTTTACTTGTAAACCAAGAAAGAAGGTTAACTCTCCCATCATACTCATTTCAAACTTGGTTTGCATGATTTTCTCAAAAAATTTACAAAATTTTCTCAAAAATTTGTATTAAGATCATGTCCTCACCTTCCTTTTTCAGAAATAAGGTTGTATCTACTGTACCTCTTTTGAACTCAGAATTCAGAAGAAATGTTGTGAGAGTTTCATACCATGATCTTGGTGCTTGTTTGAGTCCATACAAAGCTTTATCTAAGAAATAAACATGATATGGAAGTCCTTGCTAACAAATCCTTCTAGTTGTTCAACATATAGTTCTTCATGAAGAACTCCATTCAGAAATGCACATTTGACATCCATTTGAAAGACTTTCATGTTTTTGTATGCTGCATAAGCTAGAAATATCCTAATTGCTTCTAGCCTATCCACAGGAGCAAAGGTTTCTTCATAATCTATACCTTCTTGTTGACAATAGCCCTTAGCTACTAGCCTTGCCTTATTTCTCACAACAATCCCATGTTCATCTTTCTTATTTCTGAAAACCCATTTTGTGCCAATAATTGATTTTTCCTTTGGTTTTGGAATTAGTCTCCACACTTTGTTTCTTTCAAATTAATTTAACTCATCTTGCATAGCTAAAATTCAGTCTGGATCCTAAAGAGCTTCAGTTGACTTTTTGGGTTCAATACCGCTTAAAAAGTTCACATATAGACATTCATTGTTGTGGCTGATCTTGTTTGTACACGTTTTGAGACATCACCTATGATTTGATGTATGGGATGACTTGAGGTCCATTTGTTCACATTTGGCAATGGTTGAACAAATGAGACATTATTTAATGAGTCATAATCATCAATGATTGCATTTGGTTTAGAATCTAGATTGACTGCTGAATTCAGATCTGATGTCTCCCCCTCAAATTGAAGATTTTGTACAGTGTTAGAAGATATAGTCATTGGTTCAGTAATAGGTGTTGTAGGTTCATAAGTGACTTGAATTGGTTCAGAATTGACTTGTACAAATTCAGAAGTCGGAAGGTCTGAATTTGAGGTTGAGTTGGGTGGTTCAGATAGATTTGATATAGTAGTTTATGTGGAAACTAGTTCTGGAATTCTTCTGAGAAGGGATGGATTCTGATAATCTGCAGAGACATTAACAAAAATGTCAAATAATTCTTGACATACTGAATCTAAATATGCTTTTAGTAAAGATTTAGATTCAGAAGTTTTATCCGTATTGCTCTTTTCTGAATCTAATAGTTCAGAAACTGAATTAAGCTTGAGTTCTGAACTGTCTTGTTCAGAAGTCATTGTTGGCTCATGAAGTCTGATATTTGAAGTTTCAATGATCTTTTGTGTGCTTTTTATGAGAACCCTGTATGCCTTGGATCTTTATGAGTAGCCAACAAACACTCCAGCCACTCCTTTAGGAGCAAATTTGTCTAAGTGTTGTGAGTCATTCAGAAGAAAACACCTGCATCCAAATTTTTTAAAATAATCAGTGGAGGGTTTTCTCTTTTTAATAATTTCATAAGGAGTTTTGAGAAGTTTTCTATTGAGTATGGTTCTGTTATGAGTAAAGCAAGCAGTTGCTATTGCTTCTGCCCAGAGAGATAAAGGTAATTGTGAATAAGCAATCATAGTTCTTGTAGCCTCTCCCAAGGTTCTGTTCTTCCTTTCAACTACTCCATTATGTTGAGGAGTTCTTGTAGCGGAAAAATTATGAGATATTCCAACAGAATCCAAAAAATTCTAAAGTTTAGAATTTGTAAATTCTGTGCCATTGTCACTTCTGATCTTTTGGATAGGAAGTTGAAGGAGAACCTGCACTTTCTTCAGAAAAGGAATTAGTATGTCAGAAGTATCAGATTTAAGTCTAAGAAATTCAACCCAAGTATATCTAGAATATTCATCAATTATAACTAGGATATACTTCACTAGTCCACATAAGTCCATATGTAGCATTTCAAGTGGAGCTTGACATGAACAAAACATTTTCAGAGGGTGTGAACTTCTCTTTATCTTTCCAAGCTCACATGCAGAACATAGTGAATTCCTTTCAAACTTGATCTTTGGCAATCCTCTAACTAAATTGTGTCTTTCCAATTCAGAAATTGCTTTGAAATTCTGATGTGACATCCTTCTGTGCCATAACCAACTAATTTCTTTCATGGGAGTAGAAATATAACATACTCCTTGAAGTTGACCATCTTCAGTGAAAGTAGCAGTGTAGATATCACCATCTCTATAGGCTGTTAACTTGTTTAGATTTTCAGAACTAAGAATATGACAGAAGTCAATGTCAAAATGTATTGTCACAGAACTGACTTATACTAAACAGATTATGCTTGAGTCCCTCAACAAAGAAAACTTTCATTACAGTGACATCTCCTTTTGTAAAAGTTCCATACCCTCTCACATAGCCTTTTGCATTGTTTCCAAAGCTAACAGTTCCTCCATATCTCTCATGATAGTCAATTAGTAATTCTTTGTAAGGTGTCATGTGTCTTGAACATCAAGAGTCTAAAACCCACACATGACACATCTGCAAAAACAATTATTGAGTTTTAGGTACCCATTTGAGAATGGGTCCTTTCAGATTAGCTATAATAGAAGAAATTCTGAATTTGGATTTAACAAAAGTAAACTCAAAAGTTTGTTCAGAACTTTGTTTGACAGTTTTATCTTTTTGATGTTTATTATTTTTCCTTTTTGAAAAATTTGCTGAAGAATTCTTAATTGGTTTCTTAGGATTTTTCTTGTTGATGTTGGAATTTAATTGAAAATTACGATGTCCACACTTCATACATTGAATATGATTTTTAAGAACCTTCAATATCTCAATACATAAGCAAGAATTAACAATATTTGTTTGAGAAACAGAATACTTGCTTTTATTCAAAGTGTTGTCTTTGTGTACATCAAATTTCTTAAAAGAAGAAAAACTATCTAATTTGTCTTTCTTTGGTAATCTTTCACCTTTTTTTTCTTCCAAACTAGAGTGGATAGCTTTGTAAAACATAAGAAATGTGGATTAGAATAAGAAGAACTTTTATCAACATTACTAGCAACTTTGAATTAAGTTTTTCAGATTTAGGAATGGAAGACTGTCCTTTTTCAAAAGTTTTGACACTTGTGACAAAATCCGAAGATGATAATGAGGATTTTCCTGTTGTTAAGTAAGATGTGTGTAGATCCCAGATTATGCAAGCACAATGATTATGAAGAATAATGCAATAAGAACACAAGGATTAAAGAAGCTTCGTAGTCGGATATCTCACTTGTACGGTTACAATATGACTTGACAGAATTTAGGCTCTCTAGTGATTAACTTACATTCACTCTAATCTCTTCTTAATAGATAATCTTGCGCACACCTAAAGAATGACCCTAACCCTTTATTTGTATGTAGAACGTTTATTGTAATAAGGAAACTATGAGATAAGGTATTATACACTTGCCTTATTTACAATAAAGCAACGTTTCCTTATATTAAACCTTCCTAATTATTGACTTTGTTGACTTTGCACTTTTGGTCCTTCATGTCTTCAATAGTTGTCATCTCGGATACAATAATTTCAGACCTAACAATCTCCCCCTTTGTATTCGAGATTACAATTCAACAAATCAGCACTCTTCTTTTGAAGATCATGAAACTTTTGTCAACAAATCATTCTTTTGAATATTTTGCTCCCCCTACGAAAATGATCTCTTGTAATCTCCGTTGCTCCCCCTTAACATTAGCACGATTGGAAAAATCGAAGGAGCCATGATGTCGTAGGATATAAACTTGTCGGGTCAGGTGATGTCGATGAAAAAAAATCTTGGGTCAAGTAGATTCGACAAGAATTGATGTCGGGCCAAGATGAGTCGATGAAACTTTATGTCGGGTCTTAAGCACTCGATAAGTCTTCAACAGAAAATGATCTCGGGTCAAGTTGAATCGATGAAAATTTATTTCGGGTCTTAAGCAGTCGATAAGTCTTCAACTTTATCTTCAGCAGTCGACAAAACATATTTACTTCAGTCTTTATCTTCAAAACAAATCAACCATTTGTCATCTTCCTTTTCTCATGTCGTGATGTCGTGTCTCTGATACACAATCTCTCCCCCTTAGAATGATAAGGAGAATCCGAATCATTATGAATAACCAAAGACAAAAAAAATAGTTAACTAATGAAGCGTGTAAAACTAACATACAGAAACACGTGAAGCAACTGTTATCACTTAATCAAAATAAATTTTAATTAAGTGGCCTATATGCAGTGTTGGCAGCGGGTTGGCACTGATAGGACTTCCAATTATCATAGAAGTAAGTTATAAAACTAACTTCTCAAACTGTTCCGGCATAAACACGAAGATATGCTTGAGGAATCACAAAGACTCGTGCAATGTGTAGAAAGAATTTATGCATTAAATGCTAATTTTAAGGCTCAAAATGTGAAAATACATTTCACAGAATCAATGTGCATTGAATGTGAAGTTCGGAGACCGGAGGTATGTCTTCCTTTTTCAATATCTTAATCGTCCGAGTGAAGAAACGATAGCAGATATGCTCATTCTCCGTGATATATGAAACAAATATCTTTTGTAAGATACTTGAGTTGTTGGGTGGGGTGACACGAGTTATCGACATTGGGTCCATGTCTAGTTCAATATTCATCTCCAAAGAATCGAGAATGAATAGATTATGTGGCTACCCAGATAACTGTTTAGGTTTGGTGAAGACCAAATATTTTCTTTAAAGTCTTGTCACACCCTCACATTTTTCTTTTATCTCACAAGCACTCAATTCTATTTTAATCATTCCCTTTCAGGATATATAACCTAGGGATGTGTTTCATGGGTAGGTCCTTCCGGATTTGGTTTGACCATTGAAACGTCTAAATCTAACGCACAAAGAGTTTTGAAATATTGAAGTCCGAGTTCTGAACTGATGTATTCAGAAGTCATAATGGTAAAAATGTGGTACTCCCCTCAAATATAGCATAACCTTTTGAAAGATTTTCATGTGATGTGAATATTCGGAATTTAGAACACACATGACGTACCTACAAAATAAATTAAAAAGATTTTGGTACCCAAGCTTTGTTGGGTCCTTGGAGGTTAGCTTTTGATGCAATAAATGGGGAACTGGGATACTGGAATTACCATACCATTTATGATAAAACATTTGATTGACATAATGAGAACTGTAAGAAGTATGCATGTTAGGAAAACAACCATAATCATAAGAGAAAGAATTTAATTGCCTAAAGTCATCAACACCGCAATTCGAGCAACATATTTTATTCCGAGAAAAATGAATTAAATGTTTAACAGAACGAATCGTGCAAGGAAATTGAAAATTTCAATTGGTTCTTTTAACATTGGGAAATTTTGAATAATAAGAGTTGTCGTTTTTGCGAGATGATGACTTCAGAGCACTTTTGCCTTTTTCGACCCAAACTTGCTTTAAAGTTCGAAACGTTGAACCACGTTTAGCATTTTTTTAATAATGAGAATTGATGGGTTTGGAAAAGTGAGTTTGATCCTTTTGATTAGAATGAGTGTAATGCATTTGACTTGTGGAACACTCATTCGGATCCGTTGGAAGTAAAACTGATTCGATTGGCTTTTTGCCTTTGTCCAAAAACTCCGTATGGTTTGGAAGTGTAGGATTGAAGTCAAAATCGACATTTATTTCATCTAACTGTTCCGTGGATTTAATGTTCGACGAGGAATCAGTGTACTCGTCAAAACGAGGCATTTCCTCAAGAAAGTCTAAGTCATCATCAATTTGGTCGGAAGAATGGGAACATTTTTGTTTAGGAGGAATATAGTTTGGATCTATTTTAAACAACTCTTCACAATCATCTAAGTAATTGCTAACGAAAGCTTTACACGAAGAAATATTGGAAATAGAATCATTTTCGTGATTGTTGTTTAATTGTAAAGCCTCGTTTTCCAATTTTTGAATTTTTAAAATAAATGTCTCTTTTTCCTTTTCCGACGAAGAACGTTCAGTTTCCAACACCTTTTCAAGTTGAATAATTTTCTTTTCTAAGAAGAAGGTGGGAATATAAGGTTTAAATTCAGGAATTTGTGTGTGAAGTTATTCGTCAGTATAAGATGGAAATTAGTCATTTGGAAGAGTTTCATTTGAAGATTCCTTTTCTACTATTTGAGGATAGTAGAAAGGAATTTGATGAAAATCTTTGTTTTTCCTATTCAAATCTTCCCTTTCTTCGACGTTGGAATCCGACTTCATAAACTGAATTTTGTAATCCAGACCAAGGTTCAGATATTCAAATTTATAGATAGTCGGAGTATTGTAGATGGCCTTTTCTAAATGCTTTGGATTATCAAATCCTAATCCAGCTTTAGAACTTAAATCTTTTGGAGCGTTTAAATGAATTGTGTGCTTAGTTTGACCAATTTTGTACAACTTTAGTTCCAAATCTTTGAGTTTTTCTAAAAGGTCTTGTCTTTGAAAACTGAAAAAGTCAAACTTTGATGAAAATTCGGCAGTCTCACTCCTAGATGTGTGAAGTTGAAGAGTGAGATCAGATATTTGTTGTTTAAAAAATCATTTTCTTCTTTTAAAACCATTTTCTCCGTTTCGAGATTGTGCGTTATACTTTGAGAATTGACAAGGTCGGTTTGCATAAGAAGCAATTGATTATGATTATTTTCTAAGCGCGTTTCTAAGTTGGAAACCAAGAGTTTCTCGGTTTTCAATTTAGATTGAAGTTCTTGCAATTTTATCATCATGTCATTCATTTGAATCATAAATTGATCATAGTCTGAAAGACTTACCTCGTGGGGTTTTGTGTCTGAACCAATGGTTTCGCGAGAAGTCATGGTACTTGGATTGATGATCTCGATCAGTGAGTTTTTGAAATTTTCTGAGTTTGTCTCGTGAAACAGAGAGTTTTCTCGATTGAGTAGGGGTCGACAATAAATTTTTATCGAATTGGGTCTGAATGATATGAACTTTTGTCGGGTGTTTAGGACTCGATAACAATTATTGTCGAGTGAAGGAGACTCGATAAAACTTCTTAAAAAAATTGAATCGATAAACAAAGTTTTCTCGATCACAGAGTACTCGATAACCTTGTTTTTCTCGATTTGACAATATTGGACAATAAAAATATTTCACTCGATAAAAACCGAATCGATAAAAAATTTATATCGATTCCAGATGACTCGATAAAATAAATTTTGTCGATTAGGAAGGGCTCGATAAAAATTCAAAGATACTTAATCCGAATTTTCTTTAACCGATAAACCAGAAAACAAGAACAAAGGGTTCTTGACTAAAAAGAACAAGTCTTTTTATGGACAAGAATGTCTAAGTTCTCGAGTTTCTTATTTGTTCAGTCAAGAAAAAAAATCAAAATTACTAGAGTTTATGATTTTTACTAGAGAATTCTTTAGTAAGAAAAGCTGCAAGAGTCACTAGTTCCTGGGTTTTCTTATGTAAAGAGTTTCAAAAGTAATCAAAATAAACTAAAATAATTTTAATTAAAACAGATTAAATAGTTTGAATAGAAATCAAGGATATATTACGATGAATCGACAAAAATTTAAATGAATGAAGAATGAATCGAGAAAAACATATCTTAAAAAAATATGATTTTTATTTATTTATCGGGTAAAGCGTAATCGAGAACCAGTCAAAAGAATGAAGAACAAATCGAGAAAAAAAACAGATCTTAAAAATTATGAGTTTTTATCGGGTATAGCTAAGACAGTATGAATCGATAAAAACTCAAAAAAAAAACGCAGAAATCGAAAAATTACTTTATGTTTCGTGGATAACTTCAGAAAAACGCAAAAACTCAGATCGTTTGCTCTGATACCACTTGTAGATCCCAGATTATGCAAGCACAATGATTATGAAGAATAATGCAATAAGAACACAAAGATTAAAGAAGCTTCGTAGTCGGATATCTCACTTGTACGGTTACAATATGATTTGACAGAATTTAGGCTCTCTACTAATTGACTTATATTCACTCTAATCTCTTCTTAATAGATAATCTTGCGCACACCTAAAGAATGACCCTAACCCTCTATTTATATGTAAAACATTTATTGTAATAAGGAAACTATGAGATAAGGCATTATACACTCGCCTTATTTACAATAAAGCAACGTTTCCTTATATTAAACCTTCCTAATTATTGACTTTGTTGACTTTGCACTTTTGGTCTTTCATGTCTTCAATAGTTTTCATCTCGGATACAATAATTTCAGACCTAACAATGTGTCCTTTAAATCACTTTTAGGAGTAGAGTTGGAATCTGTAGAAGAATTATTTTCAGAAGTTGTATAATGTTTATATTCATCTTTCAAGAATACAGCATTAAACATTTCTGATGGTAATTTTGGTTTTTTCAGATGTTAATTTCTCTTCCTCAGTCATAGAAGACTTAGATTTATAAACTATGTACCCATCTTTGTCTATTATAACAACAATAGGATCATTATCATCACCAGAATCTGAGACATTCATCAAGTCTGAAAATTTGTTCTGAGTCATATTTGAGGCAAAAAAAATTAATTTGGAAAGTTTTTCTTTATTTTCAGAACTTGATACATTTATTAAAACTTCCTCAGTTTCATCATCAGTATTATCAAATAATATTTCTGAATGCTCATCATTTGAGCTTCAGTAGTATTATTTGATGTAATTTCAGAAGTTGCTTCTGGAATAACTTAATATTTTAATTCAGAAGATACTTCATAGTCAGACTTTGGTTCAGAATTACTTTCATAAGTAACCTCAGTAATATTTGAAACTTCAAAAGTTTGTTTCAGAAATATTTTCAGAACTTATTTCTGATTCAGAATTATTTATTGAAATCACTTGAGTCAAAAAGTTTTTCATTTGAAAACAAAACTTCTGATTTGATAAAAGGAATTTTTTCAGGCAAAGAATGATCAATAGGTTTATTTACAACACCTTTACTTTTCTCATTGAAAATTTTCATATTTGAAACATCATATAAATTTGAAGGTGCTTTCTTTAAAATTTGACTTTCACTGTATCCTTAAACCTACTTTGATATTATAAAACTTTGTATTCTGAGCCTGACTTGTTAAAATGTTCAGAGTTTGTTCAGTTTGACCTCTTTTAAAATTCAGATCTTCTAATTCCTCGATCTTTTTGGATAATTCAAGTCTTTCTTGATTTAGAAAGTTCATTTTGACATTCAGAACTTCATTTTCAGATTTTTCATTAAGATTTTTTTTTGCATACTATCCATCTTTCTCAACAAAGATTTTTCTTTAAAAACTTTTTCAAGTGTTTCTTCAACATTTTGACAATTTTGTTTATAGATTTGACTTTCAGTTCTAAATTTATTTACCAACGTTCTTTCACCTTTTATTCAGTTTTTGAGATTTTCAAATTCGTAAGTCATATTCAGAATTTGACCTTGCATGTTGTTTTTAGAATTTCCAGAATTTAATGATGAAATTGTTTCAGAATTAAGTTCAGAAGAAGAAGTTTGTACCTCAGAATCATGCGCATGTGTATATTCTGGATTCATCTGGCACATGTAGCAGTTTGAAGCATAATGAGCAACTTCTTCATCATATTCTCCATCACTCCAGTTCAACCAATCTTCTTCATACTTTGTAACTAGAGCTGGGTTCATTTCCTTTTTCTTTGCAAGTAAATGCTTCTTTTCATAGTAACCAGCATTTTTTACCTTAGGCATTTTGCATTGTCTTGCAAAATGACCGAGTTTTCCACAATTAAAACACCTAGCTAGTTCTGCAGTATCTTGTTGAACAACATATAAACTTAAGATCTTCTTAGCTCCATCTTCAGACTTAGGTTTGTTCTTGTATTTCTGATTGTATCTTTGATGGAACTGTCTTGTCATGAAAGCAATACTATCAGAAATCGTTTTTAACTCTTCATCTGGCTCATTTCCATCACAGAAGGCAGCTTCTGGAATCTCACAAATTTTGTTCATTGATGACATGGACATTGAACTATTTAACCTCTTGCTTAACAAGGCTACAGTATCATTTGTCTTTTTCTGTTCACTCTGTTTGAATTTGATTTTGTCTTCTTGTTGAAACTAAATCCCATAAACATCATGGATAGACTTTCTAGACATATTCCTGGTAACCATGTTGTCAGAAAAGCAAGTCTATTCATTTCCCAGATTATTAAGAAACTTATTATTAATTTTTGAATTAGATTTCTAAACACCATTTCTCTTAAGTCATTCAGAATATTATTGAGCATATGATAAGTTTCAGTGATTGATTCACCCTCTTTGTATCTGAAATTCTCATATGTACCAATGCATATGTTCAGTCTCTGAGCTTGAGCTTTAGTGCTCCCCTGAATCTGAGGCTCAAAACTTCATCCCACATGGCCTTCGCAGAGGTTAAGCTGTCAACTCTGTTGAATATTTCATTTGGGATAGCCATGGTGAGTAAAGTAAGTGCCCTTCTATCTACTTTGGCTTTATCCTTTTCAGCATTATTATACATACCATGACTCTTCTTGATCCGGGTAGCTCTAATTTCAGGAATAGTTTCTGTTCTAGGAACATCAGCAATTTCCACGTAGACTTCAAGGGGGCCATTGATAATGGATTGCATCAATTCCTCATCAATGTTAACCAAGAACTGAATCATCCTTATGCGCCATTGATGATACTTACCCAAGAATAGAGTAGGTGGTTTAGTTTCATATCCGATGGAAACGATTTCTTTCCACATCTTGATATGAATGATCGCAAATTCACCTAAGTTTGAAAATTAGATCAAATCGAATAAATCTTGAATATATTGATCAAGAATTTCAAGAACTTGTCAGATATGACGGGTTCTTAATAGAATCAACAAATAGTTGAATTGGCTCTGATACCAATTGATAGATCTCAAGTATCAAAATATAGAAAGAATGTAAAATATAGAACAAGAAATATAGCAAGGAAGTCGGATGTAGTATTGATATTGACAAAGTTACAGATGTATCTTTAAAGTACAAAAGATCTAAGAACGTTAGTTCTAACAAACTAACTAACTTTCTATTTATATACAAGAAAGGATTCTAAACTAACAGATAGTTACATGAAAGACCAATAGAATCAATACAAGTGTACATCATAAAGTTTAGAACCACTTCTGAACTGTCTTCAGAAGTTCTTCAGGACTTCTTTAGAACATCTTCAGAACTTCTGAAGTAGCCACTCCAGAAGTTATGCCTTCAGCTTTCTTAACTTCTTTTCTTGACTTCTAACTATAGACTTCTAAGCTTTCTATCTTTGTGTCTTCAGAACTAGTTCAGAAGGTCTGAACTATGTAGCTTAGAACACAGTCTCTTTTGAAGCTACTTCATGATGTTTGTCAGGTTTTATGTAGGTTATTGTTTTGGATGGTAGAAATGAGCTCCCAATCTATCTCTGTGGAATATTAAGTTAGTATTGAGTTTTCTTCATGATTTGGGTATCACATTTCAATTTAGGGACTTGAAATCAATCAAAAACCTTCATGGATGAAGTATGTTTTTCAATGTGTGAGCTAATCCATAGAATCATTGGTTTAAATGAGTTCTTAAACAAAAGGATTGATTTATATGAGTTTGGAACAAGTTCTATTTTCAGTTGTGAAGTAGAACTGGTAGGATTTGTGGATTTGGGATTTTGTTGTTCGAACCTTGCGTGCAGGGAAAACAGGAAGCCACACAACCTTTCCCGCGGCCAGGCCGCATGGCAAGCCGCATGAACTACTGTTTGGTCACTTTTGGGTTTTTGATTAAGGGGCAGTTAAGGATGTTAAGTGGTGTCCTAACCTTGGGGGTTTATTAGTGGGATGTTTAAAAGTTTAATTGGGTCAATAACTTATAGTTTAATTGATCCAATTCAGGCGTTCGGTTGGTGTGATCATAGTTGAGGCGAGCAATCTAGACTTGGCATCCAGGTGAGTTCCCTTCGTGTGCTTAAATTAACAAATGAATGTTTGTTTTTTACATATATTTAATTCATTCATTTACGGGAAGTGTGTACCCGACCATTGGTCAAGTGTGAACCCTTTTAAATTGTCACAGTTGTGAGTGACTATCAATGTGTTTTACTATTGCAACATATACCTTTAATGTGTGTTTTTCTGTGAGTTAATATTCATGATGAACCTTTTTATCTTATTAAGGTCATGCATATTTAACTATGGTTTAGAGAGAATACACTAGACTTTATTGTCTAACCTTCTCTTTTATAAACTGAAAACCTTTTCAGGGAAGCTCATGGTAGAAAGTTCTAGTAAAGGGAAAGGGAAGATGTGAGCGTGGAGGCTAGAAGAGCAGGATCTATTCGTGATTGGGTAGTTACCTAGTTGAACTTAGTTTTGTAATAATCTCAGTAGTTAGTTTTATTTCCGCTGCAAACATTTGAGATTGAGTTTATAAATGGGACCATTTTGCCTTGTAATTGCTACTTTTAGTGCAATGGAATGAAATACCTTTAATTTTAGAATTGTGGTTGTTACACTTGAATATTGAAAAAAGAAGGAATTTTGTCCACCTTCGCACTTCAATTATGCATATTGAGTCTGTGGAAAACATGTTGTGTCTCAACGGTTTACACATTTTGAGCCTAATATAGCTTTTTGTGCTTTAATTCTTTCATACACATGCAGCAACACACAAATAAGTTTTTCGGTCTTAACATTCATAGAGATTTCTTTGTCATTCTTAAGGATTAGATGGAAGCCCTAGCGGAGTAAACATCATTAAAACCTTTTTATATTGTATATTTGTTGTACTAAGTGGTTTGTATAGCTTATAGGCCAGTTCTTCTTTGAAGGATTGTTAACTGTATTATAAGTTGATAAGCGGTTACAACTTATTCTAAAATTTGAAAAGAATTTGAAACATTGTTTGGAATTGACGAATCATACGCATGGTCTACTTTGGAGAATAAGGGGGCTGATATCCATCTTTGTTGGGGAGAATGTTTTGACGAGAAGGAAGCAAATCTGAACACTAACAAACTCCGTTTTTAAACAAATAGACTCTGCAGATAAAAATCTTCAGCTTGAATCAGTGTTTAAAATCTTCGGAAGACTCTTCATTTGAAACTTAAACGGTCACCAATTGTGACAACTGTCAAAATTCGAGCTTTCAGGTTAGCTTCTATTAAGTTTATTAGTGTTTATATAGTTTAATTATAAGAATAGGAGTTAGTTGGTTTAGAATGGCCGAAAAATCCCTAGCATTTCTGGTAGTCGCTTAAAATGTCCGGTTCCGACCCGTAACTGTCTGAAATGTCCAATACAGTGCCAAATGCTCTAATTTATACCCAATTTATATAAAATATATAGTTTTAGTATTTTTATTAGAAACTAACCAAAATGGGCTAACAAAGTTGAGAAAAAGGCCAAAATTGAGAAATTGGACTTCAAATCTCACATTTTTGGGCTTAAATTAGAGTTTTAAAGGAAATTTTTTTGGGCTTTGGGTGGGGCCCATCACCATGGCCGCCCCCCCCCCCTCTAATCCACATATAAAACTTATTTTTTTGTATTTCCCCTCATTTGCATCATTCAAAATTCAAATCTCTCTCTCTCTCTAGAACTAAAGAGCCATAAACACTTCTCTCTTCTTCCTCTCTTTCTCTCCAAAAACTCCAGCCATTTCTTTCATCAAAAACTTATCTTAGTGCAAGAACATTGAAGATATTCAACACACAATCATCCAAGTAAGTACAAAACTTCATGTTCTTCATTTTCTTGCAAATTTTGGGTGAAAACCCCACTTTTCTTGCATTTCTAAGTTACTTTCTTCTAATATCCAATTCTGAGTTTGTGGAGAGATTTTACACCAAAACATGTAAAATGTTTATAAAATGGTGATAATCTATGATCTACACAAATAAAATTCAAGAAAATGGAGGAAAAATCATGATTTTAGGTGTTCTTGAACAAAAATGGTGATTTTGGTTCTGGCAGATTCATGCATGTGTGTAAATCGTCAATTTCTTACAATTTTTATGTTCAAATATCATGAATCTTCTTTCTACAAGTTTATTTAGTGAGTTGGGGTTCTAATCCATGTGGTCTCACTCAAAAACATTGAGTTTTGACCCCCCCCCAAACGCTCATAACAAGATGCATGTGCATCTGGAAGTTCAACAGTAGGTAAACCCTACTTTGAACGACCATAACTCTTTGAATATTCTTCCAAATCACTTGATTCTTCTTCTGGAAGTTAATTTAATGTGTTACCTTTCATATGCCACTAATTTCATTCAAAAATATGGTGATTTGAGGTTCCAACTAATTGAAACAAAATGAGTGTGCAAACTGTCAACCAATGACAGATTTGTGCATGCATGTTCAAATGACCATATTTCTTTCAAAACTCAATGAAAAAGAATGATTTTTCTTTTGAGAGTTAGTTTTATGAGTTATATTCAGTTTTCAAGTGGAATCACTTAAAAATATGGAGTTTTGACCCTCCAAACACCTAAAATACTTTAGGTGTGCAATCTGTGAAACCAAAGAATGACTAAACTCTACTTTGTGTGTTAGTATCTCCTTTGTTATTTGTCTTTAATGCATGATTCTTCTTCTAAAACTTTATTTTATGAGTTAGGATTCATATGAATCCATTTTTATACAAAAATATGAAGTTTTGAGGCACTAACCAATTTATTAAAGTTAAGTGTACAATTTGTTAGCTAATGGCAGAATTGTGCATGCAACTTTGTAGTGTCATATCTCCTTCATAACTTCTTCAAAATCAGTGACTCTTATCTCAAAAGTTTCCTTTATGAGTCATGATTCCAACTGGAAATTCTAGAAAACACTGAGTAACATGGTGTAATCTGTTTTACCGGTTGTGACATAATGTTTTGCATGAATTATTTGAACCACTTGTACATGTCCAAAAGGCATGAAATTTGGTCACAAAGACCATAACTCAGTACTTTATCTTATATAAAAAGATAGGAAACTAGGTCATATTGGAAGCCCTTGGAAACTGATCATTTTTAGGACAATTAGTTTCTGTCCAGGAGAGAAATTCTGGACTTAATTGATTTTTATAAATGTTGATCATGTGATGGATAATAAGATTACTTTCGGTATAAATTACGATATTAACGAGCATATGGGCATTTTGTATAATGGACATATATAGACACATATGGGCTTAAGATTTATTCACCTCTATAATTAGTATTAGACCTATAAGTGACGGTTTTGAGTATTACTCTTTGATAGGGAAGCGTTAGGTCGTTGTGTGGGGATCGGATTGTGTTTATTTGTGTCGCGGAGCTTTGCTATAAGGTGAGTATTCACAGCCCCTCTTTCAAAGTATTTTCTACGATTTGGGGTGAAAAGCATGATTGAATATGTTATATGAGCTATTTTCATTATGATTATGAAATTTTGTTAAATTTGATGTTGTGGGCACTAAGGCATGTACACTAATAGTTATATTGAGTAAAATGTAACATAAAAGTTTGTACACTATTATTAACTCAAGTGAGGAGCCGAGGGTATTTGTGGATAGCGCTATTTGGACGGTCAAAGGAATTGACGGGGGCCTGCACAAGCGGTGGAGCATGTGGTTTAATTCGATACAACGCGGAAGCTGGTAAAGTAAAGACAGACTCTTTCGAAAGCAATGGTGGCTAGGAAACGATAGCGGCTTAAAGCTAAGAGTGGCGTCGCTGCTTGATCGGCGGGGAGGAGCATCTCAAAGTATGGGGCAAAGGATCAAAGGCTTTTACTTTGTCACCCGGGATCCACCACAGGTTGGGTTTGAGAGCCGTGTGAAACCCCGTATTTTTGGCGTAAATTGCTACTTTTTGCTGTAAGATCCCACCTAAAAACTACAAGTAGGGGTGCACTGTACTTAAAAAAGGGAGAAACGAAGGTTCTACATATGTGGGATATTAGTCCCACCGCTAAGGTAGAATTAACGATAAATTTTATTTTGTGGTCGAAAGGTTTAGTGGTGGCTCTTTATATACTAAAAATTAGAGTACGTAATGCCTTGACGTTTTAAGATATTAATAAGTGCCAAAGATTTATTTTGCTCATATTCACTTACACAAATGGATGTTTGAAATATTGAAAACCTGTGAACTCATCAACTCTTTGTAGTTGACCTTGTTTTTATCATGCTTTTTAGGGGTAAGAAAAGATTAACCGAATCATCTTGTTTATTTGAAACTGTTTAGTTGAAACACTTGGTTTACTTTATTTTGTTAGAACTTTTAGTTGATGCGATGTAAAATTTTAAACTTAGACTGTTATGTATTTGAATGGATGGTTGGTGTTGTTTTTATCCTATTGTTATGAAATCTTGGGCTATCACGCCTCGTGTTTCCGCTTTAGCGGGATGTGACACCAATCAAACTTTAAACAATAAGGCTCGAAGCTTTGACACTACATGTACTAAGCTCGTAACCTATATATGCTGAAAGTATCAATCTTCAGTATCCAAACATCTTCAAGTAGCTTTTACTTCAAAACAAACAATCTTTGCTATTTTGTTCACTTTATAGATATGAACACTTGTTAGTCTCTATCATCTTTGTTTACTTCTCCTCAACATCATCATTAAGTCTTTTCTTCTTTCTTCTCATCATCTCTTTACATGGGTCTTTGATATTCTCATCAGTAAATGTCTTTCTTTCTTTCTCAAACTTCTCTTCAAAATCAGATTTCTTTCCTTATTTAGCTTGAATCCCATACTCAAAAATCTTTTGCTAAAGTTAAAAATTTGTAACCTTGTCCTAAAAAACAAGGTATTTCCTTATCAGCGCAATATTTCTCTCTTTACAGTCCTCTTAAAAGCCCTTATGGAAAGGATCCTTAGAAAGCTTGTCAAGTTGCGCTTGTAATGCCTTCTTTTCAGCGCAATCCTTTCTTTGAGAAGCAATCAACTCATCATTTGCAAGACAATCGACTTTTAACCAATACATTTCCTTCTTTTGTTTATCGACTAAAGCTTGCAGTGAGGACACAAGAGAATTCAAATTAGAGTTAATCATCGTTATCTAAAAGATCGTTAATCAAATATGATCTGTAGAAGCTTTGAAAAAGTTTGATAAACAAACAAATGCGGAAAAATCAAATTTGAAAAGTTAAAGTCAAAGTTCGGGAAAAAATCAACTGTAAAGTCAAACACCGAGAATTTTTTTTCAACTTTTGGAAGATATTTGTGAAGATAGAATCTGAAACCCAATTCAAAAAGTTAAAATTTGAAAAGGAAAAATAGGAAAATTCCAGACCTTATTTTTCGAAAAACCAATGCGAAGGTAACTCTTGGGTAAAAGACGGGCGATGATGATATCATGTGAAGGCTTTTTGTGCAAGGCGTGCAAGGTTTATGAAGCTCGGTTAAGGTTTTCCGAAGACGTGCGAGGCCTGGATATCCTCACACACGCTTTGTGCGAGGGCTTACTATTCATTTGCTTCTTTATGCAAGGGTTATGAAAACCTCTTTGTGCGAGGGCTATGAATAGTGTGCGAGGCTTATGAAGAAAACCTTATGCGAGATGTTTGAATGCGAACAGTAACTTCGTCAAAACTCGAACAAAAACCCTTCGAATCCATCCTAACCTATGATAAACACCGCCTAATGATCTGAAATTTTTTAGGATTGATCGCAATACCATTATGAACACTTTTAATTCACAGATCAATACAAAAAACATCCAAGAATTTCATCTTTTGATCTAAACAGTACCTTTTTGCAAACTTTTCAAAAACTCAAGAATCGATCCAAATCCTAACAAAAACTGTTTCTGATCCAAAATTGATTATCACAATTCACTCACCTATCAAAAACAAATCTATCACACAAAAATTCATATCAAATCAACCAGAAAACTCCAAAAATTCATCAAATCTCTTGATTACCCGCTCTGATACCAATTGATAATCCCGTAATGATCAAGTAACAATGAATTTAACACAATATGAACAATAATAGATGAACAAATCTTACTATTCATATGTATTGAATATTCTCTCTCTACAATGTATTACAAAGAATGAATGGATAAGTTTCTAAGATCTTACTAACAAAGTGACAAGGTATTTATACTCTATAATACAAAGCTTGTAAACTACAACTAACATCTTCATGTTGACATAGTTGACTTTATGCATTGACCTTCACGTCTTTAATATTGTAATCTCGGATACAATATATTTAGACCTAACAATATATAACGAAGAAAATATATGGAGAAAATGTACAGAGAAATTTTACAAATCCTTAGTTGTTGTTAGTTGAAAAGAATTCCATAAGGCAGAAGATTTCAGTTGAAAAGATTTCAATGGAAATGTTTTATAGGTTGATCTTCTGATAGGTAGAAGATTTTCATTTGCAAAGTTGTTCAGTGAAGAAGAATTACTTAATGACGGAGAATCAATCCATATGAAGATTCACTGTTGAAAATTTCTTTGGATTTAAAATTCATAGTTATTTGAAAAGCTGATGATTGTTGAAGATGGATATTCTCATGTTTGATGTTAAGGTGATGAGCTTCGTACACGTAGTGTCTAATATTTAACCCTAAACATCTATGGAGTCAAGAAGGTTTATTATGAAGATCTACTATTTGATGAAGTTCAAAAGGTAAAGCGTTTTGAAGTTTTGATTCAAAGTGAAGATTCTGTTTAGAAGATTGTGTTTGAGGAAAATAACTTTTTGCTAAATCTTTTTAGGACTATAAATTTCCTACTCCATTAGAATGTTTTGTGAAGTCATTTTTTGACTTTCATTGTTGTTGACTTTGTATGTATAGAGCTATCCATGTAATATTTCCGATAGTGATCACAAAACGTAAGGTGTAAGTGTGTGTTGCGTGAGAGAGAGTTGAAAGAGAGTGTAATGGTGCTTACAAGAAATATTTTATATGAGGATGGAGATTTCGCTTTCAATCTCATTGTTTATGTTTGGTTATGAATTATTGAATCGTTGATGGGGTCTACAAATCTAAAGAAGGTTGATGATTTTTTTAAAATCAAAAGGGGAAATAAAATTCTTGTTCTGTAGTTGAAGATTTAAAGTTTTGAAGACTTGAAGATAAAGTTCATTGAAAAAGGGTTAGTGTTGAAGACATTTTTTTAAAGAAAAGATTGATGCTAAAAAGAAGATCCTAACAGAGAATTTTTGTTAGAGATTTAATTGTTGTAATCTTTTACTTTGCTGTAATCTTGAATTTGGGGGGGGGGGCGTATTAGACTTGTATTTTGTATTCAAGATTAGTAAGTTAGGGGAGATATACCCTAGAGGTATAAATACATTGTATTAGCTTGTGTTGTGTAACAAACTTGTAACGAGAAGATACATTAGAGAGCGTATAGTTGAGAGCTTAACTGTGTGTGTTCTTGGTGTATCTACTATGTGTTTACAATATATGAGAATTACATATAATTTGTGAGATTTATTGATTCTATACTTGAATATAGGTTGAACACAAACTTTCTTGATAACTCTTGGTAATCAAGGGCAGAGAGCGTGCAAAGTTGCCTAGAGCATCATCCTCTATGTCAGAATTCTCTGTTCTGACTCGCTCTGGGTCACCAAGGCTTTACTCCCTTTCTTCTTTGAGCTATCTCAGATAGAATTTTCTTTGGAAATTTTTTTCTCCTCTGAAACTAGAGCCAGAGGACAACCCAGAGATACTTTATTCTTGTTGATGTCTTGCTCCTGTGCAGCCAAAGTAGCATACACTTCATGTAGTGACCAGCCATCCAAATCATGATTTGCTTGAAGAGACACGGACAGTTGTTCCAATCATTATCCAAACTCTTTTAAAAATATAACATTTTTTTTCTTCTTTGGCCCATATTTTATCAATTCTTCTGCACTAATTTATGAGAATGTTGAAACGATCATTTGTTTTCTGGATTGACTCATCTGTTGAGCTCTCCTGTTTCTTTTCATTTTGATGCCTCCATTGAGAAGCCTAGTACACTCATCCTATATTTCCTTAGCTGTGTTGCAAGTGTCAAGAGAATGGAATATCTCATTGGGAATATCCTTGATAAGCAATCACTTTTCTTTTCGATCAACTTCAACCTTCTTAATATCATCTTTGTCCCAATTTTCTCTTTCTTTGCCACATAATATGCAGGAATTTACTCAGCATTTCCAACAACTGATACTCTTAGAACAAGAGTTTGAGGAATAAATTAACCATTTAACACTAATTTGTAAGATACTACCCATTCCCTTAAAGAATTAACCATACAAATTTTCCACTAGGAATATTCATCCTATTGAATTAGCTGTTTAGAAGTAGAAATCAATGTGAATTGTTCTTCAAATTGAAAATAACCAACAATAATCACAAGATTTTGGATTTGAGACTAAAAATTGTGAAAACAGGGTTTTAAACTCAGAAAATGCATATTCGATGATAATACCCAAGACAATCGAGAAATTTGATAATCCCATATTAATCAGATAACAATGAATTCAATAACAAATATCAATAACACATTCAATTGATATTCTCTCTCTTGAAACTCTCTCTCTAGATCTATTACAGGATTTACAATTAATATTCTAACTACAAAGCACAAAGCACAAGGAGTATTTATACTCCTACTCTATTACAATGAGTAAACTACAACTAAGCTCATGATGACATAATTGACTTTGTGCATTGACCTTCATGTCATCAATATTGTAATCTCGGATACAATACACTTAGACATAACAATCTCCCCCTTTGTATTTGAGATAAAAATTCGGCAAATCAACTATAGCAATCTCTTTCTTTGAAGACGATCGAACTTTGTCAACAAACAATATCTTTAGCTTTGAAACAATCTTGCCCTGTGTATTCAAGAAAATAATATCTGAAGACTAATAAACTACCCTTTAAACAAATCAAAATCTTCAGATCAAAATGCTTCAGCTTGAACAAATCTTTAGAATCCTTGGAAGACTTTTCATCAAAATCTTCAGTAGTCAACAAACAAACTTTAGACAATAAGGCTCGAAGCTTTGACATTACGTGTACTAAGCTTCTTACCTATATATCATGAAAATATCAATCTTCAAACATCTTCAAGTATCTTTGAGACAACAAACAATATTTGACAATTTTCTCTTTTGTTCTTTTGCACATATGAACGTTAGATAAACTTTGTTAGCTCTATCAGCTCCACCTCAACATCAACATTATGTCTTTGAATATCTTTTTGCATGTGACTTCGTGATCATCTTTTTCCATGTGATTTCGTGATCATCTTCTTGCATGTGACTTCATGTTCATGTCTTTGATGTGATTTCGTGTTCATTAATAATCCCATATTAATCAGATAACGATGAATTCAATAACAAATATCAAGAACACAATAAATGGATCTTAATTCATATGTATAATAATATGTGTTTCTTTCTCTTCAAACTCTCTCTCTGTCTCTAGATCTATTACAAGATTTACAATGAATGTTCTAACTGTAAAGTACAAAGCACAAGGAGTATTTATACTCCTACTCTATTACAAATGAGTAAACTACAACTAAGCTCATGTGACATAGTTGAGTTTATGCATTGACCTTCACGTCTTCAATATTGTAATCTCGGATACAATATATTTACACCAGACAAAAGTGATTCTAAAAACATAATAGATCAGTTGTTTGTGATCAATCAATCTTCTTTGATATTAACTCTTGATTCCAGATTTCTCAATTTAGATCTAATCAATGAATATGAGTGGAAGTAATTAAAATCTATGAATTGGGTCGAAAGAGTATAATGATAAATAGTAAAGATATTACCAATAGATAGTATCTCTAATAGATCGTATCTATCATCATCGTCATACGATTATTTCAAGTAATGAAATACACTTGAATGCATCTTCAATGTGTTCACAAAAGTGCGTATGTAAATGTGTATTAAAAAACTTACAATGAACTAAGTATGAGCTACTATTTATGCACCTAAAAGATCTAAGTCAAAACATACACTAATGGAAACGGTCCACGTGTAAAGGTGCTCTAACTAACTTTACGGGAACGGTTAAGCACAACAACTTCACATTTGTAAAATGAAGAGAAATGTTGAACCCAGAAGGGGTATCTAAAGAGCGGACATGTTCTATGCCTTGCTGAGTCATCATCAGGGTAGACATATCTCGTTCTTCATGCAGAATAGATCTTGACTTCAAACACTCACCTTTTCGATACTTTTACAAATATGTAAATGGGGTCTAACAGTTATCTTTCCACCAACCCTTTTTCAACAAGAACGTGTATTAAAACCGTGTTAGGATCCCAATCAGATCTAATGCAATCAAGGAATAAAGAAGAGATAAAACAAAGAAATATACAAAGATCTAGTACCAAATGTAATATGTCATTAATGTTCAAAAGATTATAGAGAGAGAATGTCAAGAGAAATATTACAACTAAATTAATTGTCAAAGATATACAATACCAAGCTTTCTCTAACATACTCTCTAGAAAGTATTTATAGTACAAATGAAACATTAAAGATACATGACTATGAAATATAGACTAATAAGACTAAACCATGTGTTCTAATATGCTAGGTTCCATTATGCACAAGATCTGGAGATACAGCAAATAAGAACTAAGTTTGAATAGAGTATTCAGATTTCCCTTCAGATCTCTAACCCCTCATCTCTTCGTATCTCTAAGTCTTCTGTCTTCATATCTCTAACCTTATGTCTGATCCTTCACTTTAGACTTTATACTTGGTAATCTTTTACCAACAACATCAAAGGTAAGAGTTTCAATCCGGAACCTAGATTCAAAATTCTTTAAAAAATCACAATCAAAGGAAGTAACAACCCAGATCAACGACGATTAGAACTCTTATTTCTGGAACTTATTAGTATCTTCATTGTCAACATCACGTCTCGTTTGTTTAGAAACCCAAATCCGAGGCAAAGGGTGATGTAAGGCAATTAAATCTAGGTTTGACTGAAGGGGAAGGGGAGACAGTTGTGGTCCGAGAAAATTTAATTTCCGTAAAACTCACTACTAACCATAAATTAAAACAACAAATTCAGGCATTCTAACTGATATTAGAAAATGAAACAACAAATTTCTTGCAATAACAAGATAAAGCACTACGACCTTATTTTCGGTGTGATAGTGTTTGCTTCTATTACTACCAAAAGTTGAAAAGGTTATCATATAGTGAAAGTATAAATAAAGGAAATAAGTTATTAAGGTTTTGTCCTAGAATTAAAGAATATGAATGAGGAAGAAGATTAAGGTTTTATTTGTTGAGACCGAAAAAGATTAATAAGAAATAAATTATAAAAAAAAATGAGAAATACTTATTTCAATTGCTTGTAGAAAATAGGGGTGAGCATCGGACGGGTCGTGGAGGGTCGGGGCTTATTCTAATACATCCGATTGGGTATTGGGGGGAGGAAATTGCACCACGATCTGGGGTATTTCGGGTATCAGGTTTTGCTGGTTTCCGGTGGGTGAATTTTCTGGTGGGCGGGTCGGATTTTTCGGATATCCGAACTTAGCAAAAGATCCATTTCCATTTTCCAACACTTTCGAACTCAGAACTGTTATTGTTTTCTCATTTTCTAGAAATCATTCTGGACAAGCTTGCTTCTGTAAATCTGTAATAAAAAAATTTACAAAAACTAAATGTAATTATCTAATTAACAAATACCAATTACATTAACTATTTAACTTAATACTTAATGTATAATCAAAAATTCAAAATCATATACCAACATATCAATGTCCAAATTACCAACCAAACTACCAAAGTATTAACTAATAACTAATAAGTACCAAACAAAATTCATCAACTATTTAAACATGAAATACCAAACAAGTTTCAAATCAAGTATCATCAAAACAAGTTTCAAACCAAGTTTCATCAAAACAAGTTTCAAACCATCATCCATTCAAAGATTCAAACTTATAAAACATGTATTCAAACTTGAGTCGGAGCTGAACTATCATCATCACTAACACTTCCAATCCTTAAATTTGCCAATTCTGCAAGTTTATAAAACATTAAAAATTAAAAAATAAACTTTTTGGAGTTAAAGAACTCCTAAAACTATCCAACACCCTCCCACTTGTGCTAAATTCCGATTCAAAATCAGACGCCACAATTGAAATTGGCACGGTAAGGATATCTTTAGCAAGTTTTGAAAGTACAGGAAACCTTTCACTATTTACTTTCCACCATGTAAGAACATCAAAGTCATTTCCATTATCCTCTTCAATGGACTCACTTAAATATATTTCAAGATCACTCTTTTGTTTACTGAGTCCCCACTTTCCATATTAGTCCTAAAAATCTCCCCCTAATGTTTTGTGAAGGAATCATCAACAAGCTTCAGCTTTCTCCCCCTGATTGCTTTGAAAAACATTAGTGTTGCATCTTCAAAACAAAGCAGACTCCCCCTTGAATAAAGATATTACTTTTCTTAGTTTCAACTGAATGATCAGATTCAATGTTCAATAGCCTCGACTGAGTGCACTCAAAGCAACTTTTAACTCTGTAGAAATTCAGCACATCCGATAAGCCCACAAGAATGATAATATGTGAATTACGTGATAATCAATAGTCATCTTCAGTTTATAACAAATAATTTGTCTTTGATTCGCGAGTTGAATAGGTATTCAACAAAAGAACTTGTTATTTGAACCCAGATCCCGTTTTACACTCAACAAATGTTGATTACAGTAGATACTCAATAAATATTGATTATATTAGATATAAAGAACGGTAAAAGGAAGCAGTTAAGTAATCAACAAGTAAACTAGAATCGATTAATTGAAAGGATTTGAACAGATTCAAATAGCAAAACAGATACATGTATTTCACTCATAGATTAATCGATTACAATATAGATCAATACAAAGATATCGCTCAAGTTCTCTCTTATTCAACCAATACCTATTACAAAGAACACTCCACTATTTATACTAAAACAAATACAAAAGTCAAGGAGCTAGCCTATTACACGATGACACGTAGGAAGAATCTCTAACAAAGTTTGTTAGAGATTGTTAGACGTTTATGCCATGCCGCTAGTAAAGGTTCACTTGTATCCAAAGATAGCTCTGTTCTTGAGTGTCTTCTAGAGTGCTTTCAGCTGATCTTCTGGAGTGTCTTCTGGACTAAATACTTAGTCTTCAGGAAAGTGGTCTTCATACTTTTACAGAAAATATAACTAACAAACTCCCCTTAAGTATGAAAGAAGAACTTTACAAACGTTAAAATGAAGAGATATAAATTTTGTTTTTACATTAATGAATTTGAAAGTACAAAGGTGAAAGTAAAAGTAATGATCAAAACATGGCCCCTGGATGACCTCTTACAACCGTATAAAAACTATTAATAAGCTCCCTAAGATTGAAAATACCTCTGAGAACTAAATCAATGTCATTGGTTGCCTTTCTGATTGCTGCATCTGGATCACTGGTTGTGTACAATATATCCATGAATTACTTTCAGAATTTCAGTGGAATATTTGAAACCTTCTTGAATTTTGAAGAACTTGTTGCCAGATATCTTTCTGAACATCATTCCCATTTCTAGTTCAAGGATGATAGTGGCAACTTTGAAGTTGTTTACTCCCTGAAAGGATTCATCTGGAACAGAGATAGACAGACGAGGAATGTTCAGATCTAAAGCAGTCTGAAAATCTATCTTAGCTCGATAGTCAACAAAGGCTTCCAGAATCTTCTTCAATCATTGATAGGCCATGGAATAAGGAACTCCCTTCTTGAGATTCTTAACCAGAAACTATCCTAAACGCACATAATCACATGGATTCGGGAATAGCAGGTCGTTCTCTGAGAAGGTATAATATTTACCATCATCTCTTCGTACAGTATACTCGACATATGAGATGGCCTTGTTTGCATATGTTCTGAGGCATGACTTGAAAACCTTGCTTTTATCTGACGCACGACTCTAGGGTGCAAGTCTGGAGTTTGTAAAATTACTTCTTCATCTATGGCAGCATGCAGAACTTTGTAGATCTCTTCTCTGGAAGGAGGCTTTTTATTTCTGTCTTTCTTGACCTTTGGATCCACATGCTTTTTGCCTACAAGGATCTTTGACTTATGGAGCACTTTGGACGTTTCTTGGACTTTAGTGTCTTTTGGATTTTGCTCAGGAGGGGTTTTCGATTGATTGGTGAGTGCCTTTGGTGGTAGAGTAGCAAGTGCTTTTGGTAATGAGGAAGATGGCTGAATAAGTGTTAGTTTGGTAGCAGGCTTCTGCAGAGTTATAGTCTTCTTAGATACAACATGCTTTGGATATAAAGGATCCTCTTGAGTTGTTGGCTTTGTTTCCATTTAAGGCCCTCTTTTGCTCTCCAAATTCTTTATCACCATCACAACTTGGGAGTCTTCTGGTACAGCTGGAGACTTGGCAGCTTTTGATATATCCCATGGAATGAAATGGGTTCCCGCTGTATTCACAACTGAAATAGGCTTTACCAGCATTGGGGTTTTCTAGTTGTTGTGGAGGAGGTTGTTGTTGCTGTTGTTGTTGAGGAGATTGTTGTTGTTTTTGAGGTGGTTAAGAAGTAATTAGAGCAGTAGATGATGAAGCTTTGGGATCAGTCTTCTGTTTCTTTGAAGAGGGACCATTCTCCTCCTTTTGGGAACTAGGTGATCTGGGATCCCTGTCATCAGAATTTTTTCTCTTCAACTCAGCTTGTTTACAAGCCTCTTCTTCCTTAGCCTAGTTTTTCCTTTTCTGGCGTGTACAGATCGTGTGCACTTTTTCATTCATGTCATTTAGGGTTGTTTCAATAGATGTGAACTTTTGAGTAAATGGGGCTTCGTTGATTGCTATCTGAAGCGGCAGGGGTTTGGCCAGATATTGCTTTACTTCTTTCAAAGGCTCATTGCTCTTTGTCACAAACTTAGCATTTATTTCAATGAATTTCTGGATCAGAGCAGCTTGAAATCCACTTAAGCCTGCCTTTGACACTGGTGTTGAAGGGTTGTATTATGTGGGAGGAACCACCGATTCAAGCATTTTCTGCATTTCATCTGCAAACAATTTAAATTTTGCAGCAGAGATCATTGAAGGTGTTGCAGAAGTGGAAGGTACGGAATGAATTTTGGCGATTGCTTCAGAATTGGCCTTGATTGCCTTTTCAAGAATGTTGAAGTGATCTTGGGCCATGGTTTTGTGACCATTATCATTGGCATTAATTCAGTTGTATATTGCTGTGAGTGTGTCAATGATTGCCATCTGGGTGGACTTAACTACAGCAATGGATGTAGATACTATTGTAAATTCTACAAGATTGGAAGTGTTAGAATTTAATTCTTGTAAAAGTATGAACATAATCTGTCAAAGATAAAGTGACTATTTCTAGAAGATCTTTAGAAGGTTGTCTGTTATTCAGAAGCCCACTCCAGAAGACGGTCTTTCAATCTAGAAGATAAAGCCCTTCTTGATCAAAGACAAGATATCTACACGTGAAACTAATTCTAACCAAGTTTGTTACAGATTCTTCCTAGGTGTCAATGTATGAGAGGATAACTCTTTGACTTTGATCTGTATAATAGTACAAATAGATAGAGCGTCTCTTGTATTAGTGTCGATTGATTTAAAGAGAACTCGTGAGCTTATTTGTATTCATGACTACTGTAACTGCTACTACTTTGAGTGAAATACAAATTGCATTACTTAATTGATCTTGTTTCTCTTTATCAATTAACCATTCTAGTTTACTGTATTGATCAGTGAGTTGCTTCTACTACTATTAACTTCTCTAATTGATCAATACTGTTTGAGTGTGATTTGGGATCTGGGTTCCAACAATTGGTATCAGAGCCACCTAATCAATCTATTGATTAGTCGAGCAAATTCTCCACTCAACTAGAATTTTTCAAGTTTTAACTGTTGTTCCTGATTCTACCCTGTTTTTCAGTTCTTGCATATCAGTGGTACTTTGCAGTTAAATTTGTAAATCGTGAAGTTCTCTCGATAGTTTTCAAGTTTTTGACTAATCAAATTCAATTCCAAATATATAATTTCTCTTAAATTCTCTTTCTACAACTTCCTGTTTTCTAAAAATGGAAAATTTAAACTGGAATGCAATGTACAGTTCTAGTTCTATGACTAAACATCCAACTCTCATCAGGGAGGAATATGCTCAATGGAATATCCGGATGATCAATTTCTATGAGGGACTAGATATGATTTATATTCCTCTGTGTTAAATGGACCATTTGTTCCAACTATAGTTATTCCAAGAATTTCAGCCACTACTACGCTGCGCTCAAGCTGCGCTGCGCTGCGCTGCGCTGCGCTGCGCTCGCTCGCTCGCTTTGCTCTGCTTCCTGCGCTTCTGCTGCTCCTGCTGCTTCCTCGCTGCTTCGCTCTCGCTGCGCTCACGCCGTCGCTACTCTACTACTACTGCTACTACTTCCTGCTGCTGCTGCTGCTACTACTGAAATCCCTGCTCAACGACTTCCTAAGGAGAGGAAGGACTGGGATGAAGAAGATAAGAAGAAAGTTGAGATTGAACTCGAAGCTAAAAGGCTTCTTATCATGGAAATCTCAAATGACATCTTTCAGTCATTAGATTCATGTGAAACTGCAAAGGATCTATGTGATCAGCTGGCAAATCAACTTGAAGGAGGAGCCAAAATGAGAAAGAACAAAAGAGCTCAAGAGCTGAATGAATATATTACCTTTCATGCCTTGCCGGAAGAGACAATAGAACAAACATTCCACAGATTTAATACTCTGATTAATTTGTGTAAAAGATTCATAAGATCACAATAAGACAACAATGTCTTATTTCTTAAACGACTGAATGAAGAATGGTCAAAATTGTTAATGTCTCTTCAAGCTAACCAGGATCTGGAGGAATGGTCATTACATGATGTATTTTGGACTCTACAAGCCCATGAAAAGGAGGTTCAACAAAAGAAGGTAAATGTTGGTGGCCCTCTGGCCCTAATATCTTAATCCAAAAGGTCAAATAGACGGTCTAGAGAGGTAGAGAAGAAAGGAAAAAAGCAAGGACCTAGTTTTAGAAGCAGATTCAGAAGCTGGATTTCGGGTTCAGAAGATGATGATATCAGTGCCTTTATCTCTGGCCCTGATTTCCAAACAATTCACCAGAAAGTTTGGTAATCGATCCTTTCAAAACAGAGGAAGATCTGACAAGAGAGGTGAACGACCGAGTCAAATCTATGTGCCTAGACAAGAGGGCCCCTTGGTAAAGAACAAGGAGGAAGAGAAGAAGGAGAAGTTGAGGTAGAAGAAAGATGTCTGCTACAGATGTGGCAAACCTGGTCATTACTCCAAGGACTGCAAAGGTGATCTTGTAAAGGATGAAATGTACTACAAAAATAAATATAAGTACACTAGAGATGAAATAGAAAAAATGGCAAATATAGGAAACTGGTGTTCTGATCAATCAAGTGATATAGAAGCCATGTTATGCGGCATGGCCATGGAGAATGATGCATAGGATCCAGCCTCTGACACATAGGTTTGTTCTACTTCTGGACAATCTGAACTTGAGAACACTGTTTTTAATCTTACTCAAGAATTTGAGAATCTTAGAGCAAAGCTCTCATCTGAGAAACATAAGAGAAAATCTCATAAAAAATCTTTTGAACTCATGGAAAAACGAAAGAAATATTTTCAAATGAGAAATGGAGCTTCTAACTAAAGCAAAATCAGAGCTCTCTGTAGAAAATAAAAAACTTTTAAAACACAAAGGTTCTATAGAGAGTGTCTACAAAAAGGAGATTGATGAGTTTAAATAGGTTTTGAAACAAAAGGACAAAGAAATTGAAAAAAAACAGAGTGACAAAGAAATTGAATTCTGTAGCCCTTAAAAACTATTTTCAAAAGGAAAAAGAATTTCTACATATCAGTCTTCAAAAAAAGAAGCTCTTGATTAAAAAATTATCAAGATGTACATGAAAAGATAAATATGCAAATGGAGAAAGTTGTTGTTGGTTTTTAATGATCTTGACCCCTATACATGCAAAAAGAGATCTACTTTATAATCTGTATTCTGTATTGGAAAGGAACAAAAACCTGATTTTCGGTATCTATGTGAACAATCTGTCTTCAAGAGATCAAATATGAAAATGGATATAGTGTTAGAAAACTAAAATACAAAAACATCAAGTACTCTTCTGGAAAAAAAAAATCCAACAAAATAAGTCAAGTAGATTTAAAACTGGTACAGAAGAAGGAAAATGTTTTTAACTTTGGCTCATTTACACACATATCTTTAAATCCAGAAGCAGATGGGTTCATCCCCATGCATACAGAAGAAGAAATAAGACCTAACTTTGAAAAAGACTTACTTACAACTCTGGATGAATGCTTTCTTAAAGAAGATGCAGAGCTAGAAATTGAAAACTTTCAAAGCAAAACATCAGATAGTTCCGCACCCACTACAAGTCATCCAAAGATAATTCCTTGTACCTTAATTAACTTAAACAACTGCCCAGACAGAGACGATGATGGCTTTAAAGTTTACCCATGGGAATCTAAAGATCAGAATGATGATGAATTCTTTCAGTATTCAGACAAACTTCTGACATTTTTGGATAATAGACTACCCACTATCTATGTCCCAACCGTAAATCCTAATCCTGAATTTGGTAAATTTTTATTTACAAATGAATCCAGAGATTTTACAGTTGTAGACTTTATAGAAAGGAAAACATCTAAACCAGAAGTCAAAAGACTTACAAATGGCATTCCAATTATCACTGTTCCCTTAAAAAAACAGAAACCTAGAATTCCTATTTGTCCCGACTTTCTGGATATGTGTATCAAAGCCAAATCTGCTCTAGAATTAGAAAAAGAAGTAGAAGTCAAGAAAATACGTCAATCTGAAACTCTTAAACCCTCAAGTTCAATGTCTAAATTTCAAAAACCAGTTAAGTTCACTAAGGAACAGAAAGGAAAATGAATTGTGAAAGAAAATCTAACTTCTTCTGTTTTAGTGAAATCTCCTAAGGTTCAAAGGGAGTAGCCTACACAGAAGAGATCTCAAGAGAAGACTTCAAATTTCAGAGAAAATAAATCTATACTAGATAAGAAGTTCAACAGAACAACTGATACTAGAATAGATATGAATAAGAAATCTTGTAATTCTTATTCTAGAAATGAAATTTCAATGAAATCTTTACTTTCTCAGAACTCTGAATGTCTTTCTCTCTTATTGAAATAAAAACAACTTGTTAGAACTTAATTCTCATGTAAAAGTATGAATCAGAACTTCTCTTTAAAGAACAAAGTTTATCCCTCCAGAAGTTACCTTCCCTAGAAGAAAGATACTTCCAGAAGACTGTCCAGAAGGTTGTCCAGAAGACAGCAAGATACTCTAGAAGATGAAGCATATTTTGGATACAATACAAGAACCTACACGCGTATGTTGTGACGTGGCAAGTCATGCTTCACTTGTGTAACTGATTCTGTTAGGGACTTTGCACACAAGTCAGTGCGTGATAGGCTAGCTCATTGACTTTTTCTTTTGTAACCATATAAATAAAGTGAGCTACCCTTGTATTCAGTGTCGGTTCTATTGGAGAGATTAAGAGATATAGATTTTTATTTCAAGTACTATAATCTTTGACACCTCTAGTGAAATACAGATTATCACCATTCTATATGAATGCTTTACACTCCATTACAGTTTACTAATTCTAGTTTAATTGTTGATCTAAATTGCTTCCGCTTACTATTTAATATCTTTCGTGATCAAAATTTTGTGAGTATTGTGGGATCTGGGTTCCAACACAACTCTTCTCTGGTCCACATTGTTTTACTTCTGACTCCAAGCATCGCAAAAATTCTAAGAGTCAGAAGAAACAAAAACCTAAAAACATTTCAGGCAAACCAGAAACTTCTGGGAAACCGGAAGTAAATAGTAAGATTAAAAATCAATCTACCATGAATCCTAAGCCTAACATAAGAGAACCCATTATGCAATGGTACTTAAAATCCTCTAATTTGTATTGCAGAAATAACGTATGCACATATGGTATCTCGACTCTGGATGCTCTAGACATGACTAGAACCAAAAATTTACGATCTGCATTCAAAGACAAAATTGGCGGAGTTGTAACTTTTGGTGTTCATGGCAAAGGATAGATAAAAGGCTATGGTACTTTTAAGAAGTAAATGTAACATTATCAAAGGTGGCTTATGTCTCTGGACTAAAGCATAGCTTACACAACGCAAGTCAACTTTGCGATGATGACATCGGTGTTTTCTTCAACAAAATGCATTGACATTTGCTTACTGAGTTAGGAAAAGAATTACTCATAGCCAACAGGAAAAGATTTGTGTCACATTTGCTTACATTTCTTCTGTGGTCCCATTCTTGTACAGAGTCCCAAAATACAAAGAGTGATCTTGCTTGTCCCAGACCTCTGCACATGCTACATGTCGACATTTATAAGTAGAGTGAAGTAGCTTGGCTCTAGCATCACAAGCTATCTCATCTAAAATTTTCAAACTTAGAGTTTCTTGTGAAACATAATCTGGTTGGGGGCCTCCCAAAGGTTCACATCCAGAAAGACCACCTTTGTCCCATATGTAAAATGGGAAAGCTCAAAAGAGCCTCCCACAAGACAAAGAGTGATCTTGTTTGTCCTAGACCTCTGCACATGCTACATGTCGACCTCTGTGGTCCCATTCCTATACAGAGTCTTTCTAGAAAAAAATATATTCTTGTGCTTATTGACGAATATTCAAGATATACATGGCTTGCTTTTGTAAGACAGAAATTAGAAGTACCAGAAGTACTTATAACAATGATGAGGAGGATCCAAGTGCTTCTGCAAAGCAAGATCCAGAAGCTGAGAAGTGATAATGGTACAGAAATCAAGAATGTCAAACATGAAGAATATCTACACAAAGAAGGAATTTCTCAAAACTTCTCTGCTGCAAGGACCCCTCAACAAAACGGTGTAGTGGAAAGAAGAAATGGAACTCTAGTTGAAGCTGCGAGAACCATGCGTGCTTGTTCTGGTCTTTCCACTCACTTCTGGGCAGAAGTTGTTGCAACCGCGTGCTTTACACAAAACAGATCAATAGTGGTCAAAAGACACCTCAAAACAGCATATGAACTTATTAATTAAAGAAAACCTAATATAAAAAATTTAGCTCAATTCCTTGGATATTCAATAACTTCAAAGGCATGCAGAGTATTCAGCCTTCGTACCAAGACGGTCATGGAAAGCATCAATGTCAGCTTTGATGGTCAAGCACAACTAACTTCTGAGTATTCTAACTCAAAACTTAAGCTAACAAGTTAGCCAACTAACTTCTGAGTATTCCAACTTAGAACTTAAGCTAAACCAAGTTACTTCTGACTATCTCTCAAAGTCCAGAGAGTCAGAACAAAATTCACTATTCGAGAACTATTTTGGAGATGAACCACTCTCTATAAGTGCAAACAAAAATATTCTGGTAAGAACAGCAGCATAATTGCAAACTTCAGGGATAAACATTTCTGGTCCTTCGGGCTCCCGTACTATTTCTGATGAACCTACAGATACTGATGATGAAGATCCAGAAGCTATTATCTCAGAACCAATAAACTCAAATGCAAGTCCAGAGGAACAAAATTCTTCTCCAGAAGCAGAAAGCTCTACAATAGATCCTTATTCCTCTGTTCTTTCATTTGAGGGGGAGAAACTTGGTTCTTCTCTAAATCAAAACGAATCAGAACACGAGAATCAAGATAAAGAAATAGCACCACCACTGGTCTCTCAACCTCCCTTGAAGAAGTGGACAAAAGACCATCCTTCAAACCAAATCATTGGTAATCCTTCTGTTGGTGTAAAGACTAGATTTGCCACTGCTAATGAAGCATTCTTTGTGAATTTTCTTAGCATGGTAGAACCAAAAAGAGTTCATGAAGCCCTTCAAGATCCAAGTTGGATAGATGCCATATAGGAAGTACTTCTTCAATTCAAACAAATTGCAATTGGCAGTAAGTGGGTTTTCAGGAATTAGAAGGACGAAGATGGCATTGTCGCCAGAAACAAAGACGGATTGGTTGCAAAGGGATATTGTCAAGAAGAAAGGATTGATTATGATGAAACTTTTGCTACAGTTGCAAGACTAGAAGCAATTCGTTTGTGTTTGGCCTTCTTTGTATGCAAAATCTTCAAAGTATATCAAATGGATGTCAAATCTGCCTTTCTGAATGGCAAGCTCAATGAAGAAGTATATGTTCAACAACCTCCTGGTTTTGAGAGCTCAGCTCATCCAGACTATGTCTATTTTTTTAGATAAATCTTTGTATGGGTTGAAACAAGCACCTCGTGCATGGTATGACAGACTTTTAAAGTTTCTGATTAAACATCACTATGAGAAAGGTAAAATTGATACAACTCTGTTCATCAAAAGAAGCAAAGGTGAGTTAACTTTGGTTCAGATATATGTTGATGACATTATATTTGGCTCTACAAATCAAGAAAAGTTGAAATCTTTTTTAAGTTAATGACAAGTAAGTTTGAAATGAGTATGATGGGAGAATTAAGTTTCTTTCTTGGGCTCCAAATTAAACAAACTACCCCTGAAATTTTATAAATCAAGCCAAATATGTTTATGATATTTTAAAAAAATACAAAATTCACAACTCTACAACTATGAAAACACCAATCTATACCAGTACCAAACTTGACTCTGATCCTTCTGTGAAATCAGTTGATGTCAAAAATTATAGACGTATGATTGGCTCTCTTCTGTACTTGACAGCCAGTAGACCAGATATCATGTTTGCTACATGTCTCTGTGCTAGATATTGAGCCAATCCAAATGAATCTCATCTGGTTGGTGTCAAAAGAATATTTAGATACCTAAAAGGAACTCGATTTTAGGGTCTCTGGTATCAAAAGTATTCTACTTTTGACTTAATTGCATACACTGACTCTGATCATGCAGGGTGTAAATTAGACAGAAAAAGTATTTCTTAAAGTTGTCAACTACTTGGTAACAATTTAGTTAGTTGGACATCCAAGAAGTAGAACTATGTGTCCACCTCTACAGCAGAAGCATAATATGTTGTCGATGCTAATTGCTGCTCACAAGTCATCTGGATGAAAACTCAACTCAAAGACTATGGTCTTCTGTATGACAAAATTCCCATGCTCTATGATTCAGAAAGTGCAATTGCAATTACTGCAAATCCAGTCCAGCACTCCAAAACGATGCACATTGATGTCAGGTATCATTTTATAAAGGACAATGTAGAGAAAGGTACAATTGAAATGTATTTTGTCTCTACTGATTACCAACTTGCTGACTTATTCACAAAAGCTTTAGATGTGAAAAGATCTCTCAGCAAGTTGGGCATGCTCAATATGCAATGAGAATACAGACTCTCTATGTGAATAAAGTCTCTGTAATCTATTCTTGAGCATGTGAATAAAGTCTCTAGTCTAGTTCAGATAGTCACCCGTTGCTTCTTTACAAACTATTCTCTTACAGACTATACACAAGCTTCTGCCATGTCTACCAATTCTTCTGCAAACTATTTTCGAAAATCAGATAGTCATTCAATACTTCTGGATATATACTCTTTTCTCAAAGACTATACAGAAGCTTCTGGAATGTCTATCCGACTTTCTGAAAATCTTTTCGGAAAATCTGAGAAGACAACCAATACTTCTGGTAATACCCTTTTCTCAAAGAGTATACAAAAGCTTCTGGTATGTCTATTTGATCCTCTGATTTGAAAAATCTTTAAACTTTCTTCTGGTCCAAAACTATTTGCACATGACCAGATTGATTGATTTTAAACTTTATATATTTTGAATTTTGAATTCTAGAACCTCGATAAGCACATCCAGCGATGGAGTTTGCACACCATCCCTTCTGAAAAGGTTTTTTCACTTCTGTGTTTTTCCTTCGTGCTTATCCGCAGGTGAAACAGCAAAGTGACCGTCATGTCTCTCAATCTTATCCTTGGTGACGGTTTTTCTTCCTGACACGTACACACGCATCATCTTTTAATTGCCTCAAACACTGAACAACTTTACACACGTCAACTCCATGTGGCTCAAATACTGAATGGTTTTTAATTACACGTCACTTGGCGACGATGCGATATCCCACACACTCGAGGACGATTCCACGTCCGATTACTTAAACTCGATTTACCCCATTTTTCACTTTTTCACCACTCTCGTTTTCGAACTCACCTTGTGCTCAAAGAATCCCCAATCTCAAACCTGCAACTCCAGTTCTCATAACAATGGCTGTTGAAACCGTCAATGATGCTTACCTACAAAAATCAACTGCTGAAAGTGCACCTATCGTCCCTCTGCCAATCAAGCCAAATAACTTCCAAGTATCCGTTACCACCAACAACTATGGCGCTAAGTTTGGAATCATGATTGAGTTCCTGGAGAACCATGCCCTGCCACCAGCACTAGAAATTGTTGACTCCACTGTACCCGTGCAATTTGTGCAGGAAAACTGGCACTCAAGTGAAGTGAGTGAAGATGGTACTGAAATACTTGGAGATTTTGATGTGCCAAATATTGAATAGGCCTGCGCAGTGAAGATAACCAGAGATAAAATTGCCTCGCTTTTCTTTATTCCCATTGTCCAAGAACTTCAAATCGATGATTATGAACCAAATCCGACTACTGATGTTCTCATCGACTTCTTGGAATTATTAGGGTACAACCAAACCATTAATTGGGTTTCTAAATTCAAACATCAATTTCTACCCCCTTTGTGGAATGTGATGGTCTCCATCCTGAGCAAGGGACTCATGTGCAAGACTGGCTCCATGGATAAAGCAAACACCAACATTCTGACTTAGTGTATGGTATGTTCTTCAACAAAAACCTAGACTACGCTGAACTTCTCTACACAGAAATAAAAGCTTCTATATACAACAAGGTGTCCCTCCAAGAAAAAGAAAAGAAGTTTCATTCTCTGATGTTCTTAGGTTTCTTCCAATCTTTATTAGAAGTGCTATCACCAAGCATAAAATTGTATGTGAAGCTCCCTTCTGCAAGTACAACAATATGAAGACTCGCCGTCCAACAGTGCACAAAGATGGTTATCCCAAAGTGTTAGGATCAAATATCCTAAGTTAGGAAAGTTTTATAAAGTAGGAAATGATTTATTTTATATATGGTTTTAATCTTATGGGCTTGGGTTTACCATGTAATAGACAACTAGTATATAAAGGAGTCTAGTGTAGAGGATTCGTTAATGAGAGTCATCTAAAGTACACTTGCGTTTGTAGTTCTTTAAAGCTTTCAATAATAAAACATTTGACTCGATGATTTGCATATGATTCCTCATTGATCTTGTTGAATCGGACCTAACAAGTGGTATCAGAGCCGAGATCGAATCCATCTGATTTGATACGATCATCAAGTTCAGCAAGATCAAGGTATTATCGAGTATTCTTTTTCTCTCACTGTGCGTCGTTTTTCTTCGGGACGGCAGATTCGTTTTTTCTGTTTTAATTGTGTTATCGATCTGGAAATTCTATTAATGTGGTCGAAATTGAATATTCATCAAGTTTATATTGATTTAATCTCTATCAATTTCATCTATTTCATCAATATCGATTGTCGATTTCATATCGTTTGAATTTTCTTGCTCATCAAGTTAATATTAGTAAAATCGATCTGGTCTGATATGTAAATCGCTGGATATTCGAAATTACTTGGGATAGAGGCAAGGGTTCAAATGAACAAAAATCCTAACTGCGTATCAAGAGAAAGCCTTCACCCGACATACTTTTATGTCGAGTCCCCTTGGCCCGACATCTTATCTTATCGACTCATACTGGCCCGAGTTCCTCACATGTCGACTTTTCTTGAGCCAACATCATGTTTTATCGAGTCAACTTGACCCGACATCTTTTCTTGTCGAGTTAATATATCCCGACATCTTTTCTTATCGACTCTTTAAGGCTCGACTCATTTTATATTGGCTCAGCTAGACCCGACATCATCTTATGTCGACTTACCAGGGCCCGACTTCTTATCTTCTCGAACCCATGCTTACCGGAACTATGTTTCTCGGATCAATATGACCCGAGATTCCCACTTGTCGCATGTCGAAGACCCGACATCCTTGAAAGTCGTACTCCATACAGCCGAGAACTTCGTGCAGATCCCGACCGAAGCTTATTTCGTCAACCATAGTGAGTTTCAACCCAAGATTCCTTATTGTGTCAAAAGAAAAATCTTCAAGAGCCTTGCATCATTTTTTTATATAGGAAAGTTTTATAAAGTAGGAAAAGATTTATTGTAATATTTTATATATGGTTTTAATCTTATGGCCTTGGGTTTACCATGTAATAGACAACTAGTATATAAAGGAGTCTAGTGTAGAGGATTCGTTAATGAGAGTCGTCTAAAGTACATTTGCGTTTGTAGTTCTTTAAAGCTTTTAATAATAAAACATTCGACTAAATGATTTGCATATGATTCCTCGTTGATCTTGTTGAATCGGACCTAACACAAAGAAAGACCATTGTCCAGGTACATGCTCTCAACTATACCTAGCACCTCTCTCATCCTCCAACTCTATAGAAACTTTACGCTTGTCTTAGCACAGAGACTAGCTACCCCAGAGTTATTAGTATCCAGAATAGGAAGTGAGGGGTCGAGTGAGAAAAGTCTGAAAAGAATTTGTGTGACAACCAGAGTGCTTCTGCCCATCCAGAGCATACTAAAAGAGTGAGTAAAGAAGATGTCCAGAGAGATTGGAATGAGCGAATCCAAATAGGTCCACCCAGAGCACCCACATCATCAGGGACCGGTGTTCAAGCACAAGGACCTATTGTAGAAGGATGTAAGCTCAGTCTGATCACTGAATCCAACTAAAACAAATCCAGAAGCGCCTCTTCATGCTTCTGGATCAAGCACATCCGAGGAAACTCAGTCTTCATCTTCTTCCTCTCTACAGGAAGAAGACTCAGATATAACAGTACAATCTCCTCAGAACTCGCCTCTTTCCCAACACTCCATGGAGGCATCCGTTGCCTACGTTCACGATTGGAATGAAGTTGCTACATTCATAGCTACTTCTTCCCAACTTGCCTATGAAATCCCATCATGGGGATTAAGGTATCTATCTGCACAATGGCCCTCTATACTTGAAACGCCTCGGTAAACAAATTTACATTAACTCTCCGTCCCCTTACAACGAAGAACAAGTTAATGAAATCAGAACATCCGAAGGGGATGCTCGTAAGATCCCCCAAGGACAGGATGGAAGTCCTCCATCACTTAACGTTGAAATAGGTGATAAGGGAGGCCCCTCTAAACGCGAGGGTAAACGGATCCATGTGCTGGAGAAACAGCGGTTACACCCCCCCCCCCCTCTGAGTTTGTCACAATGGTTGCGTTCCAGGCCTTCGTTGATCAAACAAAGGGATCCTTGGATGATCTAAAAAGCACAATTGATAACCACCAGTGTAACACCCCGTCCTGCGTGGTTAAAGACGAAAGATGCCACAATAGATTCACAAGCTTAACACAAAGTTTATCATCAGCGATTACCTTTAGTTCTGCCATCTCTGTATCTCTCATTCCAAAATCCTTGCTATGTCATGTACCTGCCGAGGACAAAGAAAATCTCGGTTGAGCTTAATGCTCAGTGAATGGATAGTAGTAACCAAAAAATTAATATGAGATAAGCAATTAGGTGATGATACCAAAGAAAGTTAAACAACAAATGGACCAAAGGCATATCAAGGGTCCGAAGACCAAACCGTATCACGAGGATACGTTGTTCTCAAAGGATGATCAGCCCATTCGGGCGTCAGTGAGGAAAGGGGTGTGAGCACAACACAAGCAATCCTCTTCGTGGATTTAACCACGGCCATAATTATTATCCGATAACGGTTCCTAGGATCGATCCATACGTCCTCTAATTGACCGGTACTAAGTCAAGTCAATATACCATTGAGGACGCCATGATAGTTTTAGCCACCATGGATGCATCTCAATACCGGTGCTCCCAATATCGAGTCAATATTACAATTCATAATAGGTTGATTTAACAAGTCAAGTGATCAAGTGATCGATGTTCCAAATAAAAAAGTAAGTCATGGTTCGAAATGAATAAAGTTCAATGATCATTTAACAATCATAAAGAAATTTGGAACCAATTATTTCAGAATTTAAGAAAGAGGAAATTGGAATGTAGAGGATAAGGCTAAAATTGAAGTTGCCAACAAGGCAAAACGTCTATTGATAATGGCTATTCTGAATGAGATCTTTCAATCCCTTGATTCCTGTGAAACTGCGAAGGAATTATGGGATCAACTTGCAAATCAGTTAGAAGGAGGTGCTAAAATGAAAAAGAATAAAAGAGCTCAAGCACTAAATGAGTACAACAGTTTTCAAGCACTTTCAGAAGAAACTCTAGAACAAACATACCACAGATTTAACACTCTGATAAATCTGTGCAAGAAATGTGACATTATTCGATCCAAGGAGGATAATAATGTTTTATTTCTCAAACGTCTGAACCAGAATGGTCAAATCTCTCAATGTCTCTTCAAGCAAATCAGGATCTGGAGACGTGGACTCTGCATGATGTGTTTGGCACTCTTCAAGCACATGAGAGGGAAGTACAACAAAAGAAGGCAAATGTTGGCGGACCTCTGGCCCTCATTTCTGAATCTAGAGGGTCAGGCAGAAGGAGTAAAGAAATAGAGAAGAAAGGGAAGAGCAAAGCATTAATCTCAGAGGCCGACCCAGAAGGTCTCTCTGATTCAGAAGATGATGAGATCAATTCTTTTGTTGAATCCTTGGCTCTTATTACCAAACAGTTTACAAGGAAGTTTAGTAATCGTTCATTTCAAGGCAACATAAGATTTAAAAACAAAAGTGAATGTCCCACTCAAACTTATGCACCAAGGCAGGAAATACAGGGGATTGAGACATTAGAGGCTGAGAAGAAGGAGGAAGAGTTAAAGAAGAAGAGGATGTATGCTATAGATGCGGAAAGTCAGGCCATTACTCCAAGGACTGCAAAAGTGTTCTTGTCAAAGATAAGAAATCCTACAAAAACAAATACAAGTGCAACAAGACAGAAAGAGCCAATTATGCAGAGAAAGAAAACTGGCTAGATGATTAGTCAAGTGGAGATGAAGCCATGTTCTGTGGAATGGCTATGACAACTGATTTAGAGGATCAACCTTCTGAAACTCCGAAACAACGTGTGCACCTCTGGTATCTTGACTGTGGATGCTCGAGGCACATGACTGGCACAAGGAACTTACTCTCCAAGTTTAAAGATAAAACTGGCGTAGCAGTAACGTTCGGTGATGATGGTAAGGGTCAAATTCAAGACTACGGTACTCTTCAAGAAGGTAATGTTACCTTATCCAAAGAAGCGCATGTTTCTGGACTGAAACACGATCTTCAAAGCGTAAGTCAACTGTGTGACTCTAAAATGTTACTTGTATTCGATGAAAAACATTGTTACTTATTTTCTAAAGCAGGTCAAGAACTTTGGAGAGAAAACAGAAGAGGTAATCTATACTTGATGAACTTGACTTTTAAGGATGGTAAAGAAACCCTCTGTCCCATCTCAAAGAAGAGTGAAGTAGCTTGGCTCTGTCATCATAAGTTTTCTCACTTAAACTTTCAAAATCTTGAACTGCTTGTAAAACATAACCTTGTTAAAGGCCTCCCAGAGGTACACTTCAAGAAAGATCACCTATGGCCTGCTTGTGAGACGGGAAAAATAAAAAGAGCTTTCCATAAAACAAAAAGTGATCATTCGTGTACAAGGCTGTTGTTAAGATATCGCTACCCTTAAAATTAACACAAAAATATACCTCGGCGCAAGTTTACACCTCGAAATACGGTCGTATTATAACAAGTAATAATGGTATTTTTAGTACCGAATATCGTTCCCACAGAGATGGTATTTAAAAGTTTGCAGATTAAAAAGCCAGTCTTTAACAGGACTGATTTCAGATGGCAAAAACAAGCGTTTTTTATTAACTAAAACTGGTTTGGTTGATTGGTAACTTTGTTTATAAAAGAAAAAGCTCGGGGTATAAGAATAAGTCAATATGGAGTTATATAATTGAATAAAACGATATTATATAGAAATGATCATTGTCTCAGAAAATTAATATTTTTCGTAACCTTATTTAAGGTTAACCTGTTTAGATACCGATAGTTAATTGTCAGTTAACTTTAGCGATATTTCCACGAAATATTAAAAGTCCAATTGCAACAACTTAAAGATCGTTTTTATATAGTCGAAACACCGTTTTATTTTCTTATATAACTACCAATTTTTACTTATTACCTTATACCCCAAATTGAGGTTTTTAGCCTACCATGAGAGAATTAAAGATGTAAATGATTTAAGAGATAAATGTAAACGTAATCTAAAGCTAAATGAACAAATAATATAAAGTACAGAAAATTAAAAGCTAATTGTAAGATTAAAGCAATAAATAAAAACTTATTAAAATAAAATACGAGAAATATAAAGCAGATAAAAATAAAGCATGTTAACGAAAGCAAGTAAATAGGACAAGTTTATCATAAGCAATCTTAAGGAATATAAGTGAAATAAAGTGTAAATTAAAAGGAATGCAAAGCTTTTATAAAAGAAATGAGATCACTTAATGGTTAAGACCTCCATTAAGTGTTGAATGGTGTCTTGTTGAGCATATTAATGGAAAAGAAAAGAATGGGAAATGGAAAGTGAGAGTAGCTTCCGTCGATTAAGATGGGAGAAAAGAAGAAGTCAACACTTTTGGTTTCATATATATAAATCTTGACTAGCCAATGAAAAATCACCAACAAGTGAGAAAACCCAAAGTGTGTTTCCACACATTTGCTTTCCTGGTGGACGACTAAAAACCCCCCCAAAGTTGAAGTGTCATTTCTCTATACTACAAGTGACTATTTATACAAAATACAAGATGACATCCTTCCATCCACTTGCTTATCGATTGGACCAAGCCCAAGCATATCCAATTTTTCTTTCAACCAAACTATGGCCCAAGTAAACTTAAGGTTTTGAAGTTTTAACGGAGTTACATATTTGATCCAATAATAACAAAATTACGCACATAAGAGTGGGTCTTCGGCGCAATGCATCAGATTTGGCCCGATTTGTTGATCAAAAAGTTGTCATCTCGATACTCTTCAAAATGTCGATGACCATCAACATTCATTACTTAAAAGAAATCGAAAGATGAAATCATGCATAATGGTGTTAAATATAACATTTTATTACCAAAAATTCAAGATTCTTTATTTGATAGACAACATATTAACATGCTAATAATTATCATTACTACTTAAAAATCTAACTAGAAAGACAACTAGAAAGGACTAGAAAGCTATAAAAGTAGATGTAATTATGGTTGATAAATTAACCATATAAAAGAAAGGAAAGAATTTGTACACAAAATAACCCTATCTTTCATTCCTTTTCCGTTTGTTTCTAGTTAAGGTTGTTTTTGTTCCTATCTCATGTCTTCATAGATTTTATAATTCCAATCATTATTGTGTATTGGCAATATGTATCGGCTTTTTCTATCTTTTCTTGTGAAGGTGCGGTTTTTGTAACATCAACCATACGTGTTTAGGAGAGTGCTTTAGCCTTGTCTTTGACAAGGTTTTGATGTCAACTTTTGTTGGAGCTGTGCTCCTTTGAGTGAGAATTTTGACACTTTTGATGAGTTAATGCACTACAAATATTTTTTGAAAATATTGTGCATTTTTGACATGAGGTGTAACACTGTGTTTTTGATGGTTAAAAATGATGAGAATATTTGTACCACTACACTACCCCACCTATCTCCAAAGTAAAAAAAATTCAATGTCCTCATTGAAGATGAATATTTTGACCACTAAACGAAGATGATTTGAAACACAAATACTTTGATAATAAACATGAGATGAGTACTAAACAACATAAAACTATTTTGTACGGAATTGTTTTTTTTTTTAGCGAACGGTTAAAATTGCGCCAAATGTGTGAAAAAAGTTTCCCTTTTTGGGAAGAAAATCCTTAACAATCTTTGTGTAAATATTGATGACTACACTAAAATTGAAAATGACCACTTTAATTTTACTCTAAAGCAACATCCAAGACTCCATAAAAACTGACTCGATCAACCCAAGCATGCAAAAATTCTATCTATTTTCAAACAGCAAATGGAAGAACTAAATTAATTTCTAAAATTCAGCAGATTGTAAAGATATATTAATCTAGAAGATATTATGGAGTTACAGAAATAACCTGAACCTACTCCCAATGAGTAGGTTATTGTCGCCCCTGTTTTAGCGTGCATTCAAGCGACTCCTTCAAAGCCCGAATTTGCCGATCCTTTTCAATAACCTGTGCGGTAAGGTTCAGGATTTCCTTTTGCATGTAGGAGAGCATTTTCCAGTAACCCGATTCTAAAGTCTTTTCCTCGTCCTCATAAATTTCAACTATCTTTTCACCCTTTCCTTTATAATTCGGTTTGCCCCTTTTTGCCATTGGTCCATTTTTAATCGGTGTGATCGTTAATGGTGGTTGGGCCAATGGTCGTATCTTTTTGGAATTCATTATGGGCAGTTGGTTTTGATGGACAACCGTGTTTCCGTTTCGATCCAACAACACAACCCCTGTGTTTATGGAAGGTGGTGGGGGTGCATATCGTGGATTTAGAGGATGACCCGGTGGACTCGTGATGTAAGTTTGTGAGGGTGTCTTTATGAGGCCGGTTTTGATGCATGCTCGCTTGCATGTCATTCTCTCGTTGTCTAAAACAATGAATTAGTGGAATACGTCAGGATGATTATTTTGGATTATCGGACGGTTTGAGGCGGTTCCACTGGTTTCTCCGATGTGATAGGTTAATCGTGAACATGAAAGAGGAGAGAGAAAGACATAGGAACGTGATGCTAGAGGATCAAGTGAGAGGGTTAGTTCGAGATTCGGTTCTTCGTGGGTTTGTTCGGGTTAAGGTTTCTGTTAGGTTGCATGGTGGTGATTTCCGGCGATAATGGTTGTTGTGAAGATGATGTCGCCGACGAGTATGGTGGAGATGGTAGGTGGTTGATCGATGAGCAGCAGCGAAGAGGGGGTCTAGGTGATCGGCAAAAGTGGTGTTGGTGGTGTTCGATGATGTTGATGGTGGTGTTCGATGGTGATAGTGGGAGTGATGATGCCAGCGATAGTGGTGCTGCTGGTGGCGGTTGACGGCGAGTTTAGTGGTGGGTCTGGTCCGAATGAACACATCGGCGATGGTGAGGGTGTTGTCAACGGCAAAATACAAAATAAATGGTGTAGGGAAGGCGATGATGGTTTAGTGGTTTTAGGTTTTTTTTTTCTTTGAGGGTGAGATTTTTATTTGTAAATGGCTTTTTTATGGTAATTAAAAGTGTTTTCTTCAGTCCTTAACCCAATGATGAGGGGAAGGTTTTTTTCTTTTTCTTTTTTTTCTTTTTCTTTTTCTTTTTCTAATATCTCACCGATATTAGATGGAGAAGATGAATAGGTATTTTAAGATTGCTTCCTATTGGACCTCCAAAGTGGTGGTTTCTCTTACTCCTCTTTTTTCTCTTGTTTTATATTTTTTTTTCTTTTGCTTGTGCTTGTTGCTTCATCCACCTGAGGCTTGAGCCGTCAAAAACAGGTAGATGATTGCCTGCAACAAAAAAACTTTTCTGATATTTATCTAAATACTAAAATATGTATAATATATATATATATATTATTTTTCTTTTGTTTGTTTATATAAAGATTTTTTTTAAATAACTCAAAATTAATGGACACGATCAAATTAATTATGGTTAACACTTTTTTAATTGTGGTAAACCATAAAAAAATGATAATTTTTTGTAACCCTAAAAGTTCTAATTAAAGAACAATTAGGATTGTAAAAATCAGAATTTTCCAAAATGATAAAACTGAAATTTCATCTATGGTTCATCAAAAAAAAGAATCTTTTTCTTATCCGAGAAAATTGATAAAACAACTGTACAAATACCTCATCTGAGATTCTTAATTCTCTAAATCAACAACCTCAAAGGGTTGTTTCATAACTTCACATGACTCCAAAAACAGCTTAACTCGCTGACCATTACTTTAAATGTGGTTTTCTTATCTGGATCAAGTAGCTCCACTACACCATAAGGGTACACTTTAGCAATTTTAAATGGTCCTGTCCATCTCGAATTTAATTTTCCAGGGAATAGTTTGAGACGTGAGTTAAATAATACTACAGATTGGCCTTCGTAGAGTTCTTTTGGACGAATTCTTTTATCATATCATTTTATTGTATTTTCTTTATACAACTTGGCATTCTCATATGATTGATTCCTATGTTCCTCCAATTCATTTAGCTGAAAAAATCGTTCTTTACCAACCTCATCCAAACTCATATTCAATTCCTTCACGGGCCAATATGCGTTGTGTTCCAATTCTAAAGGCAAATGACAGGACTTTCCAAAGACTAACCTGTAAGGAGACATACTAATGCGAGTCTTAAAAGCAATATCGTAAGCCCATAGGGCATCATCTAGCTTAGATGCCCTGTCCTTTCGGTGTGGTTTGACTACTTTTGACAAAATTCCCTTGATTTCCCGGTTTGACAATTCTGCCAAGTCGTTGGTCTGAGGATGGTAAGCCGTAGCTATCCTATGCTTAATCCCATATTTCTCCAGAGTCTCCATCCAATAAATTATTTATGAAGTGAGTTCCTTCATCACTGATTAAGGCACGTGGTGTGCTAAATCTTGTGAAAATGTGCCTATGAAGAAACTTAATAACCGTCTTAACATCGTTTAGACACGTAATCGACGGCTACCAAAATATATGAACAATTATTGGATATGGGAAAATGTCCCATAAAGTCAATTCCCCACACATCAAAAATTCTACTTCCAGTATTCCATTCAGGGGCATCTCATTTTTCTGGGAAATGTTCCCACTTCTGTGACATTCATTGCATTTTCTGACAAACCCCTGTGCATCAGTGTGTAGATTTGGCCAGAAAAATCCAGATTGCAAGATTTTAGGAGCAGTTCTGCTTCCTCTAAAGTGGCCTCCGCAAGGACTTGAATGGCAATGCTGTAGAATTGAGATCGTTTCTTCTTTCGGTACACATCTCCTGATCATTTGATCTGCACAAATTTTAAACAAGAAAGGATCATCCCACAAATATTTCTTAGGATCAAAAATTAACTTTCTTCTCTCATGTTTATTTCAATCCTTGGGAATGATCCCACAAGCTAAATAATTGACAATATCAGCAAACCATGGTACCGAGGAATTGATAGCCAATATCCTCTCCTTAGGGAATACTTCACAAATTTCACCCGTCTGTATAGGTTTCCCTTGCTTTTTCTATTCTGCAAAAATGGTCAGCAACTTGATTATCTATTCCCTTTCTATCAATGATTTCCAGATCAAATTCTTGCAAAAGCAAGACCCATCTTATTAACCGTGGTTTTGCATCTTTTTTCGAAATTAAGTACTTGATGGCAGAGTGATCAGTATGAACAATAACTTTTGTGCCTATCAAGTAAGACCTGAATTTTTTAAAAGCAAAAACCATAGCTAATAATTCTTTTTTAGTGGTAGTATAATTGATTTGTGCATCATTTAAAGTTCTACTGGCAAAGAGGACAGGGTGAAAAATCTTTCCTTTTTTCTGACCTAAAGCAGCTCTAACTGCCCAATCACTGGCATCACACGTAATTTCAAACGGTAAATTCCAATCAGGGTTATTACTACATGTGCAGTGACCAAGGCTTCTTTTAATATTTTAAAATCCTTTTTACAATCTTAAGTAATATTGAAGACTTGGTCATTTTGTAGTAAAACACAGAGAGGTTGTGTGATTTTAGAAAAATCTTTGATGAATCTCCTGTAAAAACCTGCATGTCCTAAAAAACTTCTGATTCTTTTTACTGTGGTTGGTTCAGGTAATTTTTCAATTACCTCCAACTTTGCTTTATCAACCTCAATGCCTCTTTTGGATATGGGATGTCCCAAAATAATACCTTCTTTTACCATAAAATGACATTTTTCCAGTTTAAAACCAAATCGGTTTCTTCACATCTTTCAAGACTTTTTTCAAGATTTTTTAAACAGATATCATATGATGTTCCATATACAGAAAAATCAACCATGAAAATTTCCATGGAAGTTTCTAACATGTTAGAAAAAATAGACATCATACATCTCTGGAAAGTGGTGGGAGCATTGTGATAGCAAAATAAACACACTTAAAGTGCGTCACAAAAATGGTGCAAGTGTACACCACTAATGCATTCGCTTTGCAAGTAATATACCGGTAAATACCGGGATCGTCGAAGGACTGGTCTTACTAAGATTCTGAGATTTGTCCGAGCCATCGGTGCAAAGTTTCGGTTTTAATAATAATAATGGTTTGTTTATTGGAATATTTCGATACTTTTGTACAGGGACTTCGAGAATTATGACAGTGAAAAATGAGGAATTTCTTTTGCACAGGGACTTCGAGAATTATGACAGTGAAAAGGTAAAAAACGAGTGTTAAAATTGATTTAAATACTAAAAGGTGAGAAAACAATCAAGTGCTTTGGATAACGGAACGTCCAAATGACGTGGGGTGAGGACAGTTAGTATTTGCGACCATAGGATGATGAAATGCGTAAGTGCGTCAGGAAGAAAAACTGTCACCAAAGGATTTGATATGGAGACATGACAGTTACATTAATATTCTCACCTGCAGATAAGCACGAAGGAAAACATACAAGTGTAAAACCTTTTTAGAAGAGATTTTGTGCAAACTAAATCTTTGGAAGTGCATATCGTGGTTCTGGCTTTTCCACGCCTAGTCCCAGTTTCGGTTAAAGACTCAGAACGGGACTTTGGCATTGGACGTTCCCCAAACGGGTACTGTCGGTCGGGTGAATTCAATAATAGACGCCTGTTGGCATTCCAACCTTCCTTCGTCTTTCATGGCCACATATCTTTCCGGCTAAGGAATGGGAAGTTTAGAAGCCAAAGAAACTGAAAATCAATCATTCCGGTCATAGGAAAACCTTTTGGGACCAGAAGAGAGTTTTAGCATTTTGAGAAATAATAGTACAAAACTTCCCAAATTGCAGAGAATTCTGATAGACATTCCAGAAGCTCTGTAATTTTTTTGAGAAAAGACAATGTACAGAAGTAGTGGATGACCTATTTGAATTCTTCGCAATGGATTGCAGAGGTTTCTAATAGACATACCAGAAGCTCTGTATTTTCTTGGAAAAAAAGTAGTATACAAAAATAGTGGATGAACTATCTGAATTTTCAAGATTGCTCCCTCTTGATGATAGACTTACTATATCATCCCCATGATTATATACCTAAAACATTTTAAATGCAAGTTATAATTTTAAACTGATAAGTTTGAAGAATTTGAAGCAACATAGGCTATGTATAGTGTATACAAAGGCTCTATATCAGAGAAAATCAAACACTTATCTTTCTAGAAAAGGTTTTGTGAATCAGAACAGGTTTTAATAAGGTATTTTCATATTTTAGAGATAATCATGAACACACATGTATAGCAAAGAGTTGCTCCCTCTTGAATTATGCATAATGTCTCTTGCTCCCCCTGAAACTGTGCATGCATCAAATAACCGTAAAAGCAGTTTGTAGAGTTTAAGGTGCCGAGGCTTTGTATAGTATATACAGAGGCTCTGCATCCCTTATGTGAAAAGCGATGATACAGAAGAAGTGTAAGGATCAAAAAAATAACAAACATGCTTATGTTATTGAATTCAGAGGCACTATATAGATAGGGCTTCTAGTTCATGATGGCATATTAAGCATGCCCAACTTGGTGATCAAGAAAGAGAATCTCTTCTCATCTAATCCTTTGGTGAACAGATCAAGAAGTTGAAAATCTATAGAGACAAAGTACATTTCAATTGTACATTTTTCTACATGATCCTTGATAAAATGATACTTGGCATCAATGTGCTTGGTTTTTGGGTGTTGGACTGGATTTCTAGTAATGGCACTCTCTACACAAAATAGGGATTTTGTCATATATAAGACCATAGTCTTTGAGTTGGGTTTTCATCTAGATGACTTGTGAATAACAACTTGTAGCAGCAACATATTTTGCCTCTGTTGTAGAAGTTGACACTCAGTCTTGCTTCTTGGATGTCCAACTAACTAGCTTGTTTCCAAGTAGTTGACAACTTTCATATGTGCTCTTTCTGTCTAATTTGCTTCCTTCATGATCAGAGTCAATATATGCAATTAAATCAAAGCAAATCCATAGTTCTTTAGATACCAGAGACCCAGAAACTGAGTTCCGTTTAGGTATCTAAAGATCCTCTTAATTACAGCCATATGTGATTCCTATAGATTAGATTGATATCTGGCACAGAGACATGTGGCAAACATGATGTCTGGTCTACTTGCAGTCAAATACAGAAGTGACACAATCATCCCTCTGTAATTCTTGACATTAACTGATGTTCTAGAGATATCGGCGTCAAGTTTGGTGCTGCGAGAGATTGGTGTTCTCATTGTTGTAGAATTGTGAATTTTGTATTTCTTGAGAATGTCAGAGACATACTTGGCATGGTATATAAAAAATGCCAGAGGTAGTTTCTTTGACTTGGAGCCCTAGAAAGAATCTTAATTCTCCCATCATGCTCATTTTAAACTTACTCTTCATTAATTCAGAGATTGTCACATTCTGCTTGGTTTGTAGAGCCAAAAATTATGTCGTCAACATAAATCTAGATTAGAGTTAACTTAACTTTGCATCTCTTAATGAATAGAGTAGTTTCAATTTTACCTTTTCATACTTATGCTTGATCAGAAACTTTGAGAGACGATCATACCATGCACGTGGAACTTGTTTCAACCCATATAGAGCTTTGTTAAAGAAATAGACATAGTCTGGATGAGCTGAGCTCTCAAACCAAGAGGTTGTTGCACATATACTTTTTCATTGAGATTGCCATTCAGAAAGAAGGATTTGACATCCATTTGATATTCTTTGAAATTTTTGTATGCAGTAAAGGCTAGAAAAAATCTAATTGCTTCAAGTCTTTCTACTGGAGCAAAAGTTTCATCGTAATCAATCCCTTCTTCTTGACAGTAGTCTTTTGCAACCAATCTAGCCTTGTTTTTTATCACAATTCCATCCTCGTCCTTCTTGTTCCTAAAAAAACCCACTTAGTGCCAATAGTTTCCAGACCTTGTTTCGTTCAAATTGAAGAAGTTCTTCTTGCATGGCTACTATCCAACTAAGGTCTTGAAGGGCTTCATGAACTTTCTTAGGTTCTACCATGCTTAGAAAATTTACAAGGAATTATTCATTAGTAGTGGCAGGCCTAGTCTTTACACCATCAGATGGATTACCAATAATTTGGCTTTAGGGGTGTTCATTTCTTCAAGTCAATTTCTGTATCAGGTTGTTCATCTTCTGATAATCTTTGTGTTGGAGAAGAACCTAGTTGTTCCCCCTCGAATGTAGGACCATTGGTACAAATACCTGGAGCACAGGTGCCGAGCTTTGGAGTAGAGATTTGTTCCACTAGGCTTGTGTTTATGTTCGAGGGTGCAGAATTGATGGCTTCTGAGGGGTCAGAAAATCTTAACCTGAACACGAGCTGATTTTACCTGCTTAACCCGACACGACACGATTAACCCGTTTATCTTCTTAACCTACTAAACCCGCTAACCCATTTAACCCGTTTAATATTTATAACATTAAAACTTAAAAATCGAAAATTAAAGCATTAGAAATTCTGATTTTATAGTTCAAACTTCAAACTATCCAAATCCAAAGCATTAAAAATGCAAAGCATAAAAATATTACAACCCCAAAATAATTTAAGTTCTAATTTCTAATTCTTGAGTTTGCTTCTTTGGTTCTTCACAATCATCATCATCCTTTAATCTTAAAAGCATATTGCATAGTTCCTCTTCACCCGGATGCATTGATGCTGAAAATAAGAAAAAAAAAGTTATAATTGAGTGATTTAAAATTCAAAATTTAAAATTAAAGTAATGCTTACCTTCATTAAAAACCCAATCTCTAAGACAAATCAATGATTCAACTGTTTCTGGTTTCAATAAACTCCGATAGGCATCAATAACTCATCCCCCAATACTAAAAACCGATTCAGAAGCAACGATAGATATTGGGATGGCCAAAATATCTCTAGCCATTTGAGACACAATAGGATATCGTCCTTAAAGGGGTTTCCAATACTCCAACACATCGAAATCATCTATGCGAGGTAATTTCGGCTCCTCTAAGTAAGACTATAGCTCAGATTTACCATCGGTGGTGAACTCACTACTAAAGAACTCATCAAAATCCTGATAAAAGAACATAACTTATACAAGGTATAAACAAAAACTTAAATTCACAAACTTAATTAAAGAAAGTTTATTACCGTCATATATGTGTCTATGTCGGGCATAGTAGTGGCAACATTAGATGAGCTTTGATTGCCAATGGATGTGATAGAAGATGCATACTCATTAAACAAGGAAAATAATTTTTCCTTAAACAACTCCAACTCAATATCGGAAGAAGACCCATATATTTTTTTGAAAGCCCAATCAATAACTTGAAACTTGTAACGAAGATCAAAAACAACGGCAATACCCATAATGGTACTAAACTCACGCCAATACTTATCAAACTTCTCGTTCATATTAATAGTCATGTCCTTCAAAAATTTATCACTACCTTGCATCTCCTCTTTCAAAAGCATTCTTTCTTTGAAAACATTAGGAAAGTAAAGATTGGAGGTTGGATACTTGGAACCCAAAAACATTACCGTCACTTCATGGAAAACTTGCAAAAACTTATAAATGTTTTCAATCTTTGTCCACTCATCAGAAGTTGGGCAATGAACAAAATTAGCATCCGTCTTTGCTAAATGGAGAACGTTTTTTTGTAAAATAATGCACTATCTAACATGTGAAATGTAGAATTCCAACAGATGGGCACATCTTGCTTTAACCCTCTAGTGGACTCAATACCAACATGTTTAACACAATGCCTAAATCTTTGCTTTCGACCCTGAGAACCTTTGCAATACTTGACACACACTCTCACTTTCAAAACAGCTACATCCAATTCTTTTAAACCATCTTGCACCATCAAATTAAGAATGTGGGCGCAACAACGAATATGGAAATAATCACCATTAGATATCAAATCCAAACCAAATTTCAGTCCATCAACCATAGATTCATTATTAGATGCATTGTCTAAGGTTATGAACACAATTTTCTTATCAATTCCGCATTCTTTTAACAAACAACAAACCTTTTCAGCCAAGGCAGCACCAGTATGCAGAGGAGGCATGCAAGTAAAAACTAAAATTCTTTTTTGAAAACACCAACTGTTATCAACAAAGTGAGCAATCAACGTAATATATCCATCGGTGGTCAACGAAGTCCAACAATCAAATGTTAAGGATATTCTACCGGGAACAGATTACAATACATGTAGAAGCTTAGATTTCTCTATTGAATACATTTTGAGTATGTCATTTTTTGTGGTATTTCTTGAAAAAAACTTAACTTCAGAATTCAGGTAAGCAAAACAACGCCTAATACCTTCATATTCAACTAATTGAAGAGGGAGATTATGTCTAGCAATAGCAATTGCAACCAATTCCTGAAATTCATCTTGGTTAAAACTAGGAGATTTACTTTCCAATGAACCATTCAAGTTAGATTGTAAAATAAGTTGCCCAATATCTCTATAATTTTTAGCTTTGCAAGACATATGATGCCTACGCATATTTCTCGTCCCATGACTACTTTCAGCAATGTATATGACCCCACATTTCTTGCATTTGCATTGCATATTTTTATTAAGATCTAATTTATCAATCATTTCAAATTCATCCCAAACAGTAGAAGTAAGCTTACGTTGGCGTTTAAGAGGCTTACCAAGAAATACGGGTTTAAGCATACTTGCTTCTTTTCCCTTCTTAGAAGTTGCTTCTAGAACGTCTAGCTTGTCTGCACTCGTATTACCAACATCTTCTTCCACTTCATCATCAAGCAAGTTAATAGGAGTAGGATCCATAACCCACTTAGAAGCTGTAAGAAAAACAAAACAATGTGTAAGTTGTGGTAATCTATAAACAAGACTAGTCCTAATCTATAAACGTAGACATTATCTCAAAATAATATACACAAACGTATTATATATATACTGGAAATAAGAGTATTGATTGTTCATTGGTCAAACACACTTGGTATATATAATCAGGCTATAATTCAAGCCACCATTTTGGTATATACACACAAACATATTATATATATACTGGAAACAAGAGTATTAAATTTGTTTAATTGTAAATAATTGTTATTCTTTACGATCCTCAAAATATTTATAATCTGTAAATAAATAATTACAAATCCATTTACATGCATCCAAAGTTTCTCACTATAGGTCTAGCTATACACACATGTACTTATCTATAAGATAACAAAAATCTTCTCTCTCTCTGTCTCTCTCTCACGCACACATATATATGTAAAGTAAGTCTTATTTACTGGATGATTGTACATTTCAATATGTATTATCTTATGTATTACAATAAATATATATAATTATATATGCTTGTGAGATTGTAATTCCAACTAATAATGAATTAAAATATATGCACATAGCCACCAAAATTCTTGTTTTTATCATGAATATCAAGATCCTTCTGTTTTGTTGGGAACAAGTGGAAGCCGTAACTTTGATAATATGAAGGTGGGCCAAAGTATTAACTGGATCATTAACTATGAAGAACCAGGCCCTAAAAAATGTAAAAATACTAATAGGCCCCTATTATAAACGGGTTATTCGGTTCATTTTCGAGTTGAAAATTCTGACCCTGAGCTTACCCGTTTATTTTTCATGTCGTGTCGTGTCGTGTCAACCCGTTTACTTAAACGAGTTGAAATATAACACCCAGACCCGTTCAATTCGTGTCGGGTTCGTGTCAGATTAGCGTGTCGTGTCAGTTTTTGCCACCTATAGTAGAAACAGGTGAAACAGAAGGCCCAAAAATATTTATACCTGAAGGTTGAGGCTCTTCTGTTGTTACGACCGGAGCATCTCTGGGTGCACTAGAAGAGGCTGGTTCATCTCCTAAATAGTCCTCAAAAAGTGAATCTATTTCTGACTCTTTGGACTTGGAGAGATAGTTAGTCGTAACATTGTTGAGCTTAAGTTATGAGTTAGAGTACTCAAAAGTTAGTTGGGCTTGATCATCAAAGTTGACATTTATGCTTTCCATGACCATCTTGGTTTGTAGATTGTATACTCTGTATGCTTTTTAAATGAGTGAATAACTAAGAAATTGGCCTTCATCAGACTTCTTATCGAACTTGCCAAGTTTATCTCGATCATTTAGAATGAAGCATCTACAACCAAAGAGGTGTAAGAACTTTGTATTAGGTTTTCTTTCATTAACTAGTTCATAGGCAGTGTGGAGGTGTCTTTTGACCACAATCGATTTGTTCTGTGTAAAACATGCGGTAGAGACAACCTCATCCCAGAAGTGAGTGGGAGGTCCAGCTGCAGCAAACGTCATTCTTTCAGCCTCAACTAGAGTTCTGTTTCTTCTTTCCATAACACCATTTTGTTGAGAGGTTCTTGCATCCGAGAAATTTTGAGAATTCCCTTCTTTTTTCAGATACTCTTCGAGTTTGGCATTCTTGAATTATGTTCCATTGTCACTTCTTAGCTTCTGATTTTACTCTGTAGTAGCACTTGAATCCTCCTCATCATGGTGATTAGCACTTCTAGTACCTCTGATTTCTGTCTAACAAAAGCAAGCCATATATATCAAGAATATTCATCGATTAGTACCAAGATTTACTTCTTACCAGACAGGCTCTGTACACCTATGGGATCATAGAGGTCAACACACAAATGATCACTCTTTGTCTTGTGGGAGGCTCTTTTGAGCTTTCCGATTTCACGTGTGGGACAAAGATCAATTTTCAGGAATTGGACCTCTGGGAGGCCATCAACCAGATTGTACTTTACAAGTTTCTCAAGATTTGAAAAGTCTCTATTCCATTCTTAGAAGAGAATTTCAATAAGTAAAGATTACCTTTTATGTTGGCTCTTAGGAACTCTTTACCTGACTCTATAAGTAAAGAGCAATGTTTCTTTTTGAAGAAGACGCTCATGTCTGTATCGCAAACCTTACTTATGCTTAATAAATTGTTCTTTAGTCCAGAAACGTAAGCCACCTTTGATGAAGATACGTCTTCTTCTTTGATAGTTCCATAGCCTCTGATATGTCCCTTGCCATCGTCACCAAAAGTTACAACTCCTCTTAATTTGTCTTTGAATGAGTTAAGTAACCTTTTGATTTCAGTCATGTGCCTAGAGCATCCAGAGTCGAGATACCGTATGTGCACACGTTGTTTCTACAATACAGATTAGAGATTTTTAGGTACCCATCTCATAATGGGTCCTCTTATGTTAAGCTTTGGATTGTTGTTATGCTTTTCTTTTATCTTACTCTTATTTTTAGGTTTTTCCAGTAGCTTCTGGTTTTCCTGGGTTGGTTTTAGGTTTTTGTTTCTTCTGACATTTAGGTTTCTTTGTGTTGCTTTGAGTTAGAGAAGAAACAATATGGACCAGAGAAGAGTTGTTTTAACTTTAATAAAAATAGAGAGATTCAGAATTCTGGGAAATAAAAGAGTTCATTGAAATTTCATTCTTAAAATGAGAATTACAAGATTTCTTATTTACATCTATTCTAGCATCAGTTGTTCTATTGAACCTCTTATGTAGTCTAGAGTTATTTCCTTTGAAATATGAAGTCTTCTCTGGATTCCTCTTCTTTGGAGTCCACTCCCTTTGGACCAAAGGAGATTTCACTGAAGCAGAAGAAGCTTGATCATCTTTCATGATCCATTTTCCTTTCTGTTCTTTTGTGAACTTAAGTGACTTCTGAAAGGTTGACTCTGAGACAGAAGGTTTGAGAGTTTGAGATTGATTTCTTTTGTTGCCTTATGCTTCTTTCTCTAGTTCAAGTCATGATTTGGCTTTGATACACATGTTCACAAAGTCAGGACAAATTGGAATTCTAGATTTTTGTTCTTTTGAGGGAACAGAGATCATAGGTATTCCATTTGGAAGTCTGCTGACTTCTGGTCCAAATATTTTCCTCTCTACTATGTCAACATCTTTATTCATTTCTGACTCATTGGTGAAGAGATATTCACCATGTTCAGGATATGGACAGTGTGTTGGGACATATGTAGAGGGTAATCTATTTTCAAAAGATGTCAGAAGTTTGTTTGGATATAAAAAAATTCATCATCTTTCTGATCTTTTGATTCCCATGGATATATTTCAAAGTCATCGTCATCTTTATCTAGACAGTCGTTCAAGTCAATAAAAGTACAAGGAATTGTCTCTGAATGATTCAGAGTAGGTGCAGAGCAGGTAGATCCTTTTCAAATTTAGATCTTAGCTCTTCTTCTGTATGCATGGGTATGAACTTGTCTGCTTCTGGATTTAAAGTTATATGAGTAAATGAACCAAATTTAAAAACTTCACCTTTTCTCTCTACCAATTTTAAGTCAACTTGATTGATTTTGCTGGTTTTTCGACCAGAGGTGTACTTGATGTTTTTGTATTTCAATTTTCTAACTCTGTGTCCATTTTCATATTTCGATCGTTTAAATACAGATTGTTCATATAGAACAGCAAAATCAGGTTTTTGTTCTTTTCTCACATGAAATACAGATTCCAAGGTAAATCTCTTTTTGCAGGTTTAAGGGTTTAGATCATCAAAACAAGGACCTGCCTTATCCATTTGCATATTGATTTTCTCATACACATTTTGAGCATCTTGATAATTTTTGATCAAGAGCACCTTCTTCTGAAGGCTAATGTGCAGAAGTTCTCTCTCTTTTTGAAAAATTTTATGCTACAGAATTTAATCTATCACTCTCTTTAGCTTCAATCTCTTTGTCCTTTTCTTTCAAATGATTTTTAAGTTCATCAATTTCCCTTTTTAAGTTGCTTTCTATGGAACCTTTAAGTTTTAAAATCTTATGATTGTCCACAGAGATTTCTTGTTTCTCTTCAGTCAGAAGCTCCATCTCTCTTTTAAAAATATTTCTTTCCTTTTCAATAAGCTCAAGAGATTTTTCAAGATCATTTCGGTTTTTCTTTTCACTAGAGAGCTTCTGTCTCAGAGTTTCTAAATCTTGAGTAAGATTAAAGATAGTATTTTCAAGTTCAGATTGTTCGGATGTAGAGTAAACCTGAGTGTTAGAGGCAGGGTCCTCTGTGTTATTCCCATATTACAACAGATCTGATATAGAATGCTCAATGAATCCTCATTTTATTAAGAACTGTAGAAAACCGTACAAGGAAACACACACTTACACCTTTAAACGACTCTCATATATGAAGTTCACCTTCTAACTGTCTAACATACACTCTATTTATACTATAAATGTAAAGCTACAGTTACATGTATTTAAATCACAGCCCAATTACATTAAGACACGTCATCAAAAAATCTACTCAAAAGTTCCTCAGAACTTCTAAACTGTCTTCAGAACTTCTTCTGAAGTTGTCTTCAGAATTCAGAACTTATTTACAGAAGTTATCTTCAGAAGTTTTCTGTCTTTAGAAGTTACCTTCAGATTTCTATTCTGAACTTCAGAATATCTGAATAATGACTTTACAAAACACTTAAAACATAGGATCCAAATTCATTGGATTCTTTGGATCCTAACAATCTCCCCCTATGTTTTGTAAAGGAATCATAGTCTTTAATCTTCAGATCTTCTCCCCCTTGATTTCTTTGAAAAACATTAGCAGTGTTGTTGGTCTTCAAGAACTCCCCCTTGAATAAATCCAAGCTCCCCTTTGAATATAGCTCTTATCTTTACTTTCAACTTTAACTTTAGATGACGTTAGTTTCTTTTTCAGAAGTCCAAATCTATTGAAACAAAAGTCTGATCCCTTTGTGTTGTTATTGGATTCTTTAACTAATAGATCTCTGATCGATTTAGAAAATTCAGATACCTCAAAATTTGTCAATTAAGCACCAAATTGATGATCAAACCTTGTTCATCATCGAAGGAGAAAACTTCACTGATTTCATCAATTTCTTCAAATCTGCTGCAATTGAGTGATCATATCAAAGATAGATTGCTTCGATTCAGCTCTGATACCAATTGTTATTCCCATATTACAACGGATCTGATATAGAATGCTCAATGAATCCTCATTTTATTAAGAACTGTAGAAAACCTTACAAGGAAACACACACTTACACCTTTAAACGACTCTCATATATGAAGTTCACCTTCTAACTGTCTAACATACACTCTATTTATACTATAAATGTAAAGCTACAGTTAAATATATTTAAATCACAGCCCAATTACATTAAGACACGTCATCAAAAACTCTATCCAGAAGTTCCTCAGAACTTCTAAACTGTTTTTAGAACTTCTGAATTTTCACTTAAGAACTTCTTCAGAATTCAGAACTTCTTTACGGAAGTTATCTTCAGAACTTACTGTCTTCAGAAGATATCTTCAGAACTTCTATTCTGAACTTCAGAATATCTGAATAATGACTTTACAAAACATTTAAAACATAGGTCCAAATTCATAGGATTCTTTGGATCCTAACACTCTACATCACTATTTTCTATGGCCATGCCGCAGAATAGTGCTTCTGCATCACTTTGATTGGTCAAAAAACCAATTCTCTATATCGGCCACCTTTGCCCTCTCATCTCTGTTGTACTTATGTTTATTCTTATAGTACATGTCGTCTTTGACTTGAGGGCCTTCGCAATCTTCGGAGTAGTGCCCAGGCCTGCCACATCTGTAGCATACATCTTTCTTCCTTATCACTTTCTACTTCTTCTCTTCATCCTTCTTCTTTACTAGAGGTGCCTCTTGTCTTGTTACGTAAGTCTGTTGATTAGACGTCACACCTCTATCTGAGTGTCCTCTACTCTGGAAAGATCGGTTCCCAAACTTTTTGGTAAATTGTTTGGTGATCAAGGCCAGAGATTCAGCAAAAGCACTTATTTCATCATCTTCTTATCCAGAAAGACCAACTTCTGTATCAGGCTCAGATATGAGTTCCTTGTTCTTTCCACTATTTTCTTCATCTTTGTTCCTCCTGTTTGAACCTTTAGATTAAGAGATTAAGGCTAGAGGACCACCAATGCTTGTCTTCTTCTTTTGTACCTCCTTCTCATGGGCTTGAAGAGTTCTGAACACATCATGCAACGACCATTGCTCCAGATCTTGGTTGGCTTGAAGAGACATGGACAGATTTGACCATTCTTCATTTAGACACTTAAGAGATATGTTGGAACCCAGATCCCTTTCTAATAACAAATCAACAAATCGTATTACAAAATATGAGCGGAAGCAATGTCGATCTATGATTGATACTGAACAGTAATGATAAGCAGTAAGAACAGACTTAAAGAACAATTAGGAAATCATATTAATAACCTTGAACTTGATTACAAAACGTATGAATCAACAGCGTAATTTCTCTCCAAGATCGTCAACTATTACAGTGAAGAATGAATCTATTTATACTATTACAAAGTAAAAGTCAACGATCTAGCCTATCAGGAATTGACATGTCAGCTATACTAGTTAACAGAATCTGTTACGTATAGAGACGCACGGAAAGTGTGATCGCCACGTCATCACAAGCGCGTATGAGAAACAGTTAGAGTCCAGAGCTTCTTCAAGTCTCTGGGCGTCTCTGAGATGACTTAAGTCAGAAGATGCGCTTCTGACTTAACTTCTGATCTTCGATACTTGTGATATTCTGGTTCATACTTCACACAGAATGAAGTCTAACAATCTCCCCCTAAGTATGAAGTCCAAAATGTGGAAATAATAACTTCGGTCAAGTAACTTCAAATATGTTGCTGTTTCCTTAGGCAATTTCAAATCTGTTGTTGTTTCCTTAGGCAATTTCAAATTTGTTGTTGTTTCCTTAGGCAATTTAAAATTTGTTGCTGTTTCTTTAGACAATTTCCAATCTTCAAAACAAGACCATCTCCAAATTTCTTTTTCCATTCATTGTATCGCTCTTTGGAAAGTGCTTCAACAGAATCGATGTACACAGCAACCATGACGCTATTAGACCCTTTCTGATGGTACCGTAAAATTGCAAATTTTGCACATATAGTCTTCCCACTTCCAGTTGGTGCAGCATCAAACACTTTGTCAGTTGTGTTTGAATTCTTCATAAAGGGCTTCCTATAAGTGTTTGAATTTTTGATAAAGGGCTTAGTGTATTGGATTAGAAGGGAGAATTATAATGAGAAATGACAATCTTATGAAACAGATCAGTAATTTCTCTGACCTTTAAGATTGGGTTGAGTTTCTGATCCATCCTTTTAGCTATGTCCCTGTCTCTTCTATTTTACTTCTGTCATCAGACTGGAGAGATGCATAACTCTTTACAATTTGCACAACTCTTGCAGAGTACTTATGTGCCTCTGGGATTCTGAAGAAACTTCTTTTGGATGGTCTTTTAAACACAATGCCATCTTCAGGTTCTGTTAACACTTCTCCAGCAGTCAGATGATTGAGGCCCTCTGTGTCTTCGTTGGGAGTAGAGATACTCAAGTTTACTACCTTGTGATCTAGGCCTGTTTGAATGTCTACCTGTCTTCTATACCTGATGAAGGCTTTCATTCAGTCAATAATTCGGAGGAAGAAAACTTTGTTCTGATTATCAGTCCTTTGATTCATTTTATTTTTCATATATCTTTGCAGAGGTATGAGATCAGAAGGATTGATAGATAATAGATCATTATCACAGAAGTAGTACGTGTTGTTGTCTTCTCTGATTACTTTGTAGATTGTGTACATAATCTCCGTGTTTTCGAATTTCACATGCTTGATCCCAGAGATATTCTTCATGGGTATTATTGAGTAAGTCTCTTTCCTTACTTGCCTATGGCTCATGAATCTGTTTTTGACTTCATCGCTTACATGATAGTCATTGGCGTAGGAAGCATTAATAATATTTTATGATCTGTGGGTGCATACATGTGACTATTCTTAATTTCCTAAGTTGGAAGTTCATCAAACCTCCACAATTTATCTTTCTTTTCGTGGATCTCGACCTTTATTTTGTTTGACGCTTCTCTCTTGACCTTTTCAATTTCAGCCTTAGCTTTATCAGCTTGAGCCTTGGCTTTATCTACTTCAACTTTGGCTTTATCAGCTTCAGCTTTAGCCTTGGCTTTATCTTCTTCAGCTTTAGCTTTATCTTTAGCTTCTTGAACATTGGGTTGTTCAAGGACAGAGTCAGAGGGTTTTGGATTTGGATTTTGAGTTGCTGAGAATTCTCTGGTTCTAGCACAGGAGGGAATTGATTGATCTTTCTGAGGTTGGGAAGATTTTGATGGTTGATCTTTTTGAGGTTAGGGGGAATTTGATGGCTGTGATTATGAAGGATGAGGTTGTGGCTTTCTTGTGTCTCCCAAAAGCTCAAGAATGAACTTAGCCATATATGGATCTTTGGGAAGTGGGCCAGAGTTTTCGGCTAGTGGAGTTGGTGTAAGAGGGGTTTGTTTGGATGGTGGTGGTTCAGAAGGTGTATCAGCAGGAGCTTTACCTTTATCCTGAGACTTTGTCGTTTCTGCGCCATCAACTTTTGCCTTTTTGGATGTATTCTCCCCCTTCTGAGAATCCAGATCCTGATCCTCAGACTTTTTTCGCTTCAACTCTGCTTTTTTTCATGCTCTGGCCTCTTTGGCTTTCCTCTTTTCTTCATATTTAGTAGACAGAAAGCTGACCAGAGATGATAATTTTGAAACAGAGGTTTCTAAGGTAGATATCTTCTGATCCAAATTCGTGGAACTGGAATTGGTCTTAGAAACATATTTGGCAGTTAGTGCATTGAACTTGTCCATCATAGCTTTCTGGAAGATAGCCATATCGGATTTACGAACCAAGGACGATGTGGAGACAGAGGCTTTTGATGGGATCACAGCATCAATGAGTTTCTTGATGTCAGCAACGAAAGATCCATATTCATTTGCAGAGATAGTGACCTTTGGAGTTGGAATGTCATTAGGAATGTGAAAGATTGCCTCTGCATTTTCCTTGATTCCTGCGTCTAGGTTATTGAAGTAGTCAGAGGCAGAGTTCCTCTGAGACTCAGCATTATCAGAAATTAACTTCTGGATTGCTTCCAAAGCTTGAGTCTGGGCAAGTTGAGCATTCTTAATATCATTGAGCGTTGTTTGGTTGGGCTCAAGGGAAAGTTTTAGATCCTCCACAAATCTCTGAATTTTATCACCAAATGCTTGGAACGCTGCATTGGTGACAAATTCAGAAGAGGTAACTGGTGCATCCCCAACACATGAGGCCCCTTGTCTCTCACGTTCAGAGAGGCCCTCGTTCACGCCTGTTTTGATGTTGAGCGTGGAGGGACTTCCAACCTGTCTTCAAGGGCTATCATTGATAAGCACCTCTTCGGTTGTTCTGATTGGTTCAGCTTTTTCCCTATCATCAGAGGATGGGGAGCTGAACACAATGTGCTTACCTTTTGGGAGTAGAAAAACTCCGGTAAGTGGTGCATCCTGATGCTGTAACCCCTCTGATGGAAATTCTTCAGCTTCTACCCTATCAGAGGGTATGGACGTATTCCTTGCGTTTCCTAAGGCTTCGTTGTTCACAGAGACATCAACGAAATGTGTAGGTTGTGGCAAGTTCTGGGCTGTCCTATTTCAGTGAGAGTAGATGTGTTAGCATCTACCTCAGCAGTTGTGGTTACCCTTGTTGGACTCGGTGAGATTCACACATATGTGTCTCTATGGATATCTTCTGTAGCTTCTTGCATTAATCTATCAGGATGGGCAGAATCACTCGGTGGTTCACTCTCATTCTTTTCAGCCTCATTCTCACTTGACCCCTCACTTTCTACATTAGGCTCTAAATGCTCTGGGTAGGTATTCTCGGTTCTGATTATATCAAAGAACGTCTATAAGAGATTAGATTAGGAGAAGTTTGAGGAATAAGGTTAAGCATATATATATGGATAGTTCTCTAGGAGATGAATAGCCTCTTCTGTCAATGGTGGGCTTGTGAGATCCCATTGTAGCTATCTTGCAGAAAGGCTGAAGGAAGGGTGCTTTCGGAGCACTTATGGCTGGGTAAGTGAAGAGAGAGAGGAATTTTGGAAACATTAGTGCTGGAAGAGGTTTGCGCTGGTTCTGATGTGAAACTTTGGTGTGAACAGCAGCCTTCATTTCTTGAAAAATCAAACTTCCATAATCCAAAGGCCTGTTGAAGTACATTCCATACATTATGGTAAGAATGTTCTTGTTGGCTTGGTCTAGAGAACCGATTTTGCAAGTGAGACTCTTGTTGAAAATGGAGACTAGCACATTCGTTATGTGAGGTAGCTGCTTCCTTTTGAATTCAGACAGCTTGGTGAGTGTTTCATTGTATCCCAAGAACTTTACAAATGCCAGCAAAGCTTCAGTTGTAGGATTTTGTTCAAGATCTGGATTTGGTACTCTCTGGCCTTCGACTTCAATAACAGGCAGGGGCAAATGGAAGTACTTGGAAATATTCTTCTTCGTAATGGGAATTTCAACGGCGTTCTCAAGTTCAGTGGGATGGCTGAAATTTCCTAAAAGAGTTTCTTCGTCCGCGACATACATTGATTGCCAGACCTCTTGAACATAGATTTTGGGTACATTGGGGTTGGTTAGGGTTAGGGTTTGATTCAGGGAATGATATTGCAAGAACTCAATCATTACCTTATAATCATCTTGATACGTATTTGGATCGAGGAGAACATACACCTTGTTGTCTTTGAGTGCTAACTTTACTATTGGGGCACTTTCTGTAGTTGAATCGAATAGTCGCCCTTCTTCTTCTTGCACATTGACATTTACAGTTGGGTTTGCCATCGGTGATTTGGGGGTTTTGAGAGCTTGAGGGTGCAGGGTAGTAAATCGAAATGGTAGCCAGAGGAGAAAGACGATGAGCAGTAGAGTGATGAGTTTCTATTTTTGAGTTTATATAATGAAAGAGAAATAGAACTCGAGTGATTTTGAGAATCGAGGGGTTTTTGATTTGGGGAAAAGCAAACGGTTTATAGGTACTGACGTAAGCAAGCAGGCATGCACTCATGAAGTCAGACGATTAATGACACTTGGAGGAATCTTTTGCGTGTATTAATTGATGACAGGCGCGTGTATGAGTGTGATGAGGCATTGAAAGGTTTTTGGACGGCTTACAATGATAACCGGTTGCTACTTTAAATATTTTGAATATTCCCTCCAAAATTAAAAAGAAGTTAATTAGAAAAATTATCAATTAATCAACAAAAATTGTGGATTAAAAGAATAATTTTTGTAATTAATGATTCCTTTTAAACAAAATTAAAATCAGACATTTGGAGAAATAAATCAATTTTGCACCAAATGAAAGTTTTAAATTCTATAAATAGCATTTCTTAAGAAATTTAATGAAATAAGAAAATTCTAATTAACCTTGGAGGCAAAAGTTAAATTTAGAAGTAACTTATTCAAAAAAAAATTCAAGAGAAAAACATAATCAGAGAATACCTTTTTGATCATATAAAACATTTTGAGACCAATAGATTTGTCAAGAGAGCGTCTTTTTAGAAGAGTTTTAGTAGAATTTGAAATTTCTTATTAACCTTGATGGCAAGAGTTATTCAGAAGTAACCAATTCGCAAAAACTTTTAAGTAAACAAAGGTTCAGAAGACAACTAACATTTGTTACACTTGTTTTTGAAGAGATTCCCTTAAAATATAGCACAAGTCTGTGCTCCCCCTCAAAAACTGCACAGTGTGCTCCCCCTCAAAAACTGCACTGCGTGCTCCCCCTCAAAGACTGCACTGCGTGCTCCCCCTCAAAGACTGCACTACGTGCTTCCTTTTGAAATTTGAGTTTGTTGCTTCCCCTTGCTTTTTCGAATCATACTGCCCTTTCTGTCTATACTTGGATCAGAAAGTGAAAGGTATTGTTCATTTAAAAACAGAAGTGTCCAGAGGCTTCTGAGTGCTTCTGAGATAATCATCAGAAGTGATCAGAGGCTTCTGGACGGTTCTGATTTATTGTTTAACACAAAATGACAAAGGCAAATTGAGATACATAGAACAAGTGAATTGACTTAATCCTATGAAGGCCATAGAAATTAAGGTAATTACATGTTTAGCATACCCAACTTGCTGATCAGAAAATTAAATTGCTTTTGATCCAGAGCTTTTGTAAAAATATCAGCAAGTTGATAATCAGTGGAGACAAAGTACATTTCAATTGTCCCCTTCTTCACATGATCCTTAATGAAATGATACCTTACATCAATGTGCTTGGTCTTTGAGTGTTGAACTGGATTTTCAGTAATGGCAATAGCACTTTCTGAGTCACATAGGATGGGTATCTTGTCGTACACCAGACCATAGTCTCTAAGTTGAGTCTTCATCCAGATGACTTGTGAACAACAACTAGTAGCAGCAACATATTCGGCTTCTACTATAGATGTTGACACGCAGTTTTGTTTCTTGAATGTCCAACTTATTAGTCTGTTTCCTAGAAGTTGACAGCTACCCGAGATACTTTTTCTGTCTAACTTACATCCTGCATTATCAGAGTCAGTGTACGCAATTAAATCAAAACCAGAATTCTTAGGATACCAGCGACCCAGTGATGGAGTTCCTTTTAGGTATCTAAAAATTCTATTTACAGCAGCCAAATGAGATTCTTTTGGATTTGCTTGAAATCTCGCATAGAGACAAGTGGCAAACATGATATCTGCTCTACTTGCAGTTAGGTATAGAAGTGATCCGATCATACCTCTATAGCTAGTAACATCAACTGATTTCCCTGAGGGATCAGGATCAAGTTTCGTGCTAGGAGAGATAGGAGTTTTCATAGTGGTGAAATTTTGAGGTTTGAATTTCTTTAACATGTCAGAAACATACTTGGCTTGATTCATGAAAATGCCAGAGGTAGTTTGTTTGACTTGGAGTCCTAAGAAGAACGTTAATTTTCCCAACATGCTCATTTCAAATTCTTTTTCCATCAGTTTTGAAAATAGCTCAACTTCTAACTGATGAGTAGAGCCAACTATGATGTCATCCACATATATTTGTACTATGGTTAACATAACTTTGCCTCTTTTGATGAATAACGTCGTATCAATCTTACCTTTCTCATAAGAATGACTGATCAGATATATTGATAATTGTTCGTATTAGGCTCTTGGTGCTTGCTTTAATCCGTATAGAGCTTTATCTAGAAGATAGACATATTCTGGGTGTCTAGCATCTTCAAATCCAGGAGGTTGTTCAACATACACTACTTCTTTGATATTTCCATTCAGAAATGGACACTTAACATCCATCTGATATACCTTAAAGTTTTTGTATGCTGAGAAAGCTAGAAAAAGTCTTATAGCTTCAAGTCTTGCAACAGGGGCAAATGTCTCATCGTTGTGTATCCCTTCTTCTTGACAATACCCCTTAGCCACCAATGTTGCCTTGTTTCTGATCACAATACCATCTTCGTCCTTCTTGTTCCTGAATACCCACTTAGTACCTATAGCAATTTTGTCTTTAGGCAGAGGTAATAAGTTTCATACTTTGTTTCTGTCAAATTGAAGCAGTTCTTTTTGCATAGTTTCCACCGAGCTTGGTTCTTGTAAAGCTTTATGAACCTTCTTTGGCTCAATCACGCTTAGAAATTTTACAAAGAAGGCTTCATTGGCAGTTGCAGATCTAGTTTTAATTCCTTTAGATGGACTTCGAATAGTTAAATCTGGAGTGTGAGACTTTGACCATCTTTTCATATTTGTTTGAGGTATCTGTTGAACTTGAACTTCTGTATCCGAAGATTGATCTGGTATTGGAATAGGTTCTGGATCTGGTGAAGCACCTAAAATCTCCCCCTTAAATGAAGGCACAAAGGGTATCTCTGGACATTCAGTTGATGATACTAGAGGTGCAGAAGTTACCGATGGACTCTCATTTGATGATACAGGACCCGAGAGAGTGATTCCAGAAGCTCAAAGTATGTCAGGAATATGCACGGGAGGGTTATTAGGTATTTGCTCTGAAGATATTTCTTCGCCCAGAAAATCATCAAATAGAGCATCAATCTCGGATTCTCTGGAACCTGAAAGATAATCAGAGGTAACAGTCGTAAGTTTGAGTTGTGAATTGCAATATTCAGAAGTCAATTCAGTTTGATCATCAAAATCAATGTTTATGCTTTCCATGACAATCTTGGTTCGTAAATTAAAAACTCTTAAAGCTCTTGAATTTAACGAGTATCCTAAGAATTTGTCTTCATCAGATTTCTTCTTAAACTTGTCAAGTTTTTCTCTATCATGCAGAATAAAACACCTGCAACAAAAATTATGGAAACTTTTGACAGAGGCTTTTCTCTTATTTATTAGCTCATAAGAGGTTTTGAGGTGCCTCTTGACTATGAAATCGATTATGAGTGAAACATGTTGTAGCTACAGCTTCTGCCCAAAAATGGATATGAAGTCCAGAAGCTGCAAGCATTGTTCTTACTGCTTCCACTAATGTTCTATTGCATCTTTCTACTACATCGTTTTGCTGAGGAGTGCGTACAGCAGAGAAGTTTTGGGTAATTCCATTTGCGACAAAGTATTCTTCAAACTTGGCATTCTTGAATTCAGTACCATTATCACTTGGCAGCTACTGTATTGTCTGATGTAGAAGAACTTGTATTCTAGTCATCATATTCTTTAATACGATTGGCACTTCTGATTTTTGACGCACAAAAGCAAGCCATGTATACCTGGAAAATTCATCTATTAGCACCAAGATATATTTTTTGCCAGACAAGCTCTGAATTGCAATCTGACCACAGAGGTCAACATGTAACAATTGCAGAGGTCTAGTACACGAATGGTCACTTTTGGTTTTATGAGACGCTCTTTTTATTTCGCCCATTTCATATGCAGGGCAGAGGTGATTCTTCTGGAAGTGCACCTCTGGGAGGCCCATTACCAGATTATGTTTTAACAGCATCTCAAGATTCTCAAAGTTCAAGTGAGACATTTTATGATGCCATAACCGAGCAACTTCACTCTTTTTGGAGATTAGACAGAGAGTTTCCTTACCATCCTTGGATGTAAAATTCATCATGTATAGATTACCTTTTCTGTCAGCCCTCCATAGTTCTTCACCTGCCTTAGAGAATAAGTAACAGCGTTTTTCATCAAATACAACTAGTATCTTAGAATCACATAGTTGACTTACACTTAACAGGTTATGTTTCAAGCCAGAAACATGAGCTACTTTGGATAAGGTAATATTACCTTCTTGTAGAGTATCGTAGTCTTTTATTTCACCCTTACCATTATCACCAAACGTTACTGCTCCTCCACTTTTATCTTAGAATTTGGAGAGTAAGTTTTTCGTTCCAGTCATGTGCCTCGAGCATCCAGAGTCAAGACACCAGATATGCATACGTTGTTTCTACAATCAGAATCAGAGGGATTTAGGTACCCATTTCATATGGGTCCTTTAATGTTAGGTTTGAATGGCTGATCCTGTTTAACATAAGCTTGATTAGACTTTGCATAATTTATCGGTTTGCTCTTTTTATTTTCGTCGTTTCTTTTGGTTTGATACCTGAAGTTGGAATACTTTTGATGTTTAGAGAAGTAATTAGAGGGCCTTGAGAAAAATTGCTTAAGTTTTAAGAACAAGGAGAAACATTCAGAATCCTGAAACATAAAAGATTGCTTGAAATTTTCATTACTAGAATGATAATTATAATTTTTCTTATTTCTGTCTATTCTAGCATCAGCAGTTCTATCGTACTTCTTATCTAGGCTAGACTTATGCTTAGAAGTAAATGTGTTCTTCTGTGGAGGCATCCTCTGATGAGACTTCTCAGGAACCTTGGATTTTACTAAAACGGGAGTAGAAGAATTAGATTTCCATTTTCCTTTTTGTTCATAAGTAAACTTCTCTGAGATTGTTGCTGAGTATTGGCTTTCTTTTTGAGACCCTCCTCCTTTTCGAGTTCAAGACAAGTTTTAGCTTTAAGACACATCCCAAGAAAGTCTGGGTGAATAGAAACCGCCTTTCTCTGTCCTTTTGGAGGAACTGAGAGTATTGGTTTTCCACTCGAATGTTTTTCAACATTAGGGCCAGAGGCTCTGATTTCCAGAGTTTCATTAGTGTATAAGAAAGGAGCATCCTCATTTTTAATTACCTCTGGAGCCTTTGTGTATTCTTGTGGCAAACGATTTTCAAATGTTGAAATATATTTCTCTGAATTGTGAAAGAAATCATCATCATCTTGATCATCAGTTTCCCACGGATAAGTAATGAACTCCAAATTGTCTTGGGTTTCGGAAAGATTTAAGTCAACAAAAGAACAAGGAAAGATCTCTAGATGATTTTCAATAGAGTTCTGATCAACCATATGTTCAAGTTTAAAGCACTCATCCAGAGTTGAGAGAATTTCGTTTTGAAAAGTAAGTCTTAGCTCCTCTTCTGCTTGTATAGGTATAAATTCATCAGCTTCTAGATTCAAAGTTATATGAGTAATCGACCCAAACTTGAAAATATCACTCTTCTTTTGGACTAAATTTGGATCAACATGAGTTATTTTTTCAGAAGAGTACTTCACATTTTTGTACTTGAGTTTTCTCACACGATGACCATTTTCATATCTTGATTTTTTGAAAACAGATTGCTCATATAAGATCGGAAAAACAGACTTTTGTTCTTTTCCTAAACAGAATACAGATTCCAGAGTAAACCGCTTTTTACACGTGTAGGGATCCAATTCTTTAAAACCAAGTCCGGTTTTCCTTACTTGTGTATTTATTTTATCATGCACTTTCTGAGCATCCAGATATTTTTTTGATCTGTAATTCTTTGTTTTGAAGTTCAGTGTGCAAAAATTCTCTTTCCTTTAGAAAATAATTTTTGAGTGCTACAAAATTCAATCTGTCACTCTCTTTAGCTTTAATCTCTTTGTCTTTACCTTCCAGAAGTTTAATGAAGGTCTTTTTCTCCTCTTTGAGGTTGGCTTCTGTATTTTTCAAAAGTTTGGATGTCTTTTCACTTTCAACAGATATTTCCATCTTTCCTTCAGTTAAAATATCCATGTCTCTTTTATAAATATCTCTTTCTCTTTGAACTGTAGAAAGAGTTCGTTCAAGAGTTTTCCTCAATTTCTTTTCTATAATAAGCTTCTGCTTAAGATTTTCAAAATTATTTGTTAAAATCATGATGGTGTTTTCAAGGTCAGAGGATTCAAAGTTATACGAGTAATCGACCCAAACTTGAAAATATCACTCTTCTTTTGGACTAAATTTAGATCAACGTGAGTTGTTTTTTCAAAAGAGTACTTGACATTTTTGTACTTGAGTTTTCTCACACGATGACTATTTTCATATCTTGATTTTTTTAAAACAGATTGCTCATATAAGATCAGAAAAACAGACTTTTGTTCTTTTCCTAAACAGAATACAGATTCCAGAGTAAACCCCTTTTTACACGTGTAGGGATCCAAATTTTCAAAACCAAGTTCGGTTTTCCTTACCTGTGTATTTATTTTATCATGCACTTTCTGAGCATCCAGATATTTTAGATCTGTAATTCTTTGTTTTGAAGTTCAGTGTGCAAAAATTCTCTTTCCTTTAGAAAATAATTTTTGAGTGCTACAGAATTCAATCTGTCCCTCTCTTTAGCTTTAACCTCTTTGTCTTTACCTTCCAGAAGTTTAATGAAGGTCTTTTTCTCCTCTTTGAGGTTGGCTTCTGTATTTTTCAAAATTTTGGATGTCTTTTCACTTTCAACAGATATTTCCATCTTTCCTTCAGTTAAAATATCCATGTCTCTTTTATAAATATCTCTTTCTCTTTGAACCGTAGAAAGAGTTCGTTCAAGAGTTTTCCTCAATTTCTTTTCTATAATAAGCTTCTGCTTAAGATTTTCAAAATTATTTGTTAAAATCATGATGGTGTTTTCAAGGTCAGAGGATTCAAAGTTATACGAGTAATCGACCCAAACTTGAAAATATCACTCTTCTTTTGGACTAAATTTAGATCAACGTGAGTTGTTTTTTCACAAGAGTACTTGACATTTTTGTACTTGAGTTTTCTCACACGATGACTATTTTCATATCTTGATTTATTGAAAACAGATTGCTCATATAAGATCGGAAAAACAGGCTTTTGTTCTTTTCCTAAACAGAATACAGATTCCAAAGTAGACCGCTTTTTACACGTGTAGGGATCCAAATCTTCAAAACCAAGTCCGGTTTTCCTTACGTGTGTATTTATTTTATCATGCACTTTCTGAGCATCCAGATATTTTTGATCTGTAGTTCTTTCTTTTGAAGTTCAATGTGCAAAAATTCTCTTTCCTTTAGAAAATAATTTTTGAGTGCTACAGAATTCAATCTGTCACTCTCTTTAGCTTTAATCTCTTTGTCTTTACCTTCCAGAAGTTTAATGAAGTTCTTTTTCTCTTCTTTGAGGTTGGCTTCTGTATATTTCAAAAGTTTGGATATCTTTTCACTTTCAACAGATATTTCCATCTTTTCTTCAGTTAAAATATTCATGTCACTTTTATAAATATCTCTTTCTCTTTGAACTGTAGAAAGATCTCGTTCAAGAGTTTTCCTCAATTTCTTTTCTATAATAAGCTTCTGCTTAAGATTTTCAAAATTATTTGTTAAAATCATGATGGTGTTTTCAAGGTCAGAGGATTCAGATAGAGTACAAACCGGAGTTTCAGAAGGCTGATCTTCTGATTCATCTGCCTTAGCCATTCCACAGAACATGGCTTCATCTCCACTTGACTCATCATCCAGCCAGTTTTCCTTTTCTGCATAATGAGCTCTTTCGACAACGTTGTACTTGTATTTGTTTTTGTAGTATGGCTTGTCTTTTTCAAGAGCACCTCTGCAGTCTTTGGAATAGTGACCTGTCTTTCCGCACCTGTAACACACATCCTTTTTCTTCTTCATCTCTTCCTCTTTCTTCCATGCTTCTGATTTTTCGGCTTTCTGGATCTCTTGCCTTGGAGCATAAGTTGGAGTGGGGCGATCAAATCTTTTGTTCCCTTGAAAAGATCTATTACCAAACTTTTTGGTAAATTGTTTGTTAATAAGCACTAACTATTCAGCAAAAGATTTGATGTCATCATCAGAATCAGAAGCACCTTCTAGACCTGATTCTGAGATGAATGCCTGCTCTTCCTTTTCCTCTCACTCTCTTTACTCCTTCTGCCTGACCCTCTGGATTCAGAGATTAGGGCCAGAGGTCCACCAATTGAAGTTTTCTTCTGAACAACTTTCTTTTCATAAGCCTGAAGAGTGCCAAAAACATCGTGTAGAAACCACATTTCTAAGTCTTGGTTAGCTTCAAGAGACATAGAGAGATTAGACCATTCTGGAATTAATCGTTTAAGAAATAGAACATTGTTGTCTTCCTTGGATCTTACTATATCACATCTCTTTAAATGTATGAAAGGTCTGCTCCAGAGTCTCTTCTGGAATAGCTTGAAAACTATAATATTCATTCAGAGCTTGAGCTCTTCTGTTCTTCTTCATCTTTGCTCCTCCTTCGAGAAGATTTTCAAGCTGATCCCATAACTCTTTTGTAGTTTCGCATGTATCCAGAGATTGAAAAATGTCATTTGGAATAGCCATAATTAAAAGACTCTTCGCCTTTTTGGCTATTTCCACTTTTGCCTTTTCTTCATCAGACCAATTTCCTCTATGCTTTGGAACTGGTCGAGCAGGAATTTCATCAGTAGTAGCAGTAGCAGGAATCCTTGGAATAGTGGTCATTGGTATAAATGGACCATACAAAACAGTAGTAGGATAGAGTTCAACATCTAATCCTTCATAGAAATTGATCATTCGGATCTTCCATTGAGGATATTCATCACGGATTAGAGTTGGAGGTTTGGTCAAGGATCCGAACGCGTATATGGCGTTCATGTTTTGATTTGCCATTTTTCAGAAAATAGAGATTAAAAGAATAGCAGGTAATGCTGTTGAAATTTAGATCAAATAAATTTCAAGTGAGTTGAAACGAGACGATATTCTTACTGAACTTCAAATTTAAACCAAAATTACCACTGATTTACAGAGAATTTTATGAAATTACCAACATCTCGAAAAACAGGGTAGAAGTGAGACCCGTACTTTAAAATTGAAATAATTTGCAAGTAGAATAGGGATTTCTCCAAACTGGAAGAGATTTAATAACCAATAGATTGATTATCAGGCTCTGATACCAATTGTTGGAACCAAGATACCTTTCTAATAACAAATCAACATATCGTATAACAAAATATGAGCGGAAGCAATGTCGATCTATGATTGATACTGAACAATAATGATAAGCAGTAAAAACAGACTTGAAGAACAATTAGGAAATCGTATTAATGACCTTGAACTTGATTACAAAACGTATGAATGAACAGCGTAATTTCTCTCCAAGATCGTCAACTATTACAGTGAAGAATGAATCTATTTATATTATTACAAAGTAAAATTCAACGATCTGGCCTATCAGGAATTGACACGTCAGCTATACTAGTTAACAGAATCTGTTACGTATAGAGACGCACAGAAAGTGTGATCGCCACGTCATCACAAGCGCGTATGAGAAACGGTTAGAGTCCAGAGGTTCTTCAAGTCTCTGCGCATCTCTGAGATGACTTAAGTCAGAAGATGCGCTTCTGACTTAACTTCTGATCTTCGATACTTCTGATATTCTGGTTCATACTTCACACAGAATGAAGTCTAACAACATAAGACATTGTTGTCTTCCTGTGATCTGATTATGTCACACCTCTTACACATATTAATCAGAGTGTTGAATATATGTTATTTTTGTTCAAGGGTCTCTTCTGGTAGAGCTTGAAAGCCATCATATTCATTTAGAGCTTGTGCTCTTCTGCTCTTTCTCATTTTGGCTCCACCTTCCAATTGATTCGCCAATAGAGCCCATAGATCTATCGCAGTTTCACATGAGTCCAATGACTAGAAAATGTGATTTGGAATTTCCATGATGAGGAGCCTCATAGCTTTGAGGTCAATTTCGACCTTTCTTTTGTCCTCATCATTCCAGTTCTTCCTTTCCTTAGGAATTTGTTGGGCAGGTATTTCTGCAATGTTAACAGTCGCTGGAATTTTTGGAATAACGGAGGTCCGAACATATGGCCCGTTCAGTACTGAGGAATAAAGATCCAGATCCAAACGTTCGCAGAAATTAATCATACGAATCTTCCATTGGGGTATTCATCCCTCAACAGAGTAGGGGGTTTTGTCAAGGATCATGAACTATACATAGCGTTCCAGTTTGGGTTTGCCATTTTTTCATAGAAAAACAGGGATTAATAAATCTAGATGAAGAGTTGAAAGAAATTGAAGATGTAGAAATGAAATTGAACAGTCGAATATCGAAATAGTTGAGAGTATTTCATGATTCTCAGATCAAATTGCAAAGTACCACTAATTTGAAGAAATTTGTGATTGAACAACGAAAACTTCGTAAAACAGGGTATGAATTGAAAACATCAATTAAAATCGAGAAATTCTAGTTGAGTGGGGATTTCTCCATACTGGATAAGATCGACTAATCAATAGATTGATTATTCAGCTCTGATACCAATTGTTTGAACCCAGATCCCGTTTTACACTCAATAAATGTTGATTACAGTAGATATAAAGAACAGTAAGTGGAAGCAGTTAAGTAATCAAAAAGTAAACTAGAATCGATTAATTGAAAGGATTTGAACAGATTCAAATAGCACAATAGATACTTGTATTTCACTCAAAGATCAATCGATTATAATATAGATCAATACAAAGATATCGCTCAAGCTCTCTCCTAATCGACCAAAACCTATTACAAGGAACACTCCACTACTTATACTAGAACAAATACAAAAGTCAAGGAGTTAGCCTATTACACGATGGCACGTAGGAAGAATCTCTAACAAAGTTTGTTAGATATTGTTTGACGGTTATGCCATGCCATTATTCACGTGCAATAAAGGTTCACTTGTATCCAGAGATAGCTCTGTTCTTGAGTGTCTTCTAGAGTGCTATCAGCTGATCTTCTGTAGTGTCTTCTCGACTAAATAATCTTCAGGAAAGTCTTCTTCATACTTTTACAGAAAATATAACTAACACTTGTACTGATAACCTTGAAGGAGGCAGCAACTCATAGCAAACACTATAGTGCAAGGGTTAGAAGACCTGTCAACTGATATGTAAACTCAAAATAATATCTCCAGACCATCAAATAACAAAAAAATCCAGAAATCCAGTCTTTTCAACAGTTGACTGATTATAAGCACTCAGAACTTTGACATATAATCAAATTTGCAGAACACTGATTGTACTCACTCCAGCTTCTGCTTGATCAGGACAGAAAAAGGATTGAAGACATTCAACGGTCTAGCATCTTGAGAAAACGTGTCGAACAATGATTGCAAGCACTCAATGCTCTAAGTGATTAGTTCAGAATACTGATTGTAGGCACTTTACGGTCTAGCCTCAAGAATAAATCTTCAGAGTAATGATTGCAGATACTCAAATGGCTAACCAATCAGAAAAAATCCCAGATTGAAACGCCCAGTATCTGGAAAACATGACAAAAAGGAGCTTTAAACAATTAACAGTTAAGTTGACTTTTCTTGACCATCATTGTGCGAAGATCTCCCTGCTGCGACTTAGCACGGGGGTTCCGTTACCCGGTTAGCGGGTGGGGTCAAAGGGAAACTCCCTTGTAGGGTCTGGGGCAGCGCCCTGAGAAGAAATTTTCATACAGGCTTCGTCGCAGATGTGAATAAACTTTGAATCTCCCTTGAACATGCAATGAAAAATCAATGCGAAAAATAATTGCATGTGCCTTATGTGAAGGAATAGTGCCATGAAAAGGAGTGAATAGTAACGCTCGCACAGCCTTTGTGCAAAGCCATGCGAAGTTCGCATAACACAGGGAGAAGATCATCTTCATGTGAAACTCAAGTGGTTTCGGATAAACTTATGCGAGGGTAATGAAGGCTTCGCAAACAAGCTTTGTGTTAGGACTAATATTATGTTGTGTCAAAATAAGGAAAGGATATGCTTAAATGTAAAAGAAAGTTTATAGTTTCTTACACTCTTTCCTTCCTTAATTAGTTCAGTCCTATCAATATAAATAGGAGTCTAGGGTTTATTGCCATATAGATGTCGATTACTAGAAAGCCTAAATACTGTCAAATCATATTGTAACCGTACAAGTGAGATATCCGACTACGATGCTTCTTTAAATCATTGTGTTCTCATCGCTTTATTCGTTATTATCATTGTGCTTGAATATTCTGGGATCAACAAGTGGTATCAGAGCCAATCGATCTGAGTTTTGGCTATTTTGTGAAATGTTCATTACAAACAGAAGGTAAAATCTTGATTTCCGTTTGTTTGAATTTTTCTCGACCCATACAGATTACGCTTCACCCAATAAATCTTCTTACAATTCCAGATCTGATTTTTCGTCTATCTTCTTTACCCGAAAAAACCTAATCCATTCTTTAAGCTTAAAATTTTTTCGATTCAAATTTCGATAAACTTGATTTTTATTCAAACTATTTAATCAGTTTTAATTAAAATTATTCTAGTTTATTTTAATTACTTTTGAAACTCTTTACATAAGAAAACTCAGGAACTAGTGACTCTTGCAGCTTTTCTTACTAAAGAATTCTTAAGTAAAAATCTTAAACTCTAGTAATTTTAATTTTTATTCTTGACTGAACAAATGAAAAACTCGAGAACTTAGCTATTTTTGTCCATAAAAAGACTTGTTCTTTTTAGTCAAGAACCATTTGTTCTTGTTTTCTGGTTTATCAGTTAAAGAAAATTCATATTAAATATCCTTGAATTTTTATCAAGTCCTTATCAATCGACAAAATTTATTATCGAGTCATCTGTAATCGATATAAATTTTTATCGATTCGATTTTTTGCCAAAGAATTTTTATCGAGTATCTGTCAATCGATAAACTTTAGTTATCGACTCAATTTATTCATAGTAAGTTTTATTGAGTCCCCTTCACCCGACAAAATTTTTTATCGAGCAAGATCACTTGTCAACCCAGTCTAACCCGATAAAAATTCTTGTCGGCCCTTCATCTATCGAGGAAAACTTCTGTTTTTTCAATGTAAACTCAGAAAATTACCAAAACTCACTGATCGAGATCATCCAGTCAAGTACAATGACTACCCGAGAAGCTATGGCCATTGGTTCTGACACCCAATTCTGTTCCCCGGAGAATACTAACAGTGGAAAGAGCGTTTCTTTGACTTTATTGAATGCAATGATTACGCCGATGAAATCATGAGATCAATCAATGACGGCCCTCCTCTAGTATTTTATCAAAATCTTCCAGCCAATCAAAATGCAGATCCTCCCCTCCTTGCTCGAAAAGGAATCAAGCCGAAGTCTGCCTATGATGACAACGAAAAGAGGATTATGAAAGGTGATCAACTTGCAAGATCATATCTTCTCATGAGCATCCCGAACGAGATTTATATGAGTATAGACAGCCACAAAAGAAATGCCAAAGCCATGTGGGAAGAAATAGAAAAATTCATGTTTGGCACAAAAATCGGGACCCAACTCAAAATTACAAATTGCATCTCGCAATATGAGGACTTTAAAGCCAAAGAAGGAGAAAATCTTACTGCCACCTACACCCGGTTTGTACACTTAGTAAATGAACTAAGTAAGAATGAGATTCGCAAGACAAAGATCGAGAACAACGTGAAGTTTGTAAGTAATTTGCTACCTGAATGGCGTCGATTTGCCAATCAAATCAAACACAGCAAATACCTCGCTGATCTCGATCTACATGAAGTCTATTAAACCCTCCTTCAAGATGAGGAAGAAGTGCTCGAATCTATGGAGGCCAACAACAAAATCAAGAATCCCATTGATCCCATAGCTCTAGTTGCAAAAGCTAGCTCTATCACTTCCCATAGCTCCCCTCAAGAGGTCATTTCCGAATTAGAAGATGAAGATTTTGGTTATGATCCAAACATTGCTCAATTCCAACAACAGTTGGTGTTCCTCACAAGAGACTTTCAACAAAAGTTTTCTCGTCGCTCCAACCCCAATCAACAACGTTATGCTTCATGTAACAAGAACTATGAGCGTAAGACACTTTTCGACTCAAAACCAAAAGAGCAACGTCCGCCAGTCAAACTGGAAGATAAATTCAAAAGTGAAAAGAGCTTATGCTACAACTGGGGAAAGTCCGGTCACTACGCTCGAGATTGCAAAAGCTAGTAGTCAAAGATTCTAATTACTTTACCTACAAACTAATGTTGGCTAAACAAAAGGAGGCTGGAAAAGTATTGTTGGCCGAAAATGAGGAATGGCTGAATCAAGGAAATGATGACGACGATCCGGAGAATGAACTTCAAGCCCACTTCAGTTTAATGGCTTACTCGAATAATTCAACTTCCAACGCTTCCGACTACACCCCCGAGGTAAGTCATTCGGACTATGATTAGTTTATGATTCAAATGAATGACATGATGATACAATTTCAAGAACTTCAATCTAAATTGAAAACCAAGAAACTCTTGGTTTCCAAATTAGAGGCTCATTTAGAAAATAATCATAATCAACTCTTACTTGCTACCGCCGAAATTGCCACTTTTCAAAACATAGTCAAAAATGCTCAAACTGAGAAAACCACCATTCAAAATGAGAACTTGGAACTAAAACAAAAACTCTCGGACCTCACAAAACATCTTGAGAAAACACAACAAGAGGCCGACAGTTTTTCTCAAAAATTTGAGTTTTCCACTATCCAAAGAAACGATGTCTTAGAAAAACTAAAAACCTTTGAAGTTAAGTTTTATAAAACTGGTCAAACGGAACACACTATTCATCTAAATGCTCCAAAAGATTTAGGTTTTAAAGCCGGATTGGGATCAAATAATCCCAAGTTGTTAGAAAAAGCCATCTACAACACACCGACATTATATAAATTTGAATATCTTGTCCTTGGCCCGGAATATAATATTCAATTTATCAAGTCTAACCCCAAAGTCGAGAGAAGAGATGATTGGATTAGGAAGAATAAAAACTTTCCTCAAATCCTTTTTGCTATCCAACGCATGTAGAACAAGAATCCTCTAAAGACACTCTTTCTAACGATTACTTTCCATCCTATACCGACGAAGAACTTCAATCGGAACCTCCAAAACATAAACCTTATATTCCCACCTTATTTTTAGAAAAGAAAATAACTCAATTAGAAAAGGTGTTGGAAAGTGAACGTTCTTCTTCGGAGAAGGAAAAAGAAACATTGAGTTCAAAAGTCCAAATACTTGAAAGAAGAGTCATGCAAAATGAACTTGATAAAATTTCCAAGGCTTCTACATGCAAAGCTTTTGTTAGCTCATATTTAGATGATCAAGTCAAAACCATTCCAAATCACTCTCTCACATCTGATGATGACTTAGACTCTCTTGAGGAAATGCCTCGTTTTGAAGAGTACATTGATTCCTCATCAAACCTTAAACCCACGGAACAGTTAGATGACATAAATTCCGACTTTGATTTCAATCCAATTCTTCCAAGTCATAAGGAATATTTAGATAAAGGGAAGAAACCAATGGAATCTGCTTTCACTCAAGAAGTTAAGAATGAGTGCTCTACAAGCAATTTGTTTTCTAACCAAAAGGATCAAACTCACTTTTCCAAACTCATCAATTCTCATTATGTGAAAAATGCTAACCGTGGATTTATTCATGTTTCAGCTTTTCGAACTTCAGAATCAAAGCAAGTTTGGGTCGAAAAAGGCAAAAGTGTTTCGAAGTCATCCTCCCGCAAACACGACAACTCCTATTATTCAAAATTTCCTAATGTTAAAAGAACCAATTGCAATTTTCAAATTCCTTGCACTATTCGTTCTGTTAAACATTTAATTCATTTTTCTCGAAATAAAATTTGTTGCTCGAATCGCGGTTTGAATGACTTTATGCAATTGAATTCTTTCTCTTATGATCATGGTTGCTTTCCTAACATGCATTCTTCTTACAACTCTCATCATGTCAATCATTTCCATGCACATCCTGTTTATAAACGGGTTCCAAAAAAGCAAATGGTTGTCATTGCTAACTTCAACCGAAAGTATATGGGTGATCAGTCAACTAACCCCAATGGACCCATTTACAAATGGGTACCTAAATCTACTCGATTCTGTGCAGGTCAGTCATGTGTGGTATTTAGATTATGGATGCTCCAAACACATGACTGGACAAAAGGAGCTACTTGCCAACTATAAAGAGAAAAAGGACGGTTATGTCAAGTTTGGCAACAATCACTTAGCACCAATCCAAGGATATGGAGACATTATTCAAAACAACATCACAATTTCTGACGTCTCCTATGTTCAAGGCCTAAACCATAATTTGCTAAGCATTGGCAAATTCTGTGACAAACAACTGGAAGTCAACTTCCGACCCGAACGATGTTGTGTACGTACCTTTGAAAGAAAGGAATTACTAGCCGGCACTCGCAACTCTAACCTTTACACTATCGATCTTTCTCAAGTTCAAGCACCCAAGGATGTATGTCTTCTTTCGAAAGTGGATAACACAAAGAACTGGCTTTGGCATACACGTCTCTCCCATCTGAACTTCAAGAATATCAATCGACTCTCGATTGGGGGATTAGTCACGGGATTGCCAAAGATCAAATTTGACAAACCACACTTATGCGATGCATGTGAAAAGGAAAAGATGAAGAAGGTCTCCCACAAACCAAAAGTTGAACACAGCACCTCACGACCCCTCCAACTCACTCATATGGATTTGTGCGGACCTATGCGGACACAAAGCATACATGGTAAGAAGTATGTCCTAGTCATGGTGGATGACTTCTCTCATTTCACTTGGGTAAAATTTCTACGAACAAAGGATGAAGCCCCTGAAATGATCATAAATTTCTTGAAAGCCATTCAAGTTAAATTGGAGCTTACTGCACAAACCATTCTGACTGATAATGGAACCAAATTCAAGAACCATGCTCTTGACAATTTCCTCGAATCGGTTGGAATTACTCACACGTTTTCAGCGGCTCGTACACCTCAACAAAATGGTGTGGTTGAACGACGTAATCGAACATTGGTTGAAGCTGCCCGGACTATGTTTGCATATTCCAAACTTCCACTATATCTTTGGGCTGAAGCAATTAATACGACTTGCTATACTCAAAATCGCTCCATCATCAACCAGCGTTTCAACAAAACTCCATACGAGTTAGTCTTCAATCGTATTCCATCCATCAATCATTTTCATACCTTTGGAAAGCGTTGCTTCATCATGAATGAGAAAGAAGATCGTGAGAAACTCAAACCAAAATCCGATGAAGCATATTTTCTTGGTTACTCTCCAAATGCTGCCGCTTATCGCGTTTACATGAAACAAGCCAGATGTGTCACAGAAAGTGTCAACGTCAAGTTTGATACTAAGGTCGAAATGGCTCTTGTACATGACAGTTCAGGACCCGCACTTACCGGTGTATTAGCTTCCGGACAACTTAGTTCGGAACCTGTTCCAAATCCGCCTCATCCAAATCAAACCTCCACGCCCAAAACTGCCTTCTCCGATTTGGATGTCTTGTTCGAACATTTTTACTCAGATTACTTTGGCTCTTCTGTTGTACTTCCAAAGACTCCATCACCCCCCGCGTTGGAGGTTCGAGACAACTAATCTTACTGGACCGCCAGTATCTACAGAAATCGTCTCAACTGCTGCAACTCCAAGCACATCCTCGCACGATGCTCAAACTCCTCCCTCAAACACAATCAACTCGGAATCAACACCTCAAGCCATCCCCACAAATAATGTATCGACCGACCAAATTCATGGTACTACCCCGACTTCACCAACGAGACCGGAACCGACATCCTCTCCCCCTCCTACCCACTCTTCACCATTAGATGTTTCTAGTTCCTCTCGACCTTCTAGAGTGTCCCCATCTCTTGAATTCGTTCAAGATCTTCTTCTTGGCACATATGTAGACGATAACCCTGATCAGAATGCTCTACAACCGCTTCCGCACACCAACAAATGGGTCTGTTCACACCCACCCGATCTGATAACTGGAGATCCGACAAAATCGGTCACAACAAGATCAGCCTCAGCCAACGATTGCATGTTCTCTTCTTTTCTCATCAAAATCGAGCCCACCACCATTGACGAAGCCCTGTCTAATCCTGACTGGATTGTGGCCATGCAAGAAGAACTCAATCAGTTTGAAAGCTTGAAAGTATGGCGTCTTGTTCCCCGTCCGCGAAACAAAACCATAATCGGCACCAAATGGATCTTCAAGAACAAACAAGATGAAGATGGGATTGTCATACGCAACAAAGCCCGACTTGTCGTAAAAGGATACCGTCAGCAAGAAGGGATTGACTATGACGAGACATTTGCACCTGTCGCTCGCATTGAAGCTATTCGCATGTTACTAGCATATGCGGCACACAAAAACTTCGTGGTTTTCCAAATGGATGTAAAAACTGCCTTCCTCAATGGCATTCTCCGTAAAGAAGCTTATGTCTCTCAACCCGATGGGTTTGTCGATCCTTCCAAACCAAATCACGTATATATCCTTGACAAGGCACTCTACGGCTTAAAGCAAGCCCCACGCGCATTGTATGATAGCCGTTCCAATTATTTGGTAAAGAACGGGTACTCCAAAGGTAAGATCGATCAAACCTTGTTCATTAAGAAAGAAGATGGTCATATTATGCTTATACAGATTTATGTGGACGACATCGTTTTCGGTTTGACTAACCAGAATCAATGTAAGGCCTTCTCCGAACTCATGATTGCTAAGTTCAATATGAGTATGATAGGAGTCATGAATTTTTTTCTAGGACTTCATGTCAAAAAAAATTAAACTGGCGTATTCATCAACCAGTCCAAATACATCTCGGATATGTTACATAAATATAACATGACGACTTGTACTCCGATTGGGACTCCTATGTCTCCTGGTTCTAAACTTCACGTTGATCCTTTGGGAAAAGCGGTAGATTCCAAAGTCTATCGGGGAATGGTCGGTTCCTTAATGTAACTCACGGCTAGTTGACCGGACACTATGTTTGCCACATGCTTATGCGCTAGATATCAAGCATCTCCCAAAGAGTCTCACCTTAGTGTCGTTAAACGAATTTTTCGCTATTTAAAACGTACTACTAATCTTGGCCTATGGTATCCTAAGGATACGGGTTTTGAGTTAACTGCTTTTTCATATACTGATCACGCCGGATGCATTCTTGATCGAAAGAGCACAACGGGCCACATTCAGTTCTTGAGAGACAAATTGGTAAGTTGGTCCTCAAAGAAGCAAACGTGTGTTTCCACATCCAATGCGGAAGCCGAATACATTGTTGCCGCCAACTGTTGCTCACAAGTCATATGGATGCGCACCCAACTCATGGATTACGGCTTTTGGCTGGACAAAATTCCAATCTATTGTGATTCCAAAAGCCCAATCGCCATCTCAAGCAATCTTGTCTAACACATGGAAACTAAACATATCGACGTTCGGTATCATTTCATAAAAGACCATGTCAAAAGAGGTACGATTGAATTATAATTTGTCAATACAGAACTACAGCTTGCCGACCTGTTTACTAAGGCCTTGGATGAGAAACGCTTCCAGTTCCTAGTGTCCAAGTTGGGTTTGCTGAATCTTAAAACCTGATTTCCTAATCAGTTTTTTCAAAATACATAAAACGTCCATCCAAGTTTTTATACACATTCACCTTATTTTAAACGTGAATCTGCATCACTCTTGGTTTCTCGTTTTTTTGGATTTTGAATTTTTTTTACAATTCTGTATTTTCAATCTATTTCCTTCTTCTCTGTTATTTTCGTCATGTGTCTAAACCTTTCAGCTTTCAAGGGGGAGAGGCAAGGTAACTTTTTCTTTACTCATGATTGTAGGGGGAGCATAGTTTAATTTGTGTTTACCTTAAGCATTTTTTAAGGGCGAGCATTTAATTTTTTTTATTATTATTTATTTATTTTTTATTTTTTTAAAATCGGATCAAGGTTCTTGGCCCCTATAGGCCCAATCAATTTTTTTATCGACCATACCTGGCCCGACAAAAACCTCACTTCACATCTTGCTGATGTCATCATCCACAGAGGCCCGATGAGAGTATGCCACATGCCATTACCCGATGACCCACTATTTAAACATCGGGCCCCATCTCTTTCAATCAGTTCCTTTTCCAACAAGTTTGAATTTCCCTCTCTCTGTCTAAACCCTTCACGAGTTCATCAGCCTTCGGGAAGTTTTTCTCAGATCTTTGAGTATTTCAATTCTAAAACCATCATCAGGTTCGCAATCTCTAAATCTACAACTTTAATTCATGGATTGTTAACTTTTAACCTTTGCATGTTTGAGATTTTGTCATTCAAACTGTTCGGTTTCCCAAACCCTAGGTTTCCGAGTTTCTGGTGGTTTCTGTCAAACTTAGGCCTTTTATGTTTACATTTGGTATTAGTTAATGATTTAGATGGGTTCGTCGTCACTCCTCGCATCTAGAATTAGGATTTTTCCTTAGCTTTTAGACCTATTTTGCATCTCTTAGAATATTTTCATTGCTATCACTTGAGTTTTTATTGACTCCTTAAGACCCGACTTAAGTTTCGAGTCTCAACGGATCGATAAGATCATCATCAAAATGTCCAAATGTTTTTATCGATTCTCTAAGACCCGACTTCAATTTTTGTCGTGTCTCAAAGGATCGATACGATCATCTTAGAAAATGTCCAAGCGTTTTTTCTCGATTCCGTTAGACCCGCCTTAATTTTTGTCGAGTCTAAAAGAATCGATAAGACCAGTGTCTAAAAAGACCAAGTGTTTTTCTCGATTATACAAGCCTCGATAATTTAGATTATCGACTCCCCAAGACCCGATATTATCCTTGTCGACTCTCACAGGTTTGTTCTTTAACTTTTTACTAAGTCTTTATGTCGGCCCATCTTGACCCGATAAACTGTTTTTATCGCGTCCCTTGCCATCGATAATCATCTTTTACACCACCAAGTTGTTTTATGTCGACCCTATTGTACTCGATATACTTGTATATCGACCCTACTAGGCTCGATTTCCTTAATTGCACAAAGGACTCGACAGGACTCGACATTCAGACTTAGATTCTTTTAACCTATGATTATCAATTGAGCTGACTTCTCCTATGGTTTGCTAATTGTTTTCTTTCAGTTCAAATGGCGAAAATCAACGACCCAAATCTTTCCGATGATGAACATCCCATGCCCTCTGAAAGATCAATAGAACCTAGTATTAATGCAGTTAACTGCGACGAACTCTTGATGCCTAGAGCCGAACTTAGAAAACTCAAACCGAACAACTACACAACTACCGTCTCGATTTTAACATCACAATCGAACACCAAGTCATCCTCGACATCCTTCAACGCCACCCCCTTCGCTTTGCTTTTGCTCTAGATCATCGAGTTCCCCTATTTTATCTTCAGCAGTTCTCGTATACCTTGGCGTACCATCCTCATGAAGGCGACCATCACTTCACTGCCAAGATCGATGACTATGTCACCCGTCTGACACCTTCTAGGATTCGATGAATCCTCCGTTTGCCTGTCGCAACCGATGACCGACCATTTGATGCCCTCGTGACTGAAGAGGAACTCTGCAATGATATCTGGGCCCTAGGATATAACTCCCTCGAACCTCTACAAGTCCCAGACAGTTCAAAAGAATGTACCTGCCACAAATATGGTTCTCATTGTTCACCATCATCAATCACTATCTCACTAGCAAACACACCGGAATGGACAAAGCCAGTACTACGGCCTTACGGATGTTTCTTGGGATCGTGTTCAACCGTCATTACGATTATGCGATGCTCATTTGGACGAGCTTCGTTGAACTTGTTGAAGACAAATCCAACTTTCGCAATCGTGTTTTCGTACCCTTCCAACGGTTCCTTTAGCTATTCATTCATGCCATGATGACGTCCCGACCTGATATCCTTCGACGAACAGGATCCCCGTTGGGGCCAACCAACTTGTTGAAGTTCCTCAAACTTAATGACCGGCAGTTTGACTTCATCATGCCTATCCCTGAAGCCTTGCTTGCCTATGTTGATCAGAATGCACCGAGTGTTATAGCATATAGGGAGAGGAACGGCTTATTGGCTCAACCACCCCCGGTTGTCCCTGCCCAAGAGCCAAACCACGAGGAACATCATGAGCAAGGAGAGGGTCCTAGGATAGATGAGCAGTTTCAGGATCATGGGGATCCTGAACAGGGTGTTGAGCGAATTGTAAGGGGAAATGATGAGGGCGGTGCACCTGATCAGCTCATACAAACAACAACTGCCCCAGCTATCCCGCTTCTGCCACCTACTAACCCACGGGTTACCTCTTCTTCCCGACCTACTCCTCGCTTCAAAATGCTCGTCAGTCGTTCCCGCGTTCGCCCCCGACCTTCATCGTGTAATGAAGAGGAATCCGCTGATCAACCGCTTACATGTCGTCGACGAACCACAACCGTCGAAGAACATGCCATCCGCCGAATTGGCCATCAACCATCTCTATCCGATTCTACTTCTGACACTGATGAGCCAAATGAACACTTTGATTTTGAAACAGACCAGCTCTCTGGATCCATGTCCGACATATTCACCGAGCCTCACTTTGGAGAGATAAGGAGAGAGGAGGGAGATTCAGTTAAAAAGAAAATGTGAGCGTGAGTGATGGGAAGAGAAAAACTATTGTGAGCGCGATACCAGACACCCCCATCCACGTAACCGCGTCTGCTAGTACTACTCATTCGTTGGGTATGTCTAGTGGACAAGACGCTGTGAACCTAGCAGCGCACTTGCACGCCCCTCCTAGCCACTCTGAAAGCTCCCAACCGCCGATAGTTTCAAATATACTTGTGAGTTCAGCTCCTTATCTAGCTCCCCTCTATTCGGGAGGCACAGCCATTGAATCAAGAGGCAGTAGATCACCTGCTTCGACTTCAATTGAGTGCACTTCGAGCCTAGATCCAATTAGGGAACACGAGTCTTCACACACTGCGAGCCTACGTGGCCCAGTCGGAACTTCCATAGTGATGTCCCTTCCGAACATTCCACGAGGATTGGAAGGAAATCCTACCAGTGCCACATCATGCCATCACTGAACATAGGTCCTCCAGTTTACTCGACTGTGATATCAACAGGTAATCTATGTGATCCCGGTATTTCCCTTTCAGGTACCACTACTCCTCTGTTCACAATTCCTCCAGAGGCACAAGCTCTTATGGATGATCAATTTCAACGGGCTAAAGCGTCTTTGGATGCTCATGCGGCTCGCATGACTGCTGAACGACATGTTTTTGTTTAGGAAGTACTTGAAGCTTCACGCTCCCGACAGCCAGATCCGAATCAAGCCAGCTCTTCCCGACCAAGTAGTAGTCGTACTCCACCTCCGCAGCCTCAACATCCTGATCCGACCCAGATCCCCGAAATCAGCCTCCCTCACCACATAGATATGAATACAACAATGATGAACTCATGTCCATGTTGTATGCAAATCTTCTTGCCGAAGCTACTGCTCGAGGTCAACCTGAAGATTCTTTCATGGGTCTTCTAAGGCGCAATCTCGAAATTCCCATAGTCACTCGATATGAATTTGAACTCTTCAAAGCCGACATGGAACAGAAGTTATCTGATATGCATACGTCTCAGCAAAGGAATCATGATGAGTTTCTTGGCACTATCACCGCTCTTCGCACTTAACTTCAGGATTCTTGTAGACCAGCTGTTTCCGTTCCGGCCCCTCGTCATTATCAGGTCGATCCGGTCTCTGCTCCTAATCACCCTGAGGGGGAGACACGCCGAGTCTCAAGAACTCAGTCTCAACCATCTGCCCCAACGTCTACTGGTCCATCTGTGCCATCATCCCGCCAAAGACAGCGTCCTAGTATGACTCAAGAAGTTAATACCCCTACGGTTGAAAAGCCTGCGGTAGATATCAACTTTGAGAGCACGACTGAAGCTATTGAAACGGAGTCCAATGAAGAGATAGTAGATGTATAGAATCTAACGAACTCCGTGAAAAACTGGTTTAAAGATCCATATGAACCAGTTCTCCAAGAACAAGATTATCTGAATTTGAAGCATACGGAAAAGAATTATGTTTCGAGAGATACAAATGAACCGAAACTGCTACCTCATCAAATTCAGTGGCAAAGGATGCTAACGGAAAGCAAGTCAAAGTGGGTAAATCAGCAAATCCTTATCTTGAAGAAACCATGGAACAGATATTCAGAAAGAATGTGAAATCCGAAGACTTGGCGCACATTCACTTGGTAATGGAGATGGATCAAGCTCAAGTTAGAGAATATGTTCACATTCTGAAGATGAGAGCTCAAAAGTCATCCGAAGTGATTTCACGACACAAGATTATCGGAATTATGAGGATTGGTTCTGACAGAGTGTTCCAAATCGAGTATCCAACTTTCAAAGTTCGAAGAGAAGATGGAAAAGTATATACTTTCTCTGAAGCTGATTTTTCTAATCTTGACATTTTGGATTTTTAAACTTTGTATACCGAGTTAACATACAAGAAGAAAAGAAACGAGGAGGAACAAAGAGCTTTAAGAACGGTGGTGCGGCACATTCAAAAGGAATTCCGATTATAGTTACCTTCATGATCTGCAACGAGGCATTGAAAGTGAACAAAAGAAGATTCATATTGCCAAACCAAATCAAAGAATTCCTGATTTAGATAAACACAACGTTACAACCATACTCACACATCCAGCTCACGGAGTTGTATGGATGCATGTGAAAGGTGAGAAAAGGTTCCTGCGCTTTGATGAGGTTGCTGCTTATTCAGATGGAACGTTGTGGGGGATTCGCAATAGACGTGTTGCGGAAATTAGTGCTGATAAAAAGAGTACTACAAGGATGAGCTCAACTAGAAGAAATTCAATTTTGGATGCTATCAAGATCATTGACGAAAGGATAATATTTTGTCAGACTTTTAGAAGATTTGAAGGCATGTTCGAGCTAAAAAGATGAAGATACATTTTGCCACAAAGGGGAGATTGTTAGGACTAATATTGTGTTGTGTCAAAATAAGGAAAGGATATGCTTAAATGTAAAAGAAATTTTATAACTCCTTAAACTCTTTCTTTCCTTAATTAGTTCAGTCCTATCAATATAAATAGGAGTCTAGGGTTTATTGTCATATAGAAGTCGATTACTTGAAATCCTAAATACTGTCAAATCATATTGTAACCGTACAAGTGAGATATCCGACTACGAAGCTTCTTTAAATTATTGTGTTCTCATTTCTTTATTCGTTATTATCATTGTGCTTGAATATTCTGGGATATGTTGGTCCCAAAAAGGATCTACAAGAGTTAAATACTAAGTAAACAATTTGTAGAAGGGGGGGGGGGGTTGAATACAAACACACAAATTTTGGTTTTTAAATGAGTTTATTTCAAATAAACAAATTTACAGTTACAAGCGGATTTAGAACAAGTTAAGAATCTATTCTATTGTAACTAAGGAAACACACAGTTTGATGCACAAGAAGATGAAAGAAAGAAATGCAGAAGGTAGAGGCAAGAAGAAAAGTATGCATGAAGATGAAGAAGATATCTTCATCTATTTATACCCGCTTGCATTTAATGCAAGACAAAAGGTACATGCCACGTGTCAAGCTTGAATAGGAAGCTTGTCCTTGTAAATAAGACAGCCATGCTTTTGGCCGAATATGAACAGTACCGTATCAGATATGATGGGGACATAAGAGACAAGTCGTACGTCCTTTTCTGACATGGTTCTAGGTTTGACTTTTGTGCATCGAGGATAAGATCAAACTTTAATCTTGCAGAGGAAGCTTCATTTGATCCCTGACACTAAATGTTCAAGGATGAACTTCAGTGTTGCTGAGACTTCACAAGACTTCACACTTTGAGTAGATAATCGCTGCTATCGCTGAACCGCTTCAGGTCACTTAGCTGATTATCTCTTTCTTCAGCTTTGGTCTTCGACTGTTGCTGAATGGTCTTCTGGTGTGATAGCTGATCTTCAGGTCTTCAGAGATAAGCTTGTTGATCCTTGATCTTCAGCGATCGTCGATAGCAATCGACGTATGCTATTGCTGAATTTGAACAGAAGCTTATCTAAGGAATTTCACTAAGTATAGTAAAGGAATCATATTCAAATCACTGAGAGGAGTTATGATCAACAATCTCCCCCTATTTGATTATGATTAAGCAACATAGGAAAATTGCTTTTGAAAGATTAGTAGGGATTTATAAAATTTAAAATACATTTTCTAAGTACTAATCTGTAAAATCTTTTTCAGCTAAACTATTATCTGAATTGAGTTTCATTTATAAGGATATGAAATCACAATTTTTACAAGTAGAAGAGCTTAAAGTACATTCACTGATTGAACTTTCAGAGTGAAAGATCAGTGAGTAAAAGATAGTGTATCGAAAATAGAACTCTTATGTTCATTGTCCCTTTTACTATTTTCAGGGATCTTTTCAGTACTAGGGTGGAGTAAAGTACTTTTAATTTCATTAATTAGAATTTGAAGAATTACAGCGAAATGAAGTTACAATGATAAAGATAAAGTACTTGTACACTGAAGAAATATTACAAAGGAAATAGAAATCTATGACTAGTCAGAGATGTTCTCGTTTCTTCTTTGTAGCTCATTCTCATAAAGAGTCTTCTGTCTGTTCATCAGAGGAGTATCTGACCAGCAGCGCCAAAGCATGATCTTTATGAGAGAGGATGGTGCCCTGTGAATTTCTTTGTTTCTGAAAAGTCCTAAGAACCCTTCATTATCCAAGAATACCATACCAGGTTCAGGTAGAGTGATGATTTCGTCTTCTTGATATTTTCGGTCTTGAGGAAGAGAGGTGCGAAGCATTGATATATCAGGGAGCTCAAGATGACCAAGAATGCTTTGATAATCAAACTTAGTTTCATGCTCATTCTTCGAACTTGAGCCACCTTCAGCAACTGATCTTTTCTTCTTTGATGGTTCAGGGAGAGGGGGAACTTGTACATGTTGAGACATTCTTTGCAGCAACTGATTCAACTCATCTTCTACCACATTCTTGAACTTGGATTTGGAGCCCTGAATGGCATCTCTGATTTCGAGCCATTCAGTGTATCCATATAACCTTAAGAATTTTGCTTCTTCTCTCTCTGTTCTGGATGGTCTTGTCATTCTTACGTATACCTTTGGACCACCTCTGTTAGAGTGTCGCCCTTGGATAGTTACGTGAATGATTTTGTCATCAGATCTTCAAAAGTTCAGCATCTCTGTGCACCAATCCAGTTCTTTGTCTTTCTGAGTTGTGGCTTCAGTGGTTAGTGCAGTGAGAATCTTCTGTTGAGCGAGAATGGGATCTACATTCAGGTTTTCCTGTACAAGTTCTTTCTGAGCCAGAGCTGCAGCGAGCCGTTCACTCTTTTCTAATTGCTCTTTGGCTGCTTTGTCTCTTGCTGAGTCTTCCCTGAGAATCTTTCTTGCTAAAGCAAGATCATTCTCAGTTTGCTTTATTTCTTCGTCTCTGATCCTCTGAGCTATCAGAGCTTGTTCTCTCTCTTCCTTGGATAAGAAGTAAAATTCATCTACTATTCTGATTGGTACAGTGTTTATTGGGTCTTCTTGGGGCACCCTTATTCTTTTTGCTTCGAATTCCTTTAGGAATTTTATTCGCCTTTCTTCCTCTTCAGGCTCGCTTATTATCTGCTTCTGAATGCGACGCCGAGGGATGAGGCCTTCTTCTTCCTCAGAGTCAGTTTCTTCTATGTACATAAACTGCTCATTGGAAGAAGGTTCCTTCCTTGTGGATGAGTCCTTTGGGGGACGGGGATCACTGAGGGAAGGAGAGGAGGAAATAGTTTTGTCAGAGGGAATTTTAGTGGGTGAAGAGGAGTGTATGGGAGATTCAGAGAGAGGAGTAAAATAAGGGATAAGCTGAAGCGATACCTTATCAGCGGTCTCCCCCTCTGATATTGGGATGGTGGCCTCAAGATCGACCACTCTGGCTGAGGGTCCAGCTTCGTCCCCCAAGGGCTCTAGCTGAGATGTACTTGGTCTGGATAATCTGAAATGCTCCAGTGCAAAACCCAAGTCATCATCATCATCATCAACCTCATAGTGAGGGATGCGTTCCTCTTCTTCTTCATCATCCTCTTCCTCATCATCATCATCAACTCTTGCAGTTGAGGAAGGTTCTGGTCTTTGGATGTAGGGAGAGATCCTTTCATCTGGAAACCGACGATTATGCTCGCCGATAAGTTCGTCAGCGAACTCTTTGGCCACCTTCTCCCCCTCAATGTTATCATGGGGCAAGACGTGGACCATCAGAGTGCGAACATTTGTGTGCACGGCCTCCAGCATGGTCCGATCAGCAGCAGCAAAGGAAGGACCAGTCCCACTGAGCCTTGAGAGAGCCTGCAGAATGTCAGACTGAGTCTTTTGAATAGACTCGAGGACAGTGGCCTGAGCATCAACCTTCTACTCAATGTTGAGGAGGGATTGGTGGAGGTCCTTGTGATCGTCCTTCAGGTTCTGAACATCAGACACCAAATTGCTGACATTCGTCTTCACTCCTGGAGTGCCAGCGACCTGTCTGAAAATCAACTCTGCTGAAGTTTGCAGAGTGTCCAGCCTGGCCCTGGTCACAGCACACTCATTGACCAGATGATCAATGGCTGGGAAAGTGGGAGCAGGCAGGGACACAAGAGCCAATTCAGTGACTCTGGGAGGAAGCTTGGGAGCCAGGTTCTCCATCTTGACATCCCTGAGCTTTTTGGCACTGGGAGGGCGTTGAGGAGACTGCATCATCGGCTTCGAGGTGGTGGTGGTGGTGGTCGCTGTCGCTGAGCAGACAAGAGCAGTGGCAGCAGCTGATGACATTGACAAAGAGGCGAGAAAAGAATCCGGATCAGATGATGGATGTAAAATAAAACTATTTTCCATGAGAGTATCGTGAGGATTACTCTCAGGGACTACTTTTGCAGAGGCAGTGTCCTAAGGATCACTGACAGTGTCTTAGAGTATCTGAAAGAGATACTCTGAGGTCTTTTTAAATTGGCTTTCCAAAACTCAGATTGCCTAAACAATTTTGAGGTTTGGACCGCGTGCATTTCAGCATTATCAGAGATAGGGACAACTATCACAGAGTCATTTGCTGATGTGAGGACCAAAGAAGTAGAGATGGAAGAGGTAGAGAAGGCAGTGAAAGTAATACCTGATCCAGCTTCAGCAGAGCTGGCTATAACACCTTCAGAGACCTTAGTCACTGATGGTGGTGGTAGTGCTGATGAAGCTTCAACGGCAGCAGAAACCGTTGGAGTGGCTGTGGATGAGGGTGGTGATTGAAGTGCACCAGAATCAAAGAGGATGGTCTGTTGAGAGACCACCTTCTTGGGTTTCTTTGATGCGATGGTCGTTATATGACCATCAGCGGGGGATTTCCTCTTTGCAGCAGCAGTGCCTTGGGTACTCGCTGAGGGGAGGAGGACACTGAAAGAGGTGCTCCTATGATTTGGAGCATATAGGGAGTGAGAGGAGCATCACCTGGACGTTCTTCCAGGTCCAGTGATTTCTTCCCTACCATGGAGAAGGCGAAGTCACCAACCTTCGGGTAGCTTTCCCCGAAAGCTTCTTCAAGGATGATTGAGAAGAAACATGGGTAAGGGATAACGTGATGTCTGGTGGAGGCGTTGAGGCGGCTGCACATATCGCTGAAAATGTAATCAGCATAGTTCAGAGGGTGACCAGTGTAGAGAGAGAAGGCAAGATCCTGAAAATGCTTGCTCGCCTGATCGTGGGAGCCAACTTTTGACCCCAGGCACTGAATGACCTGGGTGAGAACATATTGCCAGCGAGCAGGGAGTCGCTTCTTCTCCAGCTTAGAACCCACCGTCTTCACTAAGGGGTTCTCCCACTTGTAGCCAATGGAGTCCAAGAAAGCATCAATCTGCTGCTTTGTTGGTTCAGCACCCCATTGTTCATTTTTCTTTCGCTGAGGGAGCCTGAGCGCCTTTCGTACAAACCCTGCTGTGAACGCGAAGTAACCAAGGTCAGGGATTGTGAAAGAGATAGCAGGGAGGACATTGCCCTTGTCTGTCTTCAGCGTAGTACATTGCGCCGTGTACCAGAGAGCCTGTAGATGAGACGCAATGCCCACTGGGTTGTGGACGAAAGCATACATCAGCGGGCATGCCTTTAGGAAGGTTGCAGCATCCTTAAACTGAGGGCGTTCAGAGGGAATGTCCACCAATGCAATGTAATTGCATGGCTTGAAGGTTGATTTCTCCATCTGAAAGTGACAAGTTGGTGCAGTGACCAACTGGTTAGCAGCAGTGGTTTCAGCAACGTTGGAAGCAGAGGCCATTTCTGTAGGAAAAATGGCAACACCGAAGAGATAAATCATGGTTTTAATACATGAATGTATAAACCAGAGGTTTGCTATTTAAAAGTACCAAATGTAAGATCAAAGAAACAAGTGTTTTGATGAACAAAATCAAAATGCTTGTTGGCAATTAAAAAAAATTTAAAGATAAATAAAATAGCATAAAACGTAAAAAAAAATTTGTTCTAGTAACAGGGTTTTGAAAGTGAAAAGCTTTTCAAAAACAAGATTTTATAGATTTTAAGAAAGAAAAGAGATTAGAAAAGAGATTAGAAAGGTGAAACGAGTTGTTTCCAGTTCTTGAGATAAGGTTTAGATCAAACCTTAACCGTGTGAAGAAGAAAAACGCACAAGTGCGTGTTCTTGGTGTTCTTGCAGAAAGCTTGAAGATTCAAAGTTTATCCTTTGCCTTTAGAGAAGTTATGAAAGCGGAAGGAATAAAGTGAGACAAAAGGAATGCTTAAATAGCAAGAGGAGAGAGAAAAAGAGAGGATAACTAAACGACGGTTTTAGCTTTTTGAAAAAGAAATGATGACCTGGCGCACGTTCCAAGAAAGGAGTTGAATGGAAACGTCGCGATCCGTCGTGTGTCAGAAAAAGGTCTGACGTGTCCTTTTCTTAAATATTTAAAAAGATTATAAAGATAATTATCCAAAAGGAAAGTTTATCCTTTATAATTTTAAAAAATTCATCACTAACAATAAAGGATTGTCAGTGAGGAGTTTTAATTTTTAAGAGAGACATTCTTTGATGAGAAAAGATATCAAAGAGTGTTAAGGATTAGAAGATAATACCTGAGGAGATGACCTAGATATCGCTGAATCAGAGTTTAGTGAATGGAGAATTTGAAGGCTTTATTTGTAATCCTTTGTTGGTCACTGACTAAAGAGTTATTCAGCGTTCAACATACCAAGTTCGCTGATGAGTAGATTGAATTTTGTTTCATCAAGAGGCTTGGTGAAAAGATCAGCGAGCTGATATTCAGTAGGAACAAAATGAAGCTCAACTTCACCATTCATCACATGATCTCTGATAAAGTGATATCGGATCTCAATATGCTTGGTTTTGGAGTGGAGTACAGGGTTGTTAGCAATTGCTATAGCACTTGTGCTATCACAGTAAATAGGAATTTTTGAGAGCTTTAGATCGTAGTCTCTGAGTTGATTTCTCATCCAAAGGATTTGAGCACAACAACTACCAGCTGCTACGTATTCAGCTTCAGCGGTGGAAGTGGACACTGAGTTTTGCTTTTTACTTGTCCAACTTATTAACTTACCACCTAGTAGCTGACACCCACCAGTGGTGCTTTTCCTATCAATCTTACAACCTGCAAAGTCACTGTCAGAATAACCGATAAGATCAAATCCTGAGCCTTTGGGATACCAGAGACCAAGATTTGGAGTTCCTTTCAGATATCTGAAGATTCGCTTTACAGCGATTAGATGGGATTCCTTCGGTTCAGCTTGATACCGAGCACGGAGACAGTAGCGTACATGATGTCTGGTCTACTCGCTGTAAGATACAGCAGAGACCCAATCATTCCTCGATAGGCAGTGACATTTACTGGTTTCCCATTGGGATCCTTGTTTAACGTCAGAGGAGGCGCCATAGGAGTCTTCATCACTGAACATTGATTCATGTCAAATTTATTCAGCATGTCTTTAACATATTTGCTTTGACAAATAAAAATTCCTTTTTCAGATTGCTTAATCTGCAAGCCTAGAAAATATGTTAGTTCACCCATCATACTCATTTTATATTGTTTTTGCATTCTTGCAGCGAAACGAGTGCATAATTTGGGTCTTGTGGAACCAAAGATAATGTCATCAACATATATCTGAGCGAGAATTGTATGACCTTTATATTTTCTTAAAAATATAGTTTGGTCAATTTTTCCACGAACAAATTTTTCTTTAAGAAGAAATTTAGAGAGGGTGTCATACCACGCTCTAGGAGCTTGTTTTAACCCGTAAAGAGTTTTTTCAAGTTTAAAAACATAGCCAGGGTGGTTAGGGTCTGAGAAACCAGGGGGTTGTTCAACATAAACTTCCTCGCTGAGTTTTCCATTTAGAAAAGCACTTTTAACATCCATTTGAAAAACTTTGAAGTCTTTATGGGCAGCATAAGCTAAAAAGAGTCTTATGGCTTCTAAACGAGCTACAGGGGCAAAGGTTTCATCATAATCAATTCCTTCTTCCTGTCTATAACCTTGAGCAACAAGTCTAGCCTTATTGCGAATTATAGTCCCGTTTTCATCTAGCTTATTTCTGAAAACCCATTTGGTTCCTATGACGGTTTTATCAAAAGGTCTAGGAACAAGATTCCAAACTTTATTTCTACGAAATTCAGTCAGTTCTTCTTGCATAGCTGAAACCCAGCTAGGGTCAGAGATAGCTTGATCTATCTTCTTAGGTTCAGAGAGAGAAATGAAGTTCACATAAAGACAGATATTACCTGTACCTCTACGTGTTTTGATACCTGCAGTGGGATCGCCAATAATCTGATTTATTGGATGATTTGCAGTCCATCGCTGAGCTGGTGGTTGAGGAGAAAGATGAACAGCAGATTCAGCGACATGTTCTTCAGATTCTGGAATAGGACTTGTTTCAGCAACAGGTACTTCATTTAGAATTAATTCAGGGGATTGATTTTCAGAGGAGGTTTGGTTATTCACAGAGGAATATCCAAGAGATGAATCAGTAGCAGGAATCTGATTTAAAGGAGTAACATTTATCCCTGAAGATGGATTATTGTTACTTGTTGAGTTTACAGGGATTTCATCATCACATACATCAGCTGGAGTTTGATAGCTGAAGTATGTTTCAGGTTCCCCATAATGAGATTCCATCCAAGCATTCAATTCTTCATCATCATCAAGATTATGAGAAGGATGAATGGGACGAGATTCATCAAAGTTGACATGCATAGATTCTTCAACATGTTGTCTTCTTTTGTTGAATACTCTGAAAGACTTGGACACAGAGGAGTATCCAAGAAATATACCATCATCAGCTTTAGGATCGAATTTACCCAAATGATCTCTGTTATTCAGAATGTAACACGTACATCCAAAAATGTGAAGATATTTCAGAGTGGGTCTTCTCCCATGAAATAATTCATAGGAAGTTTTCTTGAATCGCTTAACAATCAGGGACCGATTCTGAGTAAAACATGCTGTATTGACAGCCTCAGCCCAGAATTGAGTTGGAAGACGTGATTCGCTGAGCATTGAGCGAGCTGCTTCGATTCTAGTTCGATTTCTTCTTTCAGCAACACCATTTTGCTGAGGAGTTCTTACATATGAGAAGTTGTAAGAAATGCCTTTTTCTTCAAAGAAACTAACCAAAGTACTATTTTTGAATTCAGTACCATGATCACTTCTTATGGAGCGAACTAGAAAGGAGTTTAACACTTCCATTCTTTTGATAAAAGAGATTATCATTTCAGGGGTATCACTTTTGGATCGAAGGAAGAACACCCATGTGTATCTGGAGTATTTATCAACAATCACTAAAGTGTATATCTTTCCAGAGATTGATTGGATATTGACAGGTCCAAAAAGATCCATGTGGAGTAGCTGAAGATGAGTGGTCACTAAAGAAACTTGCTTTGACCTAAAGGAGGCTTTTTACAGCTTTCCCTTTTCACAAGCTGAACAAAGAGATTCCTTTGTAAAGGTGTGATTAGGGAGGTCTCTGACTAAGTCTTTTTGAGACAATTCATTTATTGTCTTAAAGTTGAGATGAGAAAGTCTTTTATGCCATAACCAGTTTATGTCAGAGGATGCTTTAGAGATAAAGCACATGTTCTCAGAGTGAGAACTATTCATGTTTATGACGTATACATTTTCAACTCTTTTGCCAGAGAGGGCAAGCTTATCATTTCCGTCAGTGACAGCACATCTATTCTTTAGGAATAGAACCTTGAAGTCTTTGTCACACAACTGACTAACGCTCAATAGATTGTGCTTTAGTCCCTCAAAGTAAGCAACACGAGAAAAAGATGTGGCTCCGTTGAACAGAATTCCATAACCTTTAGTGTATCCTTTGCCATTTCCACCAAAGGTTACTGATGGACCAGCTTTTTCTTTGTAGTCAGATAGCAGAGATTTTCTGCCAGTCATATGCCTTGAGCATCCGCTATCAAGATACCAGATACATTTGGTACTCTGCATACAACAAAAGATTAATTGTTTAAAGGTACCCATATTACTATGGGTCCTGCTTGGTTAGATACAGGATTGGCGGAAGTACTACTAGCTGAAGAACTCTCTTCAGTGGATATCTTCACCTTAGTTGGTTTGGCAACTTTGGTGGATTTCACTCTTGCTGATTTATCAGCTTGAGCTACTTTCTTTCCATGAGCTAGTTTATCAGCTCTAGTAGCATTTGGACACTTGCTTGCAATGTGTGTTGTTTCACCACAGTGAAAGCATTTCCTATATTTAAAAGGTTTGGAGTTAAGAGAGGGAACAGGAAGTTTCTCAGGGATAGGTCCAAGAATTCCTTTATCCATGGTCCTTGGAGGTATTACGACCTTTTCAGGGGTAGGAGTGAGATCGATTTTAATCTTGGGAGTTGGTCTCTGAGAATAATCAGGGACTTTCCCAGATTTAGAAATCTTCTCTGAGGACTTCTTGTTCTTATCTAGAGATTTCTTATTCTTAGGAACATGGTCAAGAACCTTGTTCTTGATCATCTTCTTAGAATGATTCTCATGAAGCTTCTCTTTAGAGGAAGTGGAAGAAGAGCTTGAAGAGGAAGGATCAGGGATAGAAGAGATAAACATTCCAAATTTGAGCATGGAACGATCATTCTCTGATTCTTCCTTTTCAGGGTTATAGCCTAACCCACTTCTCACTCTCATAGGTATTTGGGCATTGATAATCTCATTGACTTTATCAGAAGCCTTACACCATCCTTCGCTGGTTGCCTTTTCAGACTTGAGATCAGCAATAGCCTTTTCCCTATCAGCGATAGCTTGTTGTTTCTCAATGCTTATTGTTTGATTTGCAAAAACTTGGTCTTTGAGAGAATCCTCAAGTTTGGAAAGTTCTTTGATTCTTATGTGGCAATTTTTTAATTGTTCAGATAAGTCAGTGTTAATTTTCTCAGCTTTTATCTTTCCATTCAAAGCGTTGTAAAAATCAACAGTCATTGCATCGAGAGCCGACAAGTTATCTTTTTCAGAGAGTAAGGAGTCAGAGGGAATGTTTACCTGAGTAGATGGAGACTCAGAGGAAGAAGTTTCAGAGACTTCTTCAAAGATCCTCTATTCTTGCCATTAGACAGAAAGGCAAGATCTTCTTCATCCGAACCGGTACTCTTCGCAGGTTTTGGCCCCGATCATCTTCAAGATCCCAAATAACTTTTTCGCCGACAAGGCCTTTGCCTTTTTGCTGGTTTTTCTTCATATCTCTGTATTTGTTTTTCATTTTCAAATACTTCTCCTGTTTATCAGAGGTATGAGAGGTAGTGGGAGCAGCAACTTTCTTCGACCTGCATTCACTTGCAAAATGGCCCTTTCTCTGACAATTGAAACAGATCGCTGAGGCTTTTTCAGCAGGCAAGGTTTTCTGTTTTTTCAGAGTCAGAGAGGTTAGAATATTTTCGAAAATTGCTCTTTCTAGCAAATCTTTTAAAGTTGTTGGTTAAAAGGGCTAGAGAGTTATCAAACTCAGAGATGTCAGCATGAGTGAGTTGATCCTCTAAATCAGTTTGACTTAATTCAGTAATGGAGGTTATAGTGGAAGAACCATTTTTAGAAGAAGTTCCCTCAGAAGTCACAAGTGCCAAAGAAGTACTTTTAGCACCTTTGAGTTCATTAATAAGGTTCTTTCTTAAAAGCTGGGATTGTTCCTCATTTAAGAGCATCCCATATAAAGCACTTAAGGACAAGGTTTCAAGATTCTTTGACAGTTTTATACATGTAGTGTACACTGCCCATTGATCAGGGAGTGCCTCCATGAACTTTGTCAGAATTTCAGCGTTTGAATACACTCTGTCAACTGATTTGAGATCGATCAGTAGACAGTTGAACCGCTGGTGAATTTGAGAAAGAGATTCACCCTTTTGATACATAAAGCTTTCGTATTTTCTTACGAGGTTTATGCATCTAGTAACTTTAACCTCAGAAGTTCCTTCATATTGGATACATAAAGTATCCCACATGGCTTTTGAAGTCCTCATTTTCATGACGGAATGATAGACTTCATCAGGTAAAGCCATTGCTATTATAGATCTAGCTTTAGAGTCAATAGTATCCCACATGGCTTTCTTGTCTTCTTCAGTCCATCTGTTAGGAGTTTTAACAATACTCCTTTCAGGGATGGCTGCAGTAGTAGTGGTGGCAGGAACACTAGCTACTATAGTTGTTGGAACGAATGGTCCATTTTCCAGATAGTAGGGAATCTTTGGATCAAATCCCTCTAGAAATAGAGACATTCTTTCCTTCCATAATGGAAAGTTATCATGGCTGAACCTTGGAGGTTTAGCTAAAGATCCATTATCGTTGTAGTTTGTATTAGGGTTTATCATTTTAAAAATATTATATTAAGAAAAATATTTTAAAGAAAAAGAAAACAACACTGCTCTGATACCACTTGTTGGTCCCAAAAAGGATCTACAAGACTTAAATACTAAGTAAACAGTTTGTAGAAGGGGGGGGGGTTGAATACAAACACACAAATTTTGGTTTTTAAATGAGTTTATTTCAAATAAACAAATTTACAGTTACAAGCGGATTTAGAACAAGTTAAGAACCTATCTATTGTAACTAAGGATCAACACAGTTGATGCACAAGAAGATGAAAGAAAGAAATGCAGAAGGTAGAGGCAAGAAGAAAAGTATGCATGAAGATGAAGAATATATCTTCATCTATTTATACCCGCTTGCATTTAATGCAAGACAAAAGGTACATGCCACGTGTCAAGCTTGGATAGGAAGCTTGTCCTTGTAAATAAGACAGCCATGCTTTTGGCCGAATATGAACAGTACCGTATCAGATATGATGGGGACATAAGAGACAAGTCGTACGTCCTTTTCTGACATGGTTCTAGGTTTGACTTTTGTGCATCGAGGATAAGATAAAACTTTAATCTTGCAGAGGAAGCTTCATTTGATCGCTGACACTAAATGTTCAAGGATGAACTTCAGTGTTGCTGAGACTTCACAAGACTTCACACTTTGAGTAGATAATCGCTGCTATCGTTGAACTGCTTCAGGTCACTTAGCTGATTATCTCTTTCTTCAGCTTTGGTCTTCGACTGTTGCTGAATGGTCTTCTGGTGTGATAGCTGATCTTCAGGTCTTCAGAGATAAGCTTGTTGATCCTTGATCTTCAGCGATCGCTGATAGCAATCAGCGTATGCTATTGCTGAATTTGAACAGAAGCTTATCTAAGGAATTTCACTAAGTATAGTAAAGGAATCATATTCAAATCACTGAGAGGAGTTATGATCAACAGGATCAACACTTTGTGCGAGGGCAGCTTCATGCGAAGCTCAGATAGGCTCGCGTGAGCTTTAAGCGAAGGTGATTGAGGCTCTTGCAAAGTTGTTCATGTGCGAGGCTCGATCAACGATGTGCGAGGCCTATGAAGATTTCCTTTATTCGAGGCCTATGAACATGCCGATGCGAGGGTTATGAATGTTGTCGTGTGTTAAGCCAGATCACGATTTTGACCCTAAAACTTGTACAAATCCGCTGAAATTTTGAACGAAGGCTCGATATTCGATTTAGAACAACTTTAATTCATGAAGTTTCGAGTAACAACATCAAATTGATACATTTTCGATCCAAAACAGTTGGTAGAAACTGAAAACCCAAAACCTCTAAAAATCGATCCAAATCCCAGAATTTGACGAAATTGGAAGCAATAATTAATTTGAACTGATCAACAAACTAACGACGAATCAATTTGGCATCAAAGAACAACCAAAGCTCCAAAGGATAAGGATTTGACCGAAAACTTACTATATCTTCAAAACTTTCGCACAGTGAAAAAATCCTTCAAAATTGTTGAATTTTAATGATCGTATCGAAGAAAGATTCAACGATTTTGCTCTGATACCACATGTAGATCCCAAATTATGATTCAACAATTATTAAAATAAAGAACATATGAGATTGAGATTGAATTTTCCAACCTCATATTAGATTTTCAATAAGCTCCATACAAATTCTCTCTCAACCTCTCTCTAACTTTCTCACTCTAGAGTTTTACATTGTGACTAGTCTTATACGAATGAATACATGAGAAAGCTATATATACATGGTCAACAAGCTACAAAGTCAAACATGATGACTTCACAATACATTCAAATCAATAGGACATTTTAGTCCTAACAAGATCTAAAATATTCTGTCACATATAACCAATCAGCAGATGTAATCATAGTATCTTCACCTAAATCATTCTTCAAACACTCGTCATGGTAGGATTGAAAAACTTCTTTAAATACAATCGCAATCCGGATCATCATGTAAGTTGAGTTCCATCTAGTAGGAACATCAAGGCATAGAGAACTCTTTTTTTCAACACCAAGCAAATATTCCATTTGTCTAAACTTTTGAAGCCTAGCTGGAGATCCCCTAGTCCACCTAATACAATCCCTAAGCCATTTAATCGACGATTATGCCATTTTCAATCCGTCTTGCACCACCAAGTTAAGAATATGTGCAATGAATCTCTTATGGAAATACTGCGCCCTCACGGATGAACATCCCCACGACACTAGCTTGCTTCTCAAAAATGCAATAGCCACATCATTACTAGAGGCGTTTTCTAGTGTGATAGTACTTATTCTTTTTATGCCCCTATCTACCAAACAATCCTCTGTTGCTTTTGCTATTGGTTTCCCCTTGTGTGAATCGATTTGCCGAAAAGAGATGACCTTTTTATGCAATTTCCCTTCGGTATCAATATAATGTGTCGTGATGCACATATAATTGATCCTTTGCATGAATATCCAAGTGTCGGTCGTTAAACATACCCTTTGTGTTTTTTCCTTAAAGATTTTCTAAAGGTTGGCTCTCTCTTCCAAAAAGATACCATATATGTCTCTATTGACTGTCCACCTAGATGGTATCTTAAACATAGGACATGCAAGATCCATGAATTGCTTAAACCCCCTCCCCTCCACAAATACGAAAGGTAGTTCATCAATTATAATCATCTTTGCTAATCCTCTCCTAGTAGCCTCTTGATTAAATACAAAATTAGTCAGAACACTTTGTCTATCTTCCGACTTAGAAGCTTGGAATGTCAACATAGATTGCCTAGTTTCTTTGGAATGAGGGTTCTTAAGGCACGAAAGCATGTACTTTTTTGAGGAACTCTCATGCTTTTTTACCTCTGCCGCATCATTTTGCACAATACTTACATTGTCCTCTAACCAACACATTGTTGCTATCTAATATTTTCTCAAAATGGTCCCACACTGTCAATCTTGTTTCTGTAGCTTTTTGTTTATTAATTTCAGGAACTGACATAACTAACAGATTCTGACATCTAGAAATTAAACAATCAACAATTAAACAATTAACAACTAAAAAATTAAACAATTAAGTAATTAACAAATTTCCAGCAAGGGCAAACCCATTTAAAAGTTAAAACTTATTGTGAAAACTAAATTAAAAAATTCACTGTCAAAACCTCACTATGAAAAGTGAAAACTGAAAAACTCACCATGGAGTGTGGAAAGTATGAAAATTGAAATCATGAAATCAGATATAATATAATGATATAGAACTTAGGACTTAGAACTGATATAATGATATAACTGAAAAACTCACTGTGGAAAGTATAGAACAGAATCACTGATGAAAATAATAATATATAGAACATTAGAACTAATTAACTCAATTTGTTACACAAATTAGCAAACCCAACACAACACAGTCAAGATTTAAGAACTCAAGATTAGAACAACTAGGTTAAAACTTAAAAACTAGTCAAGATTTGAAAAGAACTCAAGAAAACTAGAAAAGAACACAGTGGAGAAGTGAATTATAGGAACTAGAAGTTTACTTTTGAGTTTTGGAGGGTCGTCAGTTGTGGAGAGATCAGAGAATTGGAGGAGAGGTCAAATGACTCGAGCCGGAGAAGAGCAGAGCACAGTGGTCGCCGTCAGCGCTGGTGTGTGTGGGACGCTCATCGGCCGTTGCGGATCTCTTTCTTTACTCAAAACGTCGGTCGCCGAATGTCAATTAAGATTTGAGTTGGTCCGTGGTCGAATGAACAGAATGTCGATTGAGATTTGAGTCAAAAGGCAGTCAGGGTAATATTTTTAAAAAGTAAAACAATTTTTTAATTTTATATCGGGTCATCGGCAATTAGTTTTATTAAACAGTATTATTTTATAAAAAAAATTTAATTTTATAAACAGTATAATATACATTGAAAAATTGTATAAACTAATTATAAAAAAATTATCATCGGCAATTAGTCAAAAGGCAATTAGTTTTGTAAAATAATAAACAGTATAATATACAATTTTTTAATTTCAATGTATATTATATGTTTTGACTCGATGTATATTATACAAAACTAATGGATCAAAAGGCAATTTTTTAATTTCAATGTATATTATACTGTTTATATTAGTTTTGTATTATTTGCCTACAATATAATATACATTGATCCATATTTTATGGGTGTATAATTAGACTTGGGATTATTTGAGGCTAGTAGTATTCTTGATATCATCTTTTTTATATTCGAAATTTTACAGAAAACATAAAAAAAATTCAGATTTTTTTTAACTTTAGAATATTGTATTGTGAAATTTCTAAGTGTAATATTGTAAAGTTTAAGTACAAAACAGTCCTCACAAAAACACACACATGTCACGTAAATCCATTTCTGTATAACTATGTACCAATGAATACATTAAGTTGACGGTTCAATTTCAGCCGGTTTCCTTCCTTATCCTCCCAATCCGATAATTGATTCCCTCCCACCAAAAACCGTACCACTCTCTTCAGCTCAGCCACTCTAATGGCTCTCAATAGTGGCCGTATTCTATGCAACACCTCCACCTTAACACCATACACCCGCTTACCTCTACACCGGCCATTCCGTCTCACACCCCCTTCCTCAAGAACACCTTTTCACCTAGTTTTAGCCGCTAAGAAACTCTCGTCTAGAACAGGAAAATTCGATAGCAGGAACAAGAGAGGGTCGACGTCAACTAGAGAAGATGAATCGTCCGGTGAGTTTAATGATTCTGCAATTGGAACGGTTGATGGGACTGAGGTAGAGAATTTTGATGGATATGTGTTGCCGGACCTTCCCGGACTTGAGCCGGATTTTTGGGAAGGTCCTCAATGGGATGCTTTTGGATTCTTTGTTGAGTACTTGTGGGCTTTCGGCATCGTTTTTGCGGTAATATATCTCTTTTAATAACACTCGTAATACCTGAAATTGTCTGCTATTTGCCGTTATTGTGATGAAAACGATTCTTAATTTGGTTTATTCGATGAAGATATGAATCCCCAATTAGGGTTTCAAGTATTTGTATGCTACCTTCTTTCTCCACACTTGTTAATTAGATAACTGTTTGATCAAATTTGGGTGTGAATTGGAGCTAATAATTTTGGGCTTTGATAAATTATGTTGGTATTTTAAAAGCTATGACCACTTTTTAATTTGATCAGCAGAATACTGTTTTTTTAGGGTAAATTCCATGGAAATTTATGATGATAAGTGATTGAAGACCAAGATCTTCAAAATAGTAATTTCATGGCTAACATCGTTACTTTACTGCCATGAAACCATAGTTGAAATCTTTAATAATTTGGTTAAGTATGTAAAGATGAGGATGGAAGGCTTAAATTGAATTCTGCAGCATTTTTTAGGTGAAGGAGATGACATGCCAAGATTCTTGGGCTAGACATTCTTGATACAATGCTTCACATCTTTTGCATTTGTGTTATTAATCTCAGTCTTTCTCACTAAAACCAGTGGCTTTACTCTCTGGGATAGAGGTCAAGTCTGTTTGCATCCCACCCTCCTCAGACCCCCACCTCTGGATGGGATATACTGGTTCGCTTGATATGGGTTGGTTTAGGGGCTGTTTGTTTGCATCTAGATGATGCCATCCATAGCTTACCTCTGATTCCCTCAGATGTTTATCTTTTTGGTAAAAAAATTAACCACCTCTTAATCATGCCAAACCCTCTCAATCGCTCGACTTCCAGACTATTACTATACCATCCAGAGCCACATTATTTCCTGAATTACCCTTGTATCTTCTTTATGGTTGGGATCGCTTATTTGCTCTACTGCTTTACCTACTACAATGTAGATCTAATCTCTATAGTTGGGATCGATTCCAGCTGTTTCTTGTGAAGATTCATCTGTTGTGTCTAGAATTTCATTTGATTAGGAATGAGGTCGGCAACTGTTGTTTAGGGTAGAAGAGAGAGTAACTTTAAAAAGGAAAGTGGCAGGGACTTGGGGTAGGGAATGGTATTGAATGTTAAACATGATATTAACTTTTTTTTGAGTATTTGAATGTCTATAAAAAATTTCTTGCAACTTAAAACTCTTAAATATTGTGTTACCTATGAAATTTTGTGTATCGACTCTCGAGTCACGTGCGTGGTACATGATGTACAATTTTGCGACGGATTATAATTGGTTGGTATGATATCATGTATGATGTTGGACCATTACATATTTTCTATTTTTCATTTAGAAAGTTCATTTAGAACTTTTGTAAAATATTATTTGCAGTCAATACAAGACCGAGGGTAAAATGGTAATTTTATGTCATTTAGACTGTTGATTCAGAACAGTTTCCAAACAATCATTTTTCATCTGATTCTAAATAGTACAGAGTCTCGTAATCATTCTAACCACTTAAATGATTCTGAACCTGCCAAACAGCCCATTAGTCTTTCTCACTAATAGGCAGCACCTGTAAGTTTGTTTGCGCTCTTTGCTGCCTATGTACTCAATATCAAATAGACAGAGTGAGCTGGAAAGGGGCATTTCCGTCTTTCCGGGGAAATCTAATCCCCCTCCAGTAAAAAATTAGTCCGTACCCCCTGCGTCTATCCATGAAGAGCCTTGGCTTATGCAAAAGATTAGCATATGAAAAGTTCTCTAGTTTGCATACTAAAGAAAGTGTGAGATGAATATAAAAGTTTTGTTTTCTTTTTTACAGTTAGTTTCTAGTGGAATTGCTGTGGCAACATATAATGAAGGTGCAACAGATTTTAAGGAGACTCCAGCATACAAGGAATCGATTCAATCAAGGGATTTGTTAGAAGAACCCGAGGCATCAAGTCCAGATGTTTTTGAATCCAACCCTACCGAAGATGCTCCTACCTTGGAATGAGGATTTACCTCCAAGCATGGTTGATATTTGTACACTACTTCTAAAAGAAAAGCAAACATTGTTTAAGATAATGTAATCCGATGCTAAAACCAATTTCTTGTTCAATGAACGAATGATATAGTTGGGGAATTTATATGTTTAGTTTGAAAAACCGTTTATATGTTAGTTTGGAAAACCAAGTGTTGGATTTCAAGTGCTTTTCCTTCTTTCATACACTCTTCGCTTTTTGACTGTTGCTTAATGGTATGATGTTGAAGGGTTAAAGTGGTTAGAATGGTTAAGAGGCTTTGTATTATATAGTGTAGAGTAAAATATGGTTGTTTGGTAATTGTTTGTGAGTGTATAGTTTGAGCCAACAAATTACCATTTTATCCCTCTATTTGATTTAGTTTTGTGGTTTGGTAAATATATGAATAAAACAATTACTTTACAAATATAACTACATACTCAATATTACTCTTTTCAAATAACATTTCATATTTATTTAAATAAGCATAACATTATTGTTAAAGTTGTAAATAAATAAAAACATAACAATCAAATTCAACATAATAGTTTTTGAACAATTATTAATTTGATGCATGTATCGTGCCAAAAGGCCTTCCATCTATGACATCTTCATCGCATTCCCTCAATTTCTTCTTGTTCATCGCCAATAAACATGGGATCATTGTCGTAATCCATGAATAACTGATCGTGGATATTGCATATTTTTATGAAATTATGAACCACAAAACATACAATTACGATGTTTCTTTGTATTCGAAATGGATAGAAAACCATTTGCTTTAAAGATGAAAATCCTGCCTTCAAGACATCGTAGGGACGCTCAATAAGGTTTGAGTTGCTCATGAGCATGGTTGAACCTTTCTTCTTCTGTTAAGACACGTTGTCGATGAAAACCGGCTAGTTTTTAATCATCTCGTGTAAATGAACTTCAAAAAAAATATTGGAACACGCCTTTTTTTCATATAATCCTATGTCTGTTTTGGTATCAAGATTCATCAACTAATTCTATACCTAGTCCAAACAAATTCATTTCTAAAATGACAAGTAGGTGGTCAAATTAAATCAGAAACAAAATATGTCATATAATTGAAAAAATCAACTTTAAGTTTTATTTGCCCACGTCATAATATAATGCTACGAAAACCACGTGAACACTTAGGGTCGCAAAATTATATCCTTATGCTTCAATGGGATCATTGGATGATTCGGATTTGGGAATACCAATATGTATATTATATGTAGAGTAAATTACATGATTGGTCCCTGTGGTTTACACTAAATAATACTGTGCGTCCCTAATTTGAAATAATTATGGATTTGGTCTTTGTGGTTGACATTTTCACACGTTTTTGGTCCTCTGCCCTAACACCGTTAGATAACTCTATTAACTAGGCTAACTGAAGGGGCATGTTAGTCATTTTACTCATATTCCTTATTTTTATTAGAGTAAACTACGATTTTGGTCCTTGTGGTTTACCATTAATAACGATTTTGGTCCCTGTGGTTTAAAAACTGCTTTTTTGGTCCCTGTGGTTTTATTTTGCTTCCATTTTGGTCCTTACATCTAACAGAGTTAACGGAGTTGTTTAAAAAGTTTTTGAAAATTTACATCTTTAGTCCTTGTGTTATATAATATTTAAATATTTAATCCTAAATTTCATTTATTATATTACTAACTAAAATTTGACACTCACACACACACACACATATATATATATATATATATATATATTATCATTTTTGTGTTTCCTCTTTAATATATTTTAATACTGTATATATATATGTTATTTTTTATATATATTTTGATACTTTTTTTATTTACTTATAATTACTAAAAATAAATAACTTTTTTAATATTTTAATTAATAACTCTTTTTATTATTTAATCAAAGTTTATTATTTATTTGAAAACGGTTGATTTTTTTATTAATTTAAAAAAAAAAATGGATTGGTTTAAAATGAGAAAAAATTGTGAATTATTAAAATTATTGATAAATAAGAGATGTTTTTTTTTTAAGTTTTACATTTATTTTAAATTATCATGTGAAAAAATGCATTTATAAAAAACAACGGATTGGGTACAAATAAAATATCTTTTTCTCGAATTATATTTAAAACTTTTTCAAATGACAATTTAAAATAAATACAAAACTTTGAAAAAAATATCACTTATTTATCAATAATTTTAATGATTCTCAATTTTTTTCTCATTTTAAACCAATCAGTTTTAAAAAAAATTAATAAAAAAATCAACCGTTTTTAAATAAATATTAAAAATTTGATTAAATAATAAAACGAGTTATTAATTAAAATATCAAAAAAGTAATTTATTTTTAGTAATTATAAGTATGTAAAAAAGTATCAAAATATATATAAAAAATCATATATTTATAGTATTAAAATATATTAAAGAAGGAAAAACAAAAATGATAATATATATATATATATATATATATAAAAGTGCCAAATTATAGTTAGTAATACACTAAATGAAATTTAGGATTAAATATTTATAATTTATATAACACAAGGACTAAATATGTAAATTTTTAAAACTTTTTTAACGGCTCCGTTAACTCTGTTAGATGTAAGGACCAAAATAGAAGCAAAATGAAACCACAGTGACCAAAAAAGCAGTTTTTAAATCACAGGGACCAAAATCGTTATAAATGGTAAACCACAGGGACCAAAATCGTAGTTTACTCTTTTTATTAAAAGTAAAATTTTATAACATTTATTATTATTAAAAGTAAAATTATGAACTTCTTGATTAAGTTTCGGTTTGTGCATAAAAATTGGATATTTGGTTGATGAAAAGCTTAAAAGATAAATAGATTTATAAATAAACGATTGATATGGGTGCAAGTATGGCTTAAGATAAAAATAACAACATTATGGTCGAAACTCAAGAGATATCTATAGGAACTCCGATCTCTTGAAAGTGAATTTCTATAAACAACCCATAAATTTCCATAAAGATCCCACTATCAATGCTTCAAAGCTTGTCGATTTAGCATAAGATTACATTAGGCGAAAAATTCATACTCAAATATATTTGTAGAGCAAACCTTCGACAACCAAATAAACCCTATCTAAACACATACAAAATTTGTGTCTCTACGTAATAGCATTAAATGCAAATATGACCATAAAAGGCCACCCTTTACATTCATTGTAATTCACCCATTTTTGAAAGAACAAACCTTGTGAGTGTTTCTAAAGGAAAATCTGAGTCAACCTTTAGAGAGCTTCCTCAGCTCATCGGATCTGAAATAGAACGTGTCTCCCTTCATCTCTTTTAGTTACCAAATTTCATAGTCAGATTGTTTAGGATCATAAGTCTTACATTTCTAACTTCCATAACAAATATGTGATTCTTTATTTTTATATAAGACATAGAGCAAAAAATTAAAAAGTGAAAGTCAGTTGTGTTAGTATTCCATCCCCACCCACAATTACTAACAATTCGTGTGTAAGTCATCACTTTTCAGGACCAACAAGTGGTATCAAAGAGGTTTGTTTAATCCCATAAACAAGATCTGTGGATCCCAATATATGACCAGGTAACGATGTGATGAACACAATAAATAAGAATAATATCAATAAGAACAGTTTATGTCATATATCTCACTTGTATATTTGTGATTACAATGATATCTTTGTTAAGCTCTCTAATCTCTCATGAATGACCATAACCTTGTATGTATATGCTAGAGGAAAATGTAATAAGGAAACAAGGAATAAAGGCATTGTATACTTTATCTATTCTTCAATCGGAAGATTTAGATATTGAAACAAGAAGACACACCTCCGGTCATCGAACTTCATATTCTATGCACATTGAGTCTTTTGAGCCAAAATATATACAATTTTTTTCACTTTGCATGAGTCTTTGTGATTCAAATTGCATATCTTTGTGTTTATGCCGGAACAGTTTGAGAAGTTAGTTTTATAACTTACTTCTATGATAACTGGAAGTCCTATCAGTGCCAACCCGCTGCCAACACTGAATATAGGCCGCTTAATTGAATTTATTTTTGATTTAAGTGATAATAGTTGCTCTTCGTGCTTCTATGTTAGATTTTACCCAGTGTTTCATGAAGATTTTTTTTGCATTCATGTTGATCATACTACTTATATAGTCTTTGATCGTTCATAATGCTTAAGATTCTCCTAATCATTATGAGGGGGAAAATGTATATCAAAGACACACGATGAGATCACACGAAACACGACGACTTGAAAATTATCGCATTTGTTAGATCCGTCAAACTCAAGTCACAGCATCTGCCTAAGCCGATAACCTCAAGATATCGCAGCGTTTAGACCCGACATTCTTTTGTCTCTTTCATCATATGACAAGTTATACTCAAAGAAAGATTTTACCCTACGACATAACGGCTCCTTCGACTTTTTGAACTACATGCTAATGCTAAAGGGATCATCGGAGCTTATAATGTGATCATATTCGTAGGGGGAGCAAAAGATTTCAAGATGAAGATTTGTTGACAAAATTTCAATCGTCTTCAAAAGTGCTGATTTGATAAATTGTAATCTCGAATACAAAGGGGAGATTGTTAGGTCTGAAAATGTTGTATCCGAGATGACAACTATTGAAGACGTGAAGGTCTAAAACATAAAGTCAACAAAGTCATTAATTAGGAAGGTTTATTATTAGTAAAAATTTAATGTTTAATTATAAGGAAATGATCTTGTTGTAAATGATATGTTATTCTCCGTGATATATGAAACAAGCACCTTTTGTGAGATACTTGAGTAGTTGGATGGGGTGACACAAGTTATCGACATTGGGTCCATGTCTATTTCAATATTCATCTCCAAAGAATCGAGAATGAATAGATTTATGTGGCTACCCGGATAACTGTTTAGGTTTGGTAAAGACCAAATATTTTCTTTTAAGTCTTGTCACACTCTCACCATTTTCTTGTATCTCACAAGAACTCAATTTTATTTTAATTATACCCTTTCAAGATATCTAATATAGGGATGTGTTTCATGGGTAGGTCCTTCCGGCTTTGGATTGACCATTGAAACTTCTAATTCCTAACACACAAAGAGTTGAAACATCGAAGTTCGAGTTCTGAACTGATGTATTCAGAAATCAAAATGTAATGTAAAACGGGTTATGAATGGAGATATTCAAAAGCCAAAATTAAGAGCAGGTCCATAGCTGAGATACTATGAAGTTAAACTATAAAAATTAGAAAAATGGTACTCCCCTCAAAAACAGCATATCCTTTTGAATGATCATGTCATGTGATGTGAATATTCTATATTAGAACACACATGACATTCCTTCAAAATAGATTAAAAAGATTTTGGTACATAAGCTTTGTTGGGTCCTTGGAGGTTAGCTTCAGAAGCAACAAATGGGGAAGTGGGGATACTATAAGTACCATACCATTTATGAACATACCTTTGGTGAACAAAAATCATTTGTTCCGCAAGTAGAACAAAAGATCCAATACAACTTCACAACCAATGACAAATGGCTCTCTATCCAAACCTCCTCGTTTTCAAGAAGATAACTTTTCTGTTTGGAATAATCAAACGTCGCTCTTTCTTTAAGGAGTTGACAATCAAATCCCTCACATACACCCCCACCGCCTTTTCTCTTGAAGCATACATCCCATCACCTTTGTTCCCAATGTTAGAGATGAAAATGACAAGGTCATTGAACCTGGAAGACAAATTATCAAATCTCCAGACTTATGGTCAGAAGAAGATAAGAAGCAAGTTGTTGTTGCACCATAGTCAGAACCATTCAATTATGTCCCTTCTTGATGATGTGATCACCCGGCCATGAATCTTGCAAGTTCAGGAGACATGTTGATGGAGGACCATCCAACCACATTTCTCAAGAATTGAAAGATCCATTGAAGATTCAAGATGGCCCCATTACATGATCAAGATCTAAACAAATCAAGGAAGCGTTGATGAGCTTAGTTGCAACGATTCAAGTAAATGAAGTAAAGACCACTGAAGATTTGCATGTAACACATGGGCTTATGCTTATTGGAGCTTTGGATCAATGAAAAACCTTAAAAGAAGCATTTGGGCCACTTCAAATAACAAATCCATTTACCATTATTTTTGGAGCCCAAATTGAACCATTTCTTTTGTCTTAAGTTGTATTTAAGCCCAATAAGATGGATAGAAATTCCAATCCCGTTTTTTTTGGCTTATAATGAAGTTTAGGTGATTAAAAGTCTTAGAATTAAAGGTATGCATTTAATTCTTGATTGAAATTTAAGTCCTAGCATTTAAAGTAAGGCTTTTGGGGTGTCTTTAGAACCCTATAAATAGGATCCTTTTGTAATCATTTGAAATCATCATCCTTTGAATTATAAACACTTGTTTCGAGTTTAACTCATTTGTGAGCTTTGATTTCTTGTAAGAGTATTCATAGTTCAAGAACTTATCAAGATTGTAAGCACAATGTTTGATTCCTTTGGTTCTTAGTTTCCTAACTAACGGGTCAAGGATTGCGCTAGGTTTAGTTGAAGATTCCTATACTGGGATATTCGCTTCCTAATCTATCTCATACGAAGGTTCCAAGTTATATATAACTTGCGGATCGACGTTTTCGTATCACTTGGTATCAGAGCCAAGTTTGGTTTCTTCTAATCTTATCTTGTCTTTTTCTTCTTATATCCTTTTATTCTTCATCTACTTCACCTTCTTCTTATATCACTTCATCTTCTTCTTGTATCTCCAATAAAAAAGTGCCAAAAAAAGGCATACAAAAAAAAAGAAATACAAAAAATAGCAATATTGTGTCAAACACACGCAAAAAAAAAGTTGTGTTCTATCTCATATTATTCTTGATCTAGTAACCGCCAAAAGAAATCCAATTCAAAAGTTGCTCTTGAAGACCTTCATTCTCTAAAATCAAGATTTGTTTGTTTGATTAGGTTCTAAAAGGATACTTGAACGCCGAGATTTGTGTTTTAATTTGATTTGTTCTTTTATGAATTGAGCTCTACAAGAGATCGGGAGGTAAAAGGCATTGAATGTGTAAGGACAATCGAGGGGAGGTAAAAGCCATTTATAAGAAACACGAGAGTTGAGAGAATAACTTTTTGAGAGAAACACGTGAGGGAGTGTTGTGAGGCATTAACCTTAAATTTTGCAGATTTCAACATGGGGGATGAACAACCCCTTCCAAACCTTCAATTTCAAGCCATGCAACAACAGTTTCAACGAATCGGAGTTGTATTAGAAGGTGTGATGGAAAGATTGGAAAGAATCGAAAGAAGGGAGGAAGAAGAACCACGAACGCCAAGAAAGAAGGTGTGATTTACCTTGTTTTCACGAGATCGATTAGAAGCAGATCAAAACTTAGATCGTTTGGCTCTGATATCAATTGTAGATCCCAGTAAATCAGGTAACGGGATATCAATCAACAAGAACAATATGAAGATATGGAATAACTTCACTATGTCATATATCTAACTTGATGAATCCGTGAATACAATGATGTAGAACCTAATATGACTTCGTCTACAAGCTCTCTTCTAATGTCTAACCTTCTATGATAGCTCTAACCCTCTATCTATATGGATAGGAAATACGATATAAGGAAAGTAAAGGTTAAGGCATTATACATTTGCCTTATTTACAATAAGATTGTTTCCTTATATTTAAACATTAAATCTTTCCTAAAACTTAAACATTACTAATTAATGACTTTGTTGACTTTACAATTTATCCCTTCACGTCTTCCATAGTTGTCATCTTGGATACAACATTTTCAGACCTAACAGGATGGTTTCTTCTAATCCTCTTCTGGTGTCCTTCAATTCTTTTTCTTGGATCATGATACAATTTCTTTGTTGATGTACTCCCTCTTGTGTGATGGCACACTGGTCGTTACTCTCTGTCTATCTATTTAGAAGTTCATCCAGATCTGCCCAAGTTAAACCTGTAAGAGTTAGACGGTTTTCTCCAACTATACTTGATGTAACTCCTTCTGGTGGAGGATGTGTTATACAGGAAGGAGGCACAAATTCTTCTTCTTGCTAGTTTGTATCCTCCAATGGATAATTAAGCATGAAGTTATTGTTAGCATCAAAACTTCGTCATCAAAAATGTCGATAATCGGGTCGATATTTTCATAGTGATTAATTGATATTGGACTTAGGATAGTTTGGTGGGAGATCGAGTTTCTATCAGGCAATTCTTGTAACCATCTGTGACAACTGTCAAAATTCGAGCTTTCAGGTTAGCTTCTATTAAGTTTATTAGTGTTAATATAGATTAATTTTAAGAATAAGAGTTAGCTGGTTTAGAATGGCCGAAAAATCCCTAGCATTTTCGGTAGTCGCTTAAAATGTCCGGTTCCGACCCGTAACTGTCCGAAACGTCCAATACAGTGTCAAATACTCTAATTTATACCCAATTTATATAAAATATATAGTTTTAGTATTTTAATTATAAACCTTTTATTTTTGGATTAGAAATTAACCATTTTAGGGCCTATAATTTGAGAAAAAGGCCAAAACTTGAGAAAATGGACTTCCAATTTAGCATTTTGGGCTTAAAATAAATTTTTTAAAGAAATGTTTTTGGGTTTAGGTGGTGCCCATCACCATGCCCCCCCCCCCCCCTAATCCCACATATAAAAATGTTTTTTTTTTCATTTTTCCTCTCATTTGCACACTTTCAAAATTCAAACTCTCTCTCTCTCTCTCTCTCTAAGAACTCAAAAGCCACTTTGAAGCTTCATCCTCTTCATCAAACTCCAGCCAAAAATCCATCCATTTCTTCATCAAAAATCAAGTTTAGTGAAGGAAATCAAAGAGCAAAACACAATCAAAACAAGGTAACAACACTCTCTTCACCTTTTCTTGCAATTTTGGGTGAAAACCCCACTTTTCTTATATTTTTTAGCTATTTCTTCTATTATCCTAAATTTCTGAGTTTATGGAGAGATTATATACCAAAACATGTAAAAATGTTTATACAATGGTGATAATATATGATCCACACAATAAAACTCAAGAAACTAGGTGAAAAACATGATTTTATGTGATCTAGAACAACAATGGTGATTTTTGGTGCTGACAGATTTCATGTATGTGCATAAATCGTCCATTTCTTGCAAATAATATGTTCAAATATCATAACTCTTCTTCCAAAAGTTTATTTAGTGAGTTGGGGTTCTAATCCAAGTGGTTTCACTCAAAAACAATAAGTTTTGACCCCCCAAATGCTCATAGTAAGATGAATGTGCATCTGGAAGTTCAACAGTAAGTAAACCTTATTTTTGAACGACCATAACTCTTTGAATATTCATCCAAATCACTTGATTTTGCTTCTGGAATTTAATTTAATGAGTTAGCTTTCAAATGCCACTGGTTTCATTCAAAAATATGGTGATTTGAGGTTTCAATTAATCAAAACAAAATGAGGGTGCATTCTGTCCAAAGCTGACAGATTTGTGCATGCATGTTCAAATGACCATATCTCTTTCAAAACTCAATGAAAAAGGATGATTTTTCTTTTGAGAGTTAGTTTTATGAGTTATCTTCTATTTGCAAGTGTAATCACATGAAAATATGGAGTTTTGACCCTCCAAACACCTAAAACAATTTAGGTGTGCAAACTGTAAAACCACCAGTAGGTAAACCCTACTTTGCATGTTAATACCTCCTTGAATATTTGTCCATAATGCATAATTCTTCTTCTGGAGTTTTCTTTTATGAGTTAGGTTTAATATGAATCTAGTTTCATTCAAAAATATGAAGTTTTGAGGCATCAACCAATTTATTAAAGTTAAGTGTGCAATCTGTCAACTAATGACAGAATTGTGCAGGCAACTTTGTGGTGCCATATCTCCTTCATAACTCATCCAAAATGAGTGATTCTTATTTCAAAAGTTTCCTTTATGTGTTATGCTTATAATCCAACTGGAATTTCTGAAAAATATTAAGTATAACTCTTCAAATGATTGTTTTACTAAAAGTGTGTAATCTGCCATGCTTGCTGTGACACACTGTTTGATATAAATTATTTGAACCCTTTTCATATGTCTAAAATGCATGAAACTTGGTCAAAATGACCTTAACTCAGTAATGCATCACATATAAAAAGATGGGAAATTTTATTATTTTGGATGTTACATTAAATTGATCATATTTGGGACTTATAGTTTCTGTCAAGAAATAAAATTTTGGAAACTATTTGATTTCATAAATTAGGATCACTTAAAAGACTATACATTACATTTTCGGTATAAATTATTTCTTTAAAGAGCATATGAGCATTATGTATAACGGGACAATGGTAGACCAAGTTGGACATACAAGGACTTATAAGCACTCTCATAGTAACCATTAGACATATAAGTGTTAATTTGGGTACGTTGTTTTGTTAGGTAAGCGTTAGGCCATCGAACGGACATCTCGGGTATTTTTGGAAGCTTTGCTATAAGGTGAGTATTCACGGCCCCTCTTTTTAAATGTTTATACATTTGGGGTGTAAAGCATGTTGTTTTAATGGAAATTGAATTGATTTATATTGATTCAACGAAAAGTATATAAATCATTGTGATGAGCAACTTTTTATTACACAAAATGATATGTTGAGTTATGTAAAGTCCCCGTGGTACAGTACTATTTAACTCTAAATGAGCTGATGATATTTGTGGATAGGCGTTATTTGGTTGACATACCCACCTAACTGGCAAATAGGGGTGCAATTTATCAATTAAGAATGCTCTACACATGTGGACTTTAGGTCCACCGCTGAGGTAGTTCGTGGGGCGTAGAATGTCGAGTAGGCTTAGTAGTGGCTCAAAAATTATATATCATGTGTAATGGTAAATTTGTATTTTTGCTCATAAAAGTTAAAATATTAAAGTTGATGCGAACTTCTGTTTCGCTATTATACCTTGCATATAAAATGTTTTGTGCATATGAAAAACCTGTGAACTCACCAACTCTTTGTAGTTGACACCTTGTTTTAACATGCTTTACAGGAAGATAAGAAGGTAACCGATCAAACTTAGTTTATTTTTGTGGAACACCAATCAAGACATTTTATATATTCAAAGTGATGTAATTTGTTGTTAAAGTTCAAGTAGTCGGGTTGTAAACTTTTAAACTTTAAACTTCTACGTTTTAATTATATATGCGTGGTTGATATTTATATTCCTATTGTTGTGAAACCTAGAACTGTCATATCTCGTGTTTCCGCTTTAGCAGGGTGTGACACCATCCGTATCCATAAGTAAGATGGACCTTCCACGGACTTTCTAGACATTTGAAACATGTAATCATGATAAAATGTTTTATGGTATATATATATTTATATGTGTGTGTGTGCGTATGTGTGTGTATATGTTTATGTTTACATGTGTGTTTATAGTTTAAATTTAAGTTCACCTAAACTAAGGCAATCATAGTTCACTTAAACTAATGCTCTAATACCAACTTGTAACGCCCCAATTTCCTTAAATAGCAGGTGTCGTTACTTTATATGATAAACCTAGTAAGTCTTGAATACAAGCTTGAAATTTAACTTCATTTCTTTAATATTACGTCATTGTTAAACATAAGTGGAAAACTTCATAAGCGCAAAATGCGCAAAGTACTATCTCAATGGCTTATAATACATTAGAATTTCGTTGAAACAGTAACTACTTCATGAGGTCCTTACTCATTCTTTCCTTAGATACGTACATGAGATACGTAAGCTAAAAGTTTAGTGAGTAATTATGGTTCCATGAATAAACCATTTTTCATGTTGCTTCTCAATTTGTGAATAACAATTCACTTAAAAACTCTTGATCATGCATAAAAAATACTATTTTTTAACATACATAAACATTTATTTATCATGCATAAACCATTCTTTTGAGATATCACTTGTCACATATATGTATACCATATTTGCCTTGAGGTTCGCTAACCCCCAGGTCCATAAAAGGCTGCCCTATCAGGTCCGTTTGCAAGACATCCCTTGTATTATCACGTATGTTGGATATCATGGTCATACATAACATGTAAAAACTTTCATACCTTATGTAACACATACTTGTATCATACCATGTAGACATTTTCATGCGTATAAAACACATACTTGTGTCAAAACATGTTATCATGCATATCTTGAATATATATAAATGTATCAACATTTTCATGTAAAAAACAAACATCCCAACATATGTTGTAATCTATAAAATACTTTTATATAACATGTACGCATCCCAGTAAATCTCATAATGTGCTAACCTTGATTATGCCTAGGCTTGCCTTTGATCTCGTACTTCAAGTTTATTAATATATTAAGAGAGAGAGAGAGTGATTTTGGCATTAACCTAACGTCCTTACTTCTTCCTCTATTTATAGTTAAATACAAGCATAAACTACTTGTTCTTCTTGCTTTTAAGATTGTACTCTTATAAGATTTTAACACCACGTACTTTAAGATAAGAGAATCTTAACACACGGTGCTTCTAGCTTGCCTTGTCGTGCTTCTTAGCTTTGGTTTGTCGTGCTTCTTAGCTTGAAAACACACTTCTAGCCCGTAGAGTTCATCACCTTAGGTTTGGTTTCTCATATAAGCTACTTTCCTTATAAGTATGATAATTTAATAAATGCTATAGTTGTTGAACTCTTTTAAGAGTACTTAATTTACTAATAAATTCTGCATAAACATTGAAGTTTAACAAATATTAAAACTAGGGTGTTAAAAATACTCTCAGGACCACACTATTGCCTCCATCGATACCACAGTTTGTCAGGAGAACTCTAAGCAAACCTTAAGTCAAACCCTACAACAAATGCTCGATCAAGTCAACAAACATCACCAAGACAAGGAATTCCAAGTGGGTAATCTGGTTACTTCCCTCTTCATGTCCATCGACAAAAAAACAGTGTTCCAACAAGCTTCACCGAAGCTAGCTAAACGGTTGTTTGTCCCCTTTCAGGTATGTCACGCATTGGAAGAGTAGCCTATCAGCCTTAATAAGAATAGTAGCCCCTTTATTGTATCTTTTGTAACTGCCTTACACAACCTTCATAGCATAGCATAACATAATAGAATTTTTACTACAAATCAAATATTTTTACTATTTGCTAGTTACTACAGTTTTTATTACGTTTGCTATTAGGTGTACAATATTCATATCTAAACATATTCATATACATTTGCTAAGAGCTCCATATATAGACATCCATATGCATGTGTGGTTGCTACTGAGTATATATTAATTAATTAACATATTATAATTCACAACTTCAGTCAAGGTACAAACCAAAACTATTCACATTTTCACCCAATCTCAAAAGTGAACTTCAGATTTCCCACATGAATATATACCCACCTGCAAAGCTACAAGTTGGTATGCATATTTCAAACCAGCCACTTGAAACAATGTGGTTCAGGTCGCTTCAGAAAGTATATTCTTGACTTCAATATCATGTTCCACAAGATTCATCAGCAAAAGCCAGTTCACACACAAGAGCAAGATGATCACTTCCCCATATCTGCACAACACAAGTAGAATAAGCATAGTGATAGTAGTCATGGTTCGAGTCCCCTAGGGTCCTATGGAATTATTCGAGTCATGGTTCGAGTCCCCTAGAGGAATTATTCGAGTCATGGTTCGAGTCCCCTAGGGTCCTATGGAATTATTCGAGTCATGGTTCGAGTCCCCTAGGGTCCTATGGAATTATTCGAGTCATGGTTCGAGTCCCCTAGGGTCCTATGGAATTATTCGAGTCCCCTAGGGTCCTATGGAATTATTCGAGTCATGGTTCGAGTCCCCTAGGGTCCTATGGAATTATTCGAGTCATGGTTCGAGTCCCCTAGGGTCCTATGGAATTATTCGAGTTGGGGACAAGCTGGCTTAAAGATCGACGATTAAAAAGAAAATAAATAAGCATTGGTAAAGGGGCAACCGGTAAGGCTGATTAAAACATTCGAGTCCTGGAGATCAACTGTATGCAAAGGGAAACTACATCCAAAACCAGCAACGTTGTGGTGATTCTAAAACCTCAATTATTGGGATTTTCAAAAATAATGCAAGTCTTCCTATAAAAAAAACCAAACCACAGACATCCAATATGTTCTACACGGATGTAGGGCCTCGCGGTGTGATGTACGCAAACTTGTTCTCTAGCCCAAAGAATAGAACGGTTGTTTTCTTGAAGACCGTGGCTTGCGAAAAAGAGTTTTGTAAAAAACCGATGCTTCAAATATTTTGTGGAGACACTTGAAGTTTAACCATAAACAGTAAACCGCACAAAGGACTACACAACTGACCAACCTTGCTAACCATCATGCCATTTTTGATAAATTGTGAAACGCATGCGAAAAAGACCACTTTCTGTCTAAAATCATAATGTTTCTTTCCTTCTTTAACTTTAGCAAGAAGTTTGTACAAAATATAAATTTTCAAGGTGAAGGCCTTCACAAAATAAATTTTCATATGAAGGCAAAATCATCTCACGTATAAAAGGAAAATTTTCACAGAAAAAGAGCTCAGAACTACCAATTTCAAGAAGCAAGCAATATGTATAAAGCATCATGAGATATAAGAATCACGGTGGAACATAATTTATCAATATGCACAACATCGCTACAAAAATTGATAAGTTAAATGAATCCTATGTGTTTTGGCATTATTTTCATTTCGTGAATATGGCGTGAGAAGTAGATAAAGATGCCCCAATGAAGGGTGTATATGTACCTTACTCGGAAGCCCTTTTGTTTTCTTCAAAATTTCAATCGGTAATGTTTCAAGAACTTTGACAGGAACAAGTTCCTTGGTATGCCTGTGTGAGCAAATAAAAAAGCAAAAGAAAATACACATTCAACTCTTTAGAATAATTAATGCTTAATATGTGCCCAAAAGATGGAGTTTAAGTATACCATATGTAATCAACAGTGCCCATAAATCTGGAGTGGAAGGATGTCGCTAAAGGTTCTCCATGACTATCTCTTGTCAAACAACTAGCCTGAAGAAATGAGTACAAAAAGGAATATAAAACCATTATCAAATTAATTCTTTGTGTAGCTACATCTAAGTCCACAAAGTAAAATACGTTCCAAAATATTGCCACAACTTTGGAGTTAGAAAATAGCCTCTTGTGAACCGCAATGAGAGGTTGCACACAAACACATGCCAGCCAAAGCGGTAGAAATATGATACGACCCGTTTTGGTCGAGTTTACAACCGGCGCAAGTTCAAGGGGCCAAAGTGAATAATTGGTTTAAGAGGATTTCCTTAACAGGGCTACGTTTCGACTCACAGGGGTATCCGATTCCCCCGGAAACTACAGGTGAGTTTCTCGGTCCTTTTTCAACATGGGAAGATCACGGGGTTCACAACCGCAGACCGCCAGTAAGCACCGAAAGTATTTTCCAGAACTTCTCAGATCACCCGGGGGGTGTTCCAACCGGAAGGTTCTCGGATCAAATTCCGACAATACCGCCGGGAACCGGGAATGAACGGGGATGGGGTCCGGGAGTTGATGTTCGTTTGAGAAATCTGAAGATGCCCCTGTTTGAGGGGGACGACGTGTTCGGATGGGTATACCGGGTCGAACGGTTCTTCGACATTCAAAGAGTGATGACCTCGGGAGAGAGGCTAAGAGCAGCGGTATTGTGTTTGGAAGGGACCGCATTGGCCTGGTTTCGTTGGATGGACAGCAGAACGCCCTTTCGGAGTTGGGAGGAGTTGAAAAGTCAGATGATAGATCGTTTTCAGCTCTCACAAGAGGGTAGTTTGTACGAGCAGTTCCTGAATATCAGTCAAGAAGGATCTGCCCGAGATTACGTAGCATTATTCGAAAAAATGACGGCTCAATTGGAGGGAGTGCAGGAGGAAATTCTGGAAGGCACGTTCATCAAAGGTTTGAAACCGGATTTGAGGACCGCTGTCAGGACCCAGCAGCCGAAAGGACTTACTCAAGCAATCAAACTGACCTTGCTGATCGACGAGAACCGATCAGGAGGAGATATGGGCAAGGTATCCGGTTCCCGACAAGTGAGTCATGTTGGGGGGGGTATACAACGACCGCCCGGAATTCCTACTGGGGGCGCAAACCCGAAAGCAGGACCTGGGGCAGCCGGTAAACAACCGTTCAAGCGTATGTCAGAAGCGGAGTTCGCGGACAAGAAAGCTAAGGGACTATGTTTTCGTTGTGATGGGAAGTTCACGCCAGGTCACAAATGCCCGGAGAAATCTCTACAAGTATTGTTGGTGTTTGACGGGGAGACCGAAGGGGACGAAGAAGAGCCGGAAACGGAATCGGACGAACCTATTCAACTGGAACAGGTTGAAGTATCTGCCAACTCGATTTGGGGGTTCACAGCTCCGCACACTATGAAACTTCGAGGCAAGTTGGGCAAACAAGAAATAGTGGTTCTTATCGATAGTGGGGCCACCCATAACTTCATATCGGGACAGTTTGTATCCCTTCTGGGATTGAAGGTCGATGGCACGCGCCAGGCCAGGGTTCGATTAGGGAACGGGAAATTCGACCATAGTTTGGGACTTTGTCGGTCGGTTGTGATACAACTACCAGACCTACGAGTGGTGGAGGATTTCTTCCCACTCGAACCGCGCATGCGATGTGATTTTGGGTATTAAGTGGTTACGAACCTTGGGGGATGTTCGGGTGAATTGGGGGACCCTCACCATGACATTTGAGGGCCAAGGAGGAAAAGTGACATTAAAAGGGGAACCAGGGTTGACACGAGCAGAGGCATCGCTACATGCAATGACCCGTGACATGAATGGAGTTAGTGAAGGCTTCTTGGTAAGCTTGGCAGTTTTGGATGTAAACCCGCATCAGAATCACCAAATCCCTTCAGAGCTGGATTCAGTTCTGCAGCAATTCTCGGAGATGTTTGAAATGCCGAAGGGGTTACCTCCTCATCGGGACCACGAGCACGCCATTGTACTAAAGGGAGGAACCGAGCCCATTAATGTTCGCCCGTACCGCTACCCCCAGTTACAGAAAGACGAAATCGAAAGGTTGGTTCAGGAGATGGTAGACGCGGGAATCATTAGACCAAGCACCAGCCCGTTCTCCAGTCCTGTATTGCTGGTGAAAAAGGACGGGAGTTGGCGATTTTGTGTTGATTACCGTGCCTTGAACAAAGCCACGGTGCTCGATAAGTTTCCTATACCGGTAATTGATGAGTTGCTAGACGAGTTGCATGGAGCATCGATTTTCAGCAAGCTAGACTTGAAGTCAGGCTATCATCAGATCCGAATGAGACCAGAAAACGTCCCAAAAACGGCCTTCCGTACCCACGAGGGCCATTATGAATTCCTAGTTATGCCCTTTGGCTTGACTAACGCCCCGTCGACTTTTCAGTCCCTCATGAATAGGGTTTTTCGTCCTTACTTACGGAAGTTTGTACTCGTTTTTTTTTTATGACATTCTTATTTACAGTAAGTCATTGGAGGAGCACCGAGAGCACTTAAGGTTGGTATTTGAAAATTTACGAGCAGAATGATTGTTTTGTAACCGAAAAAAATGCGCCTTCGGCCAGGAACAGGTGGATTATTTGGGCCACATCGTATCTAAAGACAGGGTTATGGCTGATCCGACAAAAGTGACCACAATGTTGGCCTGGCCCACTCCAAATCTTCGAGGGTTGCGGGGATTTCTTGGTTTAACAGGCTATTACCGGAAATTTGTGCAAGGGTATGGTAAAATCGCAAAACCCTTGACCGATTTGTTGAAAAAAGACAGTTTCGAATGGTCAGACGAAGCAACTGAGGCTTTCAAGAAGTTACAACAGGTAATGACTCGAGTTCCCGTTCTCGCCTTACCCGATTTTACGAAAAGTTTTACTGTCGAGACGGATGCCTCAGGGTACGGGGTGGGTGCGGTACTAATGCAGGAAGGGCGCCCTGTTGCTTATTTCAGCCAGATACTAGGCGCCCGGGCTCAGCTTAAATCGGTATATGAACGCGAATTAATGGCGATCGTGATGGCAGTGCAGAAGTGGAGACCTTATCTGTTGGGAAGAAAGTTTACCGTTATCACGGATCAAAAGAGTTTAAAATTTCTGTTGGAACAGCGGGTTATTGTCGGGGATCACCAACGATGGGTTTCTAAGCTGTCCGGTTATGATTTTGATATTGTGTATCGCCCGGGTAAGGAAAATGGAGTTGCGGATGCTCTATCGCGACGAGGGGAGGGGGTGAAAATATCCGAGCTTACCACCGCCATGAGCACGGTCCATCATGGTCTCGAGGATGACCTCCGACAGGACCCGTTTATCATGGATCTACGCGGCCGGGCCGAGGCGGGGGGCAAGGGTTGCACGGGTACTCAGTGGAACGTGGAACCGTACTATACAATCGTCGAGTGGTGTTATCTCGAGGGTCCCCATGTCTAAAGAAGTTGTTCCAAGAATATCATGGAGGACCAATTGGAGGGCACGGAGGAACCCAAAAGACCTACCAGCTGCTAGCGTCCGAGTTTTTTTGGACCGGCATGAAGGCTAACGTCGCCAAGTGGGTGGCGGAATGTGATGTTTGTCAACGCAGTAAGGCTTCGAATTTGGCTCCGGCGGGATTATTACAGCCATTGAACCTTCCAGGGCGGATCTGGGAGGACATCACAATGGATTTTGTGGAAGGATTACCACGCTCGGAAGGCTTCTCGGTTATTCTGGTGGTAGTGGACAGACTCAGCGAATCGGTTCATTTCATCCCGCTTAAGCACCCCTTCACAGCTGCCACCGTAGCGGGGGCCTTTATTCGAGAGAGAGTACGCTTGCATGGTATTCCACGATCTATTGTGTCTGATCGTGACAAAGTTTTCTTAAGCTTGTTCTGGCGAGAGCTCTTTAAACAAGGGATTGTTTTAAAAAGAAGTACCGCTTACCACCCACAAACGGATGGACAAACCGAGGTGATCAATCGCAGTTTGGAGGTTTATCTGCGTTGCTTTGTGTCCCATAGGCCGAAGATAGGGGTTAAGTGGCTACCTTGGGCCGAGTATTGGTATAATACCTCCTACCATTCGTCAATCAAGACGACTCCGTTCCGGGTTTTATATGGGCGGGACCCACCTACATTACTTCGATATGACCATGGGTCCGCGGTGACGTTTGAGGTGGATCGATACTTAGTAGAACGGGATGAACTTATTGCGGACCTCAAGGTATCCTTACTTCGTGCCCAAAGAATCGATGAAACAAAGAGCAGACGGGAAAAGGCGAGCTGTTGTTTTCAATATAGGAGATCGTGTTTATCTGAAAATGCGACCATATCGACAGCTTACGGTGATGGGTAAACGTAACGAGGAGCTGTCTCCTAGGTTTTATGGACCATATGAAGTGCTAGAACGGATTGGGGAGGTTGCTTATCGACTTCAGCTGCCGGATGGAGCCCAAATACATCTAGTTTTACAAAACTCTTTTTCAGCAGGCGATTGGAAATGGGGTTACCGTTTCTACTTTGCCTTCTACTTTTGCTGATTCTATGTTCGAGAGGTTCTATGAACCGGAGGAGGTATTGGATACACGTGTGAAGGATGGGCGTCGGGAGGCGTTGATTGCTTGGCGGAATATGGCGCGCACAGAAGCCATGTGAGCCAATGATGCAACAGTTTCCTTCTTTCCACCTTGAGGACAAGGTGGGTGTTTGGGGGGGAGTGATGATACGACCCGTTTTGGTCGAGTTTACATCCGGCGCAAGTTCAAGGGGCCAAAGTGAATAATTGGTTTAAGAGGATTTCCTTAATTAATGTTTCCTTATTTAGTTTGATTTGTTTTCCTTATTTAGGTTTCCTTAATTAATGATTTGTTTTCCTTATTTAGGTTTATTTGTTTTCCTTAATTAATTTTGCATTAGTGGTATAAAAAAGGGAGGGGAGCATCGATTAGGATGATCAGATCAATTAAGTCTTTTCAGTTTTCTTTTTCTAGTGGAGACCCCTGCATCTCGAATCGCCGGCACTATCTTGTAACCCAAGCTTTTGAGTAATAATATCCCGTTTATCAATTTGAACCTATCAGAATACATGTAAACTTGTGTGCAATCAAAGTAAGAATGTTTGTAACCAAGCAACTAGAGCAGTTAAACACACAAGGCAAGGCATTGTGCAGGGGCGGGGGGGGGGGGGGTGTAATTTGTCATTCGAGTGAAGTAAAAAATAAAATAAAATGTTTGCAACTATACAGTTAAGCAACTACTAACTCGTCTTACAAGAGGCATGAGCCAATCACAAAAAATAAAATAAAAAATAAGAACATAGGAAAGTGGCAAATAAAAACTTACTGGAACTCCACTGTATGCACTATTCAGTTTTAAGTTGTGCCTAAGGTATACTGACTCTTCAGTTCCGGTTGCTAGCCTTAGTTCTTCTTTACTCCATCTATGCAGTAATGGCCTAGAGACATACATACATATATAGAGCCTCCTTAGTCAATAAAAGGAACACATCTAATTTTATGCTTAAATACTCGAGACAAAATCCTCAGCCAAAAGTTCAATAACGGACCTAGAAGAATAATTACTTCGAGATGGATATCTCGGGTGATCCAACGGACAAATCTGCCCAGATATTCTTTTGCGTTCATGGTGTAGGATGTTCAACTGCAAAAAAACTTAGATTGATAACTAAACAAAAATATTAGATGTTGTCACTTAGTATTACTATTACATTTTGAGATGCACCACAGTAAAGATAGAAATGAGTGACAAAAATCTTAACTATAGCACCACTCAATCTGTAGGTATCAGACGTAAAAAGGTTTTTTGCATTTTTGGACCTTAAATGAAGACTCTCGTCCTAATTAAATCTCTATGTGGTTAGTTACTTTTAATATCTTTGATTGAAATGTGATGCCCACCTTGCCCTTTTAAAATGATATTATTGTCATAACAATTCCCACTCTATTTTAATCAATTTCTTCCTCCCCTCTCTCTAGTTAGTTGTCTTCTTTCTCTCTCGTCTTCCTGCTTACTCTCTTTATATGTTGTAGCAGATTTCATGCCACTTACTAGTCCCTACAATAGCATACAAGAATGTACAAATGTTGGAAATGTGTGTTCACACAATTGGGTTTCCACATCAACTTACGGCCCATTTGATTTGCGGGATTTGGTAAGATTTGGATTTTGGAATTGAATTCCATTGCGATCATGTGTTCGGTTTGAATGAAAGTTTGGATTTGAAATCCCACAGCCAACAAATTTGGAAATCCCTTGAAGATGGTGGTCATTTCAAATCCAAATCCCATGGATTTCAATTGTTTCCCTCGTATCTCTACCCCTCCTCTTTCATCAAAGCTGCCCTAATCTCTTCATTGCCTCCACATCTTACCGAAACAAACAAACTATTTACAAAACAAACAAATATTTACAAAAAAAACAAAATGCAATTCCAGTTCCTACAAACCAAACAAGATTTATAAAGAGTGGAATTCAATTCCATTGCAAATCCTACAAACCAAACACACCAAAGATTCCAAATCCTCCTAATTCCAAACCCTTCCATGAAATCCAAATCCCTCAAAAACATTTTGTCAAACCAAACGGGCCTTTAGTGTTTTCATCATTTTGCATCACTCATCCTAACTAAAACTTTTTGAAACCTACCTACCTGTTCCTCTTTCTAGAATTAGATTCGCACCTCTCATCTCAAAGACTCACCTCTTCAGATCACTTGTCTACGATAAGTCTTATCATATCATCTTTTGGCTAAAAGTTTAGATAATGCCATCAGTTTGGAGGATTTCTTTAGTTTAATTTGATAAAAGCTAAATTTCAGAAATAATGATCAGAAGGTTTGGGAGAACTGGAGAAGTCTTTTGTTTTTCTATTGTTGGAAACTTGATGTTTCACATTTAACTGAAGAGCTGAGCCGGTATCAAAGATAACTTTTGTTTGCGCAACTTGTTCATTTATTTGAGATTAGATCAGAAATCAAAAGGTCAGCCATTAGCTTAATTGATAGAGGTCAATGCTTAAATTAAGAATCCCAGAGACAGTAACAAACTTTTGGAGAACAAAATAGATTTAAGAACATCATTATTTTGAAATAAAAAACAGAACCAGAACTCTAAAAGTAAGGCCATCATGCCTACCAACTTTAGATAACTCATCTACCATGAAAAAACAATGGTATTTGGCAAATACTAGTGTTTTCCTTTCTGGCAATCAAACGGCAGCACCCTAGATAAACTTATCGAAAGGAATATATGATTGTGCCTACTTCCTACCCATATAATTAATAGAAGCACAAACACTCTTACATCTTCACATCATTTGGTATTCACACTCTTACACCTTAGACTCAAGATGATAACCACAGAGAAAAAGATGAAACACAAGGGAAGAATATCTAGAGGAGAATAAATTGATTAATAAAGTGGGGAAAGTGTTTCATATTAACAATCAGAGCCTTCTAGATAGGGGTTTCGGGTTGCACATGACCTTTTTAATTAAAATATTCTAAAGGAGATGTGAATAGGAAACTTAATTGGGAGCAAAAAAATTTCATTTAAAGACTAAAAATGCCAAAAGGAAGTTCTTAAGGGACAACACCTGCAGATTGAGTAATATGGTAATTCACTCTGAAATCAATAACTATTTACACGTGATTCGTGAAAGGGGTCGCACTCACCTCAGATGAACCTATGAATTGATAGATTGCACTCTGACAAAATATTAAAAGATTAGTGTACAAAATTTTAAGTAAAAGACTGCAGATAGCATAATATAGAAGCAAAACCAAAATAAAATAAGAATCAGAAAGGATCAAGTTCAGTAAAAACCAGCAAAGCTATAGCTACCTGAGGCATACTATTTAGATCTCCACCAAGTATAACAGGTATATTTCCCCATTTCTGTGAAAGTGTATGAGCCTTCGCAAGAAATAACCGAACCTGCAACATTGAGATGAATGCACTTCCTTAAAACAGTTGTACACCATATTAAAAGAACAAGTTCACAACAAAGGATAACTACACCGCACATACATTGCAAAAGATGTTAACGTATTAATCGATTATTTAAAGATTTGGGATGTCTCGGGTGAAGACAAGTAAACCGGAAGGTGAGAAATGTTACCCCACCAATCAGTGCACCATGGTAATTCACCAAAAGTTACATGTAAGTAAACCGGAGGGTGAAAAGTTTTTGTCACCAAACAAACCCACGTAGAGGTAGGGTCTAGGAGGAGTATACAGTATACCTTTCCTCTACCCTAAGGGGTAGAGCACGAAGAGCCCTAGCATATCCCCACCGATCGATACATGCAAATCACACTCTTAGGGGGTGTTTGGTTCATGAATTGAAAAGAATTGGAATAGATAATTACTTTGATCAAATTCCAAATCTATCTTTGGTTCACATAATGTAAAATGATGAAATCCTTTGAATTCCTTAAATTAAAGATTTCAACATTCCATTGGATATCCCAAAGAATTCAATTCCATCCAACCAAACACATGGTCAAATTCCATTCCAATTTCTTCAAAGTCAAATTCCTTTGATGGATTCCAATTCCACCGAATTTCGATCTGCGAACCAAACGGTCCCATAATAAGAATTTGCCATGCAGATGTCGCCTTGACCTCTAACAGGAAGCATCTCAAACAGAGTTAAGGATCATCATATAACCCCAAGTGATCTAGTAGGACAGTATTGTTTTCCGTTCCATTCTAGGCCATTCATGTTTCTTGTAATCTACAGTTTTCGTGATACATCCAAGACCTACCAACTTTAAATGAATAAACTAACTTGCAGAAGTACCTGACCCAACTTAACATCTCCACGACTTGGATTGAAAAGCACATGTATATTTCCAACCAATATGCTGCGAGAGGGTTGCACCCTACAGATATACAAAACAATTATCTCGTTCAAAGTCCATAGTAAAGAAAAAAAGATAAACAATCACCAAAGATACTGTAAAAACCATCAAAACATGTTGTTTGCATGATTTGAAGATAACAGAATAAATGTTTATATATTCCTGCTTAACTATTCCACCTTCCTTTGTTCTTATCCTTTCCGTATGTGTGTGACGGATATGCCTTAGGTTGCAGGATTAACAGTTCCATAAGGAACAAACTTAGCACAATTTGCAAAGACAAAGAACAAGAGTGAGTCCATCAAAGAATGAAAGCCAATAACTGATAACTTACTTTAGGTTTTCAATATCATCAATATGTTTCTGGTACGCAGTCATCTGTGTGTTTTAGATGACAGAAAGTCAATAGGTATTGCCACAAGAAAATATTAAATCAGAACAGGCCTGAAACACCGACCAGTGTAATAACCATATAGAGAGAGAAAGAGACCACAACTAAAAGTAAATAATCATAAATTCGTGGAAACTTTGGGTTTAGTATTTAACTTCTATGCATAAAAGTAATTAAAAGTTGCAGCTTTGTATTATAGGACTTGTGGTGCCTACCTTTGTAAGAAAATCAATTAAAGAAAGAGTAGAAGACAAACGGTGTTGCAGTTCTTTAATGGTGGCAAAAATGATATTGTACAGAAAAGATAAAAAGAATCAATCCAACTAAATTAGTTACTGACACCATCCGATTAAATTTGTGAATGCTTGACCCTTGAAGCCAAACTAATGAAAGCCTTCTAGCATTAACCAAATGCCCACATGACCAAGATGGGGAAGATGCATTTGTAGATGCATATCATGGGAAAAATAATTCTAATTTTGATTACTTACTCTCAAACTGAAAAGTAAATTCTTTCTGGACTACATCACAAACCCTTTTGTAATAAATACTAGAGGTGAACCAGTAATCTATGATAAAAGAAGTCCATAGAAAGAGTTTGCAATGTATGTGAGGTCCCTCCAGACGGATGAGTTTCGGTAACGGGGGTGTGATATTTTCTCCAAAAAAAAAACAAATTTGATCGTAATTGCTTCAAAGCTTGCAGTTTTTGGAGCCTCTAAAATCAATTTCAACCCAAAAGATTGTTATATAAAGCATGTCCTTTCATACCTTTAGAACACAAAATTGAGCAATATTGTCACGAAGGCCAAACTGCTTGAACTCGATGTTGTCCTCATGTAGAAGAGAAAATCTGTACCACAATATGGTATCCCGGAGGTTAGATATGCAATGCTTCAAAAACTAAATAAATAAATTATGTCAAATCTTAAGGTTAACAATTAGTAGCTTCTAAACAGTCATTGATGACTTGTTGCCCATCAACTTCTAATGCTATCCAAAAGAAAACTTGAACTGATAACTCCTTTCAGAGCTTCCATTCACAGATATACATATATCACATAAATCATCCGAGATGCATTTTCCCATTATGCCCGACTCCCCAAGCTACCGAACAAGATTTCTCAATCAGTTGTAATTGGCAAATGAAGAAACTTGTCATCTTACTTCCTACCTTGTTAATTTTGTACCAAACCTGTGTTCTAGTCAAGCCAACTACAAGATATCATCAGCAAAATGCATGATAATGTACCACATCATGTCTTATACGTCCAGTGCTTTTATACAGTTACCCAAAATATAACAGAACAAAGAAAAAACATAAAAAGTAAAAAAAAAAACCCCACCTTGTAGGTGTTTATGGATACCTTGAGGTAGTCCATTAGACAGCTCAAAATTTCTATTAAAAAAAAACTCTCTATGGCTATGCAAGATCGCATTTCAATCGTAAATGATAAAGAGTTCCTACTTTCTAACACAGGAAAAAATTCAATTCATCAGAACTTCATAACTTAAAACAGAAATCCACTCCATATTCAACACCAATATCAAAGTCTTCACAGTTCACACTATGATTGACAATTAATTACACATCGACAAGAAAATGACAAATGAAAAATGAAGTGCTTACAATGCATCTTTCCAAAATATAGCACACCCATCACGTGCTTCCCCAGTACGAGCCTTGCAGATCAATGAGGTTTAATCAATTCTGGAGATACTACAAAGAGTCACACTACAGATGAGATGCAGGGAATTAAAATAAACCTGGTAGACTCCTCTAAACCCATCCTTGTGTAAAATTCTATTCAAATCATCAAAACGATCAACCTCCTGCAGCCATACAAGTAACCATGATAAATACAAACAAATCAATTGAATTTAGAAAAATATTGCCTGTAAACATCAATTTCAAGAGGGTATAGCCCTCTTAGCAACAGGCTATGTCAGAAGTCGGAACCTTAGCTTAGCAAGTGCAAATTATGACTGCCAGCACATTTGTACTTGATGATAAAGAGATGGATCATCATCCCATGAGCAAAGTTGTCTCAGAACCACAGTGTGGTGAATGAATGTGTGTCACTTTGGCCCCTTATATAAGTCAGCAAGGATAGGGTTCTCATTTCCTTGGTGAACGTCATAATGACATCTGAGCATCGTGACAAATGAGGGAGGGTCTTCATACGTTTTAGTGTAATGCCTATAAATTATATGCTATATTCTTTTGCTAGTATAGTCTGTGATTGTGATTTGTGAGTATTTGTTTATAGTACAATCTGTGAGTAAGGTTTCAAAGAACGGAAACGGGCCTCAAGGTATTTTGTCCCTAGGTACGTAAGGCATAAGCCTTGAGGTGGTCGAGGCATAAGCCCCAAAAATAAGACAAAAAATCATATATGCATAACACTTAACAAACAATCATAATTTCATGTATATATATACTTGTATGTGACAGCATAGTACACCAAAAACAGAATATATATATATACACACACAATTATACCCTTATATGTGACAGCATAATATTTGATATATATATATATATATGTATATATCTTTTTTGGTAAAGTTGTATGTAGTAGCATAATATACAAACACAAAATATACACTGTATAAAGGAATCAATTTAGACTACCACAATTTCAAATCACAGTACTGACCGCGATTTCGTATTTTGACCGCAATCTCAGTTAGATCCATTAAGGTCTATTAGACTCATTATGACTCACTAAGACCTATTATGACCTAGTTAGGCTCGTTAAGGAGAATAAGACCCATTATACAAACTTATCCCAAAACGACCCATTGAGAACCACTTAGATCCGTTATACCACAAGTAGATCCATTAAGGTCTAATTAGAAACATTATGACCCGCTTAGTCCCTTTATGATTGTGACCCATCTAGACTTATTAAGGAGAATAAGACATATTATACCTACCCTACTTGCTCCAAAATGACACATTAAGCACCACTAGACTCGTTATCCCTCAATTAGATCCATTTAGAACTAATTAGACACATAAAACACACTTAGACTCATTATGACCCTATAGACTCATTAAAGCAGAATAAGACCCATTATACCTCAATTAGATCAATTCAGGTCTAATTAGACATATTATGAATCACTTAGTCCCATTATGACCAATTTAGACCTGTTAAGGAGGCCACAAATACCAAAACAAGTCATTAAGTAAGGACCACTAAGACACGTTATATCTTAGTTAGATCCATTTAGGTCTAATCAGATTCATTATGACACACTTAGTCCTATTATGACCTAGTTAGACTCATTAAAGAGAATAAGACCCATTATACCTATTTATCCCAAAAGGACCCATTAAGGACCACTTAGACCCGTTATACCACAATTAGATCCATTAAGGTCTAATTAGACACATTATGACCCAATTTAGTCCCTTTAGGACCCATCTAAACCCTAAAGGAGAATAAGACTCATTGTACCCACTTATAACAAAAGGACCCATTTAGGACCACTAAGACCCATATATATGTGGTTAGATGTATCTTGTTTTTCCCATTTCTATTGATTTGCCAAAATGGAACCAACAGTCATGTTCCCAAATTAGATACCAAAACAGGTCCCATTTTTTTTCCAAATGAGACTTTATGAAAGTTGGTTCCATATGTTTTAAAATTTGATTCTTCTAAGTAGAGATTTTAAAAACTGGGTTCTCAAAATTGGTTTCATTTTGATGCAACTTGGCTAAAGTTGTATGAAAAGAAGCTTATATCTCACATTTTTATAATATTAACCAGCTGTTGGTATGGAGCTTGTCATTTGAAAAGCTAATTGAAACTCTGATACAAATTTAAACCATAATGCAAGACGATGGAAACTTGCCTGGAAACACAAAATGCTAGGACTATACTGAGCAATCTCCTTGCGTATCGCCCTTCTTCTATATTCCCATTTCATAAACTTCGGAAGTACATTGAAGTACAAATCCTTATGGTTTGAAGCATTTTCAACACCCAGTATATTATATGACACAAAAACAAACTTATCTGCAACATGATTGAATAAATTCATCAAAAAATCAGCCCAGATTGCATAAAGATTATTAGATAACTGAAAACCACCTCCGTATTTAGAACAGCCACGAGGGGGAAAAACCCATTTGCGATTATCGGCTATACCATCAGAATTTCCTCTATCGGGCTTCTTCTTACGCCTGCAAGTATGTGTATGATTTGGGGTTACGGTTAATGGTTCAGTTTCTATGGTTAATTTTCGTTTCTTTCGGGTAAGACGTTGTTGACGATTGGTAGAATGAGATTGTTCTGCCATTGAATGATGTCCGGTCTTCAACCAAGAGACGGTAGACATATAGTTTGTGCGTCCGGTAGGGTTTGGACCTCGAAATATGGTTTGGAGAAGTCCTATTATGGGGGATTGCCTTAAACTTTCTTAATTAATTTAATTTATATCCGTATCTTTTCCCATTTTCATTTTACAACTTCTTTATTTGAACAAATATAATTTTAAATTAGCTAAAATACATCAAAAACAAGTTTTATTTTGTTATAAATTATATCATTATAATCGTGTCGTCAATCCTTTCAAAATAAGTTCAATATTGAATATTTTTTAATTTAATTATATTACTATATACAAGAATACGTAACGACTTATTTTTAAAAAATTTACATTTTATACCATATAGTTATTTATTTAATTTCCAAGCCTTTTCATTTTACACTCTTATCTCTATTATAATTAGTTTTTAAATTTCATTCATATCCCTGATTATTTTATTTTTTATTTTACACCTCTATCACATGAATATAAATAATTATATATGAAGCAAATTACAATAAAAAATATGTTTTTTTTACAAATTATATCATTATAATCGTATTGTCAATATCTTCGAAATGAGTCTAATATTGAATGTTTTTTTAACTTAATCATATTATTAAATAACATAAATACGCAGTGAATTATTTTTAAAACTTACAGTTTATACATTATGGTTATTTAATTAACTTTTATATCTTTTACTTTTTCAATTTTCATTTGACACCGTTTTCATTTAAGAGATACAAATGTTGATGCATTATTTTAATCGGCAAGTGGTGTCCATTGCCAACGAATATAGTACTGGAGGATAAAGACAAGGGTGAATGTATCTTACCAGCGTCGGCAGCTATGTGAGAGGACGCCCCTATGTCCATGTACCATGATTGGTTCGGAGAGTTTACCTGCATGTTCTAAAAAGCATAGCTTAAGTCAGTGGGGCAAAGTGCATTAAGGGCTGAGAAATCACCTGGACCATTTTGGCCTGCATGTCCTGTGGAGTTTTCGGATTGTGCATCAAAGGAATTGGGCTGAAGAGCTATCTGAGCAGAGCGTTGTGGCGTCGATCCATAGCCTGAGGGCTGTCGAGATGCACCAAAATTGAAACGGGGCGGGGACGGAGCAATTCAGGGTTGTGTCGGATAGGGACGGGGGGTAACTGCCAGTCGTTTGGGTTTGAGTATTGACCGAATGATCCGGAAAAGTTTCCAGATTGTCTTCCGCACCCTCGATTTGAATTTCTATCGTTGCCACGCCATGAGTTTCGGCCCCTTCCCCGTCCGCGGTTCGAGTCATACGATCGTTGATTATATCCTTGGGATTAATTATGATATAGTTACCATCGACATGGTAGTTACCACCGGTATGATAGTTACCATCGACATGATTTCTCGTAGGATGTGATGGTTGTTGCGAGCTCACCAAAAACGATTGCGAGGAGTATGGTCTGGCTTTTTGACGGTGTTGTTCGAGTTGCAGCATGCTTCGAGCGACATCCCAATATGGGGATTGTTGATTGATGAAAGTGGCTACTGTATCGTACTCTTTAGGAAGTCCTACATCGGCAAGTTGATCAGCAAGATCTTTTAATTTTTGGCAATACTCGTCCATAGACGAACAAATGGATAGTGTCAAGTTTGTGAAGCTATGTTCGAGGGCGGAGACACGAGACCCCTAAGGAATATGTCCTTAACTTTGGTCCATGCGGCGTAAGCAGATGAATTTGTGTCGAGTACCCTTACGAACAATTCATTCAAAAGGGTGCTTAAGATCCATTGTAATACCAATGTGTCGATCTCCTTCATTATTCGTACCCTTCATCGTTTTTATCTTGAGACTTGGTACCGTCAATGTGGTCCAAGACTTTGTATGTCATAGCATGAAGTTTGAAAGCTTTGTCCAAGAAGAGTAGGTAACTTTCGATCCATCTAAGGTACGAATCTTGTTTTGCATGTTTGTTACCGTGTATGTCGGATGAAGGGTGGTTGTTTTTGGATCACCGCCGTCTGATTTCTTGTCGTCGGCCATAGCTACACACCAACGATTTAGAAGAAAGCAGCAGCAGGGAGTTTCTAGGGTTTGAGAGGATCAATGCTCTAATACCATAAAAGTGTTTATGGTATGGAATTCTTGACGGTTCTCATTGAACAATTATCCCCAATATATAGGGTGAGATACAAAAATACATCCCTTGATTTTAGGCAGAGGATATACACTATCAATATATAAACCGAATCCTATACAAATATATATACAGTCTAATAGAAACATCTAAAGTTTTCACCTTTATACATCGTCGGTACGTATAGGAGCGTAAAAATGTGAATTTTTTGTAGAGAAATTCAATAAAACGATGTAAAAGTGTGTATTTTTTAACAGTTGTTTTGAAAAACGGTCTAAAACTTGTATTTTTTTCAAAGTTTTTTTTACGTATAGTGGTTTCCATGTGTGATGATTTAAAGGTACATATGTAAAGACGTGAGCTTTTTACACCGTTGTTTCATATAGCTTTCAAAAATCATGACCCTGATCTGGTTTGTTTTGTATAACTGTGAAAATAGGTGATCAAGGTGTCAACGAAACGTCTAAAGTTTTCAACTTTATACATCGTTGGGAGCATAAAAATGTGATTTTTTCACAGTTGTTCAATAAAACGATGTAAAAACGTGTTAATTTTTTTAACATTTGTTTTGAAAAACTGAAAAACTTGTATTGTTTTAAAGGTTCTTTCGTATAGTGGTATCCAAATGTGATGATTTTAAAGATACATGTGTAAATAAGTATCTGTCTAACAGCGTCCCAATGTGGAGTTCTCGGAGACGACATAAACTGACTCACTACACTTACTGGAAAGGCGATGTCAGGACGAGTAATCGTCAGGTAGTTTAGCTTTCCCACAATTCTTCTGTACTTTTATGGATCCTCAAGTAGATCTCCATCATCAGCTTTCAATTTCATATTTGGGATCATTGGGGCCTTACAAGGTTTTGTTTTAATCATCCCAGAGTCTTTCAATATATCCAAACAATATTTCCGTTGAGACAAACATATCCCTTTCCGAGAACGAGACACTTCAATTCCCAAGAAGTATTTTAAAGGACCTAGGTCCTTTGTTTGAACCGAGACGCGAGGAAATCTTTTAGCTTCTTGATCCCAGTCATGTCACTCCCAGTAATCACAATGTCATCAACGTATACCACTAGTAAAATACATCCAGAAGATGACAAATTAAAGAACACAAAATGATCATAAGAGCTCCTCCAAAAGCCAAATTCAGTCATTACGGCATTAAACCATCCAAACCAAGCACGATGGATTGCTTTAAACCATACAATGATTTACGCAATTTACATACTCTGCCAGATTCCCCCTGAGCAACAAACCCAGGTGGTTGCTCCATATAAACTTCCTCATGTAAATCACCATGCAAGAAGGCAATTTTTACATCCAATTGGTTTAGTACCCAGTCGTAAGTAGCGGCTAATGAAATAAACAGGCGAATGGAGGGTACCTTAGCAACAGGTGAAAATGTCTCGTGGTAGTCGACCCCCTAAGTCTGAGCATATCCTTTAGCTACCAATCGGGCTTTCAAATGAGCCACAGATCCATCTTGATTAACTTTCACAGTGAATACCCATTTACATCCAATTGCCTTTTTGCCAGCAGGTAACTCTACCAACTCCCATGTATTATTATGATCGAGAGCATTAATCTCGTCAATCATAGCATCCTGCCATCCAGGATGGGCCAAAGCTTCACCAACAGTTTTAGGAACAGATAAAGAATCAAGTGTAGAGATCAAAGAACGAAAACGTGAAGAAAGTTTATCATAGGATACAACAGAAGAAATAGGGTAAGTACATGAGCGCTTACCTTTCCGAAGAGCAATGGGAACATCAATTGATTTTTGTTTTTTTTAGGTTTTGACATCTTTTTCTTCCCCTACGGCTGCACGTCGTTTTCTTTTTTTCTTTTCCTTATTTTCTTTTTTTAGATCTTAAGACTTTTAGTTTTAATTTTTTCTTTTCTTCTCAAATCATTTAGTTTAGGCTTAGATTTAGGCTTAGTTTTGATTTATGTTTTCTCCTTTACTTAAACCGATGAAGATTGGATGAACATGTAATTTTGTGACGGATCAAAGACAACATGGAATGTGACAGATTTTCATCCAACATCCGACATCCGTTGTAACGTTTCATTTTCTCCATACTTTATTTTTTTTATGTTTCAATCTATTGTTAGTGTTTCTCTCCTTATTTCTCTTCCCTAAACGTTTTAATTTCTTGCAATGTTCTTTAATTTATTTTTATTGCTTTCTTATTAGATTTATTTTTATGTTTGTAGTCTAGCTCACGTTTGATTGGATTTGTTGTCTTGGGTAAATTTTTTGGGATTAATCAATTGTTTTTAAAACGAATATTAGATTTTAACTGATTGATTTCAACCAACGAAAGTTGTTTTGTGATTAATTGGTTTTAATCTAATGTTCAGTTAATTTGTTTAGTTGAAAATATGAACGAAAGTTTGATTATCGACTTAGACTGAATTGGTTAATGACTACAGTCCTAACATGCAAATAGTTAGGGACGTAGAATGAGAAAATATTTGTTTAATATAAAACTTGTTTTTCAAAATTTGTGTCCTACAAAAGTAGGTATAGATTTGTTTTAGAAAGGTTTTTCCACCTCGATAAAGGTTAAAATAATTTAAATAACAAATACTCACCACTAAGTCAACCCAATCATTCCCAATCATTGTTAGCTTTTATTTTTACGTTTCGTCATTCTTTGTTTTAGTATTGTTCTTTTATAAAAACCAAAATATTGATGATTTCCCGTAGCTAGGCCATAGTCTAGAACGAATCCATTTTTGGCCCATCGCCTCCTCGTGATCGACCCGTATGATACACATCCGTACGCTCGCGGTATTAAATTTAAAACACATCAAGTTTTTGGCACCGCTGTCAGGGAGGCAATCAAGCTAATATTTTTCCATTTTATTTTTCAGGTTAAAACACATCAGGACCTTGTTTTTGACTTACTAGTCTACGTCTTTATCCCATTTCTATTTTTCCATTTTATTTTCGTTTCGTTCACTAGAGAGCGTGTTTGATTTTTTTTCCTTCATTAATCCACCTCTTTTTGCGGAGTTTAATTAATTATGCTTAATAGTGTATAGTGACGAGCCGTAGAGACGTGTATTTTTCTATGATTGAGATAGTTATCGCCGTTAGAGGTGACGTGTGATGCTAACTCGATTTTGTTTGATGCGTCATACGTGTTATTTTTTAATTTTATCCGGATTCGGAATTTTTTATGTCAGGCCGGACATGATCTGTCCTTCTTTCTCTACCCTTATTTAATTCTCGGCTATGGGTTGTCTAATTCTTTTTATATTGAAAACATACCGTTTATCTAGTGTGTTATTTGTGTATTTACGCAACCCGTACGAATCGGTAACCATTAAAGTCAATCCATTGATTTATGCCGATCCGTACATTTTCTTTCTCTATTATTTAATTCTTCGTCAAACCCGCAACGCTAAACGAGTCTCCGTCCTTCCCCCTAATTTCTACCACAATTTTTCGTTTTTTCGCGCCTAAAACGTTCGAAAATCGACCCTTAAGTGTCCCCCGACACTTTGTATTTTTTTAGTTTTTCATTAATCACTTTCTGTCAAAATTTACTGGCGTGAAAGAATCTTTCGCGCTCGTGAAGAGAAAACAATTTTTTTTTTGCTTTTTTTATTTTTTTCTGTAATAAAAAAACGTTTTGTTTTTATTTATAAAAAGTTTTTTTTATAAAGATTTTTCTTTTAAAAAAACATAATATTTATTTTATTTTTTTATAAATATTATTTTTTTCTAAAAAAAAAGAAAAAAGAAAAGATTTTGTTTAATAAAAACCGTTTTGTTTTCTAGAAAAAGAAATTGATTTTGCTTTCTTAAAATAAAGATCATATTTTTGAAAAAAAAAAGTTTCCGTTTAAAAGAAAAGGGATTTTATTTCGAGAAAAAATATTGTTTTTTCTAATAAATATTTGTTTTTCTTAAAATAAATAAATAAATATTTTGTTAGTTTTTTTTAATAAGAAAAAGAAAATAATTTGTTTTCTGAAAAAAAAGGTTTTTGTTTGTTTTTCTTTTCTTTTCTTTTTTTTTAATATTTTTTTTTGTGTTTTTAGAAGGTTAAGTTTTTGTACATCCTAATTTCTTTATATCTTCGTGACACTTTCTCCATCCCACCACCACCCATAATGTTTTTTCCCCTCTCCGAGCATCTAACTTTGGCAATCATCATCTCCCCATCGTGGCATGTTTTTGTTTTTCGGTCTCATTTTGTTTTGCAGGTAACCAAGTGCGTGTAGGAGCTTCAAAGTATCAAAACCTACAAGGTCTTCAGCTTCAAAAAGCCGGTAAATTCGTTCTTTTAATTTTAGAATCTGTTGACATGTTTTATTTTAGTAGCACTTGAACCGCATGATTCTTGTATTAGTTGGCTTGCCACCATTAGGCAAACGACAGGATTTGATCACTTTGCACTTTAATTGCATACATTATTCTCCATGCATTATTGTCAATGTCATTTTTCCGAACCACACTTCCCACTTTACCCGTAGTCAAGCATTGAGGACAATGCTCATTTTTAGCTTGTGGGTGTGGTATCCCTTTTCTTTTCCTTTTCTTGTTTTATTTGAGCATTCATGCATTTAATCATAGTTCATGAATTTTTTTTTATATTTTGTTTGCATTTAGTTCTTGCATTCATGCATTAACAAAATCCAAAAATATTTTTTGACATTTCTCCACGACTTTAAAATTTGTAGTAACCACCTCTCACTTAGCATCAATCTCTTGATTAGATATACTAGTGTACTTTGTAATTGTATTAACCATGATTTAAAGATTTTTTTTCTTAGAAACATCATTTTCCTTTAGTTAATCACTTACACTCACCACTTTGCATATAGTTCCACGCAACTTTTAGGATTAACTTTCTTACCGTAGTCCCCCTACATTACACATATGACTTCTTGGATGGACTTTACCTTGTGAGAATTTGGGCCATATCGGATTGACACATTCATAATCAATCTCATTTTCTTTTCTTGTGTGTTACCTCCCATCGAGGTGTATTTCTAGGTTTTTGATTCATTTATCGTCTAATTTTTTTGTAATTGCCATCTTTTCTTAAAACCGTCCATATATACAAATTTCACAAAAAGATTTTCCCTTTTGCAACCACTTTAAGCCTAAACACTTACCATTTTCTTATACACCATACACACCTAAATCACCCAAAGTGCACATATAGTTTTTCTTTCCAAAAATTGAAACGGATTGAAGCATGTAGTTGAGTAGGATACACAAGCATAGCTTGTGGCTTGGTAGAACTCCATAAACAAGCATAGCTTGTGAGTTCAAAATAATAATAATAAATAAATAAAAAACGAAAAAAAAGATGCAAAAACAAAAATCAAAAACGAAAAATAAATATATTCATTTATATAGTTCGTTTTGCAAGGAATAAATCGAGATCCGTTAGAAAATAGTAGGAATGAACTATTGTGTGTACAAAAACAAACCAAATATATCTTCAAACCCCAATAACCAAACCTAATCCCTTCCTTAATCCTTAACCATACCCAAAGTCCTCATTTATGCAATTTTTATGAAAATCATTAGACTTGAGAATTGTTTCAAACGAGATAAGAATTCATTTCTTATTTCTCGATTGGGTAGGCATTGAGTGTATACACATCCCTAAACACACTAGAGTGATTTGAGTGAAACCGTGAGATTCTATCCATGTAGATCCTCTCTCCCTTCCCTTAGCGGCTATGGTAATGTTTGTAAAATCCTATTAGGTGTGATTTTTTGCGATATGCTTGGTTTAGTGTGTGTCGGTTTGACATTCGGTGAAATACATGTTTCTACTACTTCTTTCAATCCAAGCACGTGCTAGCAAGTTTCATTGTACATGGGAAACCTAAGTATTAGATTATGTCTAGTGAGGTTGTGTATTACTCGTTTTAATATTTTTGGAGATCGTTGTTTTTTTTCCTTCTTCTTTTTACCCTCTCCATAATAAATCCTAATATATTTCTTGGGGACAAGAAAGGTTTTGCTTGTGGGTGTTTTGTTAAGTGCATTTTATGCATTATTTATATTAGTTTATATTTGCGTTTTGCATTTAGTTTAATCGTTTGCACGTAGATTTTATTTGATTTTTAGTTATTTTTCGTATAATCATCGTTGGGGATATTACATTTGTATTTTTGTGGTTTTGTCGGATTTTGACAGGTATTTATATCAAAATCACGGACATGGATGAAGATGGATTTTGAAGTATGTGATCAATATTTATATGGTGGGGCTAATTAAGAAAGTTGACATGAAATGGGTCAATTTTAAAGAAAATAAAGCATAAGGTGTCTTTGAAGAAGCTACCAAAGATGAGGGGCTGTTTGGAAAGTTTTCCTTACAAATTGATTTTTGTTTTTTTTTTGGTTTTGACATCTTCTTCTTCCCCCATGGCTGCACGCCGTTTTCTGTTTTCTTTTCCTTATTTTCTTTTTTTTAGATCTTAGACTTTTAGTTTTAATTTTTTCTTTTCTTCTCAAATCATTTAGTTTAGGCTTAGTTTTGATTTATGTTTTCTTCTTTCCTTAAACCGATGAAGATTGGATGAACATGTAATTTTGTGACAGATCAAAGACGAAGATGGAATGTGACAGATTTTCATCCAACATCCGACATCCATTGTAACGTTTCATTTTCTCCATACTTTATTTTTTTTATGTTTCAATCTATTGTTAATGTTTCTCTCCTTATTTCTCTTCCGTAAACCTTTTAATTTCTTGCAATGTTCTTTAATTTATTTGTATTGCTTTCTTATTAGATTTATTTTTATGTTTGTAGTCTAGCTCTCGTTTGATTGGGTTTTGTTGTCTTGGGTAAAAGTTTTGAGATTAATCAATTGTTTTTAAAACGAATATTAGATTTTAATTGATTGATTTCAACCAACGAAAGTTGTTTTGTGATTAATTGGTTTTAATCTAATGTTTAGTTAATTTGTTTAGTTGAAAATATGAACAAAAGTTTGATTATCGACTTAGACCGAATTGGTTAACGACTACGGTCCTAACATGCAAATAGTTAGGGACGTAGAATGAGAAAATATTTGTTTAATAAAAAACTTCTTTTTCAAAAAATTTGTCCTACGAAAGTAGGTATAGATTTGTTTTAGAAAGGTTTTTCCACCTCGATAGAGGGTTAAAATAATTTAAATTACAAATACTCACCATTACTAAAATTCAAGACTAAGCCAACCCAATCATCGTTAGTTTTTATTTTTACGTCTCGTCATTCTTTATTTTAGTATTGTTCTTAACCAAAATCTTGATGATTTCCCGTAGCTAGGCCATAGTCTAGAACGAATCCATTTTTAGTCCATCGCCTCCTCGTGATCGACCCGTATGCTACACATCCGTACGCTTGCGATATTAAATTTAAAACACATTAGGTTTGTTGCTCAGGGGGAGTCTGGCAGAGTCTGTAAATTGCATAAATCATTGTATGGTTTAAAAAATCCCTTCTGCATGGTTTGGATAGTTTAATGCCGTAGTGACTGAATTTGGATTACGGAGGAGCTCTTATGATCATTCTGTGTTCTTTAATTCGTTATCTTCTGGATATATTTTACTAGTGGTATACGTTGATGACATTGTGATTACTGGGAGTGATAAGACTGGGATCAAGAAGCTAATGATGGAAATCCACTTGAGGATCCAGAAAAGTACAGAAGAATAGTGGGAAAGCTAAACTACCTGACGATTACCCGTTCTGACTTTCCCTTTCCAGTAAGGTTAGTGAGTCAGTTTATGTCGTCTCTAAGAACAAGAACAAGAACAAGAATTGGATCACTGAAGTTGTATGTTGTATTGATTACTGAACTGTATTACAATGTGTGTATCTTTACAAGCTCTATCTATCAACGTTAGTTATATAAACTATCAAACTATCTATTTATATACAATTGGAAAGGCTAAAGTTACAGTACAAAAATAACAGACATGTTCAGAACTATTTCTGAACATCTTCAGAACTTCTTCAGAAGTGTCTTCAGAAACCTCTTCAGAACTTCTTCAGAATCTTCAGAACTTCTGAAGTAGCCACTTCAGAACATTGTCAAAGCATGTTCTTCTATTCTTTGCTCTTGTAATTTTTCAGATTCAGATTTCTGAGGAATAGGAACAACTTCATCTAGAGTGTTTTCAGAAACTTTTTCTTTTCCTTTTTCTACTTCTTTAGCTTCTGAGATTTCCAACTTCTGAGAGAGCTTCTGAATTTCTTCAATGTCTTGTTTATTTTTATGAATCTGAAAATCATAGACATTGCTTAGAAGATAATCAGCTCCTTTAATTTGGTTTATTCTTGTGTGCCTAGCCAAAGAACTCTTTCTTATATAATCTCTGAAGAATATCCTTTCCTTGATCAAGTATATTATTTATTCTACAACATCAGAAGAAGGAAGATATTGTTCAGCATATTCTATTAACCACTTCAGAGTACAAGTTGAGTACTTTGGTATGTCTGAAACAATGAATGTCTTTGAAAGAAATGCTCCTAATGGCTCTGATACCACTGATGGGTCTTATATGAACTATAAACAAAACAAGGTAGCGGAAACTATGGTAAGTATCATATAACTAAACCCTACAAGGAAACTTTAGTAGATGATATTAACAACAAGAAGAAAGAGATTACCAACCTTTAATCCAATCTTGTAATTGAATTTATTCACTTGTAGAACTCAAGCACTTCGATCCAACACTAAGAAAGGTAGTAACCAAAGGAGATTACCTCTAATGGTTTGTACCCATTTGTGCAAGATTATTAATCTTCGGAATATCCACCCAAGTGTAGTAAGAGTTACCTACAAGGAATGGATCAAAGAGAGAAGAGAAAAACTCAAGGATTTAAGAATGCTTGAGTGGGACCCTTGATTTAGGAGCCATGGATCTCTATTTATAATGGCAAGTAACTTAGGACCAAAGATAGAGTTTTAGAGAAAAGCCCTTGGTTCATCTTTCAAAGAATAACCAATTAGCCCTTGCACTTTTAATTGACACAAATTAGTTCTAAAACTAATTCCAATTAATTCTATAGAATTTCCATAATAGTTTCTAATTAATTATTATCAAATAATAATTAATAAACTATTTATCTTCCTCTTAATTATTCTAATAGCCTTTGGACAATTTAGGGCAACCCGAAAAGGACTATGCTATTTGTTTGGGCGAAAAACTCAAACCCTCGACCGTAGACTGAAACACCTGACCAAAGACTTCCCACGATCCCCGAATATTAGCCAAAGATCCAAAGAGCAATGGTAGAATAAATTGCTCGACGACAGATGCAAACATTCGACCAACAATGTCTTACGTCGGTTAAAATGTCACGTATTAACGGTCGACCAAAAGCTCCAAACAAAGTCCACTACGCACGACCGACCTACAAACGCCCGACGTAGGCCGTTACTTTAGGTTCATTATGAGCTAACCGTTGTCTTTCTTAGCAAGACCGTTGGACGGTTACGTTCAAACGTCATCAAAAGCATTTATGAAGGAAATCAATATTGATCAACTGTTACAAAGCAACGAAAACTATATATACAACGTAGAAATCATCAAAGAGGACACATAAACTTTTATCTATATCTCGAAGTCATAGAACATACAACAGCTCTCTAAAATTCATACGCTAACTTAGTCTTTATATACATTTTTCGCTTGTAACCGTACGACTACAGTTCTAAAGGACGACATTCCTGTTTGGCGTAATATTCCATAGTGCGTCGACGATACAGATCTATCGTCCGCGGTTTTTTCCCTCGTCCAAGGGTTTTTCCGCGTCACCAAATCTCTTGTCTTTGTTTATTTCTTATTTTTATTTACGTTCGTTGGGAGAATCCTTCCTTTGATCGATCAGGTCCACAAGCACCTCAAGTTGACTTTTGCTAATTTAATTTTTGGCATCAACAGTTTGGCGCCATCCGTGGGAACCGGTTAGAGGGAATGCTCCGAATGAGCCCCGTGTTACTAACAATTTTCTTTTGTTTTTGTCAATGGCATACCATGGGGCTAACCACACTGAAGCAAACCTAAGAGTCGAGCTGAATGCGGCGAACCTGTCAATTCAACAACTAGAGGCTCAAAGATCCAGTCACAGGAATCCAGGCCAGGTACCTCTTCCTGGGCCTCCATCCGGTCAGCCTCCACAAGGAGCACAGTTCGTTGGGTTCCGACCTCAGATGAACAACTTTCAGCATCAAAATACCAGCCCGCAATTCCAATTTTAGCACACCGGGCCATGGACGCATCATAATCACCAAAATCAACATCTGAACATTCCAAACAACGGATACCATCAAGGGACTCAACCACACGTCCAGCCGCAGAACACTTTTTCGGACAACACAACAGACCAGGGATTCGAACGACATAGCGCGTTTGGCACCCCTATCATGGAACCTGTCGCACAACGCGTAAAGCTCCTGGAAGAACAAAGCGAAAAAGTTTTAGCTTTATTGTCCAAACTACCAGGGGCAACCGTACCCGTCGATGTTGAGCCGCCAACGGGATTCCAGACGTCTCCGTTCTCCGACGCGATTGCCTTGGTTGAAGTCCCCAAAAAATACAACATCCCGACATTTACGCCAAAGTATTCCGGGCTGACGGATCCCAATGAACACATCGCCCAATATAAACAACTGACGTGGACAGTGTCGATACCTCTGCAATATCAGGAAGTTTGCATGTGCAAGAGCTTTGGAGCGACACTCACTGGAGCCGCCTTATAGTGGCTGATAAATCTGAAACCAAAGTCGAGCAATTCCTTCGTGGACCTCGCTAACCAGTTCTTCCAGCAATTTTCCAGCAGCCGCAAGATGGAAAAACAAACGGGGGATTTGTATTACGTCATTCAAAAGTCTGTTGAATCCATTCGTAGTTATTTTAACCGTTTTAATTCTGAAATGATAGGTATACAGAACTGCGGCATACGAACAGCGATCGAAGCATATAAAAGAGGACTGGATAGCTCGTCGGACTTGTATCTAGACCTCACAAAATATCCCGCGGAGATGTTCGAAGACATACGAGCCCGGACGCTAGCTCATATGAGAGTCGAAGATGACGAATCCTTTCGACGAAAACACTCAGAGGACACACGTCCCCTAGGCATCAAGAAGCCGGACTTCAAAGTTCGGTCGGCGTCAAAATAAGAGCTTTTGAAGCAAATATCGAATGTTAGGTTCGATAAAAAAAAGGAAACATCGTCCTCCCGCCACCTCCAGCATCCTAAGATCTCATCCTATAACTTCAAGGGAACAATAGGCGACCTGATCAATGCATTAAAAGATGTGCCGACAACCGTACGATGGCCTAAGAAAAGCGATCGACCGAACGAGAAAAAGGACACGACGAAGTGGTGCGATTTTAATGACGATCACAGTCATGTGACGGATGATTGCGTCGCACTAAGGAAAGAAGTCGCATGGTCCTGTCCAAGGGACACCTGCAAGATCTCCTGTCTGAGGACAGGCCAGGTATGATCCCTAAACCTTTGTCTCCAAATGCTACTAAGATAGTAAATTGTATTATAGCCGGATCGAACATCTGTGGGCTCACCTACTCGGCCACCAAACGACACGCCGCACAACGGTCGGACAATCCCGTGATCCCTTGAGCACACCGACCTAAAGCAGAAGTTGATTTAGAAAGCATGCCAATCACCTTCGATGATCACGACCTAGACGATCTGTACCCAGGGCACCACGACGGTCTCATAATCCAGCTAACAATTGGGAATTGCTCTACGAACTCGGCCGATGTAATCTTCCTAAACACTTTAAAAGCTATGGGAATAAGCGGGACGGAGATTGTACGACGCTCGACGGTCTTAATAGGCTTCAATGGAAACGCGACCCACACCGTCAGAGAAATCAACCTTCCTATCTTCGCCAAGGGGATCAACAAGCCGACTAGGTTCAATGTTGTCGATTGCTCCTCTGCGTATAATGTTATCCTCGGACGACCATGGATTCACGAGATGAAAGCTGTCCCCTCGACATATCACCAGACGATCAAGTTTCCAACACCGTGGGGGGGGGGGGTCCAAGAAATAAAGAGCGAGCAAAGGACAGCACGCGAATGCTGTACTCCTAGCGGTCGCCAAACCGGATCGAAACCTTGGTCGCAGAACCCGCGATTGAAGCAATCGTTGAGGAGTAAGACACCAGGACCTTGTCTTCTACAAGTACTTACCCAACAATACGACCAATCGCCTATCGAACGTAATACGTTTCTGAACTCACTAAACTATTTACGCTCAAATTCCGTTTTTTGCTTACACATAAATCGGAGGGTCGTTGGTCCAACCAACGACCACCCTTAATGATTTCTGTCGCAGGTACGCAGATCAAAGGCTCCATGACCTCGCTAAGAGCGCACGACTCGCATATTGAGGCTCAATCGCCTGAGAATTCTAAACTTGATCTTTCAAGTCTAGAACCAATTATTTAAGTGGCTTAATCGCCAGGAGTGAAGATATTTCATTTTTCTTCCCTCAATTACATTTACAATCGTGTTTGTGTTATTCGTTTTTAATTATTTAAGTCGACCGATGCGTCCAGTAAATAAACACGTGTGAAATGTAAACGTTTCATTAAAATAAACGAAAATAATTACAAAAGGGGGTGCGGTTATAGCAGACCACCCCAAAGAAAAAAAATCCTAAGCATCAAAGAACACTACGAGGTTGAGGGATCGACGGCTGAAAAGCCCTCCCTCTCATCGGCATAGTCCAAATCTGCGTCAGTACCACCGACGTCGAAGAAGAACCGATCGACGATCAGTTAGGCATCCTTCAGAGGATCTCGCCCTCTCAGTTGACGGCGAGCGATTGCTGCCTCTTTCGCCCGTCAGAAAGAATCAAGGGCCTCCAGTTGATCATTAAGGTCAGCAATCCTCCCTTAGGTCTCGCCCAATTGAGCCGTCAGAGCCGCGGTCTCCTGGACGGAAGCCTCCCGCGCTGCCACCACCTCGGCTTCCTCGAATCTGCCCCCCCCCCCCCCCCCCCCCCCCGCGTCCTCTTGCTCCCAGATCCAGCTTCAGACTTCTTCCTCCGTAACTCCAAGCCCCGACGTGACAGGAGCACTTTTCGGTCCACCTCGGGGGGGGGGGGGGCAGATGGATCGATCCCCTTTAAAGAAAGGGAAGACCCCGCCACACCTGCAGGCACCGCCCCTTCGGGAGGGGCTAAAGATGTCGCACCCTTCGAAGGTGGGAACATCCCTGGAATGGGACGCCCTAACTCCAAATTGACCAGAGGCCTCGCTTGAACAAACGGAAATTGGTCAGAACAAGGAAAACACACGGATCAGACGTATGATGGAGATACTTACCGGCCATCTACTCTCCTCCTTCTTCCTCTCTCGCCTCCGAGCCCTAAGGAGTCTCTGCGACGTCCTGCACAGCAGCGCCCTCGACCTCACCCTCGACCTCGCCCTCGTTCTCGGCCCCGTCCTCGTCCAAGGCTTGATAAACGATCGTCCTGAAAGTACGGTCCGGGATTTGCAGAAGACGGGCGACTTTGGCCTCCGAATCCTAACGGGAGCCAATCCCGTCGAAATCAACGGCTACAAAAGCAACGGGGGCATGAATACGGCCGATAGACAAAAAACGTGAAAAGCATAACGTCGCAAAATATAGCTTACCATGGGTAGGCCAAGCCGAAATAAACCATCCGTCATCATTTTCGAAAGACAACGCACGTCCAAAAACGTTGCGTTCCTTCCAACCACGGTCATTCACTGAAGTCCCTTGGATCAGGATTCGCTCCTTGCGAAAGCGACTAAAGGGACTATATCGGTAATTTAACTCCGCCTTTACCGAATACGCCAGTATGAATTTGTGAATGGTACAGGCCGACTCCCAGTCGAACGTCAGCCGCTCGATCGTCGCTATAATCCTCCAGAATTGGGGCATCATTTGCCCCGGCGACAACTCGTAATGTTTTGAAAATTCCCTGGCAAGTCGGAAGTAAGGCCATCGGAGTCCTATCCTAAAAGGGTACTCATACAGGATGAAATGCCCCACAGGACACTCGTACGACCTCAATTCGCCAGGACTCTCAAGATGAAAGCGGTCCGGCAAGGCGACAAGCTCTCTAAAGGCCGGGAGATCGACACCAGTAATAGTACTCTGGGATCCAAAATTTCCCTACAATCCCCTAAATTGCTTAACGCTTTGGAAAACGAGAACTCTTCCCAACCCTTCACCGGTTTCCTAGCTATAGATATTTTACGCATAAAAGAAGAAGAAACGTACCTTAAGAAGGCCTAAAAACCTCGAAAATGAAAACAAAGAAATCACGGGGATTGGAGAAATTCGCTCGCTTAAAAATCGGGAGTGGCCGAAGAAGAGGGAGTAAAAGCAAAGTCATCCTTTTATGCCCTCTCGAAACGTTGACGACACCTGTCTGCGCCTCTCCGCATTCGCTCGACGGATAGGCGACACCTGTCCGTGATAGCTGTCCATGCGTGATCCATACGTACTTATGACATCATCGAAACCCGTCACTATCCAAACGATTATCTCCGCCTCGTGAAAGGATCAGCCGGGTTTTCTTCCTACAATACTTTACTCACTAAGATGTCTCCGTCCTTCACTCCATGTCGTACATAGTGAAACTTCCTCTTAACGTGTTTGGTCTTTCCATGATCTTTGGGTTCCTTCGTAAGGGCGAAAACACCAGTGTTGTCACAAAAGATCTCTATGGGTTAACTGATAGTTGGAACGATTCCCTGATCACCAATAAAGTTTTGCAGCCATGTAGCTTCCTTAGCAGCTTCAGTAGCTGCTATATACTCGGACTCACAGATTGATTCCGCCACAGTAGGTTGCTTGGAACTCTTGCATGTCACTGCACCTCCATTCAATAGAAACACCTAACCAGACTGTGAACAACTATCATTCCGTTTGGAAGCTGGCATCAATATACCCGCTAATTTTAAGCTCTTCACTCCCACCAAATACCAAGAACATATCTATCGTATTTCTCAAATACTTGAGAATATTCTTCACTGCTGTCCAATGACTTTCGCCCGGATTACCCTGATATCGAGTCACCATACTCAAACCATATGAGATATCAGGACGAGTACATGTCATGGCATACATGATCGATCCTATAGCCGAAGCATACGGAACTCGACTCATTTTGTCAACCTGATCACAAGTGACGGGACATTGAGCTTTACTAAGCTTTATGCCTTGATGAAAGGGTAAAGACCCTTTCTTGGAATTTTCAATATTGAACCTTTTCAATTCTTTATCCACATATGTACTTTGGCTTAGTCCTATTAGACGTTTTGTTCTATCCCGATAGATCCTTATACTCAGTATGTATGTCGCTTCTCCTAGATCCTTCATTGCGAAACAATTTCCAAGCCATGCTTTTACTCCATTCAAAGTTGGGATATTGGTTCTTATGAGGAGTATGTCATCCACATACAAGACTAGGAAAGTTACAGTACTCCCACTAGCTTTAACATATACGCAGGTCCCATCTTCACTCCTAGAAAATCCAAACGCTTTGACCTTTTCATGGAAGCAAAGATTCCAGCTGCGCGAAGCTTGTTTAAGTCCATAAATAGACTTTTCACACTTGCACACTCTATTGGGATGCTTGGCGTCTATAAAACCTTCCAGTTGTGTCATGTACACATCATCCGAAAGTTTCCCGTTAAGGAAAGCGGTTTTGGCATCCATTTGCTATACTTCATAATCATAGAAGGCGGCTATGGCAAGCATTATCCTAATAGACTTTATCTTGGCTACCGGTGAAAAGGTTTCATCATAGTTAATTCTTGGGTTTGAGTATAACCTTTTGCCACCAGCCTAGCCTTGAACGTGTGTACATTTCCGTCCATGTCGGTCTTCTTCTTGAAGATCCATTTACAACCGACTGTCTTACGACCGGGTGTTCGATCAACCAAATTCCAAACTTGGTTATCATACATGGACTGAATCTCGCTGTCCATTGCCTCTTTCCATTCAGCAACCTCAGGGCCTTCCATGGCTTCCTTTTAGTTAGCTGGTTCATTCAAATTAACAAGTGTTCTATCGCTTTCCGCAGTAATATGAAGACCATAGAACTCGAGAGGGTGGCTAACTCTTGCGGATCTACGAAGAGGTAATGAGTCGTCAACTGGCTCAACAGGTATTTCTACCTCAGGTTGAGTGCTAGTGCCAACGTCAGGTATTTCATCGTTTGATTCTTGGATTTCTTCAAAATCAATGTTACTCACACTGACTTCCTTGGCTATAAGTTCTCTTTCTCGAAAGACTCCTCTTCGAACTACAAACGCCACATTTTCAGTGGGTCGGTAAAACAAATAACCATAAGACTTTTGTGGGTACCCGATGAATAGACACTTCTCAGATTTGTTGGCAAGTTTATCTTGGCTCTTGTGTCTCACAAAAACCTCACAACCCCAAACCTTGATATGTGCGAGTGAGGGTTTCTTCCCAATCCACATTTCATGAGGTATCTTTTCAAGCTTCTTTGTTGGTACAAGATTTAGGATATGGGCGACTGTCTGTAAGGCATACCCCCAGAAATAGATTGAAAGAGGAGCTCGAGTTATCATGGAACAAACCATGTCTAACAAGGTTCGATTGCGCCTCTCAACAACACCATTAAGTTGCGGTGTTCTAGGAGGTGACAATTGTGAAACAATTCCACATTCCTTAAGATACTCATTGAACTCAAGACTAAGATACTTACCACCCCTATCGGAATCTAGTACTTTAATCTTTCTACCCAATTGATTATCTACTTCATGCTTAAACTCTTTGAACTTTTCAAAGGTATCTGACTTATGTTTAATCAAGTAAACATAACCATATCTATTGTAGTTGTCGATAAAGGTCATGTAGTAGCGATTGCCATCTTTTGTGGTGGATCTAAATGGACCACATACATCTGTATGTATTAGGTCTAACAATCCTTCATCTCTTTGTAAAGAACCGGTGAATGGTGACTTGGTCATTTTGCCAAGTAAACAGGACTCACATGCATCATTCGATTTTAAGTCAAATGATTCCAAGACTCCATCCTTTTGGAGTTGCGCGATGCGTTTCTTGTTTATATGACCAAGACGACAGTGCCATAAAGATGCATGGTCTAACTCATGAAGAATCAATAGCTAGCACATTACTCAAGTTATTATCACACGCAACAGATTCATAAACACCATTACAAGGAGTAGCTTTAAAAACAAACAAGTCATCTTTATAAACTAAAATATCTCCATTCAAATTATCAAAGTAATAACGGAAACCTTGTTTAAATAATGCGTGAAATGAAATAATATTCCGACACATATCAAGTGAATAACAACAATCTACTAACTCTAATCTAAACTCACTATCTAAGACAAGCTCAAAAATCCCCATCTTCGAAACAGGTGGAGAACGCCTATTGCCTATGATGCGATTTAGCTTTCCTGGCCGCAAATCCTTGCTATCCCTTAGTCCCTGTAATACAGAACAGATGTGAATACCACATTCTATATCAAAGACCCAGGAATTAGAACATTTCATATCAGTGGGTTTGATTAAGTATATACCAGATACAGTGGCAGACGACTTGCCCTTGCTCTATTTCAACTCTTGAAGGTATTTTGGGCAGTTTCTCCTCTGATGCCCTATTTGTCCATAGTGAAAACCCGTTGCCTCCTTCGGATCTTTGGAAGGCGGGATTTCATGATTAACCATTCGCCTTGACCCGTTGTTGGACTCTCCAACATGGGCTTTCCCTTTCCTAATGGGTTGAACAGTGGCTTTTCGTTTCTTCCCTTTTCTATGCCGAATGGCATTGACCTGTGCAGCAGCAGTTGAGCTTGATGAGGCATGAGACCTTTTCATGCCTTGCTCAGCTTTTTGCAGCAGGTTATGCAACTGCATCATGTTGGTCTCACCATCATTCATATGAAACTGTATAATGAACGGGTCATAAGAATCCGAAAGTGAATCAAGAACCATGTCAATGTCCATGTTCTTGTCAAACTTCACATCCAGCTTCTCAAGTCTTTCAATGAGCCTTTGCATCTTTTGCACGTGGGCACATACTGACTCACCGTCCTTGTATTGACACTTTTTCAGGGCTTTAAGAACCTCCAAGCGCTCTTGCCTTTGTCCCTTAGCAAACATTTCACGAAGTTTCTCATTTATTTCATATGCCCAGCTCTCATCGAACATCTTTTGAAGTTCAGAGGAAATGGTGGACACCATGATGCAAGATGCCTTGGTAGAGTCTGTGCAATGCTTGTTGTAAGCATCAATTTCTTCGGGAGAGGCAGTATTCATGTCGATTTCGATGATTTGTTTATCAAGCACGTGTTCCTTGTTTTCATAGCGCAAAGTGAATCTTAGGGCACGCATCCAATCAAGGTAATTGGGGCCCACAAGCTTTTCCTTCGCCAGAATAGGAAGGAGAGTGAAACCGGAATTACCGGTAGGAGCAGGAGCAGGAGGAAGAGGAAGATCATTATTGATTCCGGACATCTATAAGACTGTGGTTTTAGTTAGTGATATTAAATAATCCTTAATTATTTACCCAATTAATATATTGAGACTAGGATCCCTAGAACGTTTGAGACTCCTTGTACTTTCAAGGGCATGTTTAGTCTCGGATATGCATCTTACTTATTGTGGTTGGGACGCCGAGGACCACAACTAAGATTGTGAATTAACCATGCAAAACGTGTTGGTACATTCATTCTATTTATAGTTCTCAAATTGACGTGCCGGTTATCCACACATGCTCCATCAATAAACTATAAAAATGAATTGCCACATCACCTTGCATATCACGGTCTCAAATTAATGTGTCGGTTATCCACACACGCTCCATTAATAGAGTATATAGAAATGATGTGCGTTTTCGTGGGTTTGCATACATATTCACATTTTCCTATGTGTATCTAAAAAGGGAAATTTATTTTAGATATAGGTTCTAGATTAATACTTTTAATCTCAATATCGACAATATTGGATACGTTCGATAACTCGCACTCTTTCACATAAAAGGTCGGTGAGCTGGCAACACAAGGCGTTTAAAAAACCTTCTCATTAGCAACCATTTTATAGACAGTTTTCTTGTACCTTCTTATAGTGTTAGGAGATTGATGGGTCTAGTAGTGATCCAACTACGATATATTTAATAGTAGTTATACTATACATATAAACAATATATAAGAATATGGTAGATTTTAAACATTTTAAAAGTTACCAATTATTTAATAAAGTTAATTCCAATTTACATGTAACATTACAAGATAATATTAATACATAATTAAATATTCAAATCATGTAAGGGCACGTGTAAATAATTATCATAATATAATCCTATATGCCGAAATTTAATTGATACATATAATAATTCTATTTGATTTTCTATTAATCCTAATTATCATGTTTAAATCATATGACAATTTAAATTTACCAATTAAACTCCAAATCATGTGAGGACACATGATAATGATTAACGAAATCAAAAATCATCTATATATAAACCAAACGAATTCGGCTATATATATATACAAGATAATCTCTTTCAATTTAAACCTTTTAAATTAAAACCTATTTAAATCTTCTAATTTGCCAACTGATTTTCAATCAATAGCCAAAATTAACCAACCTTCCAATTAATCATCAAATTTCCGAAATTTGACTATTAAATAAATATTGGATAATTGCTATTTAACAAATCATTATTCAATGCTTACCAAAAGCTAGGAGATAATTGCCAAAATATTTTAAACTTTCCAAAACAATTTTTTAACACCAACTATCTCCTAATGTTGTTGATCCAACATATGCATTCAAGAAACTTTTAACAAACAAGATTTAAAACAAGTGCTAATATCAACCAAGCTAAAGGCTCTGATACCACCGATGGGTTTTATATGAACTATAAATAAAACAAGGCAGCGGAAACTATGGTAAGTATCATATAACTAAACCCTACAAGGAAACCCTAGTAGATGATATTAACAACAAGAAAGAAAGAGATTACTAACCTTTGATCCAATCTTGTAATTGGATTGATTCACTTGTAGAACTCGAACACTTTAATAAGTGATAGAACCTATTGAGCCAGTTGACGAGTCATTATCTCTTCGTAGATCCGCAGGAGTTAGCCACCCTCTCGAGTTCTATGGTCTTCATATTACTTCGGAAGGGGATACGTTAATAAGTGATAGAACACTTGTTAATTTGGATGAACCAACTAACTATAAGCAAGCCATGGAAGGCCCTAAGGCGGATGAATGGAAAGAGGCAATGGACAGCGTGAAGCTTGTTTAAGTCCCTAAATAGACTTTTCAAGCTTGCACACTCTATTGGGATGCTTGGCATCTATAAAACCTTCCGGTTGTGTCATGTACACATTCTCCGAAAGTTTCCCGTTAAGGAAAGCGGTTTTGACATCCTTATTTTGCCATACTTCATAATCATAGAAGGCGGCTATGGCAAGCATTATCCTAATAGACTTTATCTTGGCTACCGGTGAAAAGGTTTCATCGTAGTCAATCCCTTGGGTTTAAGTATAACCTTTTGCCACCAGCCTAGCCTTAAACGTGTGTACATTTCCGTCTATGTCGGTCTTCTTCTTGAAGATCCATTTACAACCGACCGTCTTACAACCGGGTGTTTGATCAACCAAATTCCAAACTTGGTTATCATACATGGCCTGAATCTTGCTGTCCATTGCCTCTTTCCATTCAGCAGCCTCAGGGCCTTCCATGGCTTCCTTATAGTTAGCTGGTTCATCCAAATTAACAAGTGTTCTATAACTTGTTAATGTATCCCCTTCCGCAGTAATATGAAGACCATAAAACTTGAGAGGGTGGCTAAGTCTTGCGGATCTACGAAGAGGTAATGACTCGTCAACTAGCTCAACAGGGCTATAGCCTAAACCACTTGCGAGCTAGTATGGTTGCGTAATCTGCTAGGTGAAATTGGGTTTGCTCAATCAAAACCAATGAACCTATATTGTGATAATAAGGTGGCTATCCACATTACAAACAATCTCGTGTTTCATGAAAGAACAAAACAAATCGAGGTTGATTGCCATTTCACTCGGGAAAAGCTAGAAGATGGAACCATCTCAACTCCCTTTGTTCGAACAAGAAGTCAACTTGCTGATGTGTTTACCAGAGCTTTACGTAGTTCGTAAATCTCTTTTATTTGTAACAAGCTGGGGATGATTAACATCTATGCTCCAACTTGAGAGCGGGAGTGTTAGGATGTAAATACGTCTACTTAGGCCCAGTTAGCCCGTGGGACCTTAGGGTTTCTCTTTGTCTACATTTTCAGACTATATATGTCCATGTACTCGTTCATTGTAATATATAAGTTAAATCAATTTATGGCAAATATCCGTGAAACTGACATATTCCGACGTAACAAAAGTACTATTTGAACACACACAATTAAGGAAATTAAGTTTGATGATTAACCAAATAACTAAAGGTATAGTAGTGAAACATACCTCATCTTTCGGTCCAGTTCTTTGCCAACAAGGGCGGTGCTCATAGAACTCATCTCTGGCGACTCTTTTGTGATCATCTTTAGCAAGTTACAATTTTAACGATGTCAATCATCGCAAAACCATCAGGTGTTTAAGGATCACGACTAGTATCAAAATTACGATGGAAATTTATAGATTAAAGTAAAGCAGAAATCAATTAAAGTAAAAGCGAAATCAACTGATAGTCCATCACCATAACAACATATCTGTTAATTTCAAGGGCATTTTGGCCATTTTTTAAAACTAAGGTACATGTCTTTAAAGCATCTTTTCAAGATTTAGATTCAAGGTTTCATAATATTGAGGATATATATTTGTTTATGTTTTAATATTTTGGATTATTTTAGATTTGATTTTTGGGTTTAAAGTTTTTATTGGTTACAAATTTCATGCATGAAAATTTATAGTGTATGTTCTATAGATATTAGATTTGTGTTCGATAATTACTATATGATCGAAATTGTGGGATTGCATTTCTGATACGTAGGATTTGTTTTTGTGCATCTCGATGAATGGGTAGCCATAGGGTCGTCGGAGAAGAAGTGAAGGTTTACAAGATCATGGGTCACCACCGCTGATGGAATAGGCAGGCCATGCTTTCTCTTTGTTTTTTTTATTCCAAGAATCCAATACTTGAACCTTGACTTTATTTAATGAAAAACACCAAACGTGCAAAAGTTCCATTACATTATCGGATGGATTTGATAATAGAGTTTCTTACCTCGCGGGTATGACCCTCCAATGGATTTGATAGATAATAGAGTTTCTTTCTCAAGAGAAAATGGATCCATAAATTGTTTTGACAAAATAGCCCAAAGTAGAACCTTCAAACAAGATTTTGATCAACCTACATCAAAAAAGACATACACTAACAAAAGTTAGTGCATCAATATATAACTCCTTATTAAAACAAGAGAAATTATTTAAGTAAAGAGTATAGTAGAACAAGATTCTAACAATTAGCACAAAAACTAATAAGAGATCTTTTTGAAATACCTTTAAAATATTTTAATCTAGTCAGGCGTCAATCATCGATGATTCATTTAAGAGAATTGAACAAACCCAAAATCCTCAAATTGACAAATTACAAAGCGAGATCAATCAAAAATACAAAAGCGAAGAAAATTAAGTCAGATGATTACCTAGAGCAAGGCTGAAATTAATCTTTGTCGTCGGAGTTTGTCACCTATGTTGGGCAAATAAACTAGCTCGTTCCCCATTCTTGAAAATCCATACCTATAAATCACGCCATATTATTACATGTAATCGGTTACGAAACTAAACAAACCCAAAACCTTCCATTACGCTGTCTGAAAATTTTATGCCTAATATCCGAGAAATTGACATATTCAAACGTAAAAGGGATATTATTTGAACACACACACAATTAAGGAAACTATATTTGATGATTAACTAAGTAACTTAAGATTTAGTAGATTAACTTACCTCATCGTTCCTCAAGTACGTTGCCAACTAGGGAAGTTCTCATTGAACTCTTCCCCGACGACCCTTTTGTGATCATCTTTAGCAAGTTACAACTTTAACGATGTTAATCCTCGCAAAACCACATTATCATATAAACAAGAATCAAGATTAGTATGAAAATTACGACTTAAATTGATAGATTAAAGAGAAATCAACGACCAGTTTATCCCATAACGCCGTATCCATTAATTTTAAGGGCATTTTGGTCATTTTCTATAGCTATGGTACATGTCTTTAAAGCTTATTTAGATTCAAGGTTCGATAGTATTGAGGATCTTTAGATTTGTGTAGATTTTAATATTTTCGATTATTGAAGATTTGATTTAAGGGTTTTAAGTTTTTATTCGTCACAAATTTCATGCATGAAAATTTGTAATGTATGTTCTTTAGATATTAGATTTGTGTTCAATTATTAGTTTAAGTTTCGAAATTGTGGGATTGCATTTCAGATACATGGATTGATTATGTGCATATCAATGAAAGGATTGTCCTAGGGTCATCGGAGAAAAGTTCAAGGTTTACGGACATAAGATCATCGGTCACCGCTGATGGAGGAGGCAGGCTAGGATTTCTTTTTGTTTTTCTTAAGTAGAAGCATCAAAGACTTTTACCTTATTTTCATTTAATGAAAACCACAAAACATGCAAAAGTTCATTTACATTATAGGATGGACTTAATAATTGAGTTTCTTAGCTCGTGGGTGTCATCCTTCCATGTCCAATAAACTTCATTCTCGAGAGAATCTAGATACACAAAAATTCTTGACAAACTTGGCAAGACTAGAACCTTCAAACCAGATATTGATCGATCACCATAAAATAGCACATACAATAACAACAATTAGTACATCAATAAATACCTCTTTATTAAAACTGGAATATTTTAAGAGTAAAGACGAACAAGATTCAAACAATTAGTACAAAAACTAATAAAACATCTTTTTGAAATACCTTCAAAAGATTTTAATATAGTCAGGCATCAATCATCGGCGATTCATTTAAAAGAATTGAACAAACCTAAAACGCTGAAATTGATAAATTACACAGTAATAACGAGATCAATCAAACGTACAAAAGCTAAGGAAATTAAGTCCGATAATTACCTAGAGCAGGACTGAAATGAGTCGTTGTCGTCGGAGTTTGTCACCTATGTTTGGCAACTAAACTAGGTCGTTCCCCATTCCAGAAAATCCTTACCTACAAATTGCGCATTAAACGTATGTTTTAAATACTTGATATTAACATTATAATAGTAAATACATATTATTAACATGTAAACAGTTACAAAACTAAACAAACCCAAAACCTTCCATTATGATGTTTGAAAATTTTATGGCTAATATCCGTGAAATTGACATATTCTAATGTAAAAACGATATTATTTGAACACACACACAATTAAGGAAACTATATTTGATGATTAACCAAGTAACTTAAGATTTAGTGGAGTAACTTACGTCATCTTTCCATCAAGTACGTTGCCAACTAGGGCAGTGGTCATTGAACTCTTCCCTGGCGACCCTTTTGTGACCATCTTTAGCAAGTTACAATTTTAACCACATAATCATGTAAACGAGAATCAAGATTAGTATCAAAATTACGATGTAAATTGATAGATTAAAGTAAAAGAGAAATCAACTGCCACTCCACCCCCATAACGCCATATCCATTAATTTCAAAGGCATTTTGGTCATTTTCTAAAGATAAAGTACACGTCTTTAAAGATTTTTTACAAGGTTTAGATTGAAGTTTCGATAGTATTGAGTATCTATAGATTTATTAGATTTTAGTATTTTCGATTATTGAAGATTTGATTTAAGGGTTGTAAGTTTTTATTCATCACAATTTTCATGCATGAAAATTTGTAATGTATGTTCTTTAGATATTAGATTTTTGTTCAAAAATTAGTTTATGATCGAAATTGTGGGATTGCATTTTGGATACATGGGATTGGTTATGTGCATATCGATGACTTGTACCTTAATATATTAGAGTAACTTACGTCATCTTTCCGTCAAGTACGTTGCCAACTAGGGCAGTGCTTATTGAACTCTTCCCTAGCGACCCTTTTGTGACCATCTTTAGCAAGCCACAATTTTAACGATGTCAATCCTCGCAAAACCACATAATCATGTAAACAAGAATCAAGATTAGTATCAAAATAACGATGAAAATTGCTTGATTAAAGTAAAAGAGAAATCAACGGCTACTCCACCCCCATAACGCCATATCAATTAATTTCAGAGGCATTTTGGTCATTCTAAAGATAAGGTACATGTCTTTAAATCTTTTTTACAAGGTTTAGATTCAAGGTTCGATAGTATTGAGAATCTATAGATTTGTTTAGATTTTAATATTTTCGATTATTGAAGATTTGATTCAAGGGTTTTAAGTTTTTATTCATCACAAATTTCATGCATGAAAATTTGTAATGAATGTTCTTTAGATATTAGATTTGTGTTCAATAATTAGTTTATGATTGAAATTGTGGGATTGTATTTCGGATACATGGGATTGCTTATGTGCATATTGATGACGGGTAATCCTCATCGGAGAAAAGGTCAAGGTTTACGAACATAAGATCATGGTGATGGAGGAGGCAGGTAGGATTTCTCTTTGTTTTTCTTAAGTAGAAGCATCAAAGACTTGTACCTTAATTTCATTTAATGAAAAACACATGACATGCAAAAGTTCATTTACATTATAGGATGGACTTAATAATTGAGTTTCTTACCTTGCGGGTGTCACCCTCCCATGTCCACTAAACTTCATTCTCGAGAGAATCTAGATACCTCTTGACAAACTTGGCCAGAGTAGAATCTTCAAACCAGATATTGATCGATCACCGTACCATTAAAAAAGCACATACAATAACAACAGTTAGTACAATAATATAGACCTTTTTATTAAAATTGGAATATTTTAAGAGTAAAAACGAACAAGATTCTAACAATTAGCACAAAAACTAATAAGAGATCTTTTTGAAATGCCTTCAAAATATTTTAATCTAGTCAGGTGTCAATTATCAATGATTCATTTAAAAGAATTGCACAAACCCAGAACCCTGAAATTGACAAACTACAAAGTAATAACGAGATCAATCAAACGTACAAAAGCTATGGAAATTAAGTCCGATGATTACCTAGAGCAGATGAATCGTTGTCGTCAGAGTTTGTCACCTATGTTTGGCAACTAAACTAGGTCGTTCCCCATTCTTGAAAATCCTTACCTATAAATCGCGCCATATATTATTAAACGTATGTTTTAAATACTTAATATTAACATTATAATAGTAAATACGTATTATTAACATGTAAACGGTTACGAAACTAAACAAACCCAAAACCTTTCATTATGGTGTTTGAAAATTTTATGATTAATGTCCGTGAAATTGACATATTCCAATGTAAAAACGATATAATTTGAACACACACATAATTAAGGAAACTATATTTGGTGATTAACTAAGTAACTTAAGATTTAGTAGAGTAACTTACGTCATCTTTCCGTCAAGTACGTTGCCAACTAGGGCATTGAATTCTTCCCTGGCGACCCTTTTGTGACCATCTTTAGAAAGTCATAATTTTAACGATGTCAATCCTCGCAAAACTACATAATCATGTAAACGAGTAGTGTAAATTGATAGATTAAAGTAAAAGAGAAATCAACGGTCACTCCATACCCATAACGCCATATCCATTCATTTAAAGGGCATTTGGTCATTTTCTAAAGCTAAGGTACATGCCTTTAAAGATTATTTTCAAGGTTTAGACTCAAGGTTCGATATTATTGAGGATCTATAGATTTGTTTAGATTTTAATATTTTCGATTATCGAAGATTTGATTTAAGGGTTTTAAGTTTTTATTCATTGCAATTTTCATGCATGAAAATTTGTAATGTATGTTCTTTAGATATTAAATTTGTGTTCAATAATTAATTGATGATCGAAATTGTGGGATTGCATTTCGGATACATGAGATTGGTTATGTGCATATCGATGACGGGTAGTCCTAGGGTCATCGGAGGAAAGGTGAAGGTTTACGGAGATAAGATCGTGGGTCACCGCTGATGGAGGAGGGAGGTAGGATTTTTCTTTGTTTTTCTTAAGTAGAAGCATCAAAGAGTTGTACCTTAATTTCATTTAATGAAAAACACAAAACATGCAAAAGTTCATTTACATTATAGGTTGGCCTTAATAATTGATTTCTTACCTCGCGGGTGTCACCCTCCCATGTCCAATAAACTTCTTTCTCGAGAGAATCTAGATACCTCTTGACAAACTTGGCCAGAGTAGAATCTTCAAACCGGATATTAATCGACCACCATCAAAAAAGCACATACAATAACAACAGTTAGTTATCAATATAGACCTTTTTATTAAAATTGGAATATTTTAAGAGTAAAAAAGAAAAGGATTCTAACAATTAGCACAAAAACTAATAAGAGATCTTTTTGAAATTCTAACGATTATTGAGTCAGGAAATAGAATTGAAGGAAGCGAGAGAAAAAGAAATTTGTTATTGAGACCTTGAATTGACTTACTTTTCTACAAAGACTTATCTACCTTTTATATACAAAAATTATATCCTTTAACTACTTGTGCTTGACAACTATACACTTGTACTTTGAGACTTATTGGGAATCTATTATAATCAACAAGTGAATGTACCAATATACCCTTTTCTTATATTGCGTCTAATACTCCCCCTCAAGATGAGCCAGCAAAGACATCTTTGAGAGCCATCTTGGACATCAAAGGCGCAAGCTTGTACTGTGGCAGTGGCTTAGTAAACATATCGGCTAATTGGTGATGAGTACGGATTGGAAGTAACTTGATGGTGTTATCAATGGTCTTATCACGTATGAAATGACAATCCAACTCTATGTGTTTAGTTCGTCCATGGAACGTAGGATTGGAAGCCAACTGTATAGCGGATGTATTATCACAAAACATCAAGGCAGGACTGCCATATGGAACACCCAGATCACGTAGAAGATGTTGTAACCAAACAAGTTCACATGTAGTAGATGCCATAGCTTGATACTCGGCTTCTGTTGATGATCGAGCTACTACTGATTGCTTTTTAGACCTCCAAGATATCAAGAATCACCAACAAATATGCAATAGCCAGTGATTGATCGTCTGGTATCCCGACAAGTGGCCCAGTCGGAGTCAGAAAACGCTTTGAGTTGTACACCATCACTAAATGCCCTTATATCCATAGAAGATCTTGCAGATAAGAAAACCCCCTGACCAGGATTTAATTTCAGGTATCGTAAAAGAGAAATAGTTGCTCGCATATGTGGCAGTCTCGGTGAGCTCATGAACTGACTCAACTTCTGAACCGGGAATGTAATGTCAGGTCGTGTGATTGTTAAGTAAATCAAACGACCAACTAATCTCCGATACTGTGATGGGTCAGAAATAAACTCTTCTTCATCATTTGACAATCAAATGGTAGGATCCATTGGACAATTTCATGGTTTAGCTCCTAACAACCCCGAATCCTCAAGTAGTTGAAGTGTATATCGTTGCGAAATAAAAATTCCAGCCTTAGATCCAACAATCTCTAATCCCAAGAAATACCTTAATAAGCCTAAATCTTTAAGTTTGAACTTATGACTAATTCTTGTTTTTATTAAGTTGATTTCATCCATAGAAGCTCCTGGAACTATGATGTCATCAACGTATACTAATAACGCAATATAGTTACTCCCAGAACCTCAAAAGAAGAGAGAATAATCTGCTTTCGACTGACTAAAACCTTCTTGAATCATAAAGCTGGAAAATTTTGCATACCATTGTCATGATGCCTGCTTTAGACCGTATAAAGATTTATGTAATTTACAAACGAGTTTAGCAATTCATGAAAGCTTCCCCTTAATATCATATCCTGGAGGAATATCCATGTATACCTCTTCGTTCAGGTCTCCATTAAGGAAGACGTTATTTACGTCTAATTGGAATAAAGGCCAAGATCGTTGAGCAACTAATGCGAGTAAGACCTTGACGGTTACCATTTTGGCAATAAGAGAGTACGTGTCTAAGAAGTCGACCCCTTCTTGTTGTGTAAACCCTTTAGCAACCAACCTTGCCTTATAACGTTCAAATGTGCCATCGGCTTTATGTTTTACTTTGTACACCCATTTACATCGTATGGTATGTTTTCCTTTAGGAAAGGAAACTATGCTCCAAGTACGATTTCCATCCATTGCTTTTAATTCTGACTTCATGGCTTCTCTCCATTCATCACATTTTACAACATTGTGATAAAACTTGGGTTCATACTGAGAAGATGTAGCCATAACATAAGCTTTGTACGATTCAGAAAGTGTCATAAGACAAAAATTTGGACAAAGCGTAGGGTTTGTTTGAGGAGACAACCGAATTCACCAAACTACAATGGTAGTCTCTCAAATACGAGGGCTTAGCATGATTTCTGGTTGACTTTCTTTGTTCATGTATCTCTTGTGATTGAGCATGATCATCAACAGAGTCGACTGATGTTTCTGGTGGGAATAACATAGAATTATCGACCGGGATATTTGCAACATCCGCATAACTTTCTAAAGACTTGTCATCAGCCTTAGGTATCACATTTAGCGGAAATGGATCTTTTGTTTCGGGTTGGGCCAATTGATGAAATGGGAAAACTCCTTCATGAAATATGACATCTCTTGAAGTAAAAATCTGGAGTGTCTCTAAATCAAGGAGCTTATACCCGTTCATCCCAATGGGATATCCAATAAAAATACAAGTTCTGGCACGAGGATCAAACTTTGTTCTATGGGAGACGTTAGTAGAGGCAAAAGACAGACACCCAAACACTCGCAATGAGGTATAATCTGGTATGCGTCGAAATAATTTTTGATATGGTGATTGGCCATCAAGGATTTTAGTAGGAGTCCTATTGATCAGATAAGTCGCCGTGAGAATGCACCCAAGACCATAGTTTGATAGGGACTTTAGATTGAAAGAATAGTGCCCTAGCAACATTCAATAGATGTTGATGTTTCCTCTCAACAACAGAATTCTGTTGGGGTCTTTCAACACATGAATGTTGATGTAGGATTCCCTTTTCATTGAAGAATGTTGTGAAGTCCAATTCCTTGGCATTATCGGACCTGAACGCTTTGATTTTGGTTTCAAATTGGGTGAGTATCATCTCATAAAATCTGGGTATCACCGTTTGAACTTCAGATTTGATCTTACACAAATAAACCCAGGTAAAACGTGTACTATCGTCCACAATGGTCACAAAATATCGAAAATCAGTATGAGAGACAGTGTGGAAGGGTCCTTATATGTCACAATGAATAAGATCGAAAGCATTAATTGTCTTATTATTGTTTGAAACAAAAGGTAACTTCCTTTGCTTAGCCAAAGGGCAAACAATACATGGTTTATTTGAAGCATTAAAAGAGTTTCTAATTCCTAATTGAGTCTTCATGGTATTGATCTTCTTCTGAGAAGGATGGCCAAATCGCTGATGCCACATCTCTAATGATACCGCAATTACTGTGATTGATTTGATTGTTGGACTGGGATCTTCAACATCAAGAATATAGAGTCCTCCAATATTTTTACCCCTGCCAATCGTCTTTAGGTAGGGTATTTCCTGAATCAAAGCATGTTCAAGAATAAAATTAACGATAATCCTTCTGTTTGTTGTCAAGGCACTAATTGAAATAAGATTGAAATTAAATTCTGGAATGTACAAGACATCTTTTAGAGTTAAATATCTTGTCACATGTACGTCGCCAATCAAACGCGCTGTAATTTGAGTTCGATTAGGTAGAGTTAACTTGACATTGTTAATATTTCTAATATTAACAAGTATATTCCTTTTATTGCATATGTGGTGAGTAGCTCCCGAATCCCAAACTTGAGAATTTTTGTGTTTTGAAATGAAAAATATGGAGCAACACGTACTTTTCTGGCCATCGTCTGAAGTGGCTGCCATATTAACCGAAGCGATGTGTCCAGAAAGGGCGGTTATGAGTTTTTGGTATTGTTCTGGAGAAAGACTATGAAATGGCCCAGTAAGATCTTTTGTTGGAGGATTTTGACCGCCATCAGTTGCCACATTATTGACTCTACTTGTTGTCTTAAATCCGGGATGGAAACCATGTATTTTATAACATTTTTCGATAGTGTGGCATGGTCTCTTGCAATGTGTGCAGAATGGACATTCCCTTCTTATACCCCTTGCAAACTGAGTGGATTGATTTCCCTGTGATTTTGATAAACAGTGTTGACAGAGAAAGCGACAGGTAATTGATCTCTTGTTCCATTCCCTATGCTTCGCTGTTGTTCCTCTTGAATCATAAGGGAGATTACACGATTGATCGGAGGGAGTGGATCCATTAGAAGAATTTTCCCTCAAATTTGAGCAAACGATTCATGCAGTCCCATTAAGAAGCTCAACATGTATTCCCTTTGGAAGTAATCATTTACTTCTTTTAATCCTCCACAATCACACTTGTTACATGTATAATGAGGCTTATAATTGGATATTTCTTCCTGTAATGATTTCAGTTTTGTGAAGTAAACACTTACAGGATCTTGTCCTTGAACGAGATTCATTAGTTCTCGACGGAGTTGAAAAATTCTTGGCCTTTGTACTGCTGAAATCGATCTCTAAGATCGGTCCAAATTTCAGCCGCTGAATCGACAAAGATGATACTGGCAGATATTTCCTTGGATACAGAATTTAGTATCTAAGAAATCACTATATCATTGGTTCGAGTCCAGGAATTAAACCTGTTTGCATCTGTCATAGCTGGCTTCTTAAGAGTCCTATTAATGAACCCTAATTTGTTCTTGGCAGATAGAGCAATAGACATGGATCTGCTCCAAGCGGTATAGTTATCTCCTGTGAGCAATTGGGATACCAGAACCAATCCAGGATTATCTGAGTGATGGATGAAGTAGTGATCGACATCTGCATCCTTCCTTTCATCTTGATTGGTCTTGTCACTCATTGTTGCTGGAGGATTTCGAGAGACAAAAGAGAACTGAAATCGATAGAAAACTTACAGGTTGAAGAAATCGAATAATCGATGAGACTATATGAAGATCGATTATAGAAGAATCGATTTGAGATTGACGATTGAAGGATTCGATGATAGAAGAATCGATTTGAGATTGACGATTGAAGAATTCGGTGTTTGACTCTGGTGAAACGATTTCTTGGTTGTTGTGGATGAATGATGATGATGGCAAGAAACAGAGACCCACGGTCTTAAAGCTCTGATACCATTTTACGATTATTGAATCAGGAAATAGAATTGAAGGAACCGAGAGAAAAAGAAATTTGTTATTGAGACCTTGAATTGACTTACTTTTCTACAAAGACTTATCTACCTTTTATATACAAAAATTATATCCTTTAACTACTTGTGCATGACAGCTATACAATTGTACATTGAGACTTATTAGGAATCTATTATAATCAACAAGTGAATGTACGAATATTCCCTTTCCTTATATTGCGTCTAATAGAAATATCTTCAAAATATTTTAATCTAGTAAGGCGTCAATTATCGACGATTCATTTAAAAGAATTGAACAAACCCAAAACCCTGAATTTGACAAACTACAAAGTAATAACGAGATCAATCAAACGTACAAAAGCTAAGGAACTTAAGTCCGATGATTACCTAGAGCAGGACTGAAGTGAATCGTTGTCGTTGGGGTTTGTCACCTATGTTTGGCAACTAAACTAGGTCGTTCCCTATTCTTGAAAATCCTTACCTATAAATCGCCCCATATATAACAAATGTATGTTCTGAATACTTGCTATTAACATTATAATAGTAAATACATATTATTAACATGTAAACGGTTACGAACCTAAACAAACCCAAAACCTTCCATTAAGATGTTTGAAAATTTTACGACTAATATCCGTGAAATTGACATATTCCAATGTAAAAACGATATAATTTGAACACACACATAATTAAGGAAACTATATTTGATGATTAACTAAGTAACTTAAGATTTAGTAGAGTAACTTACGTCATCTTTCCGTCAAGTACGTTGCCAACTAGGGCAGTGCTCATTGAACTCTTCCCTGGCGACCCTTATGTGACCATCTTTAGCAAGTTACAATTTTAACGATGTCAATCCTTGCAAAACCACATAATCATGTAAACGAGAATCAAGAGTAGTATCAAAATTACGATGTAAATTGATAGATTAAAGTAAAAGAGAAATCAACGGCCACTCCATCCCCATAACGCCATATCCATCAATTTCAAGGGCATTTGGTTATTTTCTACAGCTAAGGTACATGTCTTTAAATCTTATTTTCAAGGTTTAGATTCAAGGTTCGATAGTATTGAGGATCTATAGGTTTGTTTAGATTTTAATATTTTCGATTACTGAAGATTTGATATAAGGGGTTTAAGTTTTTATTCATCACAATTTTCATGCATGAAAATCTGTAATGTATGTTCTTTAGATATTAGATTTGTGTTCAATAATTAGTTTATGATCGAAATTGTGGGATTACATTTCGGATACATGGGATTGGTTATGTGCATATTGATGACGGGTAGTCCTAGGGTCATCAGAGGTAAGGTCAAGGTTTACGGACATAAGATCGTGGGTCAAAACTGATGGGAGGTAGGGTTTCTCTTTGTTTTTCTTAAAAAGAAGCATCAAAGACTTGTACCTTAATTTCATTTAATGAAAAACACAAAACATGTAAAAGTTCATTTACATTAAAGGATAGCCTTAATAATTGATTTCTTACCTCGCGGGTGTCACCCTCCCATGTCCAATAAACTTCATTCTCGAGAGAATCTTGATACCTCTTGACAAACTTGGCCAGAGTAGAATCTTCAAACCAGGTATTGATCGATCACCATCAAAAAAGCACATACAATAACAACAGTTAGTACATCAATATAGACCTTTTTATTAAAATTGGAATATTTTAAGAGTAAAAACGAACAAGATTCTAACAATTAGCATAAAAACTAATAAGAGATATTTTTGAAATACCTTCATAATATTTTAATCTAGTTAGGTGTCAATTATCGACGATTCATTTAAAAGAATTGAACAAACCCAAAACCCTGAAATTGACAAACTACAAAGTAATAACGAGATCAATCAAATGTACAAAAGCTAAGGAAATTAAGTTCGATGATTACCTAGAGCAGGACTGAAATGAATCGTTGTCGTCGGGGTTTGTCACCTATGTTTGGCAACTAAACTAGGTCGTTCCCCATATATATAACAAACGCGCCATATATAACAAACGTATGTTCTGAATACTTAATATTAACACTATAATAGTTAATACATATTATTAACATGTAAAGGGTTACAAAACTAAACAAACCCAAAACCTTCCATTATGGTGTTTGAAAATTTCATGGCTAATATCCGTGAAATTGACATATTCCAATGTAAAAACGATATTATTTGAACACACACAGTTAAGAAAACTACATTGGATGATTAACTAAGTAACTTAAGATTTATTAGAGTAACTTAAGTCATCTTTCCGTCAAGTACGTAGCCAACTAGGGCAGTGCTCATTGAACTCTTCCCTAGCGACCCTTTCGTGACCATCTTTAGCAAGTTACAATTTTAACGATGTCAATCCTCGCAAAACCACATAATCATGCAAAGAAGAATAAAGATTAGTATCAAAATTACGACGTAAAAGAGAAATCAACGGCTAGTCCATCCCCATAACGTCGTATCCATTCATTTAAAGGGCATTATGGTCATTTTCTAAAGCTAAGGTACATGTCTTTAAAGCTTATTTTCAAGGTTTAGATTCAAGGTTCGATAGTATTGAGGATCTATAGATTTGTTTAGATTTTAATATTTTCGATTATTGAAGATTTGATTTAAGAGTTTTAAGTTTTTATTCATCACAAATTTCATGCATAAAAATTTGTAATGTATGTTCTTTAGATATTAGATTTTTGTTTAATAATTACTTTATGATCGAAATTGTGGGATTGCATTTCGGATACATGGGATTGGCTATGTGCATATCGATGAAAGGGTAGTCCTAGTGTCATTGGAGAAAAGGTCACGGTTTACGGACATAAGATCGTGGGTCACCACTCATGGAGGCGGCACGCTAGGATTTGTCTTTGTTTTTCTTTAGTAGAAGCATCAAAGACTTGTACCTTAATTTCATTTAATGAAAAACACAAAACATCCAAAAGTTCATTTACATTATAGGATGGACTTAATAATTGAGTTTCTTACCTCGCAGGTGTCACCCTCCCATGTCCAATAAACTTCATTATCAAGAGAATCTAGATACACAAAATTTCTTGACAAACTTGGCCAGAGTAGAACCTTCAAACCAGATATTGATAGATCACCATCAAAAAAGCACATACAATAACAACAGTTAGTAGATCAATAAAGACCTCGTTATTAATATTGGAATATTTTAAGAGTAAAAACGAACAAGATTCTAACAATTAGCACAAAAACTAATAAGAGATCTTTTTGAAATACCTTCAAAATATTCAAAATATTTTTATCTAGTCAAGCGTCAATCATCGACAATTCATTTAAAAGAATTGAACAAACCCAAAATCCTGAAATTGACAAATTACAAAGTAATAACGAGATCAATCGAACGTACAAAAGCTAAGGAAGTTAAGTCCGCTGATTACCTAGAGCAGGACTGAAATTAATCGTTGTCGTCGGAGTTTGTCACCTATGTTTGGCAACTAAACTAGGTCGTTCCCCATTCTTGAAAATCCTTATCGCGCCATATATAATAAATGTATGTTCTAAATACTTAATATTAACATTATAATATTAATATTATTAACATGTAAACGGTTACGAAACTAAACAAACCCAAAACCTTTCATTATGGTGTTTGAAAAACATTTTAACTTATTTCAGCCTCATTAATTTGGCATTATATTGATATATAGTATGTGTATATTGTAAGTGACTAGTTGTGTGCCAGTGCAATGCACAACATACAGTCAAGTAAAGTGTAGAAAGATAAGCAAGAAAATTATATATGTTGTCCAAAATTTAAAGGAAGAAGAGTATTTGAACTAAAAACACCAAGACCACGGCACAAGATGATGCAAGAATGTGCTAAATAAAGAAATGCCTATGTAACAAAAAGCAAGTGCGCATACGATTTTGATTTTTTGATATATAATAATTATAACTAAAAAAACCATATCAAACAACCCAGTTAAATAATCATGAACGTAATGAAAATAATCTCTTAGGCTAAGTTTATAGAAATCAATTGGCGGAATAAAAATAAAAAATCAAATTGGAGCAATCAATCTAAACAAATTGGTTGAAAACATAAAAGGTTGTGTGTATAGACAAGCCAAACAAAAACCAGTTCAATTAGATTCAACAAATTCGTAATCATTATTAAACGATCCTACGAACCTCATTATTGGCAGGATTAGAGATGGAGGAACCATAAAAGGACATTGTGTTTTTGGAAATTTATCAGCTTCTTTGCCCCGACTTCACAACACTCTGAGAGCAACATGATGATCATAAAAACAAGGATTAAAATAAAATGTGCAATGAAAACGGGAATGGGAGAATAGTTATCTTCGATGCAGATTACTGAAACTTTACTCGATCGTCATATGCAACAATTTACCGGGTATGATTTTAGTCAACAAAAACGGCATCGTATGCAACAATTTACCCGGAAAGCGCTAACCATGGTAAGAGTCGTCGCCCTCACTTACCGGGTAACACTCTCGGTCCTTGCCTTACTCTTATCGGGTAAGATTCTTGGTCCTTGCCATACTCTGCTTCCCTCTATTCGTAGAATTATTTCTTCACATTGCACACACAAACAAATATTCAATACGTGTATTATAACAACAAATAGAAAAATCATGTATCAACTATTGGTACTCTCAACTATTGGAAAGCTAGACAGCATGCACATGAAACTCATAATTCATGTAAATATGTCGAGGAGTGGGCAGTGAAATTGTGCAAGATAAAAGGGAAAAACCACATCCTCCGAAATAAAGAATTTCGGTTTTAGCTATCTCACAATATAGATTACAAATATGCAAGGAAAGCATGAAGTGAGTAAAAACCCATAGCTATTCTAATTTGCTTCTAAAATTCATGATACACAATTGTTTTAAGTTATGTAGGTACTTGTGATCTTTTCTGCACTATGCATTAAATTATTTCAAAAACGTTTTCACTTTATTTGTCTTACAAATCTCTTAGTTTCATAGGGGAAGATGATGCTTCACGTACTTATGTTACGAGAAGTAGTGCAATTTCTCGTTTCTGGATTTAATTTGAACACTCCAAAAATAGAAAGTGTAACACTGCAAAAATCTAGTCATTTTTTTTATAAAAAATACTGCGGAAGCGATTATCAAAATATATAATATTTACATGACAAGACCTGTAAACAATTTCACAGACTATTCTCAAAAGAATATTACATGACATACAACCAGTGTTACAAAATATGTTTACAACAGGCTCGTCATCAAAATAGTGTATCAAAGTAGGTGTCAGACATTCCAAAAACAACCACCGGCTCCCTGCCCAACGCAACAAAACCAAAACCTGTAAGGGAGGGTAAGGAGGGGAATTAGCCAAAGCTAAGTGAATGAACCAAAACCATCAAACAACATAGGCCAAACCGTCCTAGTCATTAATAACAGTTTCATCATATCTATAAATAGATAACAAGTTCCCAAGAGGACCGACGGCTCGGCCGAACCTACAGCAACTGCGGATCAAATGGCGCTTACCGATAATTCATTTTACTACCATCGCTCAACAATCTATCTTTTGGTACAACATATGCGCCAAAAGACCAAAAGTTGTCCAACAAGTAGTAAAACAAACCAAGTTACCCATCAAACTGATCTCCCCAACGATGATGTGCACATATAACAGATCAAGGACTTGATTAACACAAAACCAGCTAATTAAGTCACTAAACAAACAACTAAACCAACTCAATTGGTTACCAAGTGCAAATCAACAAACTATTGCAACTAAGACCGTTGCAACCAATTACCATTTGAGGTAACAGTCCACTCACCTGGTATTCCACAGCCCAAATTCAGTAGTCTATGTCACTGAGTCGCCTCCTTGCCTGAGAATACAACAACCCATAAGTTAGTAACTTAAATCATAAGTGTATAACTCATTACATGCATAAAATCACCATATATGTAAATAAAGCCCAAGTTTGACTTTCCAAAGTCAACTCGACATTCCCGACAGTCAATATAAGTCAACTGCAAGTTATCAAGTCAATCGAGTCACAATTAACCCATTTAATGTCAAGCATATGCTAAATATCAAGTATTATGTAATTTACTACTAAATTAACTTTACAAGCTAATGTTGACTTTCCAATAGTCAACCGTGATCCATTGACCTCAAATTAGTACCTACTCACATCATATGCATATTATTATCAAGTTCAAGCTTTACAATGCAAAAATAGTGTCTTAAAGTCAACTATTGCGCGATCGGGTCAAAACCCACCCGAACCGACCATATCATGCAAGTAAGTATAAAATGCCTCTAAACTTCACTTATAACATCTCTACATATGATTTATAACATGTAGAAGCTAAACCGTGCATGATCCAATTTCAACTTGTTGACTTGCCAAATTAAAGTTTGCACATATTTGTCATGTAACTACATACTAACCATTACTAACATTTAATCAACTTAAGACCATTTAACACCTACATAAACATGTATAAACATATTTGACCTCAATAGTAGATGACATATGAGGCCCCAAATACACTTCAATATAAGTTATTTACAAATACCAAAACACCTCAAGAAGGCTTAGGTCAATTTGTGCTTTTTTTTGCATTTGCCACAACATACCCCAAAGTTAACATACCAACTGTAAATCCACATTTTGACATACCTACTGTTGGAATTAGCTTCTGCACTCAAAAGATAAATTAAAGTAGCCATTCCAAGATTTCGAACGGTATATAGCACAACCTGTAACGATTTTTTTTGTGATTTTATATGATTTTTTGAAAACTGCTAAAAGTTGCTGTCATACACAGCCATAGCTACGGGATTTTTACAAAATCCACCAAACTTACCCAATTCGGTTTTAAATCAATTTCCAGCAGTTGTACTAGTTACAAGGGGTCATAAGGAATCTAGAAACATGTTTATAACATCATACAACATCCTAATCAACAATCTAGGTCACAAACTTATTATTTGACCCATATAGCAATTCAAAGATCAAACTAACTATACATGATGTTATAATTCAATTTCTTGGCTCTAGCATACTCCAAATACATTATAAACACATATCAATCATCAATTTCAGTTTACAAACTAAATTTCATCAAAACCCATTTAGGGTTATTATGAAAAACTCCATTAAAGTAAGCAAAAGGAAGAAGATGATGGTGATACTTACTCAATCAGCTTCAATCCACACAAAGTCACCCAAATCAGAAGTTTAAACTCAAAATCCAACAAGTATATGTGTTTCTTCAAGTAAGGTAGTAACGGAAGCAAGCACATACATATGTTATATACACATACACCATACGTACATACAAACATAGTCGGTTTATGTTTTTAATTAGAAAACATAGGTATTTTATCCCCTATCTAAATCACAATAGGTTAATTTAACAAGCTTAAACAAACAATTACTTACCAACGAGGTATTTTCTACGACCCATATTCAAAAACGAATCACCGGGTCCAATTTCATATATAATTATATAAAACATATAATTTACCTTTTACCTCACGGTCAAATCATATTTCAAATAATAGACAGATAATTCATATCAAATAAATAATAAATACTAATAATTAGCAACTTTACCACTAGGGTCAATATGAGGATGTTACAGAAAGTCAAATCGCACCATTTTGCAGAACTATATTCAACAAAAGAACGCCTAACAAACCTCATATATACTCTACAGAAGTACATGTGATATCAAAGTTACTAAAATGCGAAAGGGGAACGTCCTTAGATTAGGTGGCGATAATCTAGAAAATAATCAAAAGGAAGACCAAGACTTCAAATCATTGAAGAGGAGCCTTGCCTGCTATAATGTGAAAGTGGCATTATGCTTTTATTGAATTAAAAAAATTGTATATGGCTATATGCAAAAACAAACACAAATCATATACAAAATAAAACAAAATGTCCTTACTCATGCCATTATCAATATTGCACAAACCATTCCTACAAATATAACAAAGAGAAATAACTATTTAATATACATTACATTTATGCTTATCCATACATCATTGATGGAATAAAGGCACATCCAATCAATATCAGCGGCAATGCATTCGTATTTGAAAAAGAGACAGAAAAAATGGCTATCGGTTAAGCTCATAGTGCTAGTTTGTGTATTCAAAGAGAGATAGACAAGTCTTTCGTTTTCCAAGCATGGATATAAAATTATGTCCCATATTCCCCATGTATGAAAAATCGACAAAATAAATCAGAACAATTAATTTCCAAATTGATAGGCAAATATGAAAGAGTAATAAACTTGTTGAATAATGGTAATAGTCCGTCCTTTGTCTGGATCTGGTTGAATAGATGGTGTTCCTTGTTTACAAACGAACAGACATTTATGATTAAAAGGAAAACCATCTATTCAACCAGATTCAGGAAAACTTCTACACAAACAGTAAAGATCATAAACTTGAAGCATCTTAACATACATGAAATGGACAAACAATTTGAAAAAGGGGTGTGCGTATACCGTAAGTTCCTTCCGGTTCTAGTACCATCTGCATGATCAATTATCCACTTGAGCAGACCGTCCAAGTTAGATCCCTCTTTTGCATATCGTTTTGTGAGAAATAAAACGTAACATGTAGGTCACTTCAAAATCCCTCATGGCCCGAGTTCTATGAAATATAGATCAATTTAATTTTGAGAAACTGGACGGCAGTTCGAAAGTGTTATACAAGATGGGAACAAATATAAGAAAAAGTTTTACAAACTTGTAGTAAATGAGAAAGACGGTCATCATCAGCCACAAGTCCACCGTAACAGTGGCACTGTAACACATAATAGTGGATTGAGTTCACATAACATATCAAGGAATAACAAAGAAAATGTTACCTATTTCAACCAGATATCTTGAACAATGACACATGATTTTCTAAAGCTCATTCCATGTTTATTGAGCCTTTTAAATGCTAGAACATAGTTGATTTGACAATTCTAATAAAAATTTAAATCTTAAAATAGCATTCGCAATAAAAGTCACTCTATAGTAACGAGAAAACAGTTGCAAATAATAGGTGAATGGGATTATAAACGTTGATAATTGCCTACCTCTTCAATTAACAACTAAATAATGAATGAAACTTGTGACATATTTAGAATGTCTCCTCACTTGAGGGGATCCTTTATCCTTCCATACGTTTCAGACTCGTTGTATGAAAGAGATAGACAACTAAAAGATTAAATATGTCAAAAATAGTATGATATCAAATGTAAATGTAATCATACTTTATGTATTTCATGAACCATTTATGCGGCAACTTAACTGTCACTTAAGTTGGTAAGATCACCAAACCTACTTTGCTCTCCTAACACTTCAAAGGCAGAATGGTACTTAAATGTTTTTGATTTGGGTGTTTAAAAATATGATAGAAGTTGATCAAGATTCAACAAAATTATTGGTTCACTTTTGAAATATATACCTAATTCAAGCCATTGATGAATTACCTTGTCTTAGTGGATGAAGGTCCAAGGGCCAAGGTGGGCAGGTCAGTGAATTGAGGAAGATTCAATTAGGTTCAAATATGCACATCAATTGACTCAATCAAGGATCTGTGTTCATTTAAATTTTAACAGCTAAAATGGTTAAGAATGCTCTAGACATATTTTATGGATTGCCAACCAAAGTGATATTAGAGAAATGAAATATCTCACTTTAACAATTTTGAAACCAAACGAAGCCATGATTTGAAAACAAATTGGCAACCTTTATGGTCACATGCGTTTTTCTGAAGTTACTACAATAATCCTAAAATGAAAATTCAATCTTGGATTTTGAGGTTCGTACTTAATGTTACTATAACAAATTCGCAACCCGTTTTCCCCCTACTCACATACAAAAACAGACACCTCAATTAGACCAAAAAAGAGATGATAAAGAACATCCCATTTATGACAACAACATTTTTCTATTTTTATTAGTATATGAAATATATATATTTCAAACCAAAAAAAGTCCCCAAAAGCATGTCGATAATAATGCTAAATACCAACCAATGTGTGCTCATAACACATAAACAAGTGCGTGTTTAACAAAGAAATATTCGGTGCCGTCACCTGTGATTGTGCCAAATACTCGCAAACATTGATCAGATTGAACATATAGCTTGTGTACGGTTTTCCAATGCTCTGTTGCAAGGGCACTTCATTCTCTCTCTCTCTCTCTCTCTCTCTCTCTCTCTCTCTCTTCATTGATACATATGCCTTTGGTTGCTTTCGTCTTGCTTGTCAAAGCAGGAATTTAGTAGTTGTTGGAGACAAGGGTTCAACACCTGATTTACCATCAAAATTAGCATCTCTCGTTAATTTGAGAAGCCTTTGCAAGCATAAGTAAAATATGGAACACTAAACATAAAACATTACCAAATGAAACAGATTCCAAATATACTTTGTAGAAACTAGAAGAACTTCTTAGAGAGTTGGAGAAAGAGACATTTAACACTTTGATACGAACCGAAAGGGACGCTGGGGTCAGACCTATCAGTGGCACAGGCAAGCCGGTTAACTGCAGGGGGCTGATTGTTAATGCTTTTAATTAATTGTCTTATTTAGTTAATTAATAATTTGGTTTCCTATTTTATCAATTTAGTTTCCCATTTTATCGATTTAGGAGAGAGGAATCGATTCCCATATATAAGCGACGATTACCTTAGGGTTAGGGCAGTTTTATTCTTTTGCAGAAACAATAGTCTAGGAGATTACCTGGGTCTCGGAGGCCAGGAGTTTTTTTTTCTTTCTATAAGCATTCGATTACATTTATCAGTGAAGTGAATATCGATTTGATTCATATCAAATTGGTATCAGAGCCGTCATCCTGCAACATGTGAAAGTTTTTAGGCAACCATGACGAAGATTGTGGATGTGGAGAATGATTTGGCTCAGTACAAGGCGGAGGCAGGGGAAAGGTTCGAAAAACTAGAGAAATGGATCGAATCCCTAAAGGCAGAAACGGCAAGACAACACTTGGAGGTGATGAAGTTGCTGCTGCAGCAGGCACAAGCCTCCAGGCCACCGCCGGCATCCACTATAGCTATACCAACAGCGGCGACCAACACCCAGCCGTTTATCCAAACGTCGGGCCTGGTGTTTGATGAGCACGGGTTTCCGATTCCGCCATTCCATGAGGTCGATAGCTCTTTTTCGGGTAAGTTCCCACCAATTACTAGTCAAGGGGTCTCATATGTGGGATCGGAAAACTTTTCACGGGGACATAACGGGCTGCCACCATGGGGCCGCGGGTCGGGATCGGGACCATCTGGGGAAAATATGTGGGTAGCGGGAACTGATTATCGTCTGAGGAAATTAAAGATGCCACTATTTGAGGGGGAGGACGTGTATGGTTGGGTGTATAGGGTGGAGCGATTTTTTGACATACAAGGTTTTGTGACCACGGGGGAAAAGCTTAGGGCAGCGTTGTTGTGTATGGAGGGGCAAGCTTTGTCATGGTAACGTTGGAGTGACCGTCGAGAACCGTTTCGTTGTTGGGAACATTTGAAATCCCGCCCGTTAGACCGTTTCCAACCTTCCCAGGATGGTAGTCTGTATGAACAGTTTCTAACGGTGAAGCAGGAGGGAACGGTGATAGATTATGTCAGTCTGTTTGAGTCCTTATCTGCTCAGCTGGATGGAATTTCTGAAAAAGTGCTGGAGGGAACATTCTTAAAGGGGCTAAAATCTGATTTATGCACCTCAGTGCGAGTTCTGCAACCTGCAGGATTGGGACAGGCTATGAAAGTAGCTATCATGATTGACGAAAAACGAACGGGAGGCCTTGGGGAAGCGGGCAGGAGCAGCCTGTTAATTGGGACGGTGCAGACCACCGGAACGGGAGGGGTACGGCCGACAGCCCCGGATGGGGGACAACGACCTCCGACGGTGGAAGGAAGACCGTATTTTAAACGGATGACCGAGACGGAATTGGCGGATAAGCGAGCGAAGCGCCTTTGTTTTCGTTGTGACGGAAAGTTTGCACCGGGACACAAATGTCCGGATAAAACTTTAAAAGTCATGGTCATTGATGAAAGGGAAGGGGAATCAGAAGACGAGGCAGACCAACCGAATGAACACGTCCATTTAGATGTGGTTGAAGTATCGACACACTCGGTAGCAGGCATTACTTCTCTCCACACCATGAAACTCAGGGGAACGATTCGAGGTACGGTGGTGGTGGTGTTGATTGACAGTGGGGCGACCCATAACTTTTGTCCTTGGAATTGATCGCACCCTTACGAATACAAGTCACTGGGCGTCGAAGCACAAAAGTGGCGATAGGGAACGGAAAAATGATACGGAGTTTCGGAATTTGTCGGGCGGTGGATGTTGAACTACCCGGGATCCGCGTGACTGAGGACTTTTACCCCTTGGAACTAGGGAGCGCGAATGTGATTTTAGGCATCAAATGATTGAGACAGGTGGGCGATACATGAGTAAATTGGAAGGAGCTAACTATGGCCTTTCAGCATGGAAAGGAACGAGTAACGCTGAAGGGCGAACCGGGTTTGCACAGGTCAGAATCCTCATTACAGGCTTTGGCCCGAGCTATACCGGACATTAGTGAAGGGTATTTGGTTGATCTTACTAGCTTCTTAGTGACCGAAACCGTGGGGTCACACGTACAACCAGCACTGGATGATTTACTAACGTTATATGCAGATATCTTTGTGTTACCCGCAGGGTTACCACCCCCTAGGGATCATGAGCATACGATCACGCTCAAGGGGGGAACAGAACCAATCAATGTACGACCCTATCGGTATCCCCAATTACTGAAAGATGAGACTGAACGTTTGGTTAGAGAGATGAGCGAGGCTGGGATCATTCGGCCGAGCACGAGTCCATTTTCTAGCCCCGTCTTGTTGGTTAAGAAGAAAGACGGCAGCTGAAGATTCTGTGTGGACTATCGAACACTCAATAAATCCACAGTTCTTGATAAATTTCCGATCCCGGTAATCGACGAGTTACTGGATAAGTTGCATGGCTCGACGGTTTTCAGTAAGTTGGAATTTGAAGTCGGGCTACCATCAGATACGAATGCGAGAGGCTGACATTTATAAGACCGCTTTTTACACGCATGAGGGCCACTACTAGTTCTTAGTCATGCCGTTCGGCTTGACTAATGCACCCTCCACGTTTCAGTCATTGATGAATAGAGTGTTCCGGCCATATCTGCGAAAGTTTGTGTTGGTATTCTTTGACGACATCCTGGTTTATAGTAGAAGTGTGGAAGAGCACATCGATCATTTGAAGGTGGTATTCGACTGTTTACGGGCTGAACATCATTACTGTAACAAAAAAAATGTGTGTTCGAGCAAGATCGGGTCGAGTATTTAGGTCATATCGTCACTAAGGACGGTGTGATGGCCGACCCTTCAAAGATCTCTACTATGGTCAACTGGCCCCTACCAAAAAACGTGAGGGAGTTGCGGGGATTTCTTGGTTTGACGGGGTACTACCATAAAATTATCTGAAACGTCCTATATAGTGCCAAATGCTCTAATTTATACCCAATTTATATAAAATATATATTTTTAGTATTTAAAATATAAAACCTTTATTATTATATAATTTAAACACTTTTGGGCTCATATTTTGAAGGAAAAAGACCAAAATTGAGAAAATGGACTCTTAATTTCACTTTTATTTGGGCTTAAAATAACTTTAAAAAAATAAATTGTTGGGTTGGGTGGGCCCATCCATACCCATGGCCAGCCACCCCCACCTTGTCCAAATATAAAAATCATTTTTTCTTCTCATTTGCTCATTTTGAAATTCAAAATTGCTCTCATCTCTCCCTCTCTCTCTCTCTCTCTCTCTCTAAAACTCAAAGGACACTTTCAATACCCTCTTTTCTCTCTTTAAACTCCAGCCAAAATCCATCCATTCTTCATCAAAAATCAAGTTTAGTGAAGGAAATCAAGGATCAAAACACAATCAAAACAAGGTAACAACACTATCTTCATCTTTTTCTTGCAATTTTGGGTGAAAACCCCACTTTTCTTACATTTTTCTTAGCTATTTCTTCTATTATCCTAAATTTCTGAGTTTGTGGAGAGATTATACACCAAAACATGTAAAAATGTTTATAAAATGGTGATAATCTATGATCCACACAATAAAACTCAAGAAACTAGGTGAAAAACATGATTTTATGTGATTTAGAACAACAATGGTGATTTTTGGTGCTGACAGATTTCATGCATGTGCATAAATCGTCCATTTCTTGCAAATAATATGTTCAAATGTCATAACTCTTCTTTCAAAAGTGTATTTAGTGAGTTAGGATTCTAATCCAAGTGGTTTCACTAAAAAATAATGAGTTTTGACCCCCCAAATTCTCATAGCAAGATGTATGTGCATCTGGAAGTTCAACAGTAGGTAAACCCTACTTTGAACGACCATAACTCTTTGAATATTCATCCAAAACACTTGATTTTTCTTCTGGAATTTAATTTGATGGGTTATCCCTCAAATTCCACTAGTTTCATTAAAAAATATGGTGATTTGAGGTTTCAATTAATCAAAACAAAATGAGTGTGCATTCTGTCCAAACTGACAGAATTGTGCATGCATGTTCAAATAGCCATATCTCCTCCAAAACTCAATGAAAAATGATGATTCTTCCTTTGAGAGTCAATTATATGAATTATCGTTTGTTTGCAAGTGGAATCACATGAAAATATGGAGTTTTGATCCTCCAAACACCTAAAACATTTTAGGTGTGCAAACTGTGAAACCACCAGTAGGTAAACGCTACTTTGCATGTTAATATCTGTTTGAATATTTGTCCATAATGCATAATCCTTCTTCTGGAGTTTTCTTTTATGAGTTAAGGTTCATATGAATCCAGTTTCATTCAAAAATATGAAGTTTTGAGGCATTAACTAATTTATTAAAGTTAAGTGTGCAATCTGTCAACTAACGACAGAAGTGTGCATGCAACTTTGTGGTGCCATATCTCCTTCATAACTTATTCAAAATGAGTGATTGTTGTCTTAAAAGTTTCCTTTATGAGTTATTATTCCAATACAACTGGAAATTCTGGAAAACACTTAGTATAACTTCTAAAATGAGTGTTCTACTAACATGGTGTAATCTGTCATACTGGTTGTGACACATTGTATTGCATAAATTATTTGACCTATTTTTACATCTTCTTAAAGCTTGAAATTTGGTCACAAGGACCTTAACTCAGTAAGGTATCACATATAAAAAAATTAGGGATTTGTTCATTCTATAAAGTAGTTTATTTTGATCCTCTTTATACCCTAAAGTTTCTGCCAGAATATGAAATTCTGGAAAGTTTGAGTTCTTGAACTTAAATCATTTAAAGACCATTATTGGCAAAAATATAAGTATAGATGGTAAAAATCGATGGTTTTGAACATATAAAAAAAAGGGCATAAGTGCATTATATATATGACGGACAAAATGGTTAACCGAGTTGGACAACTATGGACATCTATGGACATAAGACATATTCACGCCCATAAGTAACTTTTAGACACATAAGTGACAATTTTGGGTATTTCTCTTTGATAGGGAAACGTTAGGCCGACGAGTAGGTGCGGATCGTGTTTTGTTAATTGGAGCTTTTGCTATAAGGTGAGTATTCACAGCTCCATTTTTAAAGTATTTTATATGTTTTGGGGTGAAAAGCATGATTAAATGAAATATTTGAGCTATTTGCATTAACGAATGTGAATATTATGAAAATTGAGAAAGTTTTTGGGCATTAAGGCATGTACACTAATAGATTGTATTGAGTAAAATGTTCCATAAAAGTTTGTACACTACTATTAACTCAAGTGAGGAGCCGAGGGTATATGTGGATAGCGCTATGGGACGGACAATCCCACCTAAAAACCGACAAGTAGGGGTGTGGATAGCAATCCCACCTGGAAACTACAGGTAGGGGTGCACTATACTTAAAAGGAAGGTTCTACACATGTGGACTTTAGGTCTACCGCTGAGGTAGAACTAAAAATATTTTTATGGTCGAAGGTTTAGTAGTGGCTCATTACTTACTATTAATTAGGGTACAAAAGTGCCTTGAACGTTTTAAGATGTAAAGATTTATCAAGTGCCATAAAAGTATTTTGCTCAATATTCATTTATGCAAAAGATGTTATAATATTTAAAACCTGTGAACTCACCAACTCTTTGTAGTTGACCTTGTTTTATCATGCTTTTCAGGAGTAAGGGAAGTAAACCGAAATGTTTAGTTATGTGGACGCGTCAACATCAATCAAGTTTTTATTTGAAACAGTTTCGTTTAAACACTATGTTTACTTTATTTTGTTAAAATTTTGGGATTGTAAGATGTAATTTGGTGTTGTTTATGTCCTATTGCCACGAAATCGTGAGCTATCACGCCTCGTGTTTCCGCTTTAGCGGGGTGTTACAGACTTGGTATCAGAGCCATAGGTTATAGAGAACACCGGTTTTTCTATAAAACCAAATACTATAACTAAAAGTTTTAGAAAACTAATTTCTAAATTAATTTAGTTAATTTTTTTAAAAGCTTATTACTGGTATAATTGGAATAAGTGTCGACTTAGCATATTATAATTCGGCAAAGTCTGATCACCTCTGTCTAATTTAATATGTATAAGGGAGACATGGAACATGTATATTGGGAACTTCTTGCCCAAATGAAAAGCATGGTCATAAGTGTGAGTTTGCATAAGCATTTTATAAATTGTTATTTACTAAAGTACATTTAGTAATTAAGTTTGTTACTATCGCAGTTCACTCTGTCTCACTCATCCACTCCTCCTAAGTACTCTGCTGAGTCCTCAGGCTATGTGACTAGTCAACCTAGAAGAGAACTTTTTGACTAATTTGTTGGTTAAACTTGGAAACTTATTTTGGTGGCATGTAGCCCACTATTTAGAACTCTAAGATATTTGATGCGAGTGTTTTATTTGCTGGATATTGAAGTTATTTGATTTTAAACCTATGATTTTATGATGCGAGTGTTTTATATGCATAATTTAGTTAAGTAGACTTGGCATATATAGTAATAGTAATATGACACAACCTCAATATGAACCTATGCCTAAGACAATGCCTTCGAGGTGAGAAAACTCCGAGATCGCGCGACTTGTGCCTGAGCAACTCATCGCGGCACTTCCGAACATCGTTAGTCAAGTGGCAGCGGGTCTGAATGCTATTTCGGGAAACAACTGAAGAACTGGAGCAAGTGGAGATAGGGAATGCACATACAAAGCTTTTAGGACCTGCAACTCTAAGGAATTCCATGGAACTGAAGGAGCTATTGGATTACTAACATGGATTGTGTTAGACTTTTAAAGTATGAGTCAAAAGATGGTAGGCTATAATGACGTGGCAGCATTCATCCGCATGTCTCCTCTTCAACAGAAATTAGTTAGACGCTCCTATCTGATGTGGCATTTTGTAATAGGCTAGAGTGTTGACTTTCAGTTGTTGGAATAGTATAAATTGATCTGTACTATCACTGTAATATGTGTCGATCAAAGATCATTTGTGAAGAATACTTTGCGCATAACTCTCAAGTACTTGTAATCAATCCACAGGTTATAATACGAAGTTAATCCGTTCTTCATTCTTTTACTGTTCTTATTACTGTTGATTAATCAATATTAATTGTTTCCGCTTACATTCTGATATATGAATTCATCGATTAATCATCGAAGAAGAAATCTGGAACCAACAATTGGTATCAGAGCCATATAATCAATCTGTTGATTATTAGATCTCCTTAATTTGGAAATTTCTTTCTTCATTCATTCAGTAATTTCCTGTTTTAACTACTGTTTATAATTCCACCCTGTTCTACGAGATTTTATTAATTCATAGTAATTTTCTCCACAAAAAAAAACAGTGGTAATTGTAGTTAAAATTTTGAAGAATTAGTAAGACGATCATTTTGTTATTCAATTCAATTGAAGTTTAATTGTTCTAAATTTCAAATCAATTTTTCATTATATTCTTCTTGATTCTCTGTTTTCTACGAACAAAATGGCAAATTCAAATCTGAATTCTGTTTATACTTCTGGATCACTGATGAAACCTCCTACTCTCATACGTGATGAATATCCTCAATGGAAAATACGAATGGTAAATTTCTACGAGGGACTGGATGCTGATCTATTTCCAATCATTCAAAATGGTCATCTGGTTCCCATGACTACCATTCCGCGAATTCCAGCAACAGCCAATACTGATGAGAATCGTGCTGGGCAAGTTCCAAAGCTGAAGGGAAACTGGTCTAATGAGGAAAAAGCCAAAGTTGAACTAGCCAAAAAGGCTAAAACTCTTCTTATCATGGCTATTCCAAATGAGATTTTTCAATCTCTGGATTCCTGTGATACTGCCAAGGAATTATGGGATCAATTAGAAAATCTTCTGGAAGGTGGTGCTAAAATGAAGAAAAACCAAAGAGCTCAAGCTCTGAACGAATACAACAGCTTCCAGGCCATTGCGGATGAATCTCTGGAACAGACTTTTCATAGATTTAATAATCTGATAAATCTATGCAAAAGATGTGATATTGTTCGATCAAAGGAAGACAATAATGTCTTATTTCTAAAGAGATTAAATCCAGAGTGGTCAAACCTCTCCATGTATTTACAAGCCAATCAAGATCTTGAGCAATGGTCTCTACATGACGTATTTGGAACTCTTCAAGCCCATGAGAAGGAGGTTGTACAAAAGAAAACAACTATAGGTGGACCTCTGGCTTTGATTTTTGAATCAAAGGGAATGACCAGAAGAAGAAGTGAAGATAGAAGAGTGAAAAGCAAGGCATTCATGTCAGAAGCTGCTCCAGAAGAAGATTCTGATTCTGATGATGAAATAAAGGCATTTGTTGATTCCTTGGCTCTTATAACCAAACAGTTTACAAACCGTTTTGGAAATAGGTCGTTTCAAGAAAATAGAAGGTTTGATCGTTCTTCTACCTATACTCCTAAGCAAAAGGTTCAGAGATCTGAAAAATCAGAAGCAGAGAAGAAAGAAGATGAGATGAAGAAGAAGAAAGATGTATGCTACAGATGTGGCAAGCCGGGACATTACTCGAAAGATTGCAGAGGGGCTCTGGATAAAGACAAAACATATTACAAAAACAAATACAAGTATAATGTCACTGAAAGAGTCCACTATGCTGAGAAAGAGAACTGGCTCGGAGATGAGTCCAGCGGTGATGAGGCCATGTTCTGTGGGATGGCAAAGACAAATGAATCAGAAGAACAACCTTCTGAATCACCGGTTAGTACTCTTTCTGAATCATCTGAACTTGAAACTACAATTGTGCTTTTATCAAACAATTTTGAAGAACTCAAACAAAAGCTCACAATTGAAAAGAAGTTACGAAAGAGTGTTGAAAAGACTCTTTCTACAATACAAAGAGAAAGGGATATTTTTAAAAGAGAAATGGATATCCTAACAGAAGAAAAACTTAAATTAAGTACTAAGAAAGAAAAGATTTCCATGATTTTAAAAAATTCTGAAGTTAAACTCAAAAAGGAGAATTTGAATTTTAATAAACTTTTGGAAGAAAAGGATAAGGAGATTCAGGCTAAAGAAAGTGACAGATTAAACTCTATAGCACTTAAAAACTATTTTCAAAAGGAGAGAGAATTTTTGTACATTGAACTTCAACACAAAAGGCTACAAATTAAAACATATCTGGACGCTCAGAAAGTTCATGACAAGATCAATACACAAGTAGGAAGGTCTGGACTTGGGTTCGAGGACTTAGCCCCCTACACGTGTGAAAAAAGGTCTGACTTAGAATCTGTTTTCTGTATAGGACAAATACAGAAGCCAACGTTTCCAATCTTATATGAACAATCAATTTTCAAACGATCAAAACATGAAAAGTATCATCATCAACGAAAACTCAAATTCAAAAATATTGAATACTCATCTTGCAAAACAAATGTTGATTTGAATACAATTCAGAAGAAAGATGCCATTTTCCAATTTGGCTTAAATGTTCATAAAACTTTGAATCCAACTTTGAAAATGATATTCTCTCAACTCTGGATGAATGTTTTAGAAATGAAAATACTATTCTCTCTGACAACAATCCAGAGATATTTCCTTGTTCTCTCGTAGACTTGCATCTTTCTGAATCTCAAGATGATTTGGAGGTAATCACATATCCTTGGGAGACTGACAATCAAGGTGAAGAGTTTTTTGACAATTCGGACGAATATTTTTCAAAATTGGAAAATCTATCTTCACCAATCTTCACTAAATCTCCAGAGGTAGTTAAAAATAAGGATGCTCCTTTCTTATATACTAATGAACCTCTGGAAATCAGAGTATCTGATAAAAATGTTGTCAAACGTTTTAGTGATATACCGATAATCTCTGTTTCTCCAACTGGACAGAGAAAACCTGTATCCATTCATCCAGACTTCATCGGAATGTGTCTTAAAGCCAAATCATGCCTTGAACTTGAGGAAGAGGCAAAACTCAAAAATTCTTTATAAAGTCAGAATTCTACAAAAGCAAATCTTCCAAAATTTACTAATTTTCAAAAAGGAAAATGGAAATCTAATCACTTTGTTCCTGTTTCAGTAATCTCAAAAGCTTCTGAGAAGAAAAATCAGAGGAAGTCTCCGCCAAAGAAAATTTCAGATCCAAAACATAAGTCTAGTCTAGATAGGAAGTTCTCTAGAACAACTGATACTAGAAAAGACAGTCTTAAGAATAATTGTAACTATCATTATCGCAATGAAAATTCAATACAATCTTCTATGTTTCAGACTTCTGAATGTTTTTATCTGTTCTTAAAATTGAAACAATTTTTTTCACGGACCTTTGATCAATCAGACTCAAACTATTCGCACTTCAATAAAAATAAAACAAAGAAAAACAAAAAAACAAAAATTACAAACAATCAGTCTTTACCTTCTGTTAAATCAAACCAAGAGCAAATAAAAAAGGCTGATAAAACAAAAACTAACATTAAAGGACCCATAATGAAATGGGTACCTAAGAAACTCTGATCTTGATTGCAGAAACAGCGTGTGCATATCTGGTATCTTGACTCTGGATGCTCGAGGCACATGACTGGTTCACAAAACTTACTCTCCCAATTCAAAGACAAAAGTGGTGGTGCTGTAATGTTTAGTGATAATGGTAAGGGTCAGATCAAAGGCTACGGTACGTTATAGGAAGGTAACATTACCTTATCTAAAGTAGCTCATGTTTCTGGATTGAAACATAACCTCCTAAGTGTAAGTCAACTCTGTGATTCTAAGATACTTGTCGTATTTGATGAAAAACATTGTTACTTATTTTCTAAGGCAGGTAGGAACTTTGGAGAGCAGACAGAAAAGGTAACCTCTACATGATGAATTTTACCTCCAAGGATGGTAAAGGAACCCTATGTCTTATCTCCAAAAAGAGTGAAGTTGCATGGCTCTGGCATCATAAAATGTCTCACTTAAATTTTGATAATCTTGAGATGCTCGTCAAACATAATTTGGTATCTGGACTTCCAGACGTTCATTTTCAAAAAGATCACCTCTGCCCTGCATATGAAATGGGCAAGATAAAACGAGCATCCCATAAAACAAAAAGTGATCATTCATGCATTAGACCTCTGCAATTGTTACATGTCGATCTCTGTGGTCCCATTGCAATTCAGAGTCTTTCTGGTAAAAAGTATATACTACTACTTATTGATGAATTTTCCAGGTATACTTAGCTTGCTTTTGTTGGACAGAAGTCAGATGTACCTTTTGTTCTCTGCTGTACGCACTCCCCAACAGAATGGTGTCGTTGAACGTCGCAAAAGAACCTTGGTCGAAGCAGCCAGAACGATGCTTGCAGCTTCTGGTCTTCCCATTCACTTTTGGGCAGAAGCTGTAGCCACTGCTTGTTTCACTCAGAATCGTTCCATAATCGTCAAGAGGCATCTCAAAACCTCTTATGAGCTTATTAACAAAAGAATACCATCTGTCAAATTCTTTCATATTTTTGGTTGCAGGTGTTTTATCTTAAATGACAGAGACAAACTTGGCAAGTTTGATCCAAAATCAGATGAAGCTAAATTCTTAGGCTATTCTTTATATTCCAGAGCTTTTCGTGTTTTTAACTTAAGAACCAAAACAGTTATGGAAAGCATTAACATTGATTTTGATGATCAAGCACAACTGACTTCTGAATATTCCTCTTCAGAACTCAAACTTAATACTGTCACCTCTGACTATCTTTCAGGATCCAGAGAATCCGAGATTGATGCTATTTTTCAAGATTTTCTGCGCGAAGAAATATTGTCAGAACCACCTCCATCCTTAAGTATACCTGAAGTTCTTCATGTCTCTGGCATAACTCTTTCTGGTCCTACTTCTTCTGAACCAAACTCTTCCTTTCCTTCCGTTCCATCTAATTGTCCAGAAGCTTCTTCTGTTCCATCATCTGAGGGGGAGACGTTAGAAGCAAGAGACTCAGACTTAGTATCTCCAAAAGAAGTCATTTCATCTTCTGACACAGAAGTTCAGGCTCAACCAATACCACAAACAAGGATGAAGAAATGGACTAAATCACACACTCCAGATCTTATCATTGGTAGTCCTTCTAAGGGTGTCAAAACACGATCTGCTACAGCAAATGAAGCTTTCTATGTCAACTTTCTTAGTATGATCGAACCCAAGCAAGTTCATGAAGCCTTAGTTGAACCTAGTTGGGTAGAAGCAATGCAGGAGGAGTTACTTCAATTTGAACGTAACAAAGTTCGGAACTTAGTACCGTTAGCAAAAGGCAAAGTTGCTATTGGTACTAAGTGGGTCTTCAGAAACAAAAAGGATGAAGACGGAATTGTGATCAGAAACAAGGCTCGTCTGGTGGCAAAAGGTTATTGTCAAGAAGAAGGCATTGATTACGATGAAACCTTTGCTCCCGTTGCAAGACTGGAGGCGATACGACTTTTTCTGGAATTCTCTACATACAAAAACTTTAAAGTATATCAAATGGATGTTAAATGTGCATTTCTAAATGGAAATCTCAATGAAGAAGTGTATGTTGAACAACCTGCTGGCTTTAAAGATGCAAGACATCCAGAATACGTCTATCTCCTTGACAAAGCTCTGTATGGCTTAAAGCAAGCACCCAGAGCCTGGTATGAACGTTTATCCAAGTTTCTGATCAACAAAGGGTATGAGAAAGGTAAAATTGATACCACACTTTTCATCAAAAGAGGCAAAGGTATGTTAACTATTGTTCAAATTTATGTGGATGACATAATTTTTGGCTCTACCAAATAGAAGTTGATTTGTTTTCTAAATTGATGGAAACTGAATTTCAAATGAGTATGATGGGAGAACTAACATTCTTTCTAGGACTCCAGGTTAAGCAAAGTACCTCTGGTATTTTTATTAATCAAGAAAAATATGTCTCTGACATGTTAAAGAAATTTCATTTTCAGAATTCATCACCTATGAAAACACCTATCTCTCCTAGTATGAAACTAGGTCCTGATCCTTCTGGGAAACCAGTTGATATTACGGGCTACAGAGGTATGATAGGTTCTCTTCTGTACTTAACTGCAAGTAGGCCTGATATTATGTTTGCTACTTGTCTTTGTGCTCGTTATCAAGCCAATTCTAAAGAATCCCATTTGGCTGCTGTCAAAAAAAATTTAGATACTTAAAGGGAACTCCTTCATTGGGTCTCTGGTATCCTAAAAACTCTAGGTTTGATTTAATGGCATATACAGATTCTGATTATGCAGGTTTTAAGCTAGACAGAAAAGTACTTCTGGTAGCTGTCAACTACTGGGTAATCGACTTATCAGCTGGACATCCGGGAAACAAAATTGTGTTTCAACATCTACCGCATAAGTTGAATATGTTGATGCTGCTAGCTGTTGTTCTCAAGTTATTTGGATGAAGACTCAACTCAGAGACTATGGTCTGATTTCTGATAAGATTCCCATACTCTGTGATTCTGAGAGTGCAATTGCCATTATTGAAAACCCAGTTCAGCATTCAAAAACGAAGCATATTGATGTCAGGTATCATTTTATCGAAGATCATGTAGACAAGGGCACTATAGAAATGTATTTTTTCTCTACTGATTATCTACTTGCTGATATTTTAAAGGCTATAGATGAGAAGCGTTTTAATTTCTTAATCAGCAAGTTGGGAATGCTTAAAATGTAACATCCTTCACTTATTTTTTTTTAGATCAGAACTGTCCAGAGGTCTCTGATTAATTTTGGTCACTCTCCAGAAGCCATCAGAAGCTTCTGAACTCTTTTGACCTTCATTATCCAGATAATCTTTTTATCTTCCAAGTGATGTCAGCGAAACACATATTGCAAAATGCGACGGAAGAAGCTTACTTTTATATAATCAAGGAGTCTTTGTGATTCAATCAAGGGGGAGTTCACCTTTCGAGGGGGAGTTTACTTTTTCAGGGGAGTTTACTTATCAAGGGGGAGCTGTTCAAAATATTTTTCTATTTACCGAATGACTGGTTTTAAATTTAAATAAAAAGATTTATTACTCTCAAAAATTGTTTTAGTCAACTAAAATGACAATTTTATTTGATTAATTAACAATTTTTTTATTAATTTCTTTTTATTTATTTTTGGGATAATCAACCGATTTTAAGCTGATAACCCTTCAGTTATCTCTTTCAAATATCGTGCTTTAATCATCACTAGCTCACCTTCCTACTTTCCACGTGTCACCCAACGTGTGACTGCATGTATCCACGCCTGCGTGCTTACATCATCACTTCTGAACCGTTTTCTCTTACTCCCAAAACTAAAACCCCTTCCCATTCCAAATTGTTCACATTCTCTCTCATATAAAACCCCCAAATTTCATAAACTCATCTTCTTCTTCGCAACTGTTACTGTTCAAACTCTCCTATTCACGAATCTACTCACCAGCTTACCCAACTCTCATCAACGGCTTCCTTGCAAATCCAACCCACAACGACGACGAAGGACGTCTCGTTGATTCCACTGCAGATAGTGCACCATTTGTCAAACTGCCATTAAAAGCGAACAATGTGCAGGTTCTTCTTGATCCAAACACCTACCAGGCCGAGTTCAGGATCATGGTCGAATTCCTACAAAAGCATCCACTTAATCGAGCCCTAGCTCTGACAAAGCTAAATGTCCCTGAAATTTATGTTCAAGAAGTTTGACAATCGATGTACATTGGTGATGAAGAAACTTTGATTGGCAATTTCAGCCATCCAGATCAACTTGAAAATGCTGTGGAGATACCCATAATCAAGAAGAAATTAGCCATGTATTTTCATTTACCCAATCACAGGCGCAAATTGATGGTCATTTAATGTCAAATCTAGCCCTAGAATCGAATCCATCTGCTGAAGCCCTACTATCCTTCATCCATTTCCTTGGCTACAAATAAACCCTAACCAAACTGTCCGAATTTAAGAGAAAACAGTTACCCCCTATGTGGAATCTCCTTGTCTCCATTCTGAACAAGAGCCTCAAATGTAAAATTGGGTCCCTCGATCAAGCTAGCAGAAACATTATGACCATCATGTATAGTATGTATTTCAACCGCCATTTGGACTATGCAAGCCTCATTTTCCAAGAAATCAAAGCTGCTGTGCACACTAAGGTATCTCATCAAACTCAAGGAAAACCTCTCCCAGCCTTAATGTTTCCACGATTTTTATCCCTGGTTACCTATCCTGCAATTGGGGCACTTAAAGCTCCATTAGTTCAACCTTTCTGCAAAATCGCCTCAATGAGCTCTCATCGGCCAACCATCGACCGCAATGGGTATTCCTCTCCAAGGGAACTTTCCAGGTACAGGCTAAACCTAATTCCATCTAGCTCTTTTTAGCTGAAATCTTATAGAAGCTCTATGATTTTCTCAGAACAGAGAATTCCTACCCAGAGCATTTAGAGCCAGTTTTAGATGGTGAGGGGTCAAGTGAGGCTGAGGTTGAAAAGAATATGAGTGACCATCCGAGTGGTTCTACCCATGCCGACCTCTTGATGAAAGAGGGTACTGAAGATGTTCATAGAGACACATTTGAGCGAATCTCTCCTACATCCCAAAGGGTAACCTCATTTGCTGAGGTAGATGCTAACACATCTACACTCATTGACCAAGGACGACCCAGTCCAATCCACCCAGAAACCATCCATTCAGAGGATACTTCTCAATCCTCTGAATCAAGCACTGCCGGGGAAAGCACCTCCTCTTCATCATTCTCTCGCATATCCCCACATAAAATGTCGATGTTTCTGTGACCGACACTGTCTTAGAAAACACAACAGATGCGTCCACATCTTCTGGGCATCAAATCTGAACAAGCAAATCAAGCTGCTACTTTACAAGCCATTCAAAAGGTTCTCTCTGTCAATTCAGAGGCCTAGAAGAATTATTTTGATGACCAGTTCAAACTTCTGCATGAAGGGATCAAAGTCAATGCTGATGCTATCTTCCACATACCTGACTCTCTCCCAACTTCTGAAGTTACCATCTCTGTGGCAGAATATAGTTCTCTGGTTGCTGATTTAAAAAAAATTATCAAAGCAGTAATTCGTTCTGATGATCCTTCTGGCACTACTCTGGTTAAGAAATCAGACATGGCTATTTTTCAAAAAGCCATGCTTGACAGAATGAATGCCATATCTTCAAAGTTTCCATCGAAGACAACGACTTTAAATGTTGATCAGAAGCTCTCTTCCATGGAAACCACTCTTTTTCAACTTACAACTCTGGTAAGTTCTATATCTGACGCATTCAACGCCAAGAAAATGGCTAAGGAAGAACGAGCTTGCAGAAGAGCAGAGCTTAAACGAAAACGGTCTGAGGATCAGGATCCTGATTTTCAGAAGGGGGAGAAAGAACCAGAAGCCAAGAAAGCCAAATCCACTACCAATGCTGAAAGCTCAAATCCAACAAATTCTACATCTACTCCTTCTGACAAACAACAACCACCTTCTTCCAAGCAAACTCCTTCTGCTCAACCTTCATCAACGCAAACTCCTCTAACTCCAACCCCGTTAGCTACTCATTCTGTGCCTCTTCCAAAAGATCCAGAAATAGCCAAATTTATTCTAGAAGTAATTGGCAATACAAGGAAAACACCATATTCTCCATCCACTGAAGCAGAGATAGCCAAAGAAAAAGAAGCTAAGGCCAGAGCTGAGGCATCAAAAGCTAAAATTGAAGCCCTAAATAAAGAAAGGAGAGAAGCCGAGTTAAAAGCTAAAGCAGAAGAAGAAAGAGCCAATGTTGAAGAAAGAAGACTAGCTGATTTAGAAAAAGAAAGAATTGAAAGAGAAAAAGCAAAGGCAGAAGAAGAGAGAGAGAGAGAAAAGGAAGCCAGAGAGAAAGCAAGACACGATAAATCACAGAGAAGAAAAGTTGTCCGTGAAGTTGCAGTCCAGAGGTTGGGGAGATTTGAACTTCCAACAATTGAAATCATCAGAAATAGCATGTATGCTCCAAACAATTAAAAGATCTACTTGATGCTGCCCAACTTCTCGAACGCCTATAATGTAAGTGATGCTGTAAAAGACAAATTCATGGCACACAGACAAGCAAGACAGGATGTTTATACTTCTGTACCAATCAAATGCATCTCTTCTATAAAGCACTCGCAATTTGAAGATACAGAGATCTGGTACACAATTTATGAAGTAATCAAAGAAGACAATCAAACCAGATACTTCTGCGATACCGACCTACTGTATGTTCACCCCTCTGATCTTCTGTTTCTGGAAAGTTTTATGAAAGTCCAAGTGGCTAGAGGTATTGATAGCCAAGACAACGTTGCCTACTCAAGAATCATTGACTGCATGAAGTCTTTGATAAGATACAAGAGGCAGGTCGACTTCCAGATAGGGCTAAACTTCAACGTTAATAACCTTGCCATATCTGCACCAAACGAAGAATTAGAAAACATCAATTCATTCGAAGTTGGTAAAATTTTGCTTCATTCAGAATAAAGGACACACATCAATACTCTTCAGATGTTGTATACATTGCAAAATGTTACATCTCTGTTAGTATAAATGAACATGATCCAGAGGTACTTGAAAGGATGATCAAAAGACTTAACAGTTTATTATCAATCAGAGAGGTCATCAACAAAATTGCAAAGGTCGTCTCTGAAGTTTCTCCTTTCTAAACAGACGCCATTCTTCTGACTTCATACTTAGGGGGAGATTGTTAGACTTTTAAAGTATGAGTCAAAAGATGGTAGGCTATAATGACGTGGCAGCATTCATCCGCATTTCTCCTCTTCAACAAAAATTAGTTAGACGTTCCTATCTGATGTGGCATTTTGTAATAGGCTAGAGTGTTGACTTTCAGTTGTTGGAATAGTATAAATAGATCTGTACTATCACTGTAATATGTGTCGATCAAAGATCATTTATGAAGAACACTTTGCGCATAACTCTCAAGTACTTGTAATCAATCCACAGGTTATAATACGAAGTTAATCTGTTCTTCATTCTTTACTGTTCTTATTACTGTTGATTAATCAATATTAATTGCTTCCGCTTACATTCTGATATATGAATTCATCGATTAATCATTGAAGAAGAAATCTGGAACCAACAGATTGAGAATTTGGAGTCCGTTCTCCACATCAGCAAGTGCACTGAAGGAAATAAAGTGCGGTTTGCCGACTGTCTGCTACAAGGACGAGCATTGACCTGGTAGAACACCCAAGTGCAAACCCGACATCGAGAAGCAGCCAACAGCCTTACTTGTGAGGAATTCAAAAAGATGCTCAAAGAGGAATACTGTCCAGGAGCAAAATCCAGAAGTAGGGAGCGGAGCTTTGGAATCATGAAATGAAGGGAAATGACATAGACTCTAGCACTGCCCGTTTCCATGAACTGGCAAAGATGGTACCACCTTTGGTGACGCCTGATGAAAATCAAGTCGACAGGTACGTCTGGGGTTTATCTCCTGAAATACGCGCGGACGTTACTTCGACAAACCCAAAAACCCTTCAAGATGCGGTGAATTTGGCAACCAGGCTCACCAACAATGCTAATCGTTTGGGGATATTGGCAAGAGACAAAACTCAAGGTAAGAGAAAGATGGAGGAACTTTAGCATAGACATAATCCCAATCAAGTTAGGAAGCTTTGATATAATTGTGGGTATGTATTGGTTGTCTAAATACCGAGCTGAAATTTGCTGCTCCGAAAAGATCATTCGAGTTCCACTACCCGAAGGTGACGTACTCGAAGTACACGAAGAGAAACCCAGAAGTAGTATTAAAATGGTGACGAGTATGAAGATGAGAAAATACTTGAGAAAGGACTGCATTGCATTTTTGGCTCATGTTGAGGATAAGAAGAACAAGGAAAAGAGCATTCAAGATCTTCCGATAGTGCGGGATTATTCTGTGGTATTCCCAGATAAGTTGTCTGGATTACCCCCGCGAAGACAAGTTGAGTTTCACATATAGTTAGTTCTAGGAGCCGTGCCTGTACCAAAATCACCATACTGGTTAACACCGTCGGAAATGCAAGAACTGTCAGAACAACTTCAAGAGCTACTCGATAAAGGATTCATCAGGCCTAGCTCTTCACCTTGGTGAGCTCCGATTTTGTTTTTTAAAAAGAAGGATGGGTCTTTTCGAATGTGCATCGATTATAGAGAACTCAACAAGTTGACTATTAAGAACTGATACCCTCTTCCCCGGATTGATGACCTATTTGACCAACTTCAAGGTGCAACATACTTCTCCAAAATTGATCTTAAGTCTGGATATCATCAAATGAGAGTGCGAGAAGGGGATATTCCCAAGACGGCCTTTAGGACTCGATATGGTCATTACGAGGTCCTAGTTATGCCATTTGGTCTAACAAACGCACCAGCAGTTTTCATGGATTTGATGAATAGAGTATGTCGACCGTATCTAGACAAGTTCGTGATCGTGTTTATAGATGACATAGTTATTTATTCGCGAGATAAGATGGAGCACGAGCAACATTTAGAGCTGATATTAGAATTGCTCAGAAACGAAAAGTTGTACGCCAAATTCTCTAAATGCGAATTTTGGATTCATGAAGTGCACTTTCTTGACCATGTAGTAAATGAAAAGGGAATTCATGTTGATCCAGTTAAGATCAAGGCCATTAAGAAATGGGAAGCCCCGAAGACACCAACCGAGATCCGTCAATTTCTTGGGTTGGCAGGCTATTACCGGTGAACTATCGCTAATTTTACCAAGATCGCGCAACCACTGACGACTCTAACCCAAAAAGATAAAAGGTTTATTTGGGGAGAGAAACAAGAGGAAGCATTTCAGTCACTTAAATACAAGTTATGCAATGCACCGATTCTGGCTCTACCCGAAGGAGTGGATAACTTCGTTGTCTATTGTGATGCTTCCCATCAAGGATTGGGATGCATACTGATGCAAAAAGCCAAAGTTATCGCATATGCATCAAGGCAACTTAAGGTTCACGAGAAGAATTTCACCACCCATGATTTGGAGTTAGGAGCGGTGGTGTTCACACTCAAAATCTAGAGACACTATTTTTACGACACTAAGTGCACCATTTTCAACGACCACAAAAGCCTTCAACACATTCTTGATCAGAAAATGCTGAATATGAGGCAAAGAAGATGAGTTGAGTTGCTTAGTGAATATGATTGTGATATAAAGTACCACCCAGGGAAGGCAAATGTAGTAGCGGATGCATTAAGCCGAAAGGAAAGAGTAAAACCAACAAGAGCACGTGCTATGGGAATGATGGTTCAGACAAGTCTAAAAACTCAAATTCTGGAAGCACAAGGAGAAGCTTTGAAAGAAGAAAACTTGAAGAATGAAACCTTGCAGCACCTAGAGAAGGAATTTGAAATGCAAACAAATGGGGTACATTACTTTAAGAATAAAGTGGGTATCGAAAGTTGGTGATCTACGATCAACCATTTTGGACGAAGCTCATCGATCCAGATATTCGATTCACCTAGGAGCAGATAAAATGTATAAGGATTTGAAGGAGTATTATTGGTGGCCAGGAATGAAGAAAGATATTTCCGTGTTCGTAAGCAAGTGCCTGACTTGTACTAAGGTAAAGGCTGAACATCAGAAACCATCTAGTTTACTTCAACAACTTGAAATACCACAATGGAAATGGGAGGAAATAGCCATGGATTTCGTAACCAAGCTACCCAGAACCGGAAAGGGGAACGATACTCATTGGGTCATAGTGGACCGACTCACCAAATCGGCTCATTTCATTCCTATTCGCGAAGATTTTAGTATGGAAAAGCGTGCCCAAATCTACATCAACGAGATAGTTACACGTCATGGTGTCCCTACTTCCATTAGTTCGGATAGGGATACACGATTCGTCACGATTTTGGCAATCTCTTCAAAAGGCACTGGGTACACGTTTGGATTATAGCACTGCCTATCATCCCCAAACGGATGGACAATCGGAAAGAACTATTCAAACGCTAGAGGATATGTTGCGTGCGTGTGCAATAGGTTTTGGTGGGAGTTGGGATACCCACCTACCACTTGTTGAATTCTCCTACAACAACAACTACCACGCCAACATTCAGTGTGCGCCGTACGAAGCCCTATACGGACGTAAATCTAGATCGCCGCTTAGCTGGTTAGAAATGGGAGATAGACAACTGACCACGCCCGATATCATTCAAGAAACCACTAACAAAATCTCAATCATCAAAGAAAGACTCAAGACAACAAGAGACCGTCAGAAGAGTTATGCGGATAATCGGAGGAAGCCGTTAGAATTCCAAGAAGGTGATAAAGTGCTTTTGAAGGTATCACCATGGAAGGGACTAGTACGCTTCAGGAAGAGAGGCAAACTGGGTCCCAGATACATTGGTCCATTCGAAATACTTGAAAGAATCGGACCAGTGGAGTACAAGTTGAAGTTACCACCGAATCTAAGCGCCATCCACGACACGTTCCATGTGTCGAATCTCAAGAAATGCATAACGGATGAAACAATAGTGCTACCTTTGGAAGACGTTCAGATTAATGATCGGTTACATTCAATAGAAGAACCAGTCGAGATACTTGATCGGGAAGTCAAACAACCGAGACGCAGTAAGATCCCTATTATCAAGGTTCACTTGAATGCGAAGCATGGTCCAGAGTATACTTGGGAAAGAGAAGATATCATGAAGGGCAAATATCCTCATTTGTTTGCAAAGGAGATCACTGACAGTAACAGTCATTAAATTTCGGAACGAAATTTGTTTAACAGGGGAAGACTGTGACAACTGTCAAATTTGAACTTCCAGGTTAGCTCTTATTAAGTTTATATTAGTGTTATTCTAGATATGTTATAAGATTGGGAGTTAGTTAGATTAGTTTGGCAGAAAAATTTTAGAGTTACCGGTAATTGCTTAGAAAGTCCGGTTCCGACCCGTAACTATCTGAAACTCCTATATAGTGCCAAATGCTCTAATTTATACCCAATTTATATAAAATATATAGTTTTAGTATTTAAAATATAAAACTTTTATTATTATATAATTTAAACACTTTTGGGCTCATATTTTGAAGGAAAAAGGCCAAAATTGAGAAAATGGACTCTTAATTTCATTTTTATTGGGTTTAAAATAATTTAAAAAAAATAAATTGTTGGGTTGGATGGGCCCATCCATACCCATGGCCAGCCACCCCCATCTTTTCCACATATAAAAATCATTTTTTCTCCTCATTTGCTCATTTTCAAATTCAAAATTGCTCTCATCTCTCTCTCTCTCTCTCTCTAAAACTCAAAGGACACTTTCAACACCCTCTTTTCTCTCTTTAAACTCCAGCCAAAAATCCATCCATTCTTCATCAAAAATCAAGTTTAGTGAAGGAAATCAAGGATCAAAGCATAATCAAAACAAGGTAACAACACTGTCTTCATCTTTTTCTTGCAATTTTGGGTGAAAACCCCACTTTTCTTACATTTTTCTTAGCTATTTCTTCTATTATCCTAAATTTCTGAGTTTGTGGAGAGATTATAGACCAAAACATGTAAAAATGTTTATACAATGGTGATAATCTATGATCCACACAATAAAACTCAAGAAACCAGGTGAAAAACATGATTTTATGTGATTTAAAACAACAATGGTGATTTTTGGTGCTGACAGATTTCATGCATGTGCATAAATCGTCCATTTCTTGCAAATAATATGTTCAAATGTCATAACTCTTCTTCCAAAAGTTTATTTAATGAGTTAGGATTCAAATCCAAGTGGTTTCACTAAAAAATAATGAGTTTTGACCCCCAAATGCTCATAGCAAGATGTATGTGCATCTGGAAGTTCAACAGTAGGTAAACCCTACTTTGAACGACCATAAATCTTTAAATATTCATCCAAAACATTTGATTTTTCTTCTGGAATTTAATTTGATGGGTTATCTTTCAAATTCCACTGGTTTCATTAAAAAATATGGTGATTTGAGGTTTCAATTAATCAAAACAAAATGAGTGTGCATTCTAACCCTAAAGTTTCTGCCAGAATATGAAATTCTGGAAAGTTTGAGTTCTTGAACTTAAATCATTTAAAGACCAGTATTGGCAAAAATATAAGTATAGATGGTAAAAATCGATGGTTTTGAACTAATAAAAAAAAGGGCATAAGTGCATTATATATATGACGGACAAAATGGTTAACCGAGTTGGACAACTATGGACATCTATGGATATAAGACATATTCACGCCCATAAGTAACTTTTAGACACATAAGTGACAATTTTGGGTATTTCTCTTTGATAGGGAAACGTTAGGCCGACGAGTAGGTGCGGATCGTGTTTTGTTAATTGGAGCTTTTGCTATAAGGTGAGTATTCACAGCTCCATTTTTAAAGTATTTTATATGTTTTGGGGTGAAAAGCATGATTAAATGAAATATTTGAGCTATTTGCATTAACGAATGTGAATATTATGAAAATTGAGAAAGTTTTTGGGCATTAAGGCATGTACACTAATAGATTGTATTGAGAAAAATTTTCCATAAAAGTTTGTACACTACTATTAACTCAAGTGAGGAGCCGAGGATATATGTGGATAGCGCTATGGGACGGACAATCCCACCTAAAAATCGACAAGTAGGGGTGTGGATAGCAATCCCACCTGAAAACTACAGGGAGGGGTGCACTATACTTAAAATGAAGGTTCTACACATGTGGACTTTAGGTCCACCGCTGAGGTAGAACTAAAAATATTTTTATGGTCGAAGGTTTAGTGGTGGCTCATTACTTACTATTAATTAGGGTACAAAAATGCCTTGAACGTTTTAAGATGTAAAGATTTATCAAGTGCCATAAAAGTATTTTGCTCAATATTCATTTATGCAAAAGATGTTAAAATATTTAAAACCTGTGAACTCACCAACTCTTTGTAGTTGACCTTGTTTTATCATGCTTTTCAGGAGTAAGGGAGGTAAACCAAAATGTTTAGTTATGTGTACACGTCAACATCAATCAAGTTTTTATTTGAAACAGTTTTGTTTAAACACTATGTTTACTTTATTTTTGTTAAAATTTTGGGATTTTAAGATGTAATTCCGAATTTAATATTTTATGTATTTGAATGGATGATTGGTGCTGTTTATGTCCTATTGCTATGAAATTGTGAGCTATCACGCCTCGTGTTTCCGCTTTAGCGGGGTGTAACATTTACTATCGAGATCAAAGCATCAGGTCACGGGGTAGGGGCGGTATTGATCCAAGAGGGCCGACCCATTGCGTACTTCAGCCAAGTTCTTGGCACGAGAGCTCAGCTCAAGTCTGTGTACGAACGAGAGCTCATGGCTATTGTTCTAGCTGTTCAGAAATGGAGACCGTACTTATTAGGATGACAGTTCACGGTTATCACAGATCAGAAGAGCTTGAAATATTTGCTGGAACAAAGAGTGGTAGTCTGGGACCACCAAAAATGGATATCGAAGTTGTCCGGATATGACTTCGAAATTATTTATCGAGCCGACAAGGAGAACAGGGCGGCTGATGCGTTATCGCGAAGGGGAGAAGATGCGGTGTTGCAGGTAATATCGATAACACAAACCAGGTTTGATAATTCTATGTTGAATGAGTTACGGGATGATCCCGAGATGGTAGATTTGAAGACACAGATTTAGGCTAATGAGGGGGCATTAGATGGATATACGATTGAGTCGGGGGTGGTGCGCTACAAGGGACGAGTGGCTCTTCCCCGAACCTTTCGTTGGATCCCACGGTTGTTTCAGGAGACTCATGGGAGTGTGGTTGGGGGACATGAAGGGGAGCAAAAAACGTACCAACGGATGGCGGCTGATTTTTTTTGGGTGGGTATGTGACGAGACATCGCCACGTTAGTATCGGAGTGCGGAGTGTGTCAGCGGCATAAGTATTCGAATATGGCTCCATCAGGTTTGCTCCAACTGTTAGATTTCCCGGATCGCATTTGGGAAGATCTATCTATGGATTTCATCGATAGGTTACCGAAATCGTCGGGGTATAGTGTGATTCTAGTGGTGGTGGATTGTTTGAGTAAATCCGCCCATTTCATTCCTCTTAAGCACCCGTACACGGCTGCCTCAATGGCGGTGGTCTTTATTCGAGAGATTGTGCGGTTGCATGGGGTTCCGAAGACTATTGTGTCGGATCGTCACAAGGTGTTTCTTAGTCATTTTTGGCGAGAGATGTTTAAATACCAGGATATTGTGCTCAAGCGGAGTACCGCCTACCATCCGCAGACCGACGTTCAAACAGAAGTGGTGAACCGGAGTTTGGAGACTTATCTCCGTTGTTTTGCATCCTCTAAGCCTAAACAGTGGGTCAGATGGTTGCCATGGGCCGAATACTAGTATAATACTTCCTAGCATTCGTCTATTCGTATGACGCCATTCAAGGTTTTATATGGGCGTGATCCGGCGCGTTTGACTGCATATGACCAGGGAGCAGCGTCTACTTTCGAGGTGGATCAATTCTTGCGTGAAAGAGATGGAGTTTTGGGGGAGTTGAAAGCTCATCTGCTCAGATCCCAACAGATTATGAAGGCCAAGGCAGATGGGAAAAGGCGGGATGTGCAATTTGAAGTAGTGGAGTTGGTGTATCTAAAGTTGCGACCGTATCGGCATAGGACAGTGGTGAGAAGGATCAATGCTAAACTAGCACCAAGGTTCTATGGGCCTTTTGAGATACTAGAAAAAATAGGTGCGGTGGCTTACCGTTTGAAGCTTCCAGCGTCGGCAGCAATTCACCCTATGTTTCATGTGTCGTAGTTAAAAAAAGCTATTGGTGCTCAAGAGGTTGCGCTGGAACTACCAAAGGGGTTGACGGATGATATGGAGGTGTTACTGGAACCTGAGGAGGTGTTGGGATCGAGAGGAAATGATGGCCGCGTTGAAGTTTTGATTCGTTGGAAAGATCTTCCGGTGCTTGAGGTAACGTGGGAGCCGGTGGAGCATATACATGAGCAGTTCCCAGATTTCCACCTTAAGGACAAGGTGGTTCTTTGGGGCGAGAGTGATGATGCGAACCGAAAGGGACGCTGAGGTCAGACCTATCAGAGGCACAGGCAAGCCGGTTAACTGTAGGGGGGCTGATTGTTAATGCTTTTAGTTAATTGTCTTATTTAGTTAATTAATAATTTGGTTTCCTATTTTATCGATTTAGTTTCCCATTTTATCGATTTAGGAGAGAGGAATCGATTCCCATATATAAGGGACGATTACCTTAGGGTTAGGGCAGTTTTATTCTTTTGCAGAAACAATAGTCTAGGAGATTACCTGGGTCTCGGAGGCCAGGAGTTCTTTTTTTCTATAAGCATTCGATTACATTTATCAGTGAAGTGAATATCGATTTGATTCATATCACACTTACAAAACTTATGGGTATATCTCCAAATAAGGGAAAACTTTAATTTGAAACAATACTTGAAACCTTTTTAAATACAAGTCCAGTTAAGATCAAATAAATCTCAAAAGCCGGTTCTCCAACATGTACATCTCTTGCTTTATTCAAAATCCCTCGTCTTATGTACCGAGTTCTAAAAATATAGATCGACTTAATTTTGAGAAAATGGAGCATGTTCGAAAGTGTCATACAAGATGGGAACAAATATAAGAAAAAAGTATTACAAACTTGTAGTAAATGAGAAAAACATAAGATCATCATCAGCGTTGGCACTATAACATGTGACAGTGGATTGAATTCACATAACATATCAAGAAATAACAAAAAAAATGTTACCTATTTCAACCAGATATCTTGAACAGTGACACATGATTTCATGTTTATTGAGCCTTTTAAATGCTAGAACATAGTTGAAAATTCTAATAAAAGTAAATTTTAAAATAGTATTCACAATAAAAAGTCACTCTAGAGTAAAATGAAAAAAATAGTTGCGAATTTGAGATTATGAGCATTGATGATAGTAAATTAAGGAGTTAAGAATCACCTACCTCTTCAATTAAGAACAAATTTACTGAATGAAACATGTATAACAAATTTAGTAGGATCAATCAAATCTCTTCATTAACAAGATCCTGGATCCTTCCATACGTTTCAGACTCATTACGAATATGATAGAGGGGTTAGAGTTGTAACAAATTATGTTTGTTATAACTAATTTCCTTTTCCTTTCTCTTATCTGTTAGTGATAACTGCAAATATAAATAGGTTGTTTGGTTGTAAACGAGATTCATTCATGATAATACAATAACAATTCTTTCTCTCTCTCTATATTTTCTGTCCATTCTCTCTCTCGTTTACTCTCTCAAATTAGGGTAGGGCCTAAGGTTGCTAAGAATTTCAAGCATATTCCAGCAGATGTGAGGGCAGAAAAGATAGCTAAAGGCTTGTGTTATTATTGTGACCAACCCTGATCGACAGCACAAGTGCCAATTCAAGGAGCCACAACTATTCACATTAGAGATGCCCGAAAATGAAATGGTAGACGAAATGTGGGAAGATGTTGGTGAGTTTGAACAACCGTGTATTTCAGTAAACACACTTTCTGGAAATCAAAATTTTCATATGATGAGGGTCAGAGGACTGGTGAATGGTAAGGCTTTACATAATTTAATTGATTCTGGAAGCATTCACAATTTTCTGGATTTTTCAGTAGCCAAGAAATTGGGATGTTCAATGGAAAAAATAAAACCTCAAGCTGTGTTAGTAGCTGATGGCAACCATATTGCTTGTTAACATAAATGCAAAGGTTTTTCTTGGATCATGAACAACAAGGAATTTACTGTAGATGTGATGTTAATGCAAAGGTTTTTCTTGGATCATTGGGAAGTTGTGATATGGTACTTGGTATTCAGTGGCTTTGTATTTTGGGGCAAATCATTTGGGATTTCGAGAAGTTGTTCATGAGTTTTATGTTGGAGAAAGACAATTTTGTTTGAACGGGATCCGTCTCAGAAGTTGAACGTAATAGAAGGACAACCTCCTTGCAAACTACTGGAGACAGTAGCCCAATTGTGCTTACTATAGTTGGTAGACATATCAGATCAGAAAATGCCTATGCTTCAACAAATACAATGTTATGATGTTCAATTAGAGAAACTGAAACAACACTTTAGTATGGTATTTGAAGACCCTTCTGAATTGCCACCTTCCAGAGACGTTTTTGATCATAGAATTCCTCTGGAATTGGGATCATCAACGGTGAATATTAGGCCTTACTGATATCCGTTGAAGCAAAGGGATATTATAGAACAAATGGTGCAAGAAATGTTTGAAAGAGGAATAATACAGAACAATAGCAGTCCTTTTGCATCTCCAATTGTATTAGTGGGGAAAAAAAGATGGTATGTGGAGACTTTGTGTCGATTATAGAGAACTAAACAAAAGGACCGTTAAAAATAAATTCCCAATTCCTGTGATTGAGGAATTAATTGGTGAGCTTGCTGAGGCTTCAATATTCAATAAATTGGATCTGAGAGCTGGTTATCATCAGTTAAGGGTGCATTCAGATGATGTGTTTAAAACAACATTTAGAACTCACACAGGTCACTATGAGTTTTTAGTAATACCTTTTGGCCTTACAAATGCTCCGGCTTCATTTCAAGGTTGGATTAATAATGTTTTCAAGGATTTATTATAGAATTGTGTATTGGTATTCTTTAATGACATTTTGGTATATAGCCGAAGCAAAGAGGAACATTGGCAGCACCTAGAACAAGTATTTGATCTGATGAGGAAAAATTCAATGCTTGCCAAGATGAGCAAGTGTGCTTTTGCAATTGAGAAGGTGGAGTATTTGGGCCTCTTTATATCAGCGGCAGGGGTAGAGACATATCCTAAAAAAATTGAAGCGGTATCCAACTGGCCGGTTCCTACTTCTGTCAGGGAATAGAGAAGTTTTTTAGGCCTTGATGGATATTACAGGAAATTTGTTCGGAATTATGCTGTTATCAACAAACCTTGAATGAGTTACTTAAAAAAGGGAGATTTGGATGGGAAGGTATCTACTCCTTTTCAACAAACCACTTTATTTTCAAGATGGATTAAAAGAGTCTTAAGTGGTTGTTGCAATAGAAGGTATCTACTCCTTTTCAACAATTTTGGTTTTCTAAACTTATGGGTTTCGATTATGAAATTCAATATAGAAGTGGACATGAGAATGTGGTAGCAGATGCTTTGTCTAGAGTTTCAGGAGCTGAGGTATTATGCATGGCTATATCTCTTATTTCATCAGATTTAGCAGATGTTATCAAGGCCAGTTACCAATTGGACACAATTATGGCAGCTAGTTTAATCCAATTGCAACAACATAATTAACATTCTATTTACAAATTACAGTATAGGTTGTTGAGAAAGAAAGGAAAAATAGTGGATGGTCTTGATATTAACCTCAAGAGAAAACTGATACAATGGCACCATTCCTCACCTGAAGGCGGTCACTCAGGTAGGGATATAACTCTTAGAAGATTAAAGAGCTTGTTCTATTGGAAAGGGATGACAAAGGATGTGAGATAGTTTGTAAAGGAGTGTCAAATATGTCAAGCTTCAAAGTAAGATACAACTGCATCACCAGGCTTATTATAGCCACTTCCCATTCCAGAAGAGGTATGGATGGATATTTCAATGGATTTTATCACCGGATTGCCTATGTCGCTGGGAAAGGATGTCATTTTTGTAGTGGTTGACAGGCTCACTAAATATGCTCACTTTACAGCACTATCCCATCCTTTTACTTCAATACAAGTTGCGCAAGCTTATTTGGACAATGTGTTCAAATTACACGGTTGGCCCAGAAGTATTGTGAGTGATAGGGACCCTGTGTTCTTAAGTAAGTTTTGGAAAGGCTTGTTTTCATTGCATGGTACCGATTTTATGCTTTCATCAGCTTATCATTCGGAAACTGATGGTCAGACAGAAGTGGTTAATAGATGTTTAGAGGCTTATTTGAGGTGTATGTGTGGAGATCAACCTAAAGATTGGTGTGTATGGCTGCCTTAGCTGAATGGTGGTACAACACCCACTTTCACTCAACAATTAAACTGAAACATTTTGAGGTTGTATATATCCAGCCACCACCTTTGCATCTTCCTTTCCTGGCAAGAGAATCACCTGTAGTCACAGTAGATAGAAGTTTGCAAATAAGGGAGTTAATGATCGATCAGTTAAAATTCCATTTAACTAGAGCTCAGTCAAGAATGAAATCCCAAGCTGATCAACACAGGTCAGAAAGGGCTTTCCATAGTGGAGATTGGGTATGGTTCAAATTGCAGCCTTATAGACAAAGTTCTGTACAGAAAAGAAATAATCAGAAGTTGTCGTATAAGTATTTTGGCCCATTTCAACTTTTAGAGCAATAGGCAAGGTAGCCTATAAGTTGAAGTTACTAGATGATTCCCAGATACATGATGTATTCCATGTCTCCCAGTTGAAGAAGTTTCATGGAATATTACCTATTGCAGGTCAAATTCCACCATGGTTTCAAGGAAACATGATGTTGTTTGCTTAAAGCCAGTAGCAGCATTGGGAAGTCCAATACCTGGTTGGATGGGAAGGTTACACACATCAAGAAGCTTCATGGGAGAAGGCTCTGGAGTTTGAAGCTAAATATCCTCAGTTTTCTGTATCTTAGACTTGGGGCAAGTCTTTTTAAGGGGAAAAGTATGATAGAGGGGTTAGAGTTGTAACAAATTATGTTTGTTATAACTAATTTCCTTTTCCTTTCTCTTATCTGTTAGTGATAACTGCAAATATAAATAGGCTGTTTGGTTGTAAACGAGATTCATTCATGATAATACAATAACAATTCTTTCTCTCTCCATATTTTCTCTCCTTTCTCTCTCTCTCGTTTACTCTCTCAAATTAGGGCAGGACTTGGTTCCTGCAACAAAATAGGATCCATGAAATCTAAAATTCATGAGTAGGGTCGTCGTGGCTTCACTTTCATAAAGAGCCGGTGACTGTTAAAAACCAACGTCAGAGGCTATTTTGAACTTTCTCTTCATTATTTAAAAACATATTAAACTATCCAATGTGTAAACTACGACCTTTGTACGTGGTTTGTTAATAATTTTTATTTCCATCCTTGTGATTTTAAAATTATGATTTTCGTCCCCATGGTTTACAATTTATTGTTATATATTTTCATCCTTGAATTAATTCCTATTTTAAGGTATAAAGGACCAAAACAGTAAAAAAAACTATAAACAGGACCGAAACAGTAATAAATTACAAATCATAGGAACAAAAACACAATTTCTACACCATAGGGAAGAAAATCGAACTTTTTTAACAAACCACAGGGACAAAAAACGTAATTTACTCCCATCCAATGAAATTATACCACTTGTCCCCACCCCCAATTTCCCTCCTCCGTGAACTTCAACGGCAGCACTCTTCTGGTCGTCTTCTCCGTAACTCCCTTCTATCCGGTTATCTTCTCCGACCACCACACCCATATGTACAATAACAAACGCACCCACCTAACAACTCAAATACAAATTTTAATCATCAAACTTAACCCAAACTCATCAAAATTAGACTGAAATTAAACCACTAACTGGCCATGTGCCTTCAAACTCAAAATGAAACCGATGAGTGGCCCTATGATCTGTATCGTCTACAAGTTATGTGTAATTATGTAATACATATATTTTTAGTCCAGTGACCATTCTTTTGGTCTGCATCAAACCCAGACTTGATCAAAAACCAACGAAAACAATGAATTCGTTTAGGAACCGAGGAAAACAACAAACCTTGACCAGATCTGAAATGTTCATCGCTTCGGAAATTGTTATACTAAAAAATATGATTAATGGCTTCGTTCCAGATTAGTGTAGGCTTCCAGTTCCATATTTGTTTGAAATTGAAGAAGGAAAGAAAGGAAGAGGGAAACAAGGAGGAAAAAATAGGAGTTGTAGGTGTAGGGATTTGCCGGAAAAACGGGGTAGGGAGGTGATTGTCGGAATAATTAGTTTAGGGTTTTTCAGGCACCGAAAAAACTGGTTTGGGGAATTCTGGCAACGGGGAAATCGAAGAGTTGAGGTTGGGGGCATGGGATGACTCAAGGAGATGGGAAATTTTGCTGGCGGGGGATCACCAGAAAGCGGTGAGAAGAGCAGTCGGTCACCGGGAGATGATGAAGGGGACTGCGTGTTCTGCTAATTATGATTTGCCCTTTTTAAAAAAGGAGAGTGCCATAGCACCCTTAATATAGGGGTGGGAACGGAATATAATGCATTTTATAGGCGTGTGCACGGAATTTAATGCATTTGTGTGAGAATGACATTCACCCTTAGGGGTGCCATAAGCACACCTTAGGGGTGCCATACGATTTGGACGTTTAAAATTTTGAAGACAAAAGTAATTATAAAAAAGTTTATTTATTTTGTTTTAAAAATGCAATGTTAACAGCTACGTTTGACTATTTTTTGCATTTTTAATAAAAAAAATCCTATCATGTAAGTGAAAACTTGAATGCAAAATAAAAATAACATCGTTGGTTATTTTTGTATGTAAAGAGCCTATAATTTTAATCTAAAATTAATTACCCAAAATCACTTTGTAAATTTCAATTTCCATGAAATGATCTTAATTTGTCGATTGAAGGTATTCAAACAAAACACTACTAATGCTCGTTGGGGCATGCACCTCCTCAACTTTTCACAAAATAGCTTGACATGGTGATACAGTTAGACATAAAATAGAAAGAAAAAGATACAAAATGTAGTGGATAAAAGAAACTAAGGGGCTGTTTGTTTGCATCTGGATGGTGCCATCCAGAGGCAACCTTTGAATCGCACAGAGGCTTGTTTTGTTTGGTAAAAAGATGACACCTCTGAAGGATGACAAATGCCTCTAGACGATTTCTCAACAGGTTGGGTGCAAAATGATCCAGATGTGCTCCCAAAATAACTGCATCCACTCCATGTTCCCCTCTCTTTTTCTCTCACGAGGCTCTCTGCTCTCCATGAGTCCCTGCGGCAAATCCTCCGGCCAGAACTGAATCTCTCCGACGAGTCCTTCTCCCACACTGTCCTCCTCCGATTTGGTAACCCATCTTTCCGGTGAACCCTTCTCAAGTATACCTTCTGTCGATTTCTCTTATTTCTCCTTCGATCTGTCGATTTCTCTCCCTGGATTTCTATTTCGATTATGGTTTAGTGGTTTTAGTTTCTGATCTAGTTTAGGAGGTAGCAGCAGAGGGGAATAGTTTCTGATCCGATTTCGATTCTGGTTTAGTGAAGTTTGTAGAAGAAGAATGGTAAAAGGAAGAAAAATAATGGTATTGAAGAAGATGAAGTTTGTAGAATGGTATTGAGGTAACAGCCCCTGTGCGATTCAATTTTTTTTTTTTGAATAAGATGAAGTTTGTAGAAGAAGAATGGTAAAAGGAAGAAAAAGAATGGTAAAAGGAAGAGAAAAAAAAGATGTTCTGGAAATAGGTTTTGATATAATCTATTTTCTTAATATATAAGCACCACTTTTATTGTCTGTGATTCTCATTTCCACTGCCATTCATTAAATTTGTTTTCGTGACAAGTGTCGTAGTTCCATTCTAACCATCATTTGGAAGATGTTTTTTGTATTTGCCATTTCATATCTTGTTTAATATGTTAGCATTGTAATTTATATTTCCTTGTAGTTTATATTATAAATTGATTATTTTATCTAGAACAAAATCATATAAAAGGGTAAAATGGTAATTTGTTTTCATTCAGATCGTCCATCCAGAGCATTACCAAACAACCATTTTTCATTCTTCACAATATCATACAGAGCCTCTTAAGCATTATGACCTTCTCACCATCCAGCAATAAACCACCCAGCAACTACCAAACATCCCCTAAAATATCCAGCCGGTGGGCAAATGGGGAGTGAGCCACATTTACATTTAAGCCCTTGTACTTTGATCTAATATTTTAATGACCCTTACATTTCTAAAACGAATTTAGATTTAATTGAAGCCAAAACATATATTTACAAATGTTTATTCCATCCAAAACTTTTATTATATAAAAAATACATATAATTATACTAATAACATAAGCATAACATCTATTAAAATATTTTTTATTCAATTTACCACGAATATTTACAATAATACCTCCTATATATGTGTTAACCTTTAGAATTATTATTATATATTTTATATTGTCATAATAATTTTTTTTATTTTACTAATTTAATCAAATTAAATTATCTAATATAAAATATGTTTTAGTATTATTTTATTTTTATTAAATATGTTATTTGAAATAAGATAAAGCAAAAATGTAAGAAATTAGAGATGAAAGATCATTTTTAAATATCAAAGTTTAACAAAAAAGTAGTATTGGTTTTGCGAGTATTTATTATCTATGTTGGATAAAAACAATTCTAATAATCGTAAATGCATGTACTATGGAATTCATTGTTAAATCTATAAAGGCTAGTATTTAATCAATATAATATCGTTGTTTTGGCATTTTCAAAAATTTAATTTTTAATTCAATTATTTTATTTGGTGCTCCCCTTTGTAACATTTTCTGGCTCCGCCCCTAGTCGTAAGGTTCCTACATCTTGAGAGGATATTTAAGTTGTGACGAGTGGATTATTAAAAAAAATGTATAAAAACACGAAAAAAATCATGAATATTTGTGACTTTTGTTTGTGGTTGTTAGAAGAAAAGTGAACATTTCATATGTAAGTACGGGTAGGCAAACAAGGGTAAATCGATCACCGGATTATATTGAGAATCGTGTGAGACACTTTCCGAATTGATATTTCGACCCTATGCCTGAGTTTCACGAAATTCAATCTAGGATAAGACTCAAAACACTTTCGAATTTCGGCAAAAAAACGAAAGCAAAATTTCTGGAGAGTATCTGGGAGTGTTGCCAAAACTGTATCTAAATTCATGAGTATAAATACTTATTTATACTCAAAATAACGTAACTAAAAACATAATCATGGCAGAAATTTAGAAGTAGTGGTCAGTTACACAATTTCAGTAACTGCTCAATAACTGCACATTTAATGCACAGTAACCGTTTAGAAGTAACTGAAGAGAGTCCACCAAAAGCTTTTGGTCTAAATTCCAGAAGACGAACCTCTACATAGACCATCCAGAACTTCTGTCTTAACTGGCCAGTCGAGTCTTCCATAGGATGTCAGAGGATCAGATCAGAACTTCTAGTTGTTCATACAGAAGCTTCTGCATAAGCTGTCTTCTAAATCCCAATACAGAAGCTTCTGTATAATCTACCTTCTAAACCTTGTTTCCCACTTTTACTCCAAGTTCAATTACAGCTCGACCGACTCGACTGGCCCAGTCGAGTATTCTAGAGGATATCAGCATCCAATTCACAAAGGTTGAATGGAACCAGTCGAGCTTGACTAGGTTCCAATCGAACCTTGTTGTATTCAGTCATTACCCAGTTCATTCTCGCCTTATAACAAGCGTGCACTCCGCACCACCTAACTTGAATTAGATCATAATATAAAACCCATATAGACATCATGTTATTTCCAATCACATAAATGAAGCAAACACATATTTTTACAAGTGAAACATTATCTCACTAATTTATATATCAAAAACATAATGGTGTCATATCTATACTACCTTATAATACATTCATGCAAAAATTCTTGATTACAATTCGTAATGCATAATGTACTACCTTTTTATGCATAAAACTTAAAAACCTATGGATTAGAAATTTTAGAACACAATGTACAAGTCTTAAAGCATGAATTTCAAAGGATGCATTAAGTACAAGTTTTCAATACATCAACCTTAACATCTGCCACCAAAGATGGGTTATTTAGATTTTTTTTTCAACTCGGTTCTTTCCTATCAAGTTACAGCTCTCCTACCTCAAAGCTTCTACTTTTCTTCCCCATGCTTTGACTCAGATTCAAATTCAAATGAAATCTCGATATCTCAGCCCTATTCCAAGTTCAGCTCAAATTTCCCAACATGCTCCCACATATTTTTAGGAAATCCAGGTGACTAAATCTCTAATCCCTCTGGTTTCTTTGTTGATTTTGGCCTGAAATTTACGCAGGTCTGTGTATAACATCAATGGATACATATTCTTCACAAATGAATTTCTTCATCTTCGCTTCTTTTTTACCTTTATCTTCTTTGTTGTTACAGATATAAGATTTATGATACCTTGGTGTTTGTAGAAAAAAAAGGCAATGATACCTTGGGAAAAGGAAAGGATTGAACAAAGGCTTTACTAATACGCTGTCTCAAGATTTTTATTTAATAGTTATTGTTTGGTTAAATTTCGAAGTTGTCAATGAGTTCCCTCACGACCCTAATGCTTATTTGATGATTTTTCATCCAAATTATTGCCTTTGGCTCCAAAGTTTCGTTGCATTATTATGTTGATCATAACTCCTCTCAGTGATTTGAATATGATTCCTCTAAATACTTAGTGAAAATTCCATTTGTAAGGTGAAGTTCAAATTCAGCGATAGCACACGCTGATTGCACTCAGCAATCGCTGAAACTCAGGAACCTTAATCTTATCTCTGAAGATCTGAAGAACAACATTCACACCAAAAGAACAATCAGCGAAAGTCGAAGACCAAGCTGAATACAGAGATAATCAGCTAATGATCTGAAGCGGTTCAGTGATAGCAAAAGATTGTCTAAATAGAAGTCTGATGTCTTGCACGACCTCAGTGATACTCTGATAGTTCATCCTGAACTTTCAAGTTCAGCGACCAAATGAAGTCTAAAGCAAGATCAATGTTGATCTTATCCTCGATGCATAAAAGTCAAACCTTATACTATGTCAGAGAAGGACGTACGGGTTGTCTCTTATGTCCCCATCATATCTGATATGGTACTGTTCACACGCAGCCAAAAGCATGGTTGATTTTGAACAAAGGACAAGCTTCAAATGAAAGCTTGACACGTGCCATATACCTTTTGTCTTGCATTAATTGCAAACGGGTATAAATAGATGAAGATCTCTTCTTCATCTTTATGCATGCTCCTTTCTATTTCCTCAAACCTCTCCCTCTTTTCTTTCTTACTTCCTTGTCCATCAAACTGTGTGATTTCTTAAGTTACAATAGAATAGGTTTATTTACTTGTTCTAGTTCCACTTGTAACTGTAATTTTTTTATTCAATATAAACTAATTTAAAAACAAAAAATCTGTCTGTTTGTATTCAACTCCCTTCTACAAACTGTTTCTATATCCTTGAACTCTTGTAGACTCCTTTGGGACCAACAAGTGGTATCAGAGTAGTGTTTCTTGCTTACTTAACTTTAAAAATTCTTATTTACAAAGCTATTTTAAAATGACTAATACTAATAAAAACTATATTGATAATGGATCTTTAGCTAAACCTCCTAAGTTTAGCCGTGATAACTTTCCATTATGGAAGGAAATAATGACTCTATTCCTAGAAGGTCAGATCCTAAGATCCCCTACTATTTATAGAATGGACCATTCATTCCTAGAGCACTAGTCTTTGGTGTTTCTGCCACCACTACCACTCTAGCCATCGCTGAAAGGAGGATTGTCAAAACTTCAGATCGATGGACTGAAGAAGAGAAAAAGGAAGTAGATATAGATTCTAAAGCTAGATCCATAATAGCAATGTCTTTACCAGATGAAGTCTATCATTCGATAATGAAGATGGCAACATCTAAAGCAATGTGGGATACTTTATGTATTCAATATGAAGGAACTGATGAAGTTCAAATCACTAGATGTATAAATCTGGTAAGACAATATGAAAGTTTTATGCACTTAAAAGCTGAAACTCTTTCTCAAATTCACCAAAGATTTAACTGTCTCTTGATTCATATGAAAACGGTCAACAGAGAATATTCTAATGCTGAAATACTGACAAAATTCATGGAGGCACTACCTGAACAATGGGGAGTGTACACTACGTGTCTAAAACTATCAAATAATCTTAAAACTCTCTCTCTCAGTGCTTTATATGGAATGCTCCTATATGAAGAACAATCTCAAGTTTTAAGGAAAAACCTTATAAATGATATCAAGGGTGCCAAAAGTACTTCTTTGGCACTAGTGACTTTAGAGGTAGATCCTTCAAAACAAGTTTCTTCCTCTATCACTGAATTAAATCAAATTGATTCAGAAGAGCTCACTGACGCTAACATCTCTGAGTTTGATAACTCTCTAGCTCTTCTAACTAACAATTTTAGAAGATTTGCTAGAAAGAGAAACTTTCGAAAAACTCTTGCTATCACTGACTCTGATAAGTCAAAGACTTTGCCCACTGAAAAAGCATCTGCTATATGCTATAACCGTCAGCGAAAGGGCCAAAGGTCTAAGTTGAAGAATAAATACAGAGATCTGAAAAAGAACCAACAAAAAGGCAAAGGTCTAATTGCTGAAGAAGTTGACTGGGATCAAGAAGACGATTAGGCCAAAACCTCTGATGAATCAGGCTTCGATCAAGAAGATCTTGCCTTCCTCTACCTAATGGCCATAATCGAGAAAGCTGAAGAAGTTTCTGAAACTTCATTCTTAGAGTCTCCTTCAACTCAGGTAAACATTCCTACAACTCCACTATACCTGAAAGTGAAAATCTGTAAGCTCTCGATGCTATGACTGTTGATTTTTACAATGCTTTAAATGGAAAGATCAAAGTTGAACAAATCAATATTGATCTATCTGAACAACTGAAAAATTGGCATTTAAAAATCAAAGATTGAATAAACTTTTAAAGATCAAGTCTTTTAAATCAAACAATAAGCATTGAGAGACAACAAGCTATCACTGAAAGGGAAAAGGCCATCGCTGAAAAAGCTACCATCGAAGGATGGTGCAAGGCTTCAGATAAAGTCAGCGAGATCATCAATGCCCAGATCCCTATGAAGGTCAAAAGTGGGTTAGGATATAACCCTGACAAAGAAGAATCTGATAATGATCGTTCCATGTTAAAATTCGGAATGTTTGTTTCCTTAATCCATGATCCTTCTTCACAGAAACCTCATTTGAATGAGGAGTTGCCTGTCTCTAAATCTAATGATTCTAAGAAAATGATCAAGAACAAGTTTCTTGACCATGTTCCTACAATCAAAAACATTCAGAAACAGAAAAAGAACTCCTCTGTTCCTTCAGTGAGTCATCCTAAACCTGGGAAGAAAATCCCTGGATCTATTCAGAGATCAACACCCAGAATTAAGATCGACCTCACACTTGTCCTTGAAAACATTACCCCCAAGGACATTAGACAAAGGAATTCTTGGTTCTGCTCTTGAAAATGTTTCTTCTTGCTCTTTGAAATCTTTCAATTTCAAACCAGTTTATAAATATAGGAAATGCTATCACTGTGGTGAAAATACCCACATTGCCAGGAAATTTCCTAATGCTACCAAAGCTGAGAAATTAGCTTGTGGAAAGAAAATAGCTCAAGCTGATAAATCAGCAAGAGTAAAATCTACCAAGGTTGGTAAAGCCTCCAAGGTGAAGATATCCACTGAAGAAAATTCTCCAGCCAGTAGCTCATCCGCCACTCCTTCCACTAACACAGTAGGACCCATATTAATATGGGTACCTATAAAAAATTAACCTTTTTGTTGTATGCAGAGTGCTAAAGGTATCTGGTATCTCGATAGCGGATGCTCAAGGCACATGACTGGCAGAAAATCTCTACTCTTTGAATACAAGGAAGAAGCTGGTTCCTTAGTGACCTTCGGATGAAATGGCAAAGGATACACTAAAGATTATGGAATTCTATCAAATGGAGCAACTTCATTCAGTCGAGTCACTTATGTTGAAGGACTAAAGCACAACTTACTGAGCGTTAGTCAGCTGTGTGACAAAGATTTCAAGGTTCTATTCCTAAAGATCAGATGTGTTGTCACTGACTCTAATGACAAACTTGCCTTAACAGGCAAAAGAGTAGAAAATGTGTATGTCATTAACATGAATAGTTCTCACTCTGAGAACATGTGATTCATCTCCAGAGCCTCCTCTGATATATATAACAGGTTATGCCACAAACGACTCTCTCATCTAAACTTTAAGATGATAAATGAATTATCTCAAAAAGAATTTGTCAGGGATCTCCCTAACCATACCTTTACAAAGGAATCTCTTTGTTCAGCGTGTGAAAAGGGAAAACTGACAAAAGCCTCTTTCAGATCTAAACAAGTTGCATCGGTGACCTCACCTCTTCAGCTTCTCCATATGGATCTATTTGGACCTGTCAATGTCTAATCTCTATCTGGAAAGAAGTACACTCTTGTGATAGTTGATGAATATTCCAGATATACATGGATATTCTTTCTTCGATCCAAAAGTGATACACCTGATGTAATTATTGCTTTTATCAAAAGAATGGAAGTCCTGAACAATCTCAGTGTTCGTTCCATGGGAGGTGATCATGGCACTAAATTCAAAAACAGTACCTTGATTAACTTCTTTGAAGAAAAAGGAATCACTCACAACTTCTCATCAGTGAGAACTCCTCAGCAAAACGGTGTTGCTGAAAGAAGAAATCGAACGATCATTGAAGCAGCTCGCTCAATGCTCAGCGAATCGCATCTACCCACTCAATTCTGGGTAGAAGCAGTCAACAAAGCGAGCTTTACTCAGAATCGATCCCTAATAGTGAAGCGATTCAAGAAGACCTCCTATGAATTATTCCATGGAAGAAGACCCACTCTGAAATATCCACATATCTTTATATGTAGATGCTACATTCTGAATGATAGAGATCATTTGGGTGAATTTGATCCAAAAGCTGATGATGGGATATTTCTTGGATAATCTTCTGTATCCAAGTCTTTTAGAATCTTCAACAAAAGAAGACAACACGTTGAAAAATCCATGCACGTCAATTTTGATGAATCTCGTCCAACAAATTCTACTCCTATCCCTGATGAAGAAGATGAGGAATTGAATGAATGGATAAAATCTCATTATGGGGAACCTGAAACTTATTTCAGCAATCAACCTAATGCTGAAAATAATGATGATGGAATCCCTGATCTACTTACCTCAAGCAACGATCCATCATTATCATGGGTCAACATCACTCCTCTTATTTAGATTCCTCCATCTGATACCTCATTCAGAAATTCTTCAGTGAATAACCAAGCTTCATCCTCTGCTGATCAAATCTCCGAGTCACCCATAACTGATACTAAATAATGAAGTAACTGTTGCTGAAACAACCAACGTTATCTCTCAAAGAGAACAAGACGTTGAATCTATTATTCATCAATCTCCTCAACCGCCAGCTCAACGATGGACTGCAAATCATCCAATAAATCAAATTATTGGTGATCCAAATGCAGGTATGAAGACTCGTAGAGGTACAGGTAACATATGCATCTATGTTAATTTTATTTCTCTCTCTGAACCTAATAAGATAGATCAAGCTATCTCTTATCCTAGTTGGGTCTCTGCCATGCAAGAAGAACTAATTTAGTTTCGTAGAAACAAAAGTTTGGAATCTTGTTCCTCGTCAAGCTGGTTAAACAGTGATAGGAACCAAATAGGTTTTTCGAAATAAGCTAGATGAAAATGGCACTGTTATACGTAATAAGGCTAGACTTGTTGCTCAGGGATACAGACAGGAATAAGGTATTGACTATGATGAGACCTTCGCTCATGTTGCTAGATTAGAAGCCATAAGTCTTTTCTTAGCTTATGCAGCCCATAAAGACTTCAAAGTTTTTCAAATGGATGTAAAAAGTGCTTTTCTAAATGGTAAATTCAACGAGGAAGTTTATGTTGAACAACCTCCTGGTTTCACTGACCCAAACCATCCATGTTATGTTTTTAAACTCCAAAAAGCTCTTTACAGGTTAAAACAAGCTCCCAGAGCTTGGTATGATACTCTTTCAAAATACTTTCTTAAAGAAAAAAGTGTTCGTGGAAAAATTGACCAAACTCTATTTTTAAGGAAATATAAAGGTCTTACGATTCTTGCTCAAATATATGTTGATGATATTATATTTGGCTCCACAAGACTCAAACTATGCAGCCGTTTTGCAAAAAGAATGAAGAAAGAATACAAAATGATTATGATGGGTGAACTAACATATTTTCTAGGTTTGCAGATTAAGCAGTCTGACAAAGGAATTTTTATTTGTCAAAGTAAATATATTAAGGACATGTTGAACAAATTTGATATGAATCAATGCCCAGCGATGAAGACCCCAATGACACCTCCTCTAACTTTGAATAAGGACCCTAATCGGAAACCTGTCAATATCACTGCCTATCGAGGGATGATCGGATCTCTGCTCTATCTTACAGCGAGTAGACTTGATATCGTGTATTCTACCTGTCCGTGTGCTCGATATCAAGCTGAACCAAAGGAATATCACCTAATGGATGTAAAGCGAATCTTCAGATATCTGAAGGGAACTCCTAATCTGGGTCTTTGGTATCCTAAGGGATCAGAGTTCGATTTAATTGGATACTCTAATAGTGATTTTGCAGGATGCAAGACTGATAGGAAGAGCACCACTGTGGGTGTCATCTATTAGGTGGTAAGTTAATAAGCTGGACAAGCAAAAAGCAGAACTCTGTGTCCACATCTACCACTGAAGCTGAGTATGTAGCCGTTGGTAGCTGTTGTGCTCAAATCATTTGGATGAGAAATCAACTAAGAGACTACGATCTCAAACTTTCTAAAATCCCCATCTACTGTGATAGCACTAGTGCTCATGCAATTGCAAAAATCCTGTACTCCATTCCAAAACTAAGCACATTGAGATTCGATATCACTTTTTCAGAGATCATGTGATGAATGATGAAGTTGAACTTCATTTTGTACCAACTGAATATCAGCTCGCTCATGTTTTCACCAAGCCTCTTGATGAGACAAGATTCAATCTACTCATCAGTGAACTTGGTATATGTGTTAAACGCTGAATAAATATTCAGTGACATACAAATTAAGCCTTCAAATTTCCATTCTCTGAACTCTGATTCAGCGATACTTGAGTTATCTCGCTCAGGTATGAACTCCTAAATCCCTACACTCTCTGAATGTCTCTCTATTCAGAGAATGGCTCTCAAAACTAAAAACCCATCACTAAAAACCCATCACGTTTTAAAGGATAATGATTGACATTTAATCCTAAGTCATAATCTTATTTTTTTTAAATAAGAAAAGGACACGTCAGACCTTTATCTGACACACGACGGACGACGACGTTTCCTTTCTTTTCTCTGTCTTAGAACGTGCGCTAGGTCATCATTACTTTTCAAAAAGCTAAAACCGTCGTTTAGCTGTCCTCTTTCTCTATCCTCTTGCTATTAAAGCAATCTTCTTTGTCATTCAATTCTTTACGCGCTTAGAATATTCAAAAAGCAAATACTCTCTTCGAATCTTCAAGCTCTCTTCCAGAACACCAAGAACACGCACTTGTGCGTTTTTCTTCGAATTCACGTTTAAGGTTTGATCTAACCCTCTACTTCTACCTAAACACAAATAAAATGGTGTTTGTTCCTCAAAGAAACAACTTTAAAGTTTCTTTTTAAAGATTTCTTAAATCTGGATTAAATCTACACAATTTTTTTTTCACTCAAAACCTGTTCTAAGTTCCTCCTTAGAGCAGAAGACCATTTTGGTACTTTTAATCCAAATTTTCTTTTCTAAACAACATCTAAAAACCGGTTTTTGGTACTTTTGAACTACCAAAAAATCACCAAAATTTCTCTGCTTTTTTGTAAAATCACAAGTATTTTGATCTTGTTCATCAAAACACTTGTTTTATTGTTCTTGTATCTGGTATCCATTCTACCAAAACCTTACTCTGGTTTATACTTCTTTTGTATTAAACCATGATTTTTCTTTTTGGTATTCTAATCTATGAAACATAAATGGCAACCTCAAGCAATGCACCAGTCTCTAGAGTGGAAGCTGAAGTCATCCCTGTCACCAACTTTGTTGCTGCACCTGAAGGCAGCTTCCCGCCTGAACAAGCATTCTACAGAGCTTGTAACTTCTATGGCATCACTAATATCCCTGCTGAACGTGCCTACTTAAAGAACGGTGCCACCTTCATCCAGAACTTTCCACTGAAGTACACTTTTCTCCATGTCCCTGTTGGAATCACTGCACATCTTCAGCAATTCTGGCACACCGTTCACTTTACCACCTTTACCACTTCTAGAGGAAAGACACTCCCTTGGCATCACCACTGGTATTGTAAGGGAAGCTCTTCATCTTCCATCTAGGGAGAAGAACGGACTCTGGGCTACTGCCCCACCCACTGAAGAAATTCAGGGATTCTTGGACTCAATTGGCTATGATTGGCCAATTGACAAAAACACCAAGGAGGTGATCAGATCCACAACCAAGATAGAGAAGAGAAGGATGCCAACTAAACGAAAATACATCTGGGGGCACGTCATTCAGTGCCTAAACTCCAATTTTGGCTCTCAGGATCAGGCGAGCAAGCCCTCGGAAGAAATCGCAGTCGCTCTCTACACCGGAAAGAACCTGAACTTCGTTGAGTACATATTCAACGAGCTATACAATCGAGTGAATAGCTTTCCCTAGGTTCGCTGCCATCCTATTTTCAACTGTATACAATGGTTATCCCACTGAGGGGAATCAAAACGTCTCCCAAATTGGGAAGAAGTCCCTTGAGATGGATGAAAAGGAAGGAGATGCTCCCTACACTCAATATATGCTTCAGGTAATCTTCACTGCTATAGTCCCGGCTATACCTAAGTCATTGCCCATCCCATCAGTGACTAACCAAGGTACCTATACCTCCACCATCTCCTCAAAAAGAAAACAACCCCGGGATGGACACAAAAATTCTGTCGCTCCCAAACCCCAATCTAAGAAAGTCAAGATCAGTGCTCCTCAAACAACCATTCTCTCTGACTATTGGAACTCACCTACCTCTCCTTCATTCCGCCACAAAGCTACGACAACAGCTTCTATGACTGTTGCCGCTTCATCAGCTCTACCCACAATTTCAGAGATTCCAGTCTCTGAACCTGCTATAGTCAGCCACGCTGAGGCTGTATCAGATACTACTTTCACGACCTTCTTATCCTCTTCTATCTCCTCCTTGGTCCTCACATCAATCAATGATTCAGGTCTGGTTGTCCCCATCCCTGATGAGATTGAGAAGGGTGCTATTCAGACATCAGTATTGTTTCGACAATCTGATCTCTGGAAAGCTACGTACCTAGGACCTGACAATACTTCTCTCAAGCATTGTCAGACGCAGGTCAGTGATCCTCAAGACACTACCGTTGCATATAACATCCCTGAGAATAATCCTTCAGATATTCTTAAGGCACCCCTATGTAAACACCCATCCTCTCCTCATCTTTCTACTGACCTTGAGCTCTTTTTGGCTCATCTTTCTTTGTTAAACACAGGTATTGCTCCCATGTTCTCTTCAACAACTGCGGTCACTACGAGCAAGTCCCCCTCTACTTCTTCGAAGTCTCCGTCTACTGATGATTTGAAGGGCGTAAAGCTTGAGAAGAATCTTCCCAAGTTACCCTCACAACCCAGGGAAGCCCCTCAAATTATTCTACCTCCTCCCTCATTCCCAGCGATGGAGTATCTGGTGAATGAGTGCACACTGACGAAACAAGGGGTAGATAATCTCTGGTTTGCTTCAGAAAAGATTTACAAGCAGGGTACTGGGATTCCTGCTTTACAAACAGTAGTGAGCAATCTTTCCACTGATGTTCAATCAATGAGAGATGATCAGACCTCCATTGGCATCAACATCAAAAATCTCTTTGATCGGGTTGATAAACAGGAGAAGGCAATCGCTATCATTCAAAAGGATCAAGCAGAGATTCTTCGCCTACTCACCAGCCTATCTGAAAAGGCTGACGCTGGTCGAACCCACCTAGGTCAGATCTCGACCACTCAGGTCTCTCAAGACTCTGATCTCTCCTCCATCAACTCAAATGTTCACACTCTTCTGGTGCACACTCTCCCTGTGAATAACAAAGAAGGGGAGAAATTTGCCAAAGAGCGCATTGATCAGCTCATTGGGACTGATCCTCAGTCCAGCCAACCACCACCACCACCTCGCACTCAAGAACAAGAGCAACCAATCACTGAGGAAGGTGGTGAAGAAGAAGAAGAAGAAGAAGAAGAAGAAGAAGAAGATGATGACGATGATGAACCTCAAGACGTTTTTCATTATTCTCTCAAGGATGATGAAGATAATGATGATGAATTTTGGGATACTCATAGACCCAACATCAGTGCATCAGGGGGAGTCCTATCTGCTAGCTCTCTAGGGGACAGGAAAAATCCTGAAAAGGACCAACCTGGTCCCTCAAACAAAAATGATGAAGTAGTAGATCTTGATTCTACTCCTGTAGATTCAGAGGGGGAGCATAAGCCTTTTCTTTGTTTATACTCTTTTTCTACGAGATGCCGGGAATTCCTAGCACACCATTAAGGTAATCCTTCCTCTCATTCCCTTTCATTCCATCTCTGAATCTTCTACCTACCCATCTTATCTACCTCCAAATTTTGGAACTGACGAACCTATTCCTTCTTCTCCCATTCTTAGTGAGCCCAGTCCCCCTAAGGACTCCCCTTTTTTAAGGGAACCTTACTTCGAAGAGCAGTTCTTGTATATATCGAACATTGACTCTGACGAAGAAGAAAGCCTTATCCCAAGGCAACGTGTACATAGGCTTCCAATAAGCGAGCCAAAAGAAGAGGAAAGGCGAATAAACTTCCTAAGGGAGCTAGAAGCAAAAAGAATAAAGATGCCCAACACCGCTGAACCAGAAGAACCAATACCAATCAGCGTGGTGGATGAATTCTATTCTTGTCTAAGGAAGAGAGAGCCCAAGCCCTTGAAGCTCAGCGTATAAGGGATGAGAAGATGAAGCAAACAGAGAATGTTCTTGAACTAGCTAGAAGAATACTCAGGGAGGATGCCGTAAGAGATGAAGTGACTAGGAAGCTCAACGTGAAAAGTGAAAGAGTCGCTAATGCTCTGGCACAAAGGAAGTTGTCTCAAGAAAATCTGAATGTGAATCCCATCCATGCTCAAGAAAGGATCCTAAGTGCGCTGACAAATGAAGATAAAAGCCACAGAGAAAATTAACTATGCTGGTGCACTGAACGATTCAATTATCGGGTGTTTGACTCTAAAATCATTTGTGCTACTATTGAAGGATGCACTTCTAAGAAAAGTGGTCTGCAGGTACATGTACGAATGTACAGGCACTCATCATGCGAAAAGGAAGAAGCCCGGTTCTTAAAGTTCTATGGATACTATGAATGGTTGGAAATCAGAGACGCCATTCAGGAGTCCAATTCAAAATTCAAAGACGTGGTTGAAAGAGTAATTGATCAACTTTTGCAACGGATGTCTCTATACGTTCAAGTTCCTCCTCTCCCTGAGCCTTCAAGAAGAAAAAGATCAAGCGCTGACGAAGGCCCCTCCAACAAAAATGAATATGAAACTAAGTTCACCTACGACAGTATCCTTGAACATCTAGATATCCCTGATATCTCTAATCTTAACATCTCTCTTGCTCAAGGCTTACAACTAGCAGACGACGATATCATCACACTCCCTGAAGCTGGTATGGTGTTCTTAGATAATAATGGTTTACTTGGATTCTTCAGAAACTCAGAGATCACAAAGGCCTCCTCAAGATTTGTCAAAGTAATGTACTGTCACTGCTGGCCAAATACTGGACCTATGTTGAGACAAAAGAAGATTTATCTAAACGAGTTATGAAGAAGACAAGAGAGACTCTCTGACTAATTGGTAGTTTCTATTCCTTTGTAACATTTTTCAGTGTTTTGTACTTTATTTACAATTGTAATTTCATTTTCATTGTAATTCTTCAGATTACCTATAATGAAATTTCAATGAAGTACTCTACTCCATTTGTGTACTGAAAAAATCCCTGAAAACAGTAAACGGGACAACGAACTTAAGAGTTCTAATTTTCAATGAAGTACCTCTTTACTCACTGATATTTCTTTCTAAAATTTAATCAGTGAATGTACTTAAAGCTTCCAGACTTGTAAAAATGTTCAGTTCATATCCTTATAAGTGAAACTCAATTATAAGAGTAGACTAGCTGAAAAAGACCTCACAGATTAGTAATCGCCGAAACACAGGAACCTTAATCTTATCTCTGAAGAGCTGAAGAACAACATTCACACCAAAAGAACATTCAGCGAAAGCTGAAGACCATGCTGAAGACAAAGATAATCAGCTAATGATCTGAAGTGGTTCAGTGATAGCAAAAGATTGTCTAAATAGAAGTGTGATGTCTTGCACGACCTCAGCGATACTCTGATAGTTCATCCTTGAACTTTCATGTTCATCGATTAAATGAAGTCTAAAGCAAGATCAATGTTGATCTTATCCTCGATGCACAAAAGTCAAACCCTATACTGTGTCAGAGAAGGACGTACGGGTTATCTCTTATGTCCCCATCATATCTGATATGGTACTGTTCACACGCGACCAAAACCCAAGTTGATTTTGAACAAAGGACAAGCTTCAAATGAAAGTTTGACACGTGGCATATACATTTTGTCTTGCATTAATCGCAAACGGGTATAAATAGATGAAGATCTCTTCTTCATCTTTATGCATGATGCTTTCTATTTTCTCAAACCTCTCCCTCTTTTCTTTCTCACTTCCTTGTTCATCAAACTGTGTGATTTCTTAAGTTACAATAGAATAGGTTTATTTACTTGTTCGAATTCCACTTGTAACTGTAAATTTGTTTATTCAATATAAACTAATTTAAAAACAAAAAATCTGTCTGTGTGTAATCAACCCCCCCTTCTACAAACTGTTTCTATATCCTTAAATTCTTGTAGACTCCTTTGGGACCAAAATATTACTTTGCATAATGTTTTGATTTTTTTTAATAAAATCCATACTGAAGTGGAACAAGTGTTTGATGTAAATCCTTGGTTGCTTTCAGGGGGCTTTGTACGGATGGAATGATACACTAATAGAGTCTACACATCTCAATTGACATGTGATTTTGAATTCTTATAGAATTAGGTCACTTCACATAACATTGTTGGATAATACTAGATGTCGAGTGTCATATTGAGTGTCAGATTATGATTCATGGCCATTTTAAACATGTAAACTATTCAGCTCTATTAGAAATCAATGTCATTGTCACATATGGATGGTGATTACAACATGGTATTACAATATCTGAAAATAATGTTTGGTAACAACCAGGTAGACCTGTATCCATTAAGAGTGGATGAAAATTAGAATCATTCACATACATTTCCTTAATTCATTCAAATCCTAGAAACTGGTGATGAGACTATGACGTCTTGAAAACACATCAGCCACAATAAACTCAACCCACTTCATATGTGTAACACCCAAAAAATTTGGTAAGAAAAGATTTTATTTAGCAAGCCTCGTTACATTTAGTATGTCGATAATTATATTTATGCGTGTACCGTTGGGGAGTAGATATTAAATAGGAGTTTTTTTAGTATAAGGGGCATTTCTCTTTATTTCGAAAGCTAGGGGAGGATTTGCATTTAAAATAAATGAAAGATTGTGGTGGAAGTGGTAGGTCCCACCAAGTAATTTCATTATGGATAAACGTCAATGTGATGCCATCCTCAGTGATTCAATTGTGAGGTATGATGCATGTGAAAGGGGTTTTGGGCTGCTGTTGTTTGAAAAGGCCCGCTGGACGAAACCAAGCAGTATTGGCTTACACCATTATTCCCTCTTTCTTTTACTCTTTCCTCCTGCAAACATTTTTTTACCTTTACCCAAAACTCTCTCAAACTCCCTCTCTGAAATCACTCTTAGAAATTCATCAAAACTCTTCATTTCCCTTATTACTCTCATTTATTTTTCAAGATCCAACTTTAAGAGTTAAGACCATCTTGGTGGAGCATTTTAGAAGATATCTATTTCAAAGAATTAAGGGTTTTGATGGGGGATATTCTCATATTCTCAAGAGGTACAATTTCATGGGTTTTGCTTACATTTAAGGTGTTAGTCTTAGATCTTTTGTTGTAGTTATTATCAGTGTACTTTCGGACTTGTTGGTCTTGGATGAAGTTTTATTATGGTGAGATTGGTGGATCTAAAGTCTTCACCAAATGAAGTTCAAGCTTGGGGTAAACCCTAGATCTAACAATAAATAGCAAGGTGAGTTCAAGTTGTTTTGTGAAAACTATGTACATGCCAAAATGTGTATTTTGAAGTGTTATTAATTTACTTAATATTTATCAAATGTGTCGGTTATTTGGTGATATTTAAATATTTGGCGCTTCTTGGTTTAACACATCTTGAGATACATATATTTGAAATATTTTGAGTATTTGACAAAGTTATATATTTGGTGATTTTGGTTTAATAAATCTTGTGAAATACCTATATTTGGGTTGTTGGATATTTGATAAATAAATGTCAAGAATGTGAACCTTTGGGTATTTATTGTACAAATGGAGAATATTTTATATAGATGCAATATTTGGTGGATCGGATTTTGTAAACCGTATGGTATATGTATATTATTAGGTTATGTGATATTTTGGGAATAATCTGATATGATTTCATTTGGTAAATGATTTGTCACAACCAAGGATAAGTATTCAACTCAATTACATCTTAAGAGCATCACTACCACAAAAGAGGGCATTTCCGACGGAAAAAATCCGTGGAATATTTCCGACCGATTTCCGACGGATCCGATTAAAAAAATTAAAAATTAAATTTTTTAAAATTCCAACGGATTACCGATTCCGTCAGTAATTTCCGACGGAATTTTAAAACATTTAATTTTAATTTTAATTTTTTTAATTACAAAAATCTGTCGGAAATTACCGTGTGTAGTTTATTTTATGGAATACAATTTTAGAAACTTGATGCATGTAGGCTATAGTAATGAACATGATAATATTAGTAAAAAATTAAAAAAAAAATTTGAAAAAAACCCTAAACCCTTAATATTATCTTGTAGTGATAAACAGTATAATATTAATAACATTTTATTAAAATATGTCGGTAATACCTTCCGTCGGTAAAGGTGTCCGTCGGAAATCCGTCGGTAATACCTTCGGTTGGAAACTCGTCGGTAAAGGTTTCCGTCGGAAATCCGTTGGAATAGGCTTTTTCTACGACCCAATTTCCGACGAATATCCGACGGAAACTACTTTTTCCAATGGATCTGGTCGTCGGAAAAGGGCCTCCTGCTTTATAGTGCATGCATTTGCATAAACGTTGGTTAAATAGGTTTATTACTTTTATTGACTTTTATTGATTAGTGAATCGTGTAGTTGAACTTTTGGTTTGTCTTTTACTAGATACCGAATAAGTTGAGGTCACTATTATTTGACTAGATACTGAATAAGTTGAGGTCACCGTTAAATTGATTAGATACTGAATAAGTTGAGGTCACGGTTATTGGACTAGATACTGAATAAGTTGACGTCACTGTTATTTAACTAGATACTGAATAAGTTGAGGTCACCGTCAAATTGACTAGATACTGAATAAGTTGAGGTCACCGTTAAATTGACTAGATACTGAATAAGTTGAAGTCACTGTTATTGGACTAGATACTGAATAAGTTGAGGTCAGAATAAGTTGAGGTCACCATTAAATTGACTAGATATTGAATAAGTTGAGGTCACTGTTATTTGACTAGATACTAAATAAGTTGAGGTCACCGTAAATTAAGTAGATACTGAATAAGTTGAGGTCACTCTTATTGACTAGACACTGAATAAGTTGAGGTCACCATTAAATTAACTATATACTGAATAAGTTTAGGTCACTATTATTGGACTAGATACTGATAAGTTGAGGTCACTGTTATTTGACTAGATACTGAATAAGTTGATATAAAAGTTTAATTAATTGTAAGTGGTGCTTATATAACCTTATTCACGTTAGCTTACCCGATTTGTATGACCCGAGTTTTAAAAAAAAATTGTCCTCGTTAGCTTACCCGATTTGTATGTACTTATAATATCGGTAAATAAATGTTGAGGGGTTAAAACCGCCAAACATTCAAACTCCTAATAATTATATAAAACAAATCTAAAATCTAATATATATATATATATATGCATATCATAGAGTAAATTACAATTCTTGCGTCCCTGTGGTTTACACCGCCTCAAACCGCCATTACCATCCCTCTCTCTAAACTCTTTTCTTCTATCTAAATTTTCCGTCAAATTATCGAAGGAATCAACGATTCAATTATATATTCGGAATCCACTCTACGAAACCTTCGTAAAGGTATAAATTTCATTCATTTTCGTGATGTTTGTTTCGTTAGGATTATCAAACCGGTTTATAATCGCGGTTTGATATTGTTAAAATTGAGTTATATTACATGTTTAGAATGTTAGGATTGGTTAATATTGTTGTAGAAATTAAAAGAATAAACTATGGATTCAAAATAGGTTGATTTTGTGTATTTGTTTAACCGCACCCCAAGTGTTTGGTTAAATGTCGGAAAGAATAGAATTGCATGATTAAGCCTTATTGTAATGTCTAGTACGTTACGTATGTTTTAGAGCCGTGAAATGTAGCAATTCATGAAGTTGAGATTATAAACGTTAGTTAGGCAAAACGGTGAAATCAAACATATCGACTAGTGCAGGTTCGTACTTTGACCGTGCATAACTCACAAACGATATGTCGGATTAAGCTCAAATTTTGCAGGTAGAAAGAGCTTAATGTATACTACAACTCTCATGAAGGGTCTAAGACCCAGTTCTGGACCTAAGCACCTTAAAACAGTACCGTTTGTGGGTTGTTTACACTTTACTCGGGAATTTACTGTTGTTTTGCAAACTCGGTATAGAATTGATGGATGATCCAAATTCTTTGATTCCAAAACTGGTAGATTCATAAGATAACATTCTAGAACTTTCATTTAGATAGTATTCTCTGTATTGGCGTCTAAGTGGGATAAAAATACTCATGAAAAAGAGGTATCGAAGCTGTTAAAAGTCGGAAACGAATATGCATTTGAGTTATTTCTTAATGCATATGAGGCTGTTCTGTTTGGAGTTGAAGTGGTTTATAAGCATGTAGGACCTAAGTACCTTTTTAGTAGAATTAGGATATGGTTTTTCTTCGCTTAGGAAATATTCGAATTATGTATTCGTTAGGCACGCAATCAAGTCGAACCGTACCGTGAATCTTGTCTAATCGTGCGTTGCTTCTTATCTTTGATTAAGGTACGGATTTTACTTCTTTTGACACTCGGGCAACTAGTTGTTCTAGTTGACCCTTCGTAACAGTGGTTCACTGCCTTGTGATTGATCACTAGAAAGTGGTCAACAAAATACGTGTTACACATTGAAAGTATGAACCATAAGATGAAGAATATGACGTGGCACATACTTCCAGCATGTCTACCCTTTTACAACTGATTAGTTTGTTACACGCTCCCATCTGATATGTGTCAGTTTGTAATAGATTAGGATATTGACTTTTACATTCTGTTATGTGTATAAATAGATCTTTTCTCTAATGTAAAAGGTGTCGAAAGGAGTACTTTAAATTGAAGAACATACTGTGCGTCATTCCAAGTATTTGAAATCATGATTCAGGTTATACTACAAAGCTAATATGTTCTTCATTCTTTTACTATTCTTATTACTGTTGATTAATCAATATCAATTGCTTCCGCTTACATTCTGATATATGAATTCATCGATTAATCATTGAAGAAGAAATCTGGAACCAACAATACGTATTTATATACATAAACCGTTGCACTTTTATTCTTAATACTTGAGTTTAATCTATTGATTCTCATATTTGAAGTAGTTGTGAATTTTATGAAATATATTGAAACTTGACGTTTTATGAAAGCCATCCGGGTAGTGGCACATGTTGAATTTTCTTGGTTTTCAGTATTACCCAATTAAAGGGCACATTAGTTGGGATGCCTTCTATGGAGGCTTTGTAGCCATAGCGTCTTCCAGGTGAACTCGGTCCATAGGGTTAAGCCCAATAGTGGCTTACGTGAACCCACCTTTTGGACTAGGCCGATTTTATTGGCTCCACGGTGGATGGATCGATCCTAGAACTTACCCACCATGTGACCGTCGTTAAATTCACGAAGGACTCAGGGTGTGTGCCCGCACGCCGACCCGATAGTTCGTGTGGGTTGGCCACCCCACGAACACAACAGGAATTGATGGACTTTCATTATATTATGTTTTTGAAACGAGAATTATGAACCGCGCATTTGAACATGAATTATTGAACATATTTACTTTATGATTTGAATTGAGAATTGCGAACCGTTTAGATTTTCTTTGAAATTATATTTATTGAATTATAAGTCTTCCGCTTTGTTATCGATGTTACAATTGTTATTTCGAAATTATATTATAATCCATTCACTGAGCCTTGTTGCTCAGCCGTGTTTTTTGTTTTCTGACACGACAGGTTCCATGTGATCAATAAGGCGAGGCTTGAGATTGAGAGTGCAACTTTTGGAGTTTCATACTCACTTTAGATGTTAATATTTTAACTTTATAAGCACTTTCGGACTCTAATATTTTTTTTGGGTTGTAATCTATGTTTGGACTATATTAGTATCTCTGAATTATTTGTGTCTTTACGTTAAGTCCCGCTAGTGACACCCCCGTCCAGACTTTACGGACGGGGGATGTTACATAAAAAGATGTTGTTTTTATAATAAATTCATTTTATTTGAGAAATTATTACTTCATCAAACAATCTTTCAATTTCAAACGATTACAAATATATTATAAATTTTTGAGCTCACTAGGCGTTAAGCCTATCCTTTTTCTTTGTCGTCATGTGCATCAGGTTCTTGTTGGGGTTGGTACTAGTGCCACGTGTGGACTTGAGTGCTAGGGCGTAGGACGTTAAAGATCTAGCTTTTGGTGACGTTTTCTACATTCGGAGATAGCGACTCTTTTGGGTTTAGTAACACCCGACCATGATTATGTCTTAGTGTAAGACTTGACCTTCTTCTATAGAGGTTTATATAGAATTGTTGTTTGAGGAACTTCAAATATTGATTTATAGGAAGGGATTTACTCTTCAATTGATGTAATATTGGAAATTTTAAATTAGTCGCTCTTTCCAAATTTGAGGGTGTTACAAGTTGGTATCAAATCATAAGTTTGAGAGATTTAGGTATTGAATTTAGATGCCTGGACTCAAACTAGCGTATTGTTAAGTGATCGAATTTGAGATTTCACAATTAGACACTTTAAGATAGAATATTTTGAGGATAATAGATGCACTAGAATCAAGAATCATGGTGATGGTAACTAAGATCCGCATGTGAAGTAAATACGTATTATCAATCGGCCGACAGTAATATGAATTTCACAGTTATGTGTGGGTGCTTGAGTCGCATTGTCTTGATGACCGATGGGGTAGTGAATGAGTTCCCTTGAGTTAACCTTTGAAAGCGTTGGTGTTTGTAGCATATACATTTTGGATGACAACTAAGTATGAAAAATATGTTAAGATGATCATTTTGGGGTCGGAATTAATGGCTAATTATGAACCATAAGCTTGTTGAATCAACTTTATTCTGATGAGAACTGTAAGTCAATGGATCTAGTTGTGGATGAAAGTCTTAGGATATGAAGATTTCCAATGTGGGTGTTGTGGTTGGTAGACTTGGCGAGGGTGGTTTTAAGACTTCGGGTTCCGTCCGGATGCATGCACAACAATTATTTTAGAAAATAAATTGCAAAATTATTTCGTGTTGTCAAAAGAATATATACTTGGCAAGTTAACATTTTTGGAAAAGGTTTTGGGCAAACACAAGAGTGTAGCCATGTATTGGAAATTGTTAAATCGTTTTAGTTGCATGAGAAATGCATACGTATCCACTAAGAATTTAATTCGTAATATTTTGCTAGAATTACAAATTTTGAGATTTATATCCCAAGAGAGTTCAAATTTGAAGCTAACATAAATTGTTTCATTTGTTTCCCGAGAAACGTGCAAATATTGTTTTTACGAATTTTGAGAAATTAGTTGGTGTACGTGAGTTTTGGGTCAATATTGAAACGCATTAAACTACTGTACCTTCTACAGTAAGATGCAAATTTTATGAGAATTGTATCGGTGATGTTTTATGACTTAATGAGTTAATCTTGAAGTTTTGACGGTTTAGCTTTGTCGTTCAGATTGTATAAAAAAATTTATTGAGAATCTTATTTATGTTATTTTACTTATTGGGTATGGAAATTTCAATAGCGTTCATTTATAATATTTTCTCTCGGTTTCATTTTGGAGTCTGTTTATTATGTGTAATATACATACGTATTTCATTGGAGTTTTCTTCCTAAATTATCATTGTCAACATTGATCAACACATGCATATTATTATTCGATTTTTGAGTTGTAACCATCTTAATAATCCATGTCATATATCGAATTTACCAAATTTAAGAAATAAACTGACAAAAGCGAGTTTTGTTTAGAATTTTGCTCCGTGTGATTTGGATTTCAAAAAAATATTTTGGAAAACCATTTATTGTATGACTTTTGTTTTGACATTTGCATGAGCATGTAACATTGCACATTTTAATTGCAATTTGCCATATGTAAAAAGTTTGGGTCGAATTGGACTTTTGGGTGCTTGAGCGGTCTCTTGATCATATATATTCGTAATTATAAAGATTTTTATTCTATTTATTTTATCACATGACATTTTATGAGTCAAGAGTAAAAATTTCGAAACGTATATGTCTGCCTGTTATGCATATTACCCTAAAACATTACCGTGTATTTTGGTATATACGACTTTATTAATTAAGGAAAATATTGTGATAACTTTCGATTGTCAATTTTCTTTTGAGCGTTGTATGAATATGGACTGTAGCATTCTGTTTAGCACACCAAATGATTTGTAATATTGGTTGTATATTAGAACTATGTTAGCCCATTTGAAAAGGTTTTATCAAAAATATTTTTGTTAATGACATTGCTATTTCGAGTGATGAACCCATAATGTCCAAGTTGATTTTAAATAAGCGGCAATTATGACTACATCCATGATTTCCTTAGTGAAGTAATCTTTATGCGTGCGTAAAAAAATTAAAGATTTAATTCTCGTTAATTCGTTAAGGAAAAAAAAATGGCATAACTATTACGTTTTATACTTGAAAACTTTGAACTCATTAAAATCTATGGTAATGGTCTCCTCTATATCTAAGTTTTATTTAAGGATTAGAAGGACCATTGAGAACTTGGATTTAAGGTTTTTGTGTAGTTGCTTGTTCTTGGTTCGGTTACCATCGGGTTGTACGTCGGCATTATGTTTCGATGAGTAGTGGTGCTTCAATTGTTTGGGTTTTTAAAAAAAAAAGAGGAAATGTTGTGGGCAACCATTATGGTTGAAAAATAAGGAATTTTAGACTTTATACTAGGTGTCGAGGGGGTCGAAGACCAAGAAGTGAGTTATTTATACCAAACATTTTTCTTACGGCTAGATCCAATCTCCTGGTTGCAGAAATTTAGATTTGAACTTTCAATCCTAATATTAGGAATCGGGCATTAATTATTTAGGCCTAAAGATTGTTAGAATGGTTGAGAAAGATTTGTTAAATTCGAATTATCTTGATTGTATATGTGGTAACCCAAGGAGAATAGGCTTCGATAACAAATTTTGACAATTAAGATTTTCTGTTTTTTAATAAAGATTTTATCGTTGAAAAACTGTGTTGGGTGAATTAAGAATATAATCTACCTTGACCATCAATTGCATAATTAAACTTTGAGAATGTGGAACACCATGGAGGTAATATGAGACATCTAAGGTTGGGAGACAACCTAGATTCTAATTTTTGGAAGGCTAATATAACAATATTTATTTAGTTACACCAATATTGGGATATTGTGTCGAGTGGGTTCAAGGGTAGAAATTAGTGTGGTTATCGACTGTGTGGTTTTGAATGTAAAGTCGTAGGGTTTAGTTTTGTGCTTAGATTTTGAGGACGAAATCATTCTAAGGTTGGGAGGATTGTAACACCTGAAAATTTTGGTAAGAAAAGATTTTATTTAGCAAGCCTCGTTGCATTTAGTATGTTGATAATTATATTTATGCGTGTACCGTTGGAGAAGTAGATATTAAATAGTGTTTTTTTAGTACGAGCGGCATTTCTTTTTATCTCGAAAGTTGGGGGAGGGTTTCCGTTTAAAGTAAATGAAAGTTTGTGGTGGAAGTGGTAGGTCCCACCATGTAATTTCATTATGGATAAAAGTCAATGTGATGCCATCCTCACTGATTGAATTCGTGAGGTATGATGCATGTGAAAGGGATTTTGGGCTGCTGTAGTTCGAGAAGGCATGCTGGACGAAAGCAAGTATTGACTTACACCATTATTTCCTCTTTCTTTTACTCTTTCCTCCTGCAAACATCTTTTTACTTTTACCCAAAACTTTCTCAAACTCCCTCTCTGAAATCACTCTTAGAAATTCATCACAACTCTTCATTTCCCTTATTTCTCTCTTTTATTTTTCAAGATCTAATTTTAAGACCATCTTGGTGGAGCATTTTAGAAGGGATCTATTCAAAGAATTAAGGGTTTTGATGGGGATATTCTCATATTCTCAAGAGGTACAATTTTGTGGGTTTTGCTTATATTTAAGGTGTTAGTCTTAGATCTTTTGTTGAAGTTAATATCAGTGTATTTTCGGACTTGTTGGTGTTAGATGGTGGGATTGGTGGATCTAAAGTCTTAACCAAATGAAGTTCAAGTTTGGGGTAAACCCTAGATCTAACAATAAATAGCAAGGTGAGTTCAAGTTGCTTTGTGAAAACTATGTACATGCCAAAATGTGTATTTTAAAGTGTTATTAATTTACTTAATATTTATCAAATGTGTCGGGTATTTGGTGATATTTAAATATTTGGTGCTTTATGGTTTAACACATCTTGAGATACATACATTTGAAATATTTGAGTATTTGACAAAGTTATATATTTGGTGATTTTGGTTTAATAAATCTTGTGAAATACCTATATTTGGGTTGTTAGATATTTGATAAATAAATGTCAAAAATGTGAACCTTTGGGTATTGTACAAATGGACAAATCATTTACCAAATGAAATCATATCATAGTATTCCCAAAATGTCACATAACATAATAATATGCATAATCCATACAGTTTACAAAATCCGATCCACCAAATATTGCATCTATATAAAATATTGCTCTGATACCAACTGATGCAGCGGAAAAGTGCGGTTAGGTCGATAGACGTCAAACCTTAGGAAAACGAGTCTTCACAACGAAAGAACTCAAGAACTTAGATAAAGCACTCAAGAAAAGTTTATTAATAAGTTGAATGAATATAAACGAATCCTTAAATAAGGATGAAGACATAACCTAATTAAACTAGGAAACTCAAGAAAATGAAACAAACTAAACTAAACTAAACTAAACTAAACTAAACTAGGAAACTATTTAAAAAGAAAACTAATAATAATCCTAATCTAATTATAAAACTAATAAATCATAAATAAATAAACTAAATATTTATCCTAAAATTAATTAAGAAATAAAAAAGAAATAAAATAGTCAAACAAACAAATAAACGCAATCCTTTCGGGACTCGTTAGGATGCGCCCGCGACCCGACAAGCAACCCAATTTGCACAAGAAACTATTTTTCAGTTTCCGATGTAGGTTTACAAGCTTCTTTCGAGCCCGTTTTCTTCTTTTCCAAATATCGAAGAAAAGTCTCGTTAACTCTGCATAAACGTTGGTTAAATAGGTTTTATTACTTCTATTGACTTTTATTGATTAGTCAATCGTGTAGTGGAACTTTTGGTTTGTTTTTTACTAGATACTGAATAAGTTGAGCTCACTTTTATTTGACTAGATACTGACTAAGTTGAGGTCACCGTTAAATTGACTAGATATTGAATAAGTTGAGGTCACTGTTATTGGACTAGATACTGAATAAGTTGAGGTCACAATTATTTGACTAGATACTGAATAAGATTAGGTCATCGTTAAATTGACTAGATACTGAATAAGTTGAAGTCACTGTTATTTGACTAGTTTCTGAATAAGTTGAGGTCGCCGTTAAATTAACTAGATACTGAATAAGTTGAGGTCAATGTTATTTGACTAGATACTGATTAAGTTGAGGTCAATGTTATTTGACTAGATACTGAATAAGTTGAGTTCACCGTTAAATTGACTGGATACTAAATAAGTTGAGGTCACTGTTATTGGACTAAATACTGAATAAGTTGAGGTCACTGTTATTGGACTAAATACTGAATAAGTTGAGGTCACTGTTATTTGACTAAATACTGAATAAGTTGATGTCAATGTTTAATTTATTGTAAGTGGTGCTTATATAACCTTAATCACGTTTTGAGTGAGTAAAAAGTATAGAGTTCACGTTTGAACGGGTATTTGTATTTTGAAGCTTTCATTTCTACGGTACTTGATTTAAAGCTTTTGTTTTGGAAATAATGAATTTGGGACAGATGTTGTTTTTATAGTAAACTCATTCTATTTGAGAAATTATTATTTCATCAAACAATCTTTCAATTTCAAACGATTACAAATATATTATAAACTCTTGAGCTCACTAGGCGTTAAGCCTAACCTTTTTCTTTGTCGGCATGTGCATCAGGTTCTTGTTGGGATTGGTACTAGCGACACGTGTGGACTTGAGTGCTAGGGCGTAGCACGTTAAAGATATAGCTTTTGGTGACGTTTTCCGCATTCGGAGATAGCGACTCTTTTGGGTTTAGTAACACTCGACAATGATTATGTCTTAGTATAAGACCCATGAAATTAGACATAGTTTTCTATTTTATAGATTTTTTAGACTCTTAAACCCGGGATTTTTGCCAGACTGACGTTCTACTATTGAGGTTTATATAGAATTGTTGTTTGAGGAATTTCGAATATCGATTTATAGGAAGGGATTTATCCTTTAATTGATGTAATATTGGAATTTTTAAATTAGTCGTTTTTTCCAAATTTGAGGGTGTTACAATATGACTTCTTCTACTTAGCTTACCTTGACCCTTGAGATACTTAAAAGATTCATGATTTGTATGTATGAAAAACTTTTTTGGTCTCAAATAATGATGCCATGTTTGTAAAGACCTTACCAAAGTATAAATCTCATTGTCATATGTTGAATAGATCAATTGTGCCCTTTTTAGTATTTCACTAAAATATGCAATGGGATAAATTTCTTGAATTAAAATGGCCCCAATACCGCCCTAGATGCATCACACTCAAGTTAAAACATTTTATCAAGACTTGGTAATGCAAGAATAGGAGAACAGGTCAAAACCTTTCCTTTAATAAGTCAAAGGCAGCTTGTTGCTTTTCTCCCTAATGAAAACTTACCTCTTTCTTCACAAGCTCATTGAGTGGGGCGACTATGGTGCTAAAGTCGCGAACAAACCTTGGGTAGAAGCTGGAAAGCCCGTGGAAACTTCTTATCTCTGAAACTGTCCTTTGAATAGGCTATCTTGGATTGCCTTGACCTTCTCAAGATTCACTTCAATTCCCTTGCCACTTACAACAAATCCTAGTTCAACAACTTTATCGAAACAGAATGTGCATTATTTTCAAAGTAGCATACGAGGATTTTGTTGGGTCACCTATTGATTTGGTGATGACCTTCCGATGTGTTCCACTATGCTATCAATACTTAGTAATTTATTGGTTTCTTTTGTATATTGGTTTCTTGGTGTACACTTCAAGTCATTGGTAAAATCGAAGACTAGCCAATGTGAAGATAGAAGGTCACCGATGCGGTATTGTGGATCAAATGTCTAAAATACATACCAAGACTCCATCGTACTTGGGTTGAACTGGAATATTTGAAGCTACTAGCCAATTGAAAGAAGATCTTTATGCACCATGATTCTAAGTAGCCGATTGAAGCTACCATCCAAAGAAGATGTTCGTACAACTGACAATATCTCTACAACACTTACCTCTGCAATAATTATCCCTGCAACACTTATCTTTTACAAGTGTAGGTACAACAGACAGTGTGCATCCAGAGTACAGTGAAGATAAGTCACCCTCTACCTCCTTTCTTAGGTGACAACTGTCTCTAGGCATTTAATGCTTGGAGGTAGTATAAAAGGTAGATTGCATCTCCTATGCACATTATCCCTTCTAAGTCTGATTTCTCTAAGTGATTCTCAAAGCAATTGGCTTTCACCTTCTACTCCCCTACTCTCCTGTGTGTATGAAGAAAACTTAGTGTTCTTCATTTTCCTTACAAGTGCTCTTTGTGTTGTTCTTGTAAGTTGTAAGATTGTTTAGGATAGGTTTATCCCTTCCTTATTCCGCAACAATCTGTATATGTATGTTAATTCTTGATATACGTCAATATAAATTAAAAAGTTGAAAAATCTTGTGTAATGTATTCAACCACCCCCCTCTACAATTACTTTATGTTTATTGCCATCCCATTCGGGACCAACAAGTGGTATCAGAGCAGTTAGCTTAATCTCATAAGCTAGATTTGCAATGACCTCTCCTTCTACCAACCCCTCTCTTTCTACCAACCCCCTCTCCTTCACCATCTCCTTCCCTTTCCTCTTACTATGAAAATGGCACTATTGCCAAACCTCCAAAGTTCAAAAAGAATAACTTTCTTCTGTGGAAAAGTCGCATGACACTCTTCCTTGAGGGTGTTGATAGTCAGTATCTCTCTATCCTCAAATATGGTCCTATTGTTCCCAAAGTTTGGCTTCGTCATGGAAAGAACAAAACTAAAGATGACTATTCAGGTGACTCTGATGATGATGAAGAGAAATCTGATGTTACTGGAAGATTCATCATCAAAGCTCGTAAACAGTACAATGAAAACGACAAAAGGAAAGTTTTCTTGGATACCAAAGTAAGGTCTATCATTGCCTTGTCTCTTCTTGATGATGTTTACCACTCCTTAGTGAACCTCACTACTGCTAAGGATATGTAGAACACCCTTTGTGTTCTATATGAAGGAACTATTGAAGTAAAGAAAAGCAAGAAGATTGGCCATGTCAGGCAATATGAACTCTATATGCACGAGAAAGGGTGAATCTCTCATTGAGCACTATAATAGGTTCAACAGCCTCCTCAATGATCTGAAGCTTCATGGTAGAGTCTATGAACGAGGAAGTTTTGTGCAAGTTCATGGACTGTTTACCAGATTTCTAGGAAAGCATCTGCATTTGCATCAAGACAACCAAAGATCTTGATCACATGCCTCTTACTGCTCTTTATGGTACCCTCCATAATTATGAGCATACCAAGATTCAAAAAAAAGCATTCTTAAAAGATCCCAAGAGTACTCTTATTTCTCTTGTCTGCAATGACTCGAAGATGTCTGTGAGTGAACCTTGAATCACTTACTTGACTGACTCTGATGAATATGCAGTCAAAAAAGGAAAAACTGATGAAAGCTATGTTGGTGGCGCTGATGATGAAGGTGATGGACTAATTGTTGATGATTTAGCTGACAACATGGCCATGATGGCTACCAACTTCAAGAGGTACGCCAAAAAGCGTTTTTCTAAGTCCACTCCCAGATCTAAGGTCACCGACCAAAGGACCTTGGATCAACCCAAATCAGCTCTCTTGACATGTCAAATGAGGAATGTTTCAATGGTGGCAAGAAAAGTCATTTTGCTAATGAGAGTAGGAGCAAGAAGATTTATAAACTTAAATCTTCTCATCCCACTAGCCAATCTTCTCATGACAAGCAGAAGGCAAAGTACAAGAGAGAAAAGGCAAAGAACCAAAGTCTTCAGAGAAAAGATAAAGGTCTCATGCCAGAGACTCATGACTAGATTGATAATCCGACCTCTGCCTCTAGTGATGAGGATATGGCTCACCTGTGTTTTTTGGCTAAAATCCAGGAGATAAAAGACTCTTACAAAGGATCTACCTCCACTGCTGCTGTTGCACCTTCTATCTCCAAGAAAGCTAATGAACCAACCAATCAAAAGAAGGTGAACAACTTCTTTTCTCTCTCTGAATCTGAAAAAGTTCAAGCTTTTGATTCCTTATCTGTTGATCTATATAATTCTAGAACTGCTAAAAAGAAAGCTGGACTTCAACTTAAGAGTCTAACTAGTCAGTTACAGAAATGCATGAACAAACTGAAAGACTTTGATAAGTTGAAAAATGATCTAAAAAAGAAGAAGTCCTCTCTTCTACAATTACTTTCTGTTTATTTCCATCCCATTCGGGACCAACAGATTCTTTCCTCAAGGTGTCCAAAACAACATGCAAATGCATCATGTGATATTCCATGTTTTTACTATAAATCAAGATGTCATCAAAGTAAACGACAACAAATTTACCAATAAATTCACACAACACATGATTCATCAATCTCATGAATGTACTAGGTGCATTAGTTAACCCAAAAGGCATAACCAACCAGTAGCACAATCCTGATTTTGTTTTAAATGTGGTTTTCCACTCGTCACCTTCTTATATTCTAATATGATGATACCCACTTTTAAGATCATTTTTTGCAAAAATCACGTCACCGTATAACTCATCTAGCATCATATAACCTAGGAATAGGATAGTGATACTTTACCATTATTTGCTTGATGGCTCTATAATCGGTTCACATTTTCCATATGCCTATCTATTTTGGCACCACAATCACGGGAACAACACAAGGACTCATGGATTCTCTAATCCTTCCTCTTGGCAATAAGTCATCTACTTGTCTTTGGATCTCTTTTGTCTACTCTTGATTGGCTCTAAGTTGGACGATTTGGATGAGTACTCTTTGGAATGAAATAAATTTGATGTTTTATTGATTGTAGAGGTGGTAGTCCACTTGGCTCCTCCTTCGGAAAGACATCATCATATTCATGTAGAAGATTCACAACAGAATTCAGAATATTCTGGGTTAGCTCATTAGTACTCAAACAAGTCTCCTTAAAAACCAAACCATCAACCTCTTGTTTTCAACTATCACTCTCTTGACCTTACTTGATTTTTCAAAAAAAAACTCGACTTGGTATTCTCTCTTTTCTTTTCTCCGTTTTCACCATTCTTTTTTTTATCATCCTTTTTTCATCATCACACTATTTTCTCTTGATCCACCACTCTCGTTATTTATTTCTTTTTAGTATCCCTTGCTCGCCTTGCGATGATCATTTTAATTTGATTGTTGTGGAGATAATGAGACAAGAACAAATTTCTTGTCATGATGTTTGAAAATGTATTGATTATGACTAACATGCACTGGAAAAAGTTCCTAACTCTCCAAAAGAATATGATTAACATGCATTGGAACAACGTCGCACATCACATTGTCTTCATATTGACCAATGGAAAATGAGATGCATACATGTTTGGTGACTTTCGCTTCCCCACAATCATTTAACGATTGAAGTTTATATGGTTGTGAATGCTTTTAAGTACGCAAATTCAACTTCTCAACAACTCCAGTACTTACAGCGTTAGCACAACTCCCACCATCAATGATTAAAGTGTATACCATACGTTGCACCAAACATCTTGTATGAAATATGTTTTTCCGGTGTTGTGTGTCATCCACCTTCACTTGCAAGTTTAGAGCTTTTTTCACTACCAATAATTCACCGTTTTCTGCCTCGGGTTTCTCCAAGTCCTCTTCTTCGAGTCATCCTTTTCACTTTCAGATTCCAATTCACCAATTTCATGAAGAATCATAGTTACTTTTATTTAGACATTGTGATACAATATAACCCAAACCTAGAAAACGAAAATACTTAGGGGTGTTTGGTTCGCGTAATTCAATGGAATTTGAATTGAAATGACAAATTCCTTTGACCAAATTCCTTAATGATGTTTTGTTCGCGAAATGAATAGATTGGATTCCATCGGATTCCACCAAATTCCACGATTGAGGGATTTGATCATTCCTTAGCATATGTGAATGATATTGAATTCCATTTTCTCGCAAATGTTAGATAATTTATAATTTTCATTTAGAAAGGCAAAAATAAATATAACCACCACCCTCTCCCAGCCCCACCCAGACCACCCTCGCTGAAACATATCCGCCATCCCCACCCACTATCACCACCACGCCACTATGTTTTTTTATAGTTGCTACCCGCCCCCACACCCTACCCCACCCCACATACCTACCACCACACCACCAATGTCTTCACAATTGTCACCCTCACCCCGATAATACAAAATGCATATTTCTATTTTTTATTGCGAGATTCCATTCCAATTCCTATCAACCAATGCGTGGTCAAATTCCATCACATCCCATTCCAATTTCTTCAAATCAAATTCCTTTGATGGATTCCAATTCCATCGAATTTTGTTCAATGAACCTAACACCTCGTTATAATAATGAGATTTAGTATGGTAGAACCAATACCACCCTTGTTAAATTTTTCGCCCTTGAGAGCATCAGTTTGTGATTTTGAAGAGGAAGACTTTGAAGTTTTGGATGCCTCTCCTTTAAGCTTCAAAGGCTGGAAATTAGATGTTGGCCCTCTTGAATAGCTATGTATCTTCTTTAGTTTCCTCTTAACCATATCCTCAATTTGCATGCAATATTGTAGTTCCACCACATTGGCTATGCATTAAACCTAACTCTCTTTATTATTCGGCATGTGCATCACGTTCTTGTTGGGTTTGGTTCTAGCATCACTACGATGAGATGAGTGCTAGATAGATGCATTAGAACTTGATATCCATGGGAACATTGATGATGAAAGTGATGATTCAATCCAAGAAACTGGACCAGAAAGTGAATCACAAGGTGTTGAAAGTACGTCTATAAGAAACACCAAAAAAAGAAAGCTAACTTCAGATGTTTAGAAGAGTTTTCATATCCTCCTGTAACATCCTATTTCTTATATGTCCAATTATTTGCTAAGTATGCATGATTTGTTTATGTTAAAAGTATATTACTTGTTAAAATATGAGAAATTGTTAAGTTTGTTTATTGCCAAAGTGGAAAATCTTAATAAGTGTTCTAGTGGTGGCCATCTAAGAGAACCTATGATTTAGTGGGAGTTTGGAGTTGAAATTTTGAAATTGTACTTCTTAATAGTATATTAGAGGATCCGGAAAATTTCACGTCAAACGGAGCTAAAACGAGAAACTTGAAAAATCTGGTCAAAACGGTAACAACTAAGTTATGGGTACGTAAAGCTGATTTTTTTCGTAAGATCTTTTTTGTAATATTTTCATTGTAGGTTATAGATTATCTCTTTAGGAGAGTGTAAGTAAAAACCTCATCGAAAATGGAGGTCCGAGCGAAAAGTTATGAAGTTTTTAAGTTTTAGTAGTCAAAACGGGTACCCAACCGGGTCAACCCGACCCAACTCGGGATTTAACATACAAAACACGAATTTTAGCCCATTTTCCTCTCATTTTAGGTCCAGAACATATACACACATTGAAAGTGCGATTCACACATACAAATGCTCAATCCTAACTCAAATCAAAGGGAATTGCAAGATTTTATTAAGGAATGATCATCTATCAAAAGTATAACCTATCTTCTCACTTGTTCTTGGATTTCTCATTCTTGAAAGATGAATTTCATGTTAAGTTAGAGTTCGGGTTTCATTTAGGTTTGATCTTAAGTGTTCAAATAAGTATGCTTTAGTATTTATGTAATTACTATAAAGAAATGATCTATTTTCATGTCAATTTAGACTTGGATAAGTCAAACTAAAAGGGAGAGTGATATAAATTATGAAATTAAGGTTGGATTCTGTTTTGTTTATATGAAATATGTTGTATTAGGTTGAAATTAAGAAATCGGAACAATTTGGAATTGAATTGGTATGAAAGATGTATGAAATGAGAAATTTCGACTTTAGAAGGTATTGGAAATGTGTAGATTTTGAAAAATCGTATAAAATCATAGAAAAATCGTGTAATGGTGAATCCAGTGGCATTAGAAAGATATGGATGTCTAGTGTATTTCATATTTGGATATCTTAACCTCATTCTGAATTTAAGATGGGTAAACAGAGCATAATGTGCAGGTCTGTCCTGTTTGACAGCTTGTAGCTGTTACTTTGTAAAATTCATAGAAAATCATAGAAAAGTCCAAATGAGGTGAGGCCAATTTTACTGGTTAGATAATTGAGTATAGTTTATTTCTTGTTTTATGATCAAGACTTGACTTTGAGTTTAAAGTGGTCAAAACAGATCTGCAAGTAGCAGCTGAACATGAAAATCAATGTAAAGTGCTTAAATAGGAAATGTGCATAACTTGAGTTTCTTAGATTGGTTGCTTATGACTCTTTGTGAATACACTCCAGAGGGTACTTAAGACATTTTGGAGGCGTTGAAAGCATTCTAGATGTGGTATCTTGGACTTGCTTTATGAGCTCATTTCGGAAATTTTCAAGCATAATACGGTTACTCGATGAGTTATATAGTTAATTGTTACATATTGTTTTGTATATATATAAATAAAATATATTTATATGAACGTTTCTGGTTTCGAATTGAGTCATATGGTCTTGATTTGGCTTTCGTTCTGTTCCATGAGTCTATATCGCATAATGATCCCGTAACATCGGTTTGCTTTCTGGATTCGTCCTTGTTGTTTTATTCCTCGAATTGTACGCCTTGATGGCGAAGTCAAGATCCCGGGTTGGACGGGTGAGACTTTCCGCGGTTATAGATACTCATTGCTCAGTTAGGAGGAAGAGCAATGAGTAGGGAACCTTGGCACACACCCGGTAGAGGAAGGCGGGCAGTGCGGGGTTTCCCATGATGTACGATTCTTACTCGAACTTTGGCAGTGCGGGGTTTCCCATGATTCAAATTTTGATTCTTGATATATATTGGTAATCGGAAGTTATTGAAATTATATTTGGTTATTTATCATGTTTTATCAATTGTATTGAACATCATTGTTATGGTATGTCATAATGGTTTAAATATATGGAATTCCATGATTTTAGTATCCGATACATAATTGTTCTTTCGGTTTCCTATGAGTCTCGATTTGCATTCGGTTAATGTATTTAACTTTATTTTGATAAGAATTTACCATGTATGTTTATATATATATATATATATATATATGCATTATTGATATGTAATACTTAACTATTTAACTCACTAAGCATTCGCTTACTTTAAGTGTCAACCCCTCTCAGGAAAGAAGACGGATAAAAGGAAAGAACCCGTTGATTGACTTGAAGGTTTATCGGTGGATTTTGAAGGCTACGAACTTACTTTTGGTATATAGTAGTTTATTATCGTTACTAATTAATGTAGTAAGGTAGTTTGTAATTAGTTTCCTTCGGGTTATATGTAAGTCCCGACCTTTTGTTACTTAACCCGGGATGTAAGTAAAAGTCCGTTATGTTTGATTTGGATTTGTGTTTTGCTTGGAGATATCACTAAAATAGAACGAACATTTCGAAGTTTTCTAGAAAATTTATAATCCCGTATTTTGAGGTTAATCAATGTTTTTAGTTGGAGATTTTAAAATTGGTAACTTAGGGTTCTTAACCGAGGTGTTACAACCACAACAAATATATGTTTGTTTGTTGAGGGGTTAGCGGAAATTTGGATCCCATCTACGCAGCAGGTACATATGCAATCTCAATAACAACATCCAGATTAGGTCATACATATTAATACTTTTAATACTTTGTTATGAATTATACTTTGTTTCAAAATTTCCTAAACAGTTTTTTTAAGATGATCAAAAGTGTTGTATGAACTTATTTCAATGGTTTTATATACACATACATATTTGGTCTTAAAACTTAAGTATTATAAAGCAATCTATTATGATACTTAAAGCATTTATGGCGTTATATAAATCTCATTTGTTTTAGTAAACTCAATGTGACAAGCACAAACAATCCATTTACTTTTCATGGAGATTTTCAACCCATAAACATTAAATTAATCTTATAGGTAGTAATTGTTTTAGAATTTGGATCACTCATTAAATTGAAACGAGCTTTGCTTTGAAATGTTAGCAAAAGTACTTTTTTGCAAAAGAATCATATATTTTCGTTTGAATATAAAATGTTCCTATCCAAACCGAAGAAAACAGTTTTTAATTCGTCTTCGCTTTTCAAGGTCAATCAATAAATTAACCTCATGGATTGACAATAGGAAACGCAGGGTGATATCTAATCGTAAATCGTAATCAGTAGGTTCACTTATATCTATTCAAATTTTATATTCCGCCGCATTGCGTGGTTACACTACTAGTATATATATTTATGTGTGTGTATAAATATTCTAAGATATTAAATATATCATTTTTATAATATAATTTTTAAAATTGGTTTGGATTGTGAATGAAGTATAAATTTTTTTAGATTGGATTGGAGTTGTAGATGAAGATAGAGAAATTAGTTTTTTAATAAAAATTGGTTTGGTTTGGTTTGTTGAAAACCGTAGTCAGAGAAGGAATAGTTATCTTGGGAAGAGAAACTTTGGGGGAAGTAAAACAAGAGAATGAAGAGTCAAGTTGGGAGATTTATAAAAGCTTTGAGAAGTTGTACAAGATGCTTTGTTGCTTGTTTTTAAAACTTCAAGCATAAATTTATAGTACATTATGTATTAGAAGTTGTTTTTAAGACTTTTCATAAATTTCATTTATAAAGCAGTATAGATATAGATTACAATACCTTTTTTTAATACCATTTAATTAGTATAAATCATATAAAGTAATATTAATTATATATATAATTTGATAAAGGGTAATGCTATTTGCATCTATTTATATCAGAATCAAATTGTATATACTAGTTATATGTCCACACAATGCAGCGGGATGTAAAATTTGTATAAATGCAAGTGGAATATCGATTACAACAGATAACCATGTCTTCAGAATTGTATGTCTCAAAGCTTTAATGTCTGTAATAGCAAAACCAAGTCAATCTGACTTACAATCCATATATTTCTCAATATTGTTAGAATAGGTGTCCAAAGTCATAACTAATAACTCATGACTTTCCATTAATAGCGAGGTCCTTTTTGGGTTGCTCTAAATTGTCCAAGGGTTATTAGAACATTTAAAAGAGAAAGATAAATAGTTTATTCATTTTTATTTGATAATAATTAATTAGGTATTCCGAAGATTAATAATCTTGGACAAATTGGGTACAAACCATTAGAGGTAATCTCCTTTGGTTACTACCCTCCTTAGCATTAGATCGAAGTGTTCGAGTTCTACAAGTGGATCAACCCAATTACAAGATTGGATTAGAGGTTGGTAATCTCTTTCTTTCTTGTTGTTAATACCATCTACTAAGGTTTCCTTGTAGGGTTTAGTTATATGATACTTACTATAGTTTCCGCTGCCTTGTTTTGTTTATAGTTCATATAAAACCCATCAATGGTATCAGACCTTTAGTTTGGTTGATATTACTTGTTTTAGATCTTGTTTGCTAAAATTTTCGTGAATACATATGTTGGATCAAAAACTAAGAGATAGTTGGTGTTTAAAATTGTTTTGGAATGTTTAAAATATTTTGGCAATTATCTCCTAGCTTATGGTAAACATTGAATAATGATTTGTTAAATAGCAATTATCCAATATTTATTTAATAGTCAAATTTCGGAAATTTGAGGATTAAATGGAAGGTTGGTTAATTTTGGCTATTGATTAGAATATTAATTATGTATTAATATTATCTTGTAAGGTTACATGGTAAATTGGAATTAACTTGATTAAATAATTGGTAAGTTTTAAAATGTTTAAAATCTACCATATTCTTATACATTGTTTATATATATATATAGGGGAGGGATCAAATAAGAATCATCCATTCTTACAGGAACAAACGAACAAATTGTGGACCACATATGATGTGGGTCCCACATAATATTAAATCATTTATGATTTAATATTATGTGGGACCCACATCATATGTGATCCACAAATGTCCCTTTGTTCCTTTAAAAATACAAAGTTCTCATTTGAACCTTCCTCTATATATATATATATATATATAGTATAACTAATATTAAATATATCGTGTTGGATCACTACTAGACCCATTAACCTCCTAACACTATAAGAAGGTACAAGGAAGCTGCCTATAAAATGGTTGCTAATGAGAATGGTTTTTAAAATGCCTTGCGTTGCCAACTCACCAACCTTTTGTGTGAAAGGGTACGAGTTATCGAACTGTGACAACTGTCAAAATTCGAGCTTTCAGGTTAGCTTCTATTAAGTTTATTAGTGTTTATATAGTTTAAATTTTAAGATTAAGAGATAGTTGGTTTAGAATGGCCGAAAAACCCCTAGCATTTCCGGTAGTCGCTTAAAAATGTCCTGTTCCGACCCGTAACTGTCCGAAACTTCCAATACAGTGCCAAATGCTCTAATTTATACCCAATGTATATAAAATATATAGTTTTAATGTTTCAAATATAAAACTTCTATTTTTATAGAATTTTATCACTTTTGGGCTTACATTTTGAGGAAAAAGGGCCAAAAATTGAGAAAATGACATTGTATTCTTAATTGGGCTTGAGTTTTATTTTATTTATAAAACAAATATATGATTTTGAGAGGAGTGGGACCCATGGCCGGCCTCCTCTCTAAACCCCCATATAAATACATTTTTTTTCATTTTTCTCCTCATTTTGCATGTTCAAAATTCAAAATTTGCTCTCACCTCTCTCTCTCTAGAAGTGAAGAGACATTTTCTCCCTCTCTAAAACAAAAACTCCAGCCATTTCTCATTTCAAATCATCATCAAGATCAAGTTCATACAAGGATTTAGAAGCTCTAATCATCATCCAAACAAGGTAACAACTTTACCCTCATTTTCTTACCATTTTTGGGTGAAAACCCCACTTTTCTTACATTTTTTTTTAGCTACTTCTTCTAATATCCAAAAATTCTGAGTTTGTGGAGAGATTTTACACCAAAACATGTAAAATGTTTATAAAATGGTGATAATCTATGACCTACACAAATAAAACTCAAGAGAATAGGGGAAAAATCATGATTTTATGTGTTCTTGAACAAAAATGGTTATTTTGGTTCTGGCAGATTCATTGCATGTGCAAAAATCGTCCATTTCTTATAATAAACTTGTTAAAATGTTAAAAATCTTCCTTCTAAAAGTTTATTTAGTGAGCTGGGGTTCTAATCCAAGTGGTCTCAGTCAAAACATTGAGTTTTGACCCCCCAAATGCTCATAGAAAGATGCATGTGCATCTGGAAGTTCAACAGTAGGTAAACCCTACTTTGAACAACCATAACTCTTTGAATATTTTTCCAAATCACTTGATTTTTCTTCTGGAAGTTAGCTTAATGAGTTACCTTTCATATGCATCTGATTTCATTCAAAAATATGGTGATTTGAGGTTTCAAATGATTAAAACAAAATGAGTGTGCAAACTTTCAAACAATGACAGAATTGTGCATGCATGTTCAAATGACCATATCTCTTTCAAAACCCAATGAAAAAGGTTGATTCTTCTTTTGAGAGTTATATTTATGAGTTATCTTCAGTTTGCAAGTGGAATCACTTAAAAATATGAAGTTTTGACCCTCCAAACACCTAAAATACTTTAGGCGTGCAATCTGTGAAACCACCAGCAGCTAAACTCTACTTTGTGTGTTAGTATCTCCTTTGATATTTGTCTTTAATGCATGATTCTTTTTCTAGAACTTCATTTTATGAGTTAGGATTCATATGGATCCAGTTTCATGCAAAAATATGAAGTTTTGAGGCACTAATCAATTTATTTAAGTTACGTGTGCAATCTGTCAGCTAATGGCAGAATTGTGCATGCAACTTTGTAGTGTCATACCTCCTTCATAACTTCTTGAAAATCAGTGAATCTTATCTCAAAAGTTTCCTTTATGAGTTATGATTCCAATCCAACTAGAAATTCTAGAAAACACTGAGTATAACTTCTTAAGTGAGTGATTCACTAACATGGTGTAATATGTTTTACCGGTTGTGACATAATGTTTTGCATGAATTATTTGAACAACTTGTACATGTCCAAAAGGCATGAAATTTGGTCACAAAGACCATAACTCAGTAATTTATCTTATATAAAAATATAGGAAACTAGATCATTTTGGAAGCCCTTGAAAACTGATCATTTTTAGGACAATTAGTTTCTGTCCAGAAGAGAAATTCTGGACTTAATTGATTTTTATAAATATTGATCATGTGATGGATAATAAGATCACTTTCGGTATAAATTACGATACTAATGAGCATATGGACATTTTGTATAATTGGACATATATAGACACTTATGGGCTTAAGATTTATTCACCTCTAAGTAGTATTAGACCTATAAGTGACGGTTTTGAGTATTACTCTTTGATAGGGAAGCGTTAGGTCATTGTGCGGAGATTCGAATTGTATTGTTTGCGTTGCGGAGCGTTGCTATAAGGTGAGTATTCACAGCCCCTCTTTCAAAGTGTTTTATACGTTTTGGGGTGAAAAGCATGATTGAATGTGTTTTACGAGCCATTGTCATTATGATTATGAAATCTTGTTAAATTTGATGTTGTGGGCACTAAGGCATGTACACTAATAGTTATATTGAGTAAAATGTAACATAAAAGTTTGTACACTACTATTAACTCAAGTGAGGAGCCGAGGGTATTTGTGGATAGCGCTATTTGGACGGACAATCCCACCTAAAAACCGATAAGTAGGGGTGTGGATAGCAATCCCACCTAGAAACTACAGGTAGGGGTGCACGATACTTAAAAAAAACGAAGGTTCTACATATGTGGGGTATTAGTCCCACCGCTAAGGTAGAATTAAAAATATTATTTTGTGGTCGAAAGGTTTAGTGGTGGCTCTTTATATACAAAAATTAGAGTACATAATGCCTTAACGTTTTAAGATATCAATAAGTGCCAAAAATTTATTTTGCTCATATTCACTCACACAATTGATTTTTTTTTGAAATATTGAAAACCTGTGAACTCACCAACTCTTTGTAGTTGACCTTGTTTTTATCATGCTTTTCAGGGGTAAGAAAAGATTAACTGGATTTTCTTTTATGTGGGCGCATCGACATCAACCATCTTGTTTATTTTGAAACTGTTTAGTTTAAACACTTGGTTTACCATGTTTTGTTAGAACTTGTATTTGATGCGATGTAAATTTTTTTTTAAACTTAAACTGTTGTGTGTTTGAATGGATGGTTGGTGTTGTTTTTATCCTATCGTTATGAAATCTTGCGGTATCACGCCTCGTGTTTCCGCTTTAGCGGGGTGTGACAGACTTGGTATCAGAGCCATAGGTTATAGAGAACACCGGTTTTTCTAAACAAATACTATAACCAAAAGTTTTCGAAAACTGTTTTTATAAAAAAAAAAAAAAAAGCTTAGTACTAGTATAATTGGAATAAGTGTCGACTTAGCATATTGATATTAGGCAAAGCCTGATCACCTATGTCTAATTCAATATGTATAGGGGAGACATGGAACAATTATATTGGGAACTTCTTGCCCAAATGGAAAGCATGGTCATAAGTGTGAGTTTGCATAAGTATTTTAATTTTTTTTTTTACTAAAGTGCATTTAGTAATTAAATTTGTTACTGCCGCAGTTTAAAATGTCTAGCTCTTCTTCCACTCCCGATCACTCCCCCGACGAATCCGGGTACTTTACTAGCCTCCCTAGGAGGAACCAGCCCATGCTTGAAGAGAGTGATCCGTCTGAGGAAAGTGACGCGGCCACCCGAGAGACTTCGTGGAGATTTCTCGTACCTCGCGCCACCTCCGGTCGATGTGGCCGGACCGTCACGCGGACCTAGGACTATTCGGACGGCCGAAAGCTTGTCCTCCCCGGCCGAAGGGTGGTATTCACGGTTCCGTCCGACCCGTCGGGCGAACCAGCTGGATCGCGATCTCGATCGCGAAGCGTGACGCCTCCGTCTCCCGGCCGTGAGAGTTCCGCAGCCGCGGCCTCAAGGGATGACGGCAACCGAGAACCTCTGGGTCACAGGATTGGAGGTTCAGATACAGGGACAGCGAGATAGACTAGAAGAGTTTAAGCAGGCCTTAGAAAGCATTCTTACAGTCTTGCACACTCAAGATGAGATCACTACGGAGATCACGGTGATCGCACATGAGGCCGGGAGGGCTACTCGGAGGCTGTACACGTATCTGTCTTGGGCATTAGGAGCACTGATGGTGATGATAGGAGTATTGATTTGGGTAATGATCCATTAGGGAACTTCTGTTATTAAGAATCTTTTGGAGGACCATATTTGCTTTTGAGGCTTGTAGCCTAGATGTTTAAGATTAAACAATTTTATGTTATTTGGGTTGTACTTTAAAACTTATGTTTGAATTACTTTGGTTTATTTTTGATAATTATGTAAGTTATCTATTTATCTCATGTTGTTTTGAAATGTATTTGTTCGTGAGTAGTATTGGATGTATGTTATAAGATGTGTATGATTTAGTAAATAGATTTATAATGGCCATTGTAACACAAAATTGACTAAAACTCAATTTGAAATCGTGTTTAGAACAATGCCTCCAAGAAGAGAGAATTCCGAAGTTGCGAGACTTGTGTCTGAACAACTCATGGCTGCACTTCCGAACATTGTTAGTCAAGTGGCAACGGTGGCACCGAACAATAATCAAAACAACGATCAAGGGTCTGGAAACAGAGAATGTACATATAAATCCTTTAGGAGCTGTAACCCTAAAGAATTTCATGGAACTGAGGGAGCCGTGGGATTATTAACTTGGATAGAGAGCATGGAGTCTGTGCTCCATATTAGCAAATGTACCGAAGGTAAGAAGGTAGAGTTTGCTACATGCTTATTACAAGGACGAGCGTTAACATGGTGGAATATACAAGTACAAACCCGTGGTCGAGAAGCTGCTAACAGACTTACGTGGGAGGATTTCAAGAAAATGTTGAAAGAAGAATACTGCCCAAGAAGCGAAATTCAGAAGCTGGAAGCGGAATTGTGGAATCATGAAATGAGAGGGAATGATATCGACTCCTACACAGCCCGATTTCATGAATTGGCAAAAATGGTACCGCATCTGGTAACGCCTGAAGAGAACCGCGTTGATAGGTATATTTGGGGATTATCTCCGGAGATACGCGGGGATGTTACCTCAGCAAACCCAAAAACTCTACAAGAGGCAGTAAGTTCGGCAACGTACTCACAAACAATGCTACTCGCTCGGGATTGTTTGTAAGGGATAAGGCACAAGGGAAGAGAAAATCGGATGAACCAATGAGAAGGCAAACTTGGAAAAAAGACAAGCAAGGAACAAAGAACTACAGTAACTACGGAATTCAAACTCAACTCGAGAGAAAGGGAAAGGACCTTATCCCAAATGTGACAAATGCAATAGACAGCATACCGGACAATGTATTATCTGTCAAAAATGCAACAAAGGAGGTCATTATGCCAAGGATTGCAGGAGCACAGGAAGGCGGGCATGTTTTGAGTGTGGAAGCCCGGATCACTTTCAAAATACATGTCCACGATGGAATCAGAGACCGAACACTCATCAACCAAGACCGGCCAACCGAGGAAATCAAGGAGGTCCGGCAAGAGGTCGAGTGTTTGAGATTGGAGCAGAGGAAGCAAGGCAAAACCCAGATGTCGTTACAGGTACGTTTCTTCTGAATAATCATTATGCGTCTGTACTATTTGATTCTGGAGCAGATAGGAGTTTTGTAGCGACATAATTTAGATCAAAGATAAATTTAAAACCTCAAAAATTGAAAGAAATATATGTCATTGAATATGCCAACGGACAAGAATGTAGGGCTAAAAACATATTAACAAACTGCACCTTAAGTTTGGCCAATAGAGATTTTAGTATAGATCTAATACCGATTAAATTGGGAAGTTTCGACATAATCGTGGGTATGGATTGGTTGTCCAAAAACCGAGCTGAAATTTGCTGTTCCAAAAAGATCATTCGAGTTCCGTTACCCGAAGGGGGAAAACTTGAAGTACACGGCGAGAAAACTAGAAGGAGTGTAAAAATAGTAACGTGTATGAAAATGCGAAAGCATTTGAGAAAGGACGGTATTGTCTTTCTAGCTCACGTTAAGAATAAGAAAGCTTAAGAAAAACGCGTTCAAGATATTCTTATAGTTCGGGACTTTCCCGAAGTATTCCCAGACGACTTGCCTGGAATACCCCCGCCAAGACAAGTTGAATTTCACATCGATTTAATTCCTGGAGCTGCGCCCGTGGCGAAATCACCATACCGGTTAGCGCCATCTGAGATGCAGAACTGTCAGACCAACTTCAGGAGTTACTCGATAAGGGATTCATCAGACCCAGCTCTTCACCTTGGGGAGCTCCAATCTTATTTGTTAAAAAGAAAGATGGATCTTTTCGAATGTGTATCGATTATAGGGAACTTAACAAGTTGACAATTAAGAACCGATACCCCCTTCCCCGGATTGATGATTTGTTTGACCAACTTCAAGGTGCAACGTACTTCTCGAAGATCGATCTTAGGTCTGGATATCATCAAATGAGAGTGCGAGAAGAAGATATCCCCAAGACGGCCTTTAGGACTCGATACGGTCACTACGAGTTCCTAGTCATGCCATTTGGTCTAACAAACGCACCGGCAGTCTTCATGGATTTGATGAATAGAGTATGTCGACCATACCTAGACAAATTCGTGATCGTATTTATAGATGATATACTCATTTATTCTCGAGACAAAAAGGAGCATGAGCAACACTTGAAGTTGATATTGGAATTGCTCAGAGACGAGAGGTTGTACGCGAAATTCTCTAAATGTGAATTCTGGATTCGTGAGGTACACTTTCTTGGCCATGTGGTGAATGAAAAGGGGATCCAAGTTGATCCAGCTAAGATTGAGGCCATTAAGAAATGGGAAGCCCCAAAGACACCGACCGAGATCCGACAATTTCTGGGATTGGCAGGTTATTACCGGCGATTTATCGAGAATTTCTCTAAGATCGCGCAACCACTAACGACTCTAACACAAAAAGATAAAAAGTTTATTTGGGGAGAGAAACAAGAAGAAGCCTTCCAGACGCTCAAACACAAGTTATGCAACGCACCAATTACGCTCTACCTGAAGGAGTCGAAAACTTCGTAGTCTACTGTGATGCTTCACATCAGGGAATGGGCTGCGTGTTAATGCAAAAAGACAAAGTTATTGCATACGCTTCGAGACAACTAAAGATTCACGAGAAGAATTACACCACTCATGATTTGGAATTAGGGGCGGTGGTGTTCGCACTCAAAATGCGGAGACACTACCTATACGGCACCAAGTGCACCATTTTCACCGATCATAAAAGCCTCCAACACATCCTTGACCGTAAAATGCTCAATATGAGGCAGAGAAGATGGGTGGAACTACTTAGTGACTACGACTGTGAAATAAAGTACCATCCGGGAAAAGCTAATGTGGTAGCCGACGCGTTAAGCCGAAAGGAAAGAGTAAAACCAACAAGAGTATGTGCTATGGGAGTAATGGTCCAGACGAGTTTAAAAACTCAAATTATTGAAGCACAAAGAGAAGTTTTAAAAGAAGAAAATAGGAAGAATGAAACCTTGCAACATTTAGAGAAAGAAATTGAAATGCAAGAGGATGGTGTGTATTAGTTCAAGAATAAAGCATGGGTACCGAAGGTTGGTGATCTACGGTCAACCATTTTGGATGAAGCCCATCGATCCAGATATTCGATTCACCCAGGAGCAGATAAAATGTATAAGGATTTGAAGGAGTATTATTGGTGGCCGGGAATGAAGAAAGATATTGCCGTATTCGTAAGCAAGTGCCCGACTTGTGCTAAGATAAAGGCCGAACATCGAAACCATCCGGTTTACTCCAACAACTGAAATACCACGGTGGAAGTGGGAGCAAATAACAATGGATTTCGTAACTAAATTACCCGAATCGGAAAGGGGCACGACACAATATGGGTTATAGTAGACCGACTTACCAAATCGGCTCATTTCATCCCCATTCGCGAAGATTTCAGTATGGAAAGGCGTGCGCAAATCTATATTAATGAAATAGTTACACGTCATGGTGTGCCTATTTCCATTATTTCGGACAGAGATACACGATTTACATCGCGTTTTTGGCAATCACTCCAAAAGGCATTGGGTACACGTTTGGATTATAGCACTGCCTATCATCCTCAAACGGATGGACAATCGGAAAGAACTATTCAAACGCTAGAGGATATGTTACGGGCTTGCGCAATAGATTTTGGTGGAAGTTGGGATACCCACCGCCACTTGTTGAATTCTCCTATAACAACGGCTATCATACCAAGATACAATGTGCACCGTACGAAGCTCTATACGGACGTAAGTGCGGATCGCCGCTTAGCCGGGTAGAAGTCGGAGATAGACACCGACAACGCCCGATATTATCTAGGAAACCACCGATAAGATCTCAATCATCAAAGAAAGACTCAAGACAAAGAAGAGACCGTCGAAAAGTTATGCGGATAATCGGAGAAAGTCGTTGGAGTTTCAAGTGGGAGATAAAGTGCTATTAAAAGTGTCCCCATGGAAGGGACCGGTACGCTTCGGGGAAGAGAGGCAAGTCGGGTCCCGGATACATTGGTCCATTCGAAATACTCGAAAGAATCGGACCGATGGCGTACAAGTTGAAGTTACCGCAAAATCTAAGCGCAATCCACGACACATTTCATGTGTCGAATCTAAAGAAATGCCTAGCAGATGAAACGTTGATGTTACCCATAGACGACGTTCAGATTAACGATCGGTTAAACTTCGTTGAAGAACCAGTTGAGGTTTTGGACCGAGAAGTTAAACGGTTAAGGCGCAAAGAAAATCCCTATTATTAAGGTCCGTTGGAATGCGAAACATGGTCCCAATATACACGGGAACGTGAAGATTTGATGAAGCAAAAATATCCCAGCTTATTCACGAACACCCCGGAGAAAGCCACTTCTTAAATTTCGGGACGAAATTTCTTTAACGGGAGAAGACTGTGACAACTGTCAAAATTCGAGCTTTCAGGTTAGCTTCTATTAAGTTTATTAGTGTTTATATAGTTTAAATTTTAAGATTAAGAGATAGTTGGTTTAGAATGGCCGAAAAACCCCTAGCATTTCCGGTAGTCGCTTAAAAATGTCCTGTTCCGACCCGTAACTGTCCGAAACTTCCAATACAGTGCCAAATGCTCTAATTTATACCCAATGTATATAAAATATATAGTTTTAATGTTTCAAATATAAAACTTCTATTTTTATAGAATTTTATCACTTTTGGGCTTACATTTTGAGGAAAAAGGGCCAAAAATTGAGAAAATGACATTGTATTCTTAATTGGGCTTGAGTTTTATTTTATTTATAAAACAAATATATGATTTTGAGAGGAGTGGGACCCATGGCCGGCCTCCTCTCTAAACCCCCATATAAATACATTTTTTTTCATTTTTCTCCTCATTTTGCATGTTCAAAATTCAAAATTTGCTCTCACCTCTCTCTCTCTAGAAGTGAAGAGACATTTTCTCCCTCTCTAAAACAAAAACTCCAGCCATTTCCCATTTCAAATCATCATCAAGATCAAGTTCATACAAGGATTTAGAAGCTCTAATCATCATCCAAACAAGGTAACAAATTTACCCTCATTTTCTTACCATTTTTGGGTGAAAACCCCACTTTTCTTACATTTTTTTTTAGCTACTTCTTCTAATATCCAAAAATTCTGAGTTTGTGGAGAGATTTTACACCAAAACATGTAAAATGTTTATAAAATGGTGATAATCTATGACCTACACAAATAAAACTCAAGAGAATAGGGGAAAAATCATGATTTTATGTGTTCTTGAACAAAAATGGTTATTTTGGTTCTGGCAGATTCATTGCATGTGCAAAAATCGTCCATTTCTTATAATAAACATGTTAAAATGTTAAAAATCTTCCTTCTAAAAGTTTATTTAGTGAGTTGGGGTTCTAATCCAAGTGGTCTCACTTAAAAACATTGAGTTTTGACCCCCCAAATGCTCATAGAAAGATGCATGTGCATCTGGAAGTTCAACAGTAGGTAAACCCTACTTTGAACAACCATAACTCTTTGAATATTTTTCCAAATCACTTGATTTTTCTTCTGGAAGTTAGCTTAATGAGTTACCTTTCATATGCATCTGATTTCATTCAAAAATATGGTGATTTGAGGTTTCAAATGATTAAAACAAAATGAGTGTGCAAACTGTCAAACAATGACAGAATTGTGCATGCATGTTCAAATGGCCATATCTCTTTCCAAACTCAATGAAAAAGGTTGATTCTTATTTTGAGAGTTATATTTATGAGTTATCTTCAGTTTGCAAGTGGAATCACTTAAAAATATGGAGTTTTGACCCTCCAAACACCTAAAATACTTTAGGTGTGCAATCTGTGAAACCACCAGCAGCTAAACTCTACTTTGTGTGTTAGTATCTCCTTTGATATTTGTCTTTAATGCATGATTTTTTTTCTAGAACTTCATTTTATGAGTTAGGATTCATATGGATCCAATTTCATGCAAAAATATGAAGTTTTGAGGCACTACCCAATTTATTTAAGTTAAGTGTGCAATCTGTCAGCTAATGGCAGAATTGTGCATGCAATTTTGTAGTGTCATACCTCCTTCATAACTTCTTGAAAATCAGTGAATCTTATCTCAAAAGTTTCCTTTATGAGTTATGATTCCAATCCAACTGGAAATTCTAGAAAACACTGAGTATAACTCCTTAAGTGAGTGATTCACTAACATGGTGTACTATGTTTTACCGGTTGTGACATAATGTTTTGCATGAATTATTTGAACAACTTGTACATGTCCAAAAGGCATGAAATTTGGTCACAAAAACCATAACTCAGTAATTTATCTTATATAAAATATAGGAAACTAGATCATTTTGGAAGCCCTTGAAAACTGATCATTTTTAGGACAATTAGTTTCTGTCCAAAAGAGAAATTCTGGACTTAATTGATTTTTATAAATATTGATCATGTGATGGATAATAAGATCACTTTCGGTATAAATTACGATATTAATGAGCATATGGGCATTTTGTATAATTGGACATATATAGACACTTATGGGCTTAAGATTTATTCACCTCTAAGTAGTATTAGACCTATAAGTGACGGTTTTGAGTATTACTCTTTGATAGGGAAGCGTTAGGTCATTGTGCGGAGATTCGAATTGTATTGTTTGCGTTGCGGAGCGTTGCTATAAGGTGAGTATTCACAGCCCCTCTTTCAAAGTGTTTTATACGTTTTGGGGTGAAAAGCATGATTGAATGTGTTTTACGAGCCATTGTCATTATGATTATGAAATCTTGTTAAATTTGATGTTGTGGGCACTAAGGCATGTACACTAATAGTTATATTGAGTAAAATGTAACATAAAAGTTTGTACACTACTATTAACTCAAGTGAGGAGCCGAGGGTATTTGTGGATAGCGCTATTTGGACGAACAATCCCACCTAAAAACCGATAAGTAGGGGTGTGGATAGCAATCCCACCTAGAAACTACAGGTAGGGGTGCACGATACTTAAAAAAAACGAAGGTTCTACATATGTGGGGTATTAGTCCCACCGCTAAGGTAGAATTAAAAATATTATTTTGTGGTCGAAAGGTTTAGTGGTGGCTCTTTATATACAAAAATTAGAGTACATAATGCCTTCACGTTTTAAGATATCAATAAGTGCCAAAAATTTATTTTGCTCATATTCACTCACACAATTGATTTTTTTTTGAAATATTGAAAACCTGTGAACTCACCAACTCTTTGTAGTTGACCTTGTTTTTATCATGCTTTTCAGGGGTAAGAAAAGATTAACTGGATTTTCTTTTATGTGGGCGCATCGACATCAACCATCTTGTTTATTTTGAAACTGTTTAGTTTAAACACTTGGTTTACCTTGTTTTGTTAGAACTTGTATTTGATGCGATGTAAATTTTTTTTTTTAAACTTAAACTGTTGTGTGTTTGAATGGATGGTTGGTGTTGTTTTTATCCTATCGTTATGAAATCTTGCGCTATCACGCCTCGTGTTTCCGCTTTAGCGGGGTGTGACACGAACAAATCCAATATTGTCGATATTGAGATTAAAAGTATTAATCTAGAACCTATATCTAAAATAAATTTTCCTTTTTAGATACACATAGGAAAATGTGAATATGTATGCAAACCAATGAAAACGCACATCATTTCTATATAGTCTATTAATGGAGCGTGTGTGGATAACCGGAAGATTAATTTGTGACCGTCATATGCAAGGTGATGTGGGAATTCATTTTTATAGTTTATTGATGGAGCGTGTGTGGATAACTGGCACGTCAACTTGAGAACTATAAATAGAATGAATGCACCAACGCGTTTTGCAAGGTTAATTCACAAACTTAGTTGTGGTCCTCGGCGTCCCAACCACAATAAGTGAGATGCATATCCGAGACTAAACATGCCCTTAAAAGTACAAGGAGTCTCAAACGTTCAACGAATTTGATAAAGATGAAATTGGCAAATTGTATGCTTACCTAAATTAAATTTGTATATAATTACGGCGTCCCTCTTTATATAATGAATGTTAGAAATTGGATCCTAGCCTTAATATATTAATTGGGTAAATAATTAAGGATTATTTAATATCACTTACTAAAACCACTTGTCTTATAGATGTCTGGAATCAATAATGATCTTCCTGTTCCTCCTGCTCCTACCGGAAATTCCGGTTTCACTCTCCTTCCTATTCTGGCGAAGGAAAAGCTTGTGGGCCCCAATTACCTTGATTGGATGTGTGCCCTAAGATTGAACTTGCGCTATGAAAACAAGGAATACGTGCTTGATAACCAAATCGTCGAAATCAACATAAACATTGCCTCTCCCGAAGAAATCGATGCTTACAACAAGCATTGCACAGACTCTACCAAGGCATCTTGCATCATGGTGTCCATGATGTCCTCTGAACTTCAAAAGATGTTCGATGAGAGCTGGGCATATGAAATAAACGAGAAACTTTGCGAAATGTTCGCTAAGGGACAAAGGCAAGAGCGCTTGGAGGTTCTTAAGGCCCTGAAAAAGTGTCAACACAAGGACGGTGTGTCAGTATGTCCCCACGTGCAAAAGATGCAAAGGCTCATTGAAAGACTTGAGAAGCTGGATGTGAAGTTTGACAAGAACATGGCCATTGACATGGTCCTTGATTCACTTCCGTATTCTTATGACCCGTTTATTATGCAGTTTCATATGAATGACGGTGAGACCAATACAATGCAGCTGCATAACCTGCGGCAAAGAGCTGAGCAAGGCATGAAAAAGTGTCGTGCCTCATCAAGCTCAACTGTTGCTGCACAGGTCAATGACATTCGGCATGGAAAAGGGAAGAAACTAAAAGCCACTGCTCAACCCATTAGGAAAGGGAAAGCCCATGTTCGAGAGTCCAACAACGGGTCAAAGAGAATGGTTAATTATGAAATCCCGCCTTCCAAAGATCCGAAGGAGGCAACGTGTTTTCACTGTGGACAAATAGGGCATTGGAGGAGAAACTACCCAAAATACCTTCAAGAGTTGAAAAAGAGCAAGGGCAAGTCGTCTGCCACTACATCTGGTATGTACTTAATCAAACTCGCTGATACGAAATGTTCTAATTCCTGGGTCCTTGATACATGATGTGGTATTCACATTTGTTCTGTTTTACAAGGACTAAGGGATAGCAAGGAGTTGCGGCCAGAAAAGCTAAATCTCATTATGGGCAATAGGCGTTCTGGACCTGTTACGAAGATGGGGATTTTTGAGCTTGTCTTGGATAGTGGGTTTAGATTAGAGTTAGTAAATTGCTGTTATTCACCCGAAATGTATCGGAATATTATTTCATTTCACGCATTATTTAAACAAGGTTTCCGTTATTATTTGATAATTTGAATGAAGATATTTCAGTTTATGAAGATGACTTGTTTGTTTTTAAAGCTTCTCCTTGTAATGGTGTTTATGAATCTGTTGCGTATGATAATAACTTGAGTAATGTGCTAGCTATTGATTCTTCTAATGAGTTAGACCATGCATCTTTATGGCACTGTCGTCTTGGTCATATAAACAAGAAACACATCGCCCAACTCCAAAAGGATGGAGTCTTGGAATCATTTGACTTAAAATTGATGATGCATGTGAGTCAACATTTACTTGGCAAAATGACCAAGTCACCATTCACCGGTTCTTTACAAAGAGGTGAAGAATTGTTAGACCTAATACATACAGATGTATGTGGTCCATTTAGATCCACCACAAAAGATGGCAATCGCTACTACATGACTTTTATCGACAACTATAATAGATATGGTTATGTTTACTTGATTAAACATAAGTCAGGTACATTTGAAAAGTTCAAAAAGTTTAAGCATGAAGTAGAGAATCAATTGGGTAGAAAGATTAAAGTACTACATTCCGATAGGGGTGGTAAGTATCTTAGTCTTGAGTTCAATGAGTATCTTAACGAATGTTGAATTGTTTCACAATTGTCACCTCCTAGAACACCTCAACTTAATGGTGTTGATGAGAGGCGCAATCGAACCTTGCTAGACATGGTTTGTTTCATGATGACTCGAGCTCCTCTTTCGATCTATTTCTGGGGGTATGCCTTAGAGACAGCTGCCCATATCCTAAATCTTGTACCAACAAAGAAGGTTAAAAAGACACCTCATGAAATTTGGACTGGGAAGAAACCCTCACTCGTATATATCAAGGTTTGGGGTTGTGAGGTTTTTGTGAGACACAAGAGCCAAGATAAACTTGCCGACAAATCTGAGAAGTGTCTATTCATCGGTTACCCACAAAAGTCTTATGGTTATTTGTTTTACGAAACCACTGAAAATGTGGTGTTTGTAGCTCGAAGAGGAGTCTTTCGAGAAAGAGAACTTATAGCCAAGGAAGTCAGTGGGAGTAACATTGATTGTGAAGAAATTCAAGAATCAAACGATGAAATACCTAACGTTGGCACTAGCACTCAACCTGAGGTAGAAATACTTGTTGAGCCAGTTGACGAGTCATTACCTTTTCGTAGATCCGCAAGAGTTAGCCACCCTCTCGAGTTCTGTGGTCTTCATATTACTGCGGAAGGGTATACGTTAATAAGTGATAGAACATTTGTTAATTTGGATGAACCAGCTAGCTATAAGGATGCCATGGAAGGCCCTGAGGCTGCTGAATGGAAAGAGGCAATGGACAGCGAAATTCAGTCCATGTATGCTAACCAAGTTTGGAATTTGGTTAATCAAACACCCGGTCGTAAGACGGTCGGCTGTAAATGGATCATCAAGAAGAAGACCGACATGGGCGGAAATGTACACACGTTCAAGGCTAAGCTGGTGGTAAAAGGTTATACTCAAACCCAAGAATTGACTATGATGAAACCTTTTCACCGGTAGCCAAGATCAAGTCTATTAGGATAATGTTTGCCATAGCCGCCTTCTATGATTATGAAGTATGGCAAATGGATGTCAAAACCGCTTTCCTTAACGGGAAACTTTCGGAGGATGTGTACATGACACAATCAGAAGGTTTTATAGACACCAAGCATCCCAATAGAGTGTGCAAGCTTGAAAAGTCTATTTATGGACTTAAACAAGCTTCTCGCATCTGGAATCTTTGCTTCCATGAAAAGGTCAAAGCGTTTGGATTTTCTAGGAGTAAAGATGAGACCTGCTTATATGTTAAAGCTAATGAGAGTACTGTAACTTTCCTAGTCTTGTATGTGGATGACATACTCCTCATAGGAAACAATATCCCAACTTTGAATGGAGTAAAAGCATGGCTTGGAAATTGTTTCGCAATGAAGGATCTAGGAGAAGCGACGAACATACTAGGTATAAAGATCTATCGGGATAGAACAAAACGTCTAATAGGAGTAAGCCAAAGTACATATGTGGATAAAGTATTGAGAAGGTTCAATATGGAAAATTCCAAGAAAGGGTCTTTACCCATTCATCAAGGCATAAAGCTTAGTAAAGCTCAATGTCCCGTCACTCGTGATCAGGTGGACAAAATGAGTCGAGTTTCGTATGCTTCGGCTATAGGATCGATCATGTATGCCATGACATGTACTCGTGCTGATATCTCATCTGCTTTGAGTATGGTGAGTCGATATCAGGGTAATCGTCATTGGACAGCAGTGAAGAATATTCTCAAGTATTTGAGAAATACGAGAGATATGTTCTTGGTATTCGGTGGGAGTGAAGAGCTTAGAATTAGCGGGTATACTGATGCCAGCTTCCAAACGGATGAGGATAATAGTTCTTCACAGTTCGGTTGGGTATTTCTATTGAATGAAGGTGCAGTGACATGGAAGAGTTCCAAGCAACCTACTATGGCGGAATCAACCTATGAGTCCGAGTACATAGCAACTTCTGGAGCTGCTAAGGAAGCTACATGGCTGCAAAACTTAATTGGTGATCTGGGAATCGTTCCAACTATCAGTAAACCCATAGAGATCTTTTGTGACAACATTGATGTTGTCGCCTTTACGAAGGAACCCAAAGATCATGGAAAGACCAAACATGTCAAGAGGAAATTTCATTGTGTACGACATAGAGTGGAGGACGGAGACATCTTAGTGAGTAGAGTATCATCAAAGGCGCTTAGAAAAACTAAGCGTGACATGCATGCTAGGAGCATTGGCATGAGACAAAATATTAGTTTTAGTAGTTAGGTAATATTTGAAACATTGCAACAATAATAAATTGTAATTGATTTGATGATGAATAATAGAGATTATTTATGTGTTAGTGAACTGCCACTTTGAGTTATTTATTATTGTGTTCCTTTTTGAATGTTTAACTCCCCGAGTATTAAGTCGATGTTTATTGAGATAAGCATAGCATGAGAATGTGACTGAATATTCAAACCTCTACAATCGGTCATACTCTTGGAAGTAAGTATTGATTTAAAACTGTCATGGAGTGTTAGTTAATGTCTATCGAGAAAGACATAGCATAGATATGCATATAATGCTCATGAGTACTTAAATAGAGATTTAGGTATTAGAGAAACCCGTACATAGAGATTACTTCATGGATTAAAATCACAAGTAATTCTAAGATGATAACATCTGTTATTCTTCAAAAGGAGATGCTTGAGTTTAAATTTATAATTCGGTTATGCATTGGTACATCTAAACGCTCTCGTAACGGGAAGTTATAAAAGATATTACCATAAATAATTTAAAGATTAGATTTAGATTATGTAGTCAAAATTTATTCATTTCTTTTGCATGTTAATGAAAGGAGATATTTGTGGGGCCCCCGGTGATTTGATGACGACTTATAGTGCTGGCCCAGCCTGGACTAGATTGATGTGTTCAATTCTGTAGTCTAATAAAGTCCTCATAAATCGGAGACCGGGAAACAACCTTGAACATGAGATTGATTCATGTCCATGACTCAGTTCATATGATATCTTGAAGAACGAAGGAATAAGCTGAACACTTATTTAGGGCTGTCTCTGAATCAGAGTTCGACAATTGTTGAGGAAGCGCTCTTTGCTGATTGTTTGGTTAGTTTATGACTAATAGTAGTTAATGACTTGTCCAAGTGGGAGATTATAGGAATGAGTGTCCAAAGTCATAACTAATTACTCATGACTTTCCATTAATAGCGGGGTCCTTTTTGGGTTGCCCTCGATTGTCCAAACTATATTAGAATATTTAAGAGAGAAAGATAAATTGTTTATTAATTATTATTTGATAATAATTAACAAATAATAATTAATTAGAAATTATTATGAAAATTTTATAGAATAAGTTGGAATTAATTATAATTAATTTGTGCCAATTAAAAGTTCAAAAGATAATTGGTTAGTCTTTGAAAGATGAACCAAGGGCTTGGCAAAAGCCTTTAGGCTTTTCTCTAAAACCCTAATTTTGGCCCTAAGTTACTTACCATTATAAATAGAAAACCATGGCTCCTACATCAAGGGTCCCACTCAAGCATTCTTAAATCCTTGAGTTTTCTCTTCTCTCTTTGCTCCATTCCTTATGGGTACTCTTACTACACTTGGGTGGATATTCCGAAGATTAATAATCTTGAACAAATTGGGTACAAACAATTAGAGGTAATCTCCTTTGGTTACTACCTTCCTTAGCAATGGATCGAAGTGTTCGTGTTCTACAAGTGGACCAATTCAATTACAAGATTGGATTAAAGGTTGGTAATCTCTTTCTTTCTTGTTGTTAATATGATCTACTAGGGTTTCCTTGTAGGGTTTAGCTATATGATACTTACTATAGTTTCCGTTGACTTGTTTTGTTGATAGTTCATATAAAACCCATCAAATATGTCATCCATTCCATCGTTTCAACGAAAAATATAAGATAAATGATCATGTGAAAATAGCAGTTAAGGTGAGAAGTATAATAAAACATTTGGACTCGTGATCACTTTTCATCCCAAAACAACTTATAAATTGTGTTTTAGAAAATAATTAATCTAATGTATCTCATTAGTGTTGATATAGTTGTTAGAAAGGTCGAGATATTTTCTTACCCTTCTACCAATACCCAACCCAAAATATAATCATAGATGTTTAATTCAGGTGAAAACCAAAAGAACATGAAATGTTGTACTTTGGTAAAAAGAAATGATTGTACTTAAGAGTATATAAGAGTTATATGGATAAATAAACAATACATAATTAAAAGGCAAAAATCAATTTTTTTCCTCAAACCAAGTCAAGGACGTAAAACTATTCCTTGGGTAACCATCTCCAGGTAACATTCAAAAGAAATCAAGTGTTGCATCAAGCTCTATATAACCATTTAAAAGTGAAATAACTCTCTTTACTGTTAATAAAAGATTTCATCATCCAACAACCATCTCAAACTACATAAAACAAATGATCTTGTAAGAATTTAAACACCTACAAAAAGGAAACAAAAATCAAGAATCGTAGACGAATGACCGATTGCATGGTCTTGGAATTAAAATTTGTTGCAAGAAACCATAAGTTTAATTCATCTATTTAGACCAAGAGATCAGAAATGCAACATGTATATGTACACACACATACATTACTTTTCCAAACTACAAAACTTCCGGTTTAATCCATTCTTCTCTTCTTGTTCCATCACAAGACAATCCTTCAAATCATGTATCTCTAGTTGACCAAAAACAAAAGTATCATGCGATTTTGCGGACTTGTAATCAACTGTTGATCATAACTCCTCTCGATGATTTGAATATGATTCCTTTTGTATACTTAGTGAAATTCCATTGTATAAGCTTCTGTCAATATTCAGCGATAGCATACGCTGATTACCATCAGCGATCGCTGAAGATCAAGGAACAACAAGCTTATCTCTGAAGACCTGAAGATCAGCTATCACACCAGAAGACCATTCAGCGAAAGTCGAAGACCCTAGCTGAAGAAAGAGATAATCAGCTAAGTGAGCTGAAGCGGTTCAACGATAGCAGCGATTATCTAATCAAAAGTGTGAAATCTTGTGAAGTCTCAGCGATACTGAAGATTCATCCTTGAAGATTCAGAGTCAGCGATCAAATGAAGCTTCCTTTACAAGATTAAAGGTTGATCTTATCCTCGATGCAAAAAAGTCAAACCTAATACCTTGTCAGAAAAGAACGTACGAATTGTCTCTTATGTCCCCATCATATCTGATATGGTACTGTTCATATTCGGCCAAAAACATGGCTGTCTTATTAGCAAGGACAAGCTTCCTATCCAAGCTTGACATGTTGCACATACCTTTTGTCTTGCATTAAATGCAAACGGGTATAAATAAGATGAAGATGTCTTCTTCATCTTAATGCATGCGTCTTTCTAGCATAAACCCTCTTTATTCTTTCTTCCTTCTTCTTGTGCATCAAACTTAGTGTTTTCTTAGTTACAATAGAATAGGTTTTAAACTTGTTCTTATTCCGCTTGTAACTGTAAATTTGTTTATGATATATAAATTCATTTAAAAATCAAAATCCGTGTGTTTGTATTCAACCCCCCCTTCTACAAACTGTTTACTAATTATTGAACTCTTGTAGACCCTTTAGGGACCAACAAGTGGTATCAGAGCAGTGTTTGTTTCTTTTATCTTTAAAATATTTTTCTAATAAACTATTTTAAAATGACAAACCTAATACGAACTACAATGATAATGGATCTTTAGCTAAACCTCAAAGATTTAGCCATGATAATTTTCCATTATGGAAGGAAAGAATGTCTCTGTTTCTAGAAGGATCTGACCCAAATATCCCTTACTATCTAGAAAATGGACCATTCGTTCCGACAACTATTGTAACTGGTGTTCCTGCCACCACTACTACTCCAGCCATCCCTGAAAGGAGTATCATTAAAACTCCTAATCGATGGACTGAATAGATAAGAAAGAAATTGCTATTGACTCAAAAGCTAGATCTATAATAGCAATGTTTTTACCAGATGAAGTTTATCATTCCGTTATGAAAATGAGGACTTCTAAAGCCATGTGGGATACTCTATGTATCCAATATGAAGGAACCTATGAAGTACAAGTCACCAGATGCATAAACCTTGTAAGACAATATGAGAGCTTTATGTATCATAAAGGTGAATCTCTTTCTCAAATTCATCAGCGTTTCAACTGTTTATTGATTGATCTTAAATCAGTAAACAGAGTGTACTCTAACGCTGAAATACTGACCAAATTCATGAAGGCACTACCCGATCAATGGGCAGTGTACAACTACATGTCTAAAGCTGTCAAAGAATCTTGAAACTCTGTCCTTAAGTGCTTTATATGGAATGCTCTTAAATGAGGAACAATCTCAACTTCTGAGGAAGAACCTCATAAATGAACTCAAAGGTGCCAAAAGTATTTCTTTGGCACTTGTGACTTCAGAGGCAACTCCTCCTAAAAATGTTTCTTCTTCCACTATTACCTCCATCACTGAATTAGGTCAAACTGATTCAGAAGATCAACTCACTGATGCTGACATCTCTGATTTTGATAACTCTCTAGCTCTCTTAACAAATAATTTTGAAAGATTCGCTAGAAAGAGCAACTTTCGAAAACCTTCAAATCTCTCTGACTCTGAAAAGCAAAAGTCATTACCCGCTGAGAAAGCCTCAACTATATGCTTTAACTGTCAGAAAAAGGGTCACTTTGCTAGTGAATGTAGATCAAAGAAAGTTGCAGCTCCTACCACCTCCCAGACCTCTGATAAAAAGGAGAAGTATTTGAAAATAAAAAACAAATACAAGGATCTGAAGAAATACCAGCAAAAAGGCAAAGGCCTTATCGCTGAAGAAGTTGATTGGGACGCTGAAGATGACTGGGCCAAGACCTCTGAAGAGTCTGGCTCTGATGAAGAAGATCTTGCCTTTCTCTATCTAATGGCAAGAATAGAGGACGCTGAACAAGCTACTGAAACTTCTTCCTCTGAGTCCCCTCACTATTCCTTGTATATCTTTACTCTCTGAAAATGATAACTTGTCAGCTCTCGATGCTATGACTGTTGATTTTTATAATGCTTTAAATGGAAAGATTAAGACCGAAAAAATTAACATTGATTTATCTGAGCAATTAAAAAATTGCCATATAAGAATCAAAGAACTTCCTAAAATTGAGGAAACTCTCAAGGACCAAGGCTTTGCAAATCAAACCATAAGCATCGAGAAACAGCAAGCCATCACTGATAGGGAAAAGGCTATCGCTGATCTCAAGTCTGAAAAAGCAACCATCGAAGGATGGTGTAAGGCTTCTAATAAAGTCAATAAGATCATCAATGCCCAAATACCTATGAAAATAAGAAGTGGGTTAGGCTATAACCCTGAAAAGGAAGAATCAGAGAATGATTGTTCCATGCTCAAATTTGGAATGTTTGTCTCTTCTATCCCTGATCCTTCTTTTTCAACTTCTTCCTCTTCTATTCAAGAAAAGTTGCCGGTGATAAATTCTAAGAAAGTGATCAAGAACGAGTTTCTTGACCAAGTTCCTAAGAATAAGATCGCTCAGAATAGGAACAAGAAATACTCAGAGAGAAAGTCTAAATCTGGGAAGAAGGATTATGACTTTTCTCAAAGACCAACCCCAGAATTAAGATCGATCTCACTCCTACCCCTGAAAAGGTTGTTATACCTCCAAGGACTATGGATAAAGGAATTCTTGGTCCTATCCCTGAAAAAGTTCCTGCTTTCTCTCTGAATTCAAAACCCTTTAAATATAGGAAGTGCTATCACTGTGGTGAAACTATCCACATTGCAAGTAAATGTCCTAACGCTACTAGAGCTGATAAACCAGCTCATGGAAAGAAAGTAGCTCAAGCTGATAAATCAGCGAGAGTGAAATCCACCAAGGTTGCAAAACCACCAAAGGTGAAGATATCCACTGAAGAGAGTTCTTCAGCTAGTAGCTCCTCCGCCAATCCTTTATCTAACCAAGCAGGACCCATAGTAGTATGGATACCTTTAAAAAATTGATCTTTTGTTGTATGCAGAGTGCCAAAGGTATCTGGTATCTTGATAGAGGATGCTCAAGGCATATGAGTGGCATAAAATCTCTACTCTCTGATTACAAAGAAGAAGCTGGTCCGTCAGTGACCTTTGGTGGAAATGGCAAATGATACACTAAAGGTTATGGAATTCTATCCAACGGAGCCACATCGTTTTCTCGTGTTGCCTACGTTGAGGGACTAAAGCACAATCTTTTAAGCGTTAGTCAGTTATGTGACAAAGATTTCAAAGTTCTATTTTTAAAGAATAGATGTGCTGTCACTGACGGAAATGATAAGCTTACTTTAACAGGCAAAAGAGTGGAAAATGTGTATGTCATAAATATGAATAGTTCTTACTCTGAGAACATGTGCTTTATCTCTAAAGCATCCACTGACATAAACTGGTTATGGTATAAAAGACTCTCTCACCTCAACTTTAAGACAATAAATGAATTATCTCAAAAAGATCTAGTCAGAGACCTCCCAAATCATACCTTTACAAAGGAATCTATTTGTTCAACGTGTGAAAAAGGAAAGCTGACAAAAGCCTCTTTCAGGTCAAAGGAAATTTCTTCAATGACCGCTCCACTTCAGCTACTTCATATGGATCTATTTGGACCTGTCAATGTCCAATCTATTTCTGGAAAGAAATATACTTTGGTGATTGTTGATGAATACTCCAAATACACATGGGTGTTTTTCCTTCGATCCAAAAGTGATACCCCTAAAATGATAATTTCTTTTATCAAAAGGATGGAAGTTCTAAACAATCTAATTGTTCGTTCCATAATAAGTGATCATGGTACTGAATTCAAAAACAGCACTCTGGTGAACTTCTTTGAAGAAAAAGGCATCTCTCACAACTTTTCCTTAGTAAGAACTCCTCAGCAAAACGGTGTTGCTGAAAGAAGAAATCGAACTATCATTGAAGCGGCTCGCTCAATGCTCAGCGAAGCGCATCTACCTACTCAGTTCTGGGTTGAAGCAGTCAACATAGCGTGCTTCACTCAAAATCGATCTCTGATAGTTAAGCGGTTTAAGAAGACCCCTTATGAATTGTTTCATGGGAGAAGACCTACTCTAAAATATTTTCATATTTTTGGATGTAGATATTACATTCTGAATGACAGAGATCATTTGGGTAAATTTGATCCAAAAGCTGACGATGGTATATTTCTTGGATACTCTTCTGTATCTAAGTCCTTTAGAGTCTTCAACAAAAGAAGACAACATGTTGAAGAATCCATGCACGTCAACTTTGATGAATCTCGTCCCATTCATACTTCTCATACTCATGATGATGATGATGATGAATTGAATGTTTGGATGAGATCTCATTATGGGGAACCTGAACGTATTTCAGCAATCAACCTCTTGCTGAAGCATATGATGATGAAATCCCTGTAAATCCTTCAAGTGACAATCATCCATCTTCAGGGATGAATGTTACTCCTCTAAATAAGATTCCTATTGTTGGTTCCTCTCTTGGAAATCCTCTGTGAACAACCAAATTACGTCAGAAAATCAATCTCCTGAATTGATTCTAAATGAAGTACCTGTTGCTGAACAACAAGTTCTATACCAGAAACTGAAGAACAAGTCGCTGAATCTGCTGTTGATCTTGATTTCTCTCCTCAACCTCTAGCTCAGCGATGGACTGCAAATCACCCAATAAATAAAATTATTGGTGATCCCAATGCAGGTATCAAAACACGTAGAGGAACATGTAATATTTGTCTTTATGTTAACTTCATTTCTCTCTCTGAGCCTAAGAAGATAGATCAAGCTATCTCTGATCCTAGCTAGGTTTCAGCTATGCAAGAAGAACTCACTGAATTTCGTTGAAATAAAGTTTGGAATCTTGTTCCTAGACTCTTTGATAAAATTGTCATAGGAACCAAATGGGTTTTCAGAAATAAGCTAGATGAAAATGGGACAATAATTCGCAATAAGGCTAGACTTGTTGCTAGTTTAGAAGCCATAAGACTCTTTTTAGCCTATGCTGCCCATAAAGACTTCAAAGTTTTTCAAATGGATGTTAAAAGTGCTTTTCTAAATGGAAAACTCAACGAGGAAGTTTATGTTGAACAACCCCCTGGTTTCTCAGACCCTAACCATCCTGGTTATGTTTTCAAACTTGAAAAAGCTCTTTACGGGTTAAAACAAGCTCATAGAGCTTGGTATGATACCCTTTCTAAATTTCTTCTAAAAGAAAAATTTGTTCGTGGAAAAATTGACCAAACCCTGTTTTTAAGAAAATATAAAGGTTATACCATTCTAGCTCAGATATATGTCGATGAATTTATCTTTGGTTCCACAAGACCCAAACTGTGTACTCGTTTCGCTACAAGAATGCAAAAGCAATATAAAATGAGTATAATGGGTGAACTAACGTATTTTCTAGGATTGCAGATTAAGCAATCTGACAAAGGAATCTTTATTTGTCAAAGCAAATATGTTAAAGACATGCTGAATAAATTCAACATAAATCAATGTTCAGCGATGAAGACCCCTATGGCGCTTCCTCTGACTTTGAACAAGGATCCCAATGGGAAACCAGTCAATGTCACTGCCTATCGAGGGATGATTGGATCTCTGCTATATCTTACAGCGATTAGACCTGACATCATGTATTCTACATGTCTCTGCGCTCGGTATCAAGCTGAACCGAAGGAATCCCATCTAATCGCTGTAAAGCGAATCTTCATATACTTGAAAGGAACTCCAAATCTAGGTCTTTGGTATCACAAAGGCTCAGGATTTGATCTTATTGGTTATTCTGACAGTGACTTTGCAGGTTGTAAGATAGATAGAAAGAGCACCACTGGTGGGTGTCAGCTGCTAGGTGGAAAGTTAATTAGTTGGACAAGCAAAAAGCAAAACTCAGTGTCCACCTCCACCGCTGAAGCTGAATATGTAGCCGCTGATAGTTGTTGTGCTCAAATCCTTTGGATGAGAAATCAACTCAGAGACTACGATCTCAAGCTCTCTAAAATTCCTATTTATTGTGATAGTACTAGTGCTATCACCATTGCTAACAATCTTGTACTTCACTCCAAAACCAAGCACATTGAGATCCGACATCACTTTATCAGAGATCATGTGATGAATGGTGAAGTTGAGCTTCATTTTGTACCCACTGAATATCAGCTCGCTGATCTTTTCACCAAGCCTCTTGATGAAACTAGATTCAATCTACTTATCAGCGAACTTGGTATGTTGAACGATGAATAATGTTTATTCAGTGACTACAACAAGCGATACAAATAAAGCCTTCAAACTTCCCATTCGCTGAACTCTGATTCAGCGTTATCTGGGCCAGCTCCTCAGGTATTATCTTCTAACCCCTATCACTCTTTGATATCTTTTCTCATCAAAGAATGAATCTCTTAAATTAAAACTCTTCACTGACAATCCTTTATTATCAATGATGAAGATTTTTTAAATTAATAATGATAAACCTTCCTTATGGATAATTATCATTATAATCTTTTAAAAATAAGAAAAGGACACGTCAAACCTTTTTCTGACACACGACAGACCGCGACATTTCCATTCCAACTCCTTTCTTGGAACGTGCGCCAGGTCATCATTTCTTTTTCAAAAAGCTAAAACCGTCGTTTAGCACTCCTTTCTTTCTCTCTCCTCTTGCTATTTAAGCAAATCTTTTACCTCATTTGCCTCTTTACGCTTTCATAACTCTCCAAAAGTCAAAAGAACCTTCGTATCTTCAAGCTTTCTCAAGAACACCAAGAACACGCACTTGTGCGTTTTTCCTTCTCGAAATCACCTAAGGTTTGATCTAAACCTTTACTTAAAACTGGAAACATCTTGTTTCACATTTCTTTTAATCTTCTAAAAATGCAATAAAAACATATTTTTAGGAAGAAAATAAAATTAATCGGGATTAAACCTCAAAAACTCTTCTATTTTCAAAACCCTGTTCTAAGTTCTTTCCTTAGAACAGAAGACTTTCTTCTTAAAAGTTTTATCCATTTTTATTTATCTTCTACTTTTTCTAAAAATATCTTCTATATTATTGTTTTTATCACAAGCATTTTGATCTTGTTCATCAAAATACTTGTTTCCTTGAATCTTACATTTGGTACTCTTAATACCAAACTCTGGTTTATACATTTATGTATAAAACCATGATTTATCTCTTTGGTGTTCCCATTTTTCCTACATAAATGGCCTCTACAAGTAAGACTACTGAAACCACTGCTGCTGCAACTACTGACAACACTCTGGTCGCTGCACCAACCTGCCACTTCCCAATGAGAAGGCTGTCTTCAAATCATGCAATTACATTGCATTGGTTGACATACCCGCTGATCGCCTTCACTTCAATGAAGGAGCTACCTTCATCAAGGCGTGCCCACTGATGTATGCGTTTGTCCACAACCCAGTGGGCATCTCTTCTCATCTCCAAGCTCTCTGGTACACGGCTTACTGTACCAAGCTCACCACGGACAAGGGGCCCGTGCTCTCTGCCATTGGCTTCAAGATTCCAGATCTTGGTTACTTCTCCTTCACTGCTGGCTTTATGAGGAAGGCTCTTCGTCTCCCTACCCGCGCCAAGGATGTGCAATGGGGCGCTGAACCTACCAAGATGCAGATCGACGCATTCTTGGATTCTATTGGCTATGCTTGGGAGAATCCATCGATGAAGACGGTGGGCTCAAAGGTAGAAAAGAAGAGATTGCCTGCTCGGTGGCAATACATCTTTACCCAGGTAATCCACTGCCTTGGGTCGAAGATTGGCTCGCATGACCAAGCGAGCAAGCACTTTCAAGATCTCGCCTACTCTCTCTGCACCGGCCACAACCTCAACTACGCTGACTATATCTTCAGAGATATGGTCAGTCGCAACAACGCTGCTACCCGACATCCCGTCATCCCCTACCCACGTTTCTTCGCAACAATAATGGAAGTTGCCTTCGGGGAAGACTACCCGAAGGTCGGTGACCACTCCTTCTCCATAGTGGGGAAAAAGTCCCTGGACATAGAGGAACGTCCAGGTGATGCTCCTTTCACGCCCTACATGCTGAAAGTGATTGGAGCCCCTCTTTCAGTGTCTACCTTGCTGCCCATCCCAACAGCGAGTACCCAGGACACTACTGCAGCAAAGAGGAAGCAACCAACCGATGGTCATAAAAATACCATCGCCACCAAAAAGCTAAAGAAGATGGTCTCTCAAAAGACCACTCTCTCTGATTTCGGTGTACTACCAACACCAACAGCAGCCGCAGCCACTTCAACGGTCTTTTCATCCGTTGTTACTTCATCAGCACTACCTCCATCATCAACGACTCCGGTCACTGAAGGTGTAATAGCCAGCTCCGCTGAAGCTGGATTAGGTACTACTTTCACAGCTTTCTTACATCCTTCTATCTCCTCTTCTTTGGTCCTCACATCAGCACATGACTCAGCGATAGTTGTCCCTGTCCCTGATAATGCTGAAATGCACGCAGTCCAAACCTCAATATTGTTTAGGCAATCTGAGTTTTGGAAGGCCAATTTAAAAGGACCTCAGAGTGTCTCTCTCAGATACTCTAAGACACTGGTTGGTGATCCTCAAGACACTACCTCTGAAAATGTAGTCCCTGAGAGTAATCCTCATGATACTCTCAAGGAGAAAAATAATTTTTTTTCATCCATCTTCTAATCCAGATGTGTTTTTGGCATCTATATCTATGTCATCATCAGGTGTCGCTTCTCTCTTCACTTCAGCGACAGCGACAACCACCACCACCACCAGCGCTCCTCCGCTCAGCAAGGAGATGGGGAAGTCTCCTCCGGGCCATCCCAGTGCTGCAAAGCTCAGAGAGGTCAAGACAGAGATGGCAGCTCCCAAGCTTCCCACTCCCATCACTGAACTCCCTCCTATTGTCCTTCCCAGTCCTATATTCCCTGCTGTTGACTATCTGGTCAGGGAATGTACTCTCACCAGGGCTAGGGTTGACAACCTTTAGACGTCAGCTGAACTCATCCTCCGTCGGGTCGTTGGGACACCAGCGATCAAGACCAACATCAACAACCTCATCTTTGACGTTTTCTCTTTGAAGGAAGACAACAGGGTCCTTCACCAGAACCTGTCCAACTTGGAGCAGATGATCACTGCTCAGGCGAACGTCCTTGAGTCTATTCAAAAGACTCAATCTGATATGATGTAGATGCTCACCAAGCTCTCTGAGGCTAGTTCCTCCTTCAATGTTGTTGATCGGACTACACTTCAGGATAATGATACGAAGCTCAAAGACATTCAGAGCGATGTTCGCACTCTGATGGTGCATTGTCTACCTCCTGATAACATCGAGGAGGAGAGATGTGCCAAAGAGTTTGCAGATGAACTCATTGCAGAGCACAACCAGAGGTTCCCTGGAGAAAAAATTTCTCCTTACATCCAGCAAAGGGGATCATCCCTCCCTGAAGGGTTGACTGCTGAAGCTGCTGAGGATGACGATGCTGAGGAAGAGGATGAAGAAGAAGAAGAAGAAGAAGATCCTATCCCTGATTATGGGGGAATGGATGATGATGAAGATGATGATGACATTGGAAGTGCCTTAGAGCACTTCAGAATGTCTAGGCCTGGAGTCTCTCATCAAGAGCCTTTGGGGGACGGACAACATCCCTCTCAGGGACAATCCGGTCCCTCAGGCAAAGGAAAAGAGGTGGTAAATCTGGATGCCACCATCCCACTATCTGAGGGGGAGACCACTAATGAGGTATCTCTTCCTCTTCCCTTATATTTCACCTCTCTCTGAAACCCCCACACCTCCTTCACCTATAAAAACTCTCTCTGACAATTCTTTTTCCTCCTCTCCTTCCCTTAGTGATCCCCGTCCCCCAAAAGACTCCACTTCATGGAAGGAACCTTCATCCGAAGAGTAGTTTATGTATATAATAGAAACTGACTCTGAAAAAGAAGATGGCCTTATTCCCAGGTGTCGTGTTCAAAAGCCGATCATAAGCGAGCCTAAAGAAGAAGAAAGGCGAATAAAATTCCTTAGGGAATTCGAAGCAAGAAGAATAAGGGTGCCTCAAGCTGGACCCATAGACGCTGTACCAATAAGGATGGTAGATGAATTCTACTTTCTATCTAGCGAAGAGAGAGAACGAGCATTGGAAGCACAACGTATCAGGGATGAGAAGACAAAGCAAATTGAGAATGATCTTGCCTTAGCAAGGAAATTATTCAGGGAAGACTCTGCTAAAGACAAGGCGGCCAAGGAACAATCGAAAAAGAGTGAAAGGGACGCTGAAGCTCTTGTACAGAAAGAACTTGCACAGGAAAACTTGAACGTAGATCCATTCCTTGCTCAACAGAAGATTCTAAGTGCACTATCCACTGAAGCCACAATTCAGAAAGACAAAGAGCTTGGCTGGTGCACTGATAGACTGAAATTTCGAAGACCTGAGGCCAAAATCATTCATGAAACTATTCAAGGGCGACATTCCAACAAAGGTGGTCCAAAGGTATATGTAAGAATGACAAGGACAAACAGAACTGAGAGAGTAGAAGCCAAGTTCTTAAGGATTTATGGATACATTGAATGGTTAGAAATCAGAGAAGCCATTCAGGGTTCCAAATCCAAATTCAAGGATGTGGTGGAAAGAGTACTGGATTAGTTGCTACAAAGGATGTCACAACACGTGCAAGTTCCCCCTCTTCCTGAGTCATCTAAGAAGAAAAGATCAACTACCGAAGGTGGTTCAAGCTCCAAAAATGAGAATGAAACCAAATTTGATTATCAAAGCATTCTTGGTCATCTTAAATCCCTGATATTTCAATGCTATGTACCTCTCTCCCTCAAGACCGAAGATATGAAGAAGATGAAATCGTCTCACTACCTGAACCTGGTATGGTATTCTTGGATAAAGATAGATTCTTAGGACTCCTCAGAAACCAATAAATTCACAAGACCCCATCCTCTCTCATAAAGATCATGCTATGGCGCTACTGGGCAGATACCCCTCTGATGAATCGACAGAAAACACTTTATGAGAATGAGCTACAAAGAAGAAACGAGAACATCTCTGATTAGTTATAGATTTCTATTTCCTTTGTAATATTTCTTCAGTGTACAAGTACTTCACTTTTGATATTGTAATTTCATTTCCCTGTAATTTCTTCAGATTATACTTAATGAAATTCAATCAGAGTACTTTACTCCATCTATGTACTGAAAAGATCCCTGAAAACAGTAAGAGGGACACTGAGCATAAGAGTTCTGTATACTTAGTGATAATCAAATAGGAGGAGATTGTTGATCATAACTCTTCTCGATGATTTGAATATGATTCCTTTTGTATACTTAGTGAAATTCCATTGTATAAGCTTCTGTCAATATTCAGCGATAGCATACGCTGATTACCATCAGCGATCGCTGAAGATCAAGGAACAACAAGCTTATCTCTGAAGACCTGAAGATCAGCTATCACACCAGAAGACCATTAGCGAAAGTCGAAGACCCTAGCTGAAGAAAGAGATAATTAGCTAAGTGAACTAAAGCGGTTCAGCGATAGCAGCGACAATCTAATCAAATGTGTGAAGTCTTGTGAAGCCTCAGTGATACTGAAGATTCATCCTTGAAGATTCAGAGTCAGGGATCAAATGAAGCTTCCTTTACAAGATTAAAGGTTGATCTTATCCTCGATGCACAAAAGGCAAACCTAATAACTTGTCAGAATATGACTTACGAATTGTCTCTTATGTCCCCATCATATCTGATATGGTACTGTTCATATTCGGCCAAAAACATGGTTGTTTTATTAGCAAGGACAAGCTTCCTATCCAAGCTTGACACGTGGCACATACCTTTTGTCTTGCATTAAATGCAAACGGGTATAAATAAGATGAAGATGTCTTCTTCATCTTAATGCATGCGTCTTTCTAGCCTAAACCCTCTTTATTCTTTCTTCCTTCTTCTTGTGTGTCAAACTTAGTGTTTTCTTAGTTACAATATAATAGGTTTTAAACTTGTTCTTATTCCACTTGTAACTGTAAATTTTTTTATGATATATAAACTCATTTAAAAATCAAAATCTGTGTTTTTGTATTCAACCCCCCCCCCCCCCGCCCTTCTACAAACTGTTTACTAATTATTGAACTCTTGTAGACCCTTTAGGGACCAACATCAACCTTAAAGGTGCAACTGTTGAGGCAAAATTATGGGTCCGCCACTGCCAACAACCAAAACTCATGGGAGTAAACCATGCCAAGAAACTCATGGGAGTAAACCATGTCAAGAAACTCATGGGAATAAACATATCAAGATCACGTTTTTCTAGTGGAAACTTTAACTAAAATCCCTTCTAACCTTGCAATTTGAATGAAGAAACTTTCATCACAAATACATATTTTGTAAACAAATTTTGTTACCAAGAGTGGCGATCTACTGTGAAAAGAGCATGTGCTTCCTGGATTTTCTCATGTTCAGTCCGACTTCAGTCAGCAAGGATGTCAATTCTAAATTTTGAACAATTTAGTATTTGTAAAGTGCCAATAGCTAATCCAAAAAGGTTCATAAGATGTAAATCACTCGATTTTTTGCATTTATTTCTGATTCAATTAATAGAGAGTGTACCTCAAACTGTGAGAATTTTAAGTAATTTGCAGAACCATGTGAAAACCCCATATATGTATACACCTATTGCTAAGAGAACAAAGAAGCAGATGACTCAGAAGCTTTGGATTTTCATCTGTTGAAAAGGTAATTTCATGCATAGGCATGTATAAGAATTACATAAAAGAGTGTCACAATATAAAATGTAATGAAGGGAAACTGTGTTTAACTTAAAGTTACCAATAAAATTAAGATTTCTTTGCGGAAAAGACTGCAATATACCATAATAACAAAGTGAGAAATTCAAGTGCTTCTCATATAAACTTACAAGACATTAATGCATTAATTATTATGATCTAATACATCATAAAAATCAACTTGTGAACCCTATAAAGTAACAATTTTTCACACCCTAATAACCACTGCCGGTGATATTTCAAAAAAGATACTCATCTTCTGTATTCCCAAAAAGAGATATCTAACTTCAAATTCATTTCAATTTTTTGGTTGCTTCAATCAGTAAATCTACAAGAATAAGAATTGAAAGCTAATATATACTAAAGTTGATGATTAATCGACCAACACTAATTGATAGAAATTAAATAGAAACTCATGAAAACAACCATCCTAGTTCAAAATATAACCACAACCATTTGAGATGTGCAAATAACCCGCCATATAAACTTTTTGTTGCCTTCAACTTTTAAGATCTTTTAGAGTGAGCTAGTAACGATAAAAGTTCTCTTCAAGGTGTCTTGAAACACTGAATATTACATTAGACGGAGTGGAGCATGAAAAAAACTATATGGGTAAAGGAAGAATGTTGCACACCTTGCATTCCAGTCCCCTTGCCAACCGTTTCTACTAGTATTGCTGGAAAGCAAATGAAAGTTAAAGTTCAACACCCATCCTAGAAATCCAAAATATTACAAAAATCATTGGAAAAAGAATAAAAAGAGAAACAAAAACGGAAACATGAAACAAATAAAAATCCAAGAACAACTTATTACCCCGCAGCTTACTGGAGGTCAGATATACATGGAAAATAAAAGAAGAAAAGAAACACCTTTTTATTTAGATACCAAATCTCAAATGCAACACTTTAAGCTGAAACCAGAGTGGCTCAAGCTGAAACCTTCTGCAAAGAAATACAAAACTACATATAGTTTGATGGTGAATGATTTGACAACCTTGTTACTTCTCAAGAGGGTTTAAATAACGATGCATTTGGATGAGCTTAGAGACTTCAACCAAACATTAGTACAGGCCACTTGGACAGATTAGTAAAAACTAATCTACCTGTTTTCAATCTAAGATCATTGGGTGAGCTTTCTACCATTTATTCAAATAATATTAGGATAAATATAAAATGATACCTTTTATGCTATGATTGTTATGTTTTGATAAGTCTTCATCGTTATGGTCGATGCAGCTCCCGTGTTAACCTAAACAATTGCAGTTAAAGTTAAGAAAATGATTTTGTCAAAGAACAGAACATGGGGTAATGTAATTTCCAACAAAAGATAATAGAGATTGTATTGAGAAATAAATAGCCCAATAAATAGAAAGCACATCGAAGACCCAATAAAAAATCATAAATAAGGGGACATTTACGAAACGCTTAACCGGGTAATATAAGGACCAAGAATCTTATCCGGTAAGAGCAAAGACAATGACCGAGTCTTACCCTATAAGTGATTGCAACTGCTCTTACCCCAGTTAGCGCTTACCGGGTAAATTGTTGCATACCGCCCAAACTTACCCGGGTAGGTTTTTGTAAACGGACCGTAAATGAGGATAAGCTCAAATCAAAATTTATGATTGCAGTTATATCATATTTCACTCAACCTCCAAACAAAGTGACAATAAGCTCAAAACTTAAGAATATAGCTGAGGCATTCTCAGTGGATTCACCATCTATTCAAACCATGATACTGGAATCTGCATAAAACTGAATAACAAATTGATGTTATTGCTGAAGGACCTGATATGAACAGATACCAGAATCTGCGTAAAAGTGAAGAACAAATTCATATTGGCTGTCAAAATAAGGTATGGACTACCTGAACAAGTAACAACCGAATAATCATGTATGGCTTACCAAATGTGTCTCATACAAAGACTATTAGGCTTTTAACAACCCCTTAGTATGGAACTTGATTCCTTTTAAGGACATCTCCTCTGCAACGAAAGGTAAATGAAAATTTACATTGGGCAATGGAAGTTGCACAAAAATGCCATAAGCTTTTTAAAATTTGGTTCTTTTCCAACAGCAATGAAGATAAACTCAAGATTTCACTAAACCAAACTATAATATATATATACATACACACACGCACACACAAAAATCAGCGAGGTAATGGATATCATACAATTATAATTATACAACATGTAAATCCAGCTCTTTTGCTCGAGCTGCTTCAACAATTGCATACTTTGGTTATAGTCAAGATTTCACCGAAGCAAAATTACAACAAAGTTGGTCTATATATATATACAGACACATACAAAGAATTAAATAGAAAAAGTACATATTTAAAGAATTGGTAGAAAGGTTAGCATTGCATACCTTAGGGAACAATTGCACACAATAGTTTAGGAATATCATAGTTAAGATACCAGGAAGTTTCATTGACTTGAGCATGAACACATAGAAATAGGTTTTGGATCAAAGAAAGGGGTGATCTGATTTAGAGAAAACGATCAGGGAAAAGGATAAAGATAATCAAATTGAGAGTTTGAAATCGTTATGTGTACCTGAGATGAAGGGATGGCGAATAGAATTCGGAAAATGAAGAACCCTAACCCTAACCGAGAGAAGATGATACAAGTTAGATTTAATGCTAATAGACACGTCATGGTAGTGGTCCCCAACTACTTTATTGTTTTTGTAGTCTGGTACATATTCCTATTTAGTGGCGTATGATTTTCCAATTGAGGTAGAAATTAAACAATATTCCTTCCTGACTCTCTCTCTCTCTTCCTCGCAACGAGTTTAACGTAATTCTCTTTCAACAGCTATTATTCTATTAGTTGTTCTTGGTGATACATTTCAGGTTGAACGTTGGTTGAGTCCAACCTTAACCAAGTTGCATCATTGGTATTAGAGCAATACGCTCCTTGGACGGTAATCATTGCGATCACCAGAAATATGACAAAGAGACAAGGAGTGAACACAAAAACGCTGGTCCAACCTTAACCAAGTTGCATCATTGGTATTAGAGCAATACACTCCTTGGACGGTAATCATTGCGATCACCAGAAATATGACAAAGAGACAAGGAGTGAACACAAAAACGCTGGGATCAGAAGAACGGTCTAATGTCTAGGGCCCAAACGATTCAGAAGCTCAATCGTGTACACAGGACATTGAGGTAATACAAAAAACCGCCTTGGAAGATTTTGGAATTAGACTTGAATGTAATAACCAACAACAGAACTTACGAATTGAAAATTCAAGAGCAATTTCAGAAATAAGTGATTTGTTGACTGGGATTTCTATACAAATGTCCCAAGTCATGGCTGATAATCTCAAATTGAAGGGAAATTCTATTGGATCTGTAGAAGAGAGAATGAAAACCAATGATCGATCAATTCCAGTATCTAAAAATTCGACTTTGTCTGGTCCAAAACAAAGCGACTTGATAGGAACCCTCACCAATATTCATCTCGTCTTACAAAAATAGAATTTCCTAAGTTTGGAGGTGAGGATTTGAAATCATGATTATATAAGGTCAACCAATTCTTTCAGTTAGATCAAATCCATGAAAATACCAAAGTTCCATTGGCGTCCATTCATTTAAAAGGAATTGCTCTGCAGTGGCATCAGGGGTATACGACGGATAGGAATTTTGTCAACCCTACTTGGGAGCAGTTTGAAATCGATATCACTGGTAGGTTTGGGGAGGTATTTGATGATCCGATGGCAGAATTAATGGAGTTAAGAGAAACCACTTCAGTCAAAGATTATCATGATGCATTTGATTGCATTATTTGCAGGTTACAACTCTCACCTGCTAATGCCTTGAGTTGCTTTATTACCGGATTCGAAGATGATATCAAGAGTCTTGTAAGGATGTTTAACCCGACTACTACACATCAGGCATACACTCTTGCAAAAATCCATGAAGCTAACCTTATGAAACAAAAAGGGAAGTGGGACCCAAATAACCCATTAATGCCAACCCCACAAAACAGTAGCTGGAATAAAAAATATACTGAAAACTCCGTCTGGAAACCACCCAACCAAACCCCTAAACCCTTCCATACTCCACCCAAAATAGTCCCTATTTTACAGAAACCCACTACCACTCGAAGAACTTTAACCCCTATGGAATTTGATGAAAAAAGATCAAAGGGCTTTCTGATAAAAAGTATGTGTATGGACACCGTTGTAAAGGAAAGAGACCTCAATTGTATCATCTCCAGTTAGAAGATGAAAAAGCAGATGATGGAGCGGAAGTGGTCGTAGACGATGTTGTCCAAGAAATCGCCCATATCAATAAATGCCATGACAGGGGTAACTGATTACAAAACCATAAGAGTTACGGGACATGCAGGAATGCGGAACCTCCAGATTTTATTGGACACCTGCAGTACCCATAACTTTATGGATACTAATTTAGCATTCAAGTTAGGGTGCAAGTTGTTAAAGAAAAATCCCATGTCAGTAAGGGTAGTAGGTGGAAACAAGATGGCTTGTGATACTATGGTTGAAGGATTATCATGGAAAATGCAAGGGATAGAGTTCGTTACTGATGTATTTTTTATACCACTTGGGGGATGTGACATAGTACTAGGAATTCAGTGGTTTACATCATTAGGAAAGGTACTTGTTGACTTCATAAACCACAAAGTTGATTTCCAAGTACAGGTGAAAAGAGTGGTGTTAATGGGAGCTATTGATAAGAGTTTGAAGTCAGTGGGTCTCCGTAAAATAGGAAGAGCCTTACAACAAGAAGGATCATTATCAATGCTTCAAATAATGGTTGGTTATGAAGATATGCGTACTGCTGAATTACATGATAGTTCAATGCAAGAAGATGGTGGCATTCCACTGGACATCAGACAACTGTTGGATCAGTACGAAGGCCTCTTTCAAGACCCGAAAGGATTATCTCCTTTCAGGAAAGGTTTCGATCATTGCATTCTACTAAAACAAGACGCTACTCCAATCTCGCTATCCGTTAATCCAAAAATATGTGATAGAGCAACTCACTCAGGAGTTACTGGAACAGGGTGGGATTCAACCTAGCTGTTGCGCCTTTGCATCACCCGTGGTTCTCGTTAAGAAAAAATATGGAGGATGGAGGATTTGTATCGACTACAGAGCTCTAAACAAAGCAACTATCCTAGATAGGTTCCCTATTCCTCTAGTGGAAGAGCTGATGGATGAACTATTTTGTACCAGGTATTTCACTAAATTGGACCTCAAGTCTGGGTACTATCAAATTCGGATGAACCCAGAAAATGTACACAAAACGGCTTTAAGAACTCCTTGAGGCCATTACGAGTTCCTACTTATGCCATTTTGGCTAACTAATACACCCTCCACCATTCAGAGCCTCATGAATCATATTTTCAAACCTTATTTCAGAAAATTTATGTTAGTGTTTTTCGATGACATTCTCATATATAGTCCTGATTGGGATACTCACTTGAAACACCTAACAACCATCTTTTCCATCTTACATCAACATTCCTTGGAGCTCAAATTGAGCAAATGTGCTTTTGGGGCTACTCATGTGGAATATTTGGGACATATTATCTTATAGGAAAGGGTAGCTACTGACCCTAACAAAGTTAAGGCAATTAAGGAGTGGCCAACACCTAGAAACATCAAGCAATTATAGACTATTTATTAAGAGTTATAGTACCTTGGCTAAACCACTTACACAGCTGCTAAAAAAAGATTCATTACAATGGATATTGATGCATAAAAGTCCTTCATTCGGTTAAAAGAAACTATGATGCAACCTCCTGTGTTGGCCTTACCTGACTACAAATCCCCGTTCACAATTGAGCCAGAAGCTTCGGGTCACGGTTGTAACACTCGGAAAATTCTAAGAAAAGAATCAAATTCTCGAAAGGCTTATTTTGTGGATCAAATAACCATCCAATCTAAATCTCAAAGGGTTTAGATGATTTTGGCGTTTTGAAACTTAAATGTTGAGATTTGATGATGGAATTTGAGGTATTGGGTCTAGTTATGTTTAGACCCAAGTTAGACACGTCCCGGACAAGTCAAGAAGTTTGGGCGGGTGCCAAAGCAGCCACACCCGCTTTCCCTGCCGCCTTGATTTTCTAGTTGTATCCTAAGAATTTCAGAAAATCCACCAAGACGTCAAAAGTTCGGCCTTGCTCAAGAGCTGGATTTGGCTCAAGAGATCCATTGACTTGAATGTATGATTCTGGTAGTTGAAAAGCTCTGGCTATATTCTTTCTTATGATCTGCACTTTAACTACATGCTCTTCATCGTTGGGTAGATCGAAATTTCCAGTAAGGGTATCTTCATCCTTGATACACATGGATTGTCAAACTTCATGAACAAACTGTTAAGGGAAATTAGGGTTAGCAATTGTTAGGGATCTATTTAGGATATGGTGTTGAAGGAATTCTATCATTATGCGATAATCAGCAAGGTAGGTTTGGGGGTCTAGAAGGACATAGAAATTGTTGGGTTTTGATGGTAAGAACACGATGGGTGCACTCTCAGCAGTGGAATCAACCATTTGATCATCTTCGTTTTGCATATAAGCAGGGATTTCATTTCGGGCAGCCATTTGACAGTTAGGGTTTTTTGAAGCAAAAATGAAGATTCTTGAAGCACAAGGTAATCGAGAGCAAGGAGTTGGTAAAAACCAACAATTGATGGTGAATCGAGTTTAAATAATGGGAGTGAAAAATGTACTCGAGTGGTAAAAAAGGATTGAAACGGTTTGGTGACGTGGGCTACACATTTGGAAAACATGTGTACCATAGGGCGTGGACGCGTGTTTGATGGTTCATATTTGGCTCGTGTAGCCTTTTGACACGTAGCTATGTCAGAGAAAGAATCCGTTGAGAGGGATAGACATGTAAACGTTTTGTATTTTCCCTTTATTTCTCTTAATTCCTTGAAGTTGAAGGGGTTTCTCTGAATTTTTCTTTTGAAAAACAATCTTTCTGGTTTGATAAGAACCAGAAGAAAGTTTTATAAGAACCACATTTTGTAAGAAAAAAAATCATCTATATGACCTTGAAGGCAAGAGAAATCTAGCGATTATTATCCTTGTAAATTCTTAGAAAAATATGTTCTTGCAGAGAGTCTTATTGACATACCAGAGATTACAGTATAACCTTGAAGGCAAGAGTTAGTACAGAAGTTCTGAATGACAACGAGACTTCTAAAAAATTATTTTCTGAATCTTTGATCCAGTTGAAATTCAATCCAGAGGATTGTGAGTCTCAAGAAAACTTTAAAATCAATCAATTGGTCGAATAAAACATTTTAAGACCAAAAGAAGTTCGTATCAACATGAATAACTTTTTACAGAAAATATGGGTTGTTAGACCTCATTTTCAGAGAAGTATGATTCAAAATTATGCAAGTATATGCACATCTGATGACGTGGCAGACACATCCTCCGTGTGTAACTAAGTTTGTAATCATATAAATAGCTCATTTAGCGTTTGTAATAAAAAATTTGAAATACAGATTTGAGAGCAAAATTGTACGCACTATTGATTATCATTCAAAGCAATTCAATACAAATTACGTTTGTTCTTCAATTCTATTCTTACTAAATTTACTGTTTATCATAGATCTGTTTGCTTCCGCTCATAATTACTTATTTTGATCTATCGATTAATTGTTAGAAAGAGATCTGGGTTCCAACAATTGGTATCAGAACCTGATAATCAATCTATTAATTATTAGATCTCTTTCATTTGGAGAAATCCCTTTTCTATTTACAGTATTTTTCAGTTTTAAGCTCATGTTCTTCATTCTACCCTATTTTACGAGATTTTGCTAATTTCATTACAATTTTCTTAAAATCAGTGGTAATTTCTGATTAAATATGAGATTAGTAAGAATATAGTCTTATTTCAATCAATTTGAAATTTGTTTACTCCAAATATCAACAAATCTTCATTAAATTTCAAATCTCTGTTTCTGGTAATATGGCGAATTCTAATCTGAATGTTGTATATACTTCTGGTTCTCTGGCCATGTAACACCCCTAAAATTGGGAGTTAGATTAAACCAAAATAATGCGAAAATATTAAATGAATAGACATCACCCATAGAAATGGGGAGGAGTAAAAGAGTTTACAACATCACTGGATACAAGATGACAACCTATTAATCTATATAATTTACAAATACAGATTAAGTTCGGGTGTCTCTAATCCTCAAAATAAGCTTTCTATGCAACTCTATCTGTACACAAGAAGATGTACTCCAAAAAGAACGCCTCTACCGGCGTCTAGCTCAACTCAATCCCTTCAAGCCCCACTAGCACGATCTCCTGATATACATGTCATTTTAAGAAAGAGTGTTAGGCTTAACGCTTAGTGAGAACAAACAGTTTAAATATGGAAAGCTAGTAAATAAGCGAAAATGGTAAAATCAACATTTAACCAAAAAGCTTTTCCATTTAAATCCTTTTTCTTTTGCGCGTGATTTACACCTAAAAGAAACGCAATTGAGGGAAACATACGGGAGCGACCCGCAAATCGTATCGATAGAAATCAGTAAATCAGTAAGCTCGAACGGATAGAAATCTCTGGCTTACGGATAAAGAGTTCAACCCTAGACGTGGATTTATTACTCAATACCCAACTGAACAAGCTCAACCCAAACTAGGATCTTTCACTTGCCCCATCCCCAAATATAGAACCGACTATTGTGCCTATGGATCTATTACACTAGTCTAGACATTACATACATTCATTCTAATGTACTAGTCAAATCTCAATACAAAATCTTTGTATGATAATTCCTTGTTTCCAAAACTTAATTCCCAAAATTAGATCAAAATAGCATTTAGTTTCAAACATCATAATTCTTGACATCAAACTCATAAGAGTGCTTTTAAAACCATTTCTTATACACATTTTCATCATTTCAAAGAGAAACCCTATATGATACATTTTGACCTAGTTTACCAAAATCCTTCAAGTATAGAAATACTTATATAAACATCATGTAGAGCGTAAAATACATCATTTTGACATGTATAAAGTTTTAGAAAGGTAAGAATGAACTCACAAGGCTAAGGTTAGGTAAACCCTACAAATCTTCCTAAACTGGTGGAAGAAGATGAAGTGGTGAAGGAGATGAACACTTGAAGCTTTAAATCCCAAAACTTCACTTGATTTCTTCTCTTTAATGTAACAAGAAATACCCTTTAGAGAATTAGGTAGAGGAGATGGAACCCTAGAAATCGCCCCTTACTGCTCTGGTCTAAAAACCGCAACTGATATCTGATAAAATGAGACTGAGCTGAAAAATTACGTCTTAATGGAGCCTCCTGGACCACACGGGCGATACTGCCCATGCGATGGTGCCATGGTAGTATCTCCTGGCACACTAGCACACCATGTACCGTAACATACTAAAAAATGGCTCAAAATAGACCACGGGCGATGCTGCCCATGCTAGTATGCCATGGCACCCTCGCGGTGTCACTCTAGCCCGCTATGTACCGAAACTCTCAAGTAAATCAGCTTCAATTCTTGTGCTATGCTGCCACAGCGATGCCGCCATGGCACCCTCGCCCAGCGACATAGGCCGGGGTGTTCCGGTTGCGTTTTGCTTCGCTTACACGTTTGCTTTCCTCCACTTCCAAGTTACCCGACATAATAATACTTGAAACCTTCCACTTAGCCATAAATTGGAATATTACAAAGCTATGTTTATAACCTTTTAAAACTACGAATTTTCCGGGTGTTACAATCCTCCCACCCTTGGAGTTGATTTCGTCCTCGAAATCCCAAACTACCCAAACAAATCCGGGTACCTTCTCTTCATGTCCTCTTCCGCCTCCCACGTCACGTTGGACCCTCTATGATGCTTCCATTGAACCTTAACCATGACGATTTCTTTGTGACGTAACTTCTTAGCCTTGCTTTCTAAGATTGCCTTCGGCTCTTCTACACATTGATTGTGGTTATCAACCCGAATTTCCGTGAGAGGAATCACGCTTTCTTCCTCCGCCAAAAGACTTTCTTAAATAGCAAATATGGAACGTGTTGTGAATTCCGGCCATCTCGGGTGGTAATTCCAATTTATATGCTTGACGCCCCACTCTGTCAAGGATTATGAATGGTCCAAGGAAACGTGGACTAAGCTTTCCGCGTTTCCCGAACCGAATGATACCTTTCCACGGAGATACCTTGAGCATAACTCGTTCACCCACTTGGAATTCCATGGGTCTCCTCTTCTTGTCGGCATAACTCTTTTGACGATCTTGTGCCGCCTTCAATCGTTCTCGAATAATCTTCACCTTGTTTGTCGTTTCTTGTACAATCTCGGGTGCGGAGAATTGCTTCTCTCCCACTTCCAACCAACATACCGGTGTCCTACATTTTCGTCCATAAAGTGCCTCGAAAGGTGTCATTCCAATACTAGAATGGTAACTATTGTTGTAGGCAAATTCTACCAACGGTAGATGCGAATCCCAGTTTCCACCGAAATCAATAACACATGACCTAAGCATGTCTTCAAGAGTCTGAATACTCCTTTCACTTTGACCATCTGTTTGGGGATGAAACGCCGTACTTAAGTGTATCTTGGTGCCTAACCCCTCTTGTAAACCATTCCAAAAGTGAGAAATGAATCGACTTTCCCGATCCGACACAATAGTCAAAGGCACACCATGCCTTGCCACTATCTCATCCACATACAACTTAGCCTGTTTGTCAACTGGGTCGGCTTCTTGCATTGCTAAGAAATGAGCACTTTTCGTCAATCTATCCACCACTACCCATATGGTATCGTGACCCCTCAAGGTCTTTGGTAGTTTCGTCACAAAGTCCATAGTGAGGTGCTCCCACTTCCATTCCGGAATTTCCAATGACTGAAGACTTCCATACGGTCGTTGATGCTCCGCCTTGACTTGTAAACAAGTCACACATCTCTCTACATAGTTTTCGGTTGCCCCCAATCTTAGGCACCCAAACACGACCTCGGAACAGTTTCAGTTCATGACTATCTTCTGTTAACATCAAGTGCTGCTTCACCATAACTTCATCTTTTAAGTTTTTCTCAAGTAGTGCTTCCGCTTGAGAGGTCTTGATTCGGTCGATCAGGCTCGACACTATGTCAATTCTCGTGAGCACGGCTCGCGTCCCGCTACCATACTCCTTCCTACTTAAAGCATCTGCTACTACATTTGCTTTACCCGGATGGTATAGCAACTCACAATCATAATCCTTGAGCAACTCTAGCCAACGTCGTTGCCTCATGTTTAGCTCCTTTTGATCGTAAATGTGCTACAAACTCTTGTGATCGGTGTAAAGTGTACACTTGGTTCCATAAATATAATGTCGCCATAACTTTAATGCAAATACCACCGCCGCTAGTTCCAAATCATGGGTTGGGTAATTCTTTTCGTGCTCCTTGAGTTGCCTCGATGCATACGCAATCACCTTGCCCCTTTGCATTAGCACGCATCCCAAACCCATCTTTGACGCATCAGTATAAACGAAAAAATCTTCGGGTCCTTCTGGCAAGGATAGAATTGGTGCCTCACACAATTTCTTTTGAAGAGTCCGGAAAGCCTCTTCTTGCTTGTCGGTCCAAATGAACTTCACATTCTTCCTTGTCAATGCTGTCAGAGACGATGCAACCTTTGAGAAGTCTTGAATGAATCTCCGGTAGTAACCTGCCAATCCCAAGAAACTTCGGATTTCGGAAGGATTCTTAGGTGGCTCCCAATTCATCATTACTTCTATCTTTGATGGATCCACCTTCACCCCATCTTGTGTGACGACATGCCCCAAAAACTGAACTTCTTTTAACCAAAAGTCACATTTAGAGAATTTGGTGTAAAGCTTTTCCTTTCTTAACACTTCGAGCACTTCTCGGAGATGTTGCTCGTGGTCTAACTCGTTCTTAGAGTAGACAAGAATATAATCAATAAACACTATCACCAATTGGTCTAGGAATGGTCGACACACCCGATTCATTAAATCCATAAACACTGTCGGCGCGTTTGTCAACCCAAACGACATTACTAGGAATTCATAATGCCCATACCGCGTTCTAAACGCCGTTTTTGCTACATCGTCCTCCTTCACTTTCACTTGGTGGTAACCCGAACGTAAGTCGATCTTTGAGAAGCATCCCGCTCCTTGTAGTTGATCAAAGAGGTCGTCGATCCTCGGGAGTGGATACTTGTTCTTCACGGTTACCTTGTTTAGCTCACGATAGTCAATGCACATCCTCATAGTGCCATCCTTCTTTTTCACAAACAAAACCGGAGCTCCCCACGGTGACGAGCTTGGTCTTACGAAACCCTTCTCAAGGAGATCTTTTAACTGCGTCATCATTTCTTGCATCTCGGACGGTGCTAACCGGTAGGGTGCTCTAGCAATCGGAGCGGCCCCAGTACTAGATCTATTCGAAACTCCACTTGCCTATCGGGTGGCAAACCGGGCAAGTCTTCAGGAAAAACGTCCGGGAACTCACTAACAACTCGGACATCTTCTAGTTTCTTCTTTTCCAGCTTCGCATCTATAACGTATGCTAAAAACGAATGACATCCTTTGGCTAGGAATCTACGTGCCTTGGCTAATGTCAACAATGAAACTTCACCCTTTCTTCTCTCCCCATAAACTACTACTTCACCCCTATTCGATAACGGAATCCGTATCAACTTTTTAGAACAAAAAATTTCGGCTTGGTTCTCGGCCAACCAATCCATTCCGATCACTACATCAAACCCTCCTATTGACATAGGCATGAGGTTTACTTCAAACTTATTCCCTTCGATTTCTAGGACGCAACCCTTAAGAATATCCCGAACTAAGATTTGTTTACCATCGGCTATTTCCACAATATAGGCATCCTCCAAAGTACTAAGCGGTACAAGAAGACTCGGGTAGAAAGAAGTGGACACAAAAGATAAAGTAGCACATGAATCAAAAAGAACATGAGCGGGTACGGAATTAACAAGGAACATATTCGTCACCACGTCGGCCGATGCTTTCGCCTCATCCGCTATCATCTTGAAGGCTCTTCCCACCGCCTTTGGAGTACTAGAAGCCTTTGCTTGAGAACTCACGAGCTTCAACTTCGGGCACTCGTTCCGGTAGTGGCCCGACTCTTTGCATTCAAAACAGATGGGTGCTTTGGTTTGACAGTCCCGACTGAGGTGCCCAGTCTTTCCACACTTGTGACAGCTGCCGGAAAATGAGTTGCATGCTCCCAAGTGTGTACTCCGGCATTTGTAGCACCAACTAGCTTCCTTCCTAGAATCGATCCTTCGATTGTTGTTGTTGTTGTTGGTGTTGTTGTAGTTGTAGTTCGACCTCTTGGAAGGTGCCGCTTGCCCTTCCCACCTCCTCTTTTCCCCAACTGCCACTCTTTCTTCTTTGCTCAAGTTCTGAGCATCCTCATTATGTTGGGCTTCTTCGATCGCCTCCCTTAAAGTAGAGGGCTTTGTGACACGAACCATCTCCATCATGGTGGACGGTAAACCTTTGATATAGGCTTTTATCTTTTTCTTCTCGTTCGGGGCCACATGCCCCACCAAACTCAGCTTCTCCACAAACAACCGTGTGTACTCCCTCACAGTCTTGCTCCCCTTCTTGAGAGCCCGAAATTCATCCATAATTCGGTCGACAGCCCTTTCATTACAGTATTCTTCCAAGATTTTCGCCTTGAACATCTCCCATGTCAACATAGCGACGATCACGGACCCAAGGGTAGCCGTGGTAACGTCCCACCATGTTCGGGCGTCGCCCCTTAGCATTTGCGAAGCAAACTTCACCTTTTGTCTCTCTTCACAATCACTCGAGCTAAACGCTTGCTCGATTTCCCATAACCACCGGATGCATTTCACCGGGTCATCCGAACCAGATAACTCGGGTGGTTTAGTACACATAAAGTCTTTGTATGAACAACTCCTTCCTGCACGTCTCACTTCCGTTGCAGGCGTCTCTTCAGTAACCAATACGGCCCCAACCCCTCCGGAACCTCCTACTATATTCTCCGCAGACACTTCGTGCCTTCGCTGACTGGCCTCCCTTTCTTCGAACATTTTCAGCATCGTTTCATGCTGTTGAGCAAAAGCAGAATTCATGGCTTGGATCATACTAAGCAAAAGCTCATCTTGCGAGCCCGCTACTACCATTGCGGGGCCAATCCCGACATTAAGGTTCACTTCCGGCAATCAGTCAATTCGGGGTGGTGATCTCCTAACAATAGTAGGGATCAGAGGTGGTTGAGTAGTTTCTGCTGCCGTTTCTTGATGGGTAACACTATCCGCTGCTGTCTCGTGATCGTTTCGCGACCTCGTACGAGTGTTCACCATCTTAGTCTGTCAAGATGATAGAACGAAAATAACACAATGCTAATATAAGTACGTATAACACGTTCACCAATCATTGCAACAGTAGTAAAATAAGCATACTCAGAATACAATGCACCCAAAATAGCATTAGCTACGTGATATCTTGAATATATCATATACACAAGAATCCCTATTACCAGGGTCACATTTCATGATTTGCGTATTTCCGTCGACTCTACCATTCTCTTATCTCAAGAGTGTCTACCCTTTCTCACAATACACCACTTAAAGTCTCAGCTTAAGTCTAGGCATCTTAGGTTCATACCTAGTTCACTTAAACTAGAGCTCTGATACCAACTTGTAACACCCCTAAAATTGGGAGTTAATTTAAACCAAAATAATGCAGAAATATTAAATGAATAGACATCACCCATAGAAATGGGGAGGAGTGAAAGAGTTTACAACATCACTGGATGCTAGATGACAACCTATTAATCTATATAATTTACAAATACAGATTAAGTTCGGGTGTCTCTAATCCTCAAAATAAGCTTTCTATGCAACTCTATCTGTACAGACGAAGATGTACTCCAAAAAGAATGCCTCTACCGGCGTCTAGCTCAACTCAATCCCGTCGAGCCCCACTAGCACGATCTCCTGATATACATGTCATTTTTCTTTTGCGCGCGATTTACACCAAAAAAGAAACGCAATTGAGGGAAACATACGGGAGCGACCCGCAAATCGTACCGATAGAAATCAGTAAATCAGTAAGCTCGAACGGATAGAAATCTCCGGCTTACGGATAAAGAGTTCAACCCTAGACGTGGATTTATTACTCAATACCCAACTGAACAAGCTCAACCCAAACTAGGATCTTTCACTTGCCCCATCGCCAAATATAGAACCGACTATTGTACCTATGGATCCATTACACTAGTCTAGACATTACATATATTCATTCCAATGTACTAGTCAAATCTCAATACAAAATCTTTGTATGATAATTCCTTGTTTCCAAAACTTAATTCCCAAAATTAGATCAAAATAGCATTTAGTTTCAAACATCATAATTCTTGACATCAAACTCATAAGAGTGCTTTTAAAACCATTTCTTATACACATTTTCATCATTTCAAAGAGAAACCCTATATGATACATTTTGACCTAGTTTACCAAAATCCTTCAAGTATAGAAATACTTATATAAACATCATGTAGAGCGTAAAATACATCATTTTGACATGTATAAAGTTTTAGAAAGGTAAGAATGAACTCACAAGGCTAAGGTTAGGTAAACCCTACAAATCTTCCTAAACTGGTGGAAGAAGATGAAGTGGTGAAGGAGATGAACACTTGAAGCTTTAAATCCCAAAACTTCACTTGATTTCTTCTCTTTAATGTAACAAGAAATACCCTTTAGAGAATTAGGTAGAGGAGATGGAACCCTAGAAATCGCCCCTTACTGCTCTGGTCTAAAAACCGCAACTGATATCTGATAAAATGAGACTGAGCTGAAAAATTACGTCTTAATGGAGCCTCCTGGACCACACGGGCGATACTGCCCATGCGATGGTGCCATGGTAGTATCTCCTGGCACACTAGCACACCATGTACCGTAACATACTAAAAAATGGCTCAAAATAGACCACGGGCGATGCTGCCCATGCTAGTATGCCATGGCACCCTCGCGGTGTCACTCTAGCCCGCTATGTACCGAAACTCTCAAGTAAATCAGCTTCAATTCTTGTGCTATGCTGCCCTGGCGATGCTGCCATGGCACCCTCGCCTGGCAGCATAGCTGGGGGTGTTCCGGTTGCGTTTTGCTTCGCTTACACGTTTGCTTTCCTCCACTTCCAAGTTACCCGACATAATAATACTTGAAACCTTCCACTTAGCCATAAATTGGAATATTACAAAGCTATGTTTATAACCTTTTAAAACTACGAATTTTCCGGGTGTTACAATCCTCCCACCCTTGGAGTTGATTTCGTCCTCGAAATCCCAAACTACCCAAACAAATCCGGGTACCTTCTCTTCATGTCCTCTTCCGCCTCCCACGTCACGTTGGACCCTCTATGATGCTTCCATTGAACCTTAACCATGACGATTTCTTTGTGACGTAACTTCTTAGCCTTGCTTTCTAAGATTGCCTTCGGCTCTTCTACACATTGATTGTGGTTATCAACCCGAATTTCCGTGAGAGGAATCACGCTTTCTTCCTCCGCCAAAAGACTTTCTTAAATAGCAAATATGGAACGTGTTGTGAATTCCGGCCATCTCGGGTGGTAATTCCAATTTATATGCTTGACGCCCCACTCTGTCAAGGATTATGAATGGTCCAAGGAAACGTGGACTAAGCTTTCCGCGTTTCCCGAACCGAATGATACCTTTCCACGGAGATACCTTGAGCATAACTCGTTCACCCACTTGGAATTCCATGGGTCTCCTCTTCTTGTCGGCATAACTCTTTTGACGATCTTGTGCCGCCTTCAATCGTTCTCGAATAATCTTCACCTTGTTTGTCGTTTCTTGTACAATCTCGGGTGCGGAGAATTGCTTCTCTCCCACTTCCAACCAACATACCGGTGTCCTACATTTTCGTCCATAAAGTGCCTCGAAAGGTGTCATTCCAATACTAGAATGGTAACTATTGTTGTAGGCAAATTCTACCAACGGTAGATGCGAATCCCAGTTTCCACCGAAATCAATAACACATGACCTAAGCATGTCTTCAAGAGTCTGAATACTCCTTTCACTTTGACCATCTGTTTGGGGATGAAACGCCGTACTTAAGTGTATCTTGGTGCCTAACCCCTCTTGTAAACCATTCCAAAAGTGAGAAATGAATCGACTTTCCCGATCCGACACAATAGTCAAAGGCACACCATGCCTTGCCACTATCTCATCCACATACAACTTAGCCTGTTTGTCAACTGGGTCGGCTTCTTGCATTGCTAAGAAATGAGCACTTTTCGTCAATCTATCCACCACTACCCATATGGTATCGTGACCCCTCAAGGTCTTTGGTAGTTTCGTCACAAAGTCCATAGTGAGGTGCTCCCACTTCCATTCCGGAATTTCCAATGACTGAAGACTTCCATACGGTCGTTGATGCTCCGCCTTGACTTGTAAACAAGTCACACATCTCTCTACATAGTTTTCGGTTGCCCCCAATCTTAGGCACCCAAACACGACCTCGGAACAGTTTCAGTTCATGACTATCTTCTGTTAACATCAAGTGCTGCTTCACCATAACTTCATCTTTTAAGTTTTTCTCAAGTAGTGCTTCCGCTTGAGAGGTCTTGATTCGGTCGATCAGGCTCGACACTATGTCAATTCTCGTGAGCACGGCTCGCGTCCCGCTACCATACTCCTTCCTACTTAAAGCATCTGCTACTACATTTGCTTTACCCGGATGGTATAGCAACTCACAATCATAATCCTTGAGCAACTCTAGCCAACGTCGTTGCCTCATGTTTAGCTCCTTTTGATCGTAAATGTGCTACAAACTCTTGTGATCGGTGTAAAGTGTACACTTGGTTCCATAAATATAATGTCGCCATAACTTTAATGCAAATACCACCGCCGCTAGTTCCAAATCATGGGTTGGGTAATTCTTTTCGTGCTCCTTGAGTTGCCTCGATGCATACGCAATCACCTTGCCCCTTTGCATTAGCACGCATCCCAAACCCATCTTTGACGCATCAGTATAAACGAAAAAATCTTCGGGTCCTTCTGGCAAGGATAGAATTGGTGCCTCACACAATTTCTTTTGAAGAGTCCGGAAAGCCTCTTCTTGCTTGTCGGTCCAAATGAACTTCACATTCTTCCTTGTCAATGCTGTCAGAGACGATGCAACCTTTGAGAAGTCTTGAATGAATCTCCGGTAGTAACCTGCCAATCCCAAGAAACTTCGGATTTCGGAAGGATTCTTAGGTGGCTCCCAATTCATCATTACTTCTATCTTTGATGGATCCACCTTCACCCCATCTTGTGTGACGACATGCCCCAAAAACTGAACTTCTTTTAACCAAAAGTCACATTTAGAGAATTTGGTGTAAAGCTTTTCCTTTCTTAACACTTCGAGCACTTCTCGGAGATGTTGCTCGTGGTCTAACTCGTTCTTAGAGTAGACAAGAATATAATCAATAAACACTATTACCAATTGGTCTAGGAATGGTCGACACACCCGATTCATCAAATCCATAAACACTGTCGGCGCGTTTGTCAACCCAAACGACATTACTAGGAATTCATAATGCCCATACCGCGTTCTAAACGCCGTTTTTGCTACATCGTCCTCCTTCACTTTCACTTGGTGGTAACCCGAACGTAAGTCGATCTTTGAGAAGCATCCCGCTCCTTGTAGTTGATCAAAGAGGTCGTCGATCCTCGGGAGTGGATACTTGTTCTTCACGGTTACCTTGTTTAGCTCACGATAGTCAATGCACATCCTCATAGTGCCATCCTTCTTTTTCACAAACAAAACCGGAGCTCCCCACGGTGACGAGCTTGGTCTTACGAAACCCTTCTCAAGGAGATCTTTTAACTGCGTCATCATTTCTTGCATCTCGGACGGTGCTAACCGGTAGGGTGCTCTAGCAATCGGAGCGGCCCCAGTACTAGATCTATTCGAAACTCCACTTGCCTATCGGGTGGCAAACCGGGCAAGTCTTCAGGAAAAACGTCCGGGAACTCACTAACAACTCGGACATCTTCTAGTTTCTTCTTTTCCAGCTTCGCATCTATAACGTATGCTAAAAACGAATGACATCCTTTGGCTAGGAATCTACGTGCCTTGGCTAATGTCAACAATGAAACTTCACCCTTTCTTCTCTCCCCATAAACTACTACTTCACCCCTATTCGATAACGGAATCCGTATCAACTTTTTAGAACAAAAAATTTCGGCTTGGTTCTCGGCCAACCAATCCATTCCGATCACTACATCAAACCCTCCTATTGACATAGGCATGAGGTTTACTTCAAACTTATTCCCTTCGATTTCTAGGACGCAACCCTTAAGAATATCCCGAACTAAGATTTGTTTACCATCGGCTATTTCCACAATATAGGCATCCTCCAAAGTACTAAGCGGTACAAGAAGACTCGGGTAGAAAGAAGTGGACACAAAAGATAAAGTAGCACATGAATCAAAAAGAACATGAGCGGGTACGGAATTAACAAGGAACATATTCGTCACCACGTCGGCCGATGCTTTCGCCTCATCCGCTATCATCTTGAAGGCTCTTCCCACCGCCTTTGGAGTACTAGAAGCCTTTGCTTGAGAACTCACGAGCTTCAACTTCGGGCACTCGTTCCGGTAGTGGCCCGACTCTTTGCATTCAAAACAGATGGGTGCTTTGGTTTGACGGTCCGACTGAGGTGCCCAGTCTTTCCACACTTGTGACAGCTGCCGGAAAATGAGTTGCATGCTCCCAAGTGTGTACTCCGGCATTTGTAGCACCAACTAGCTTCCTTCCTAGAATCGATCCTTCGATTGTTGTTGTTGTTGTTGGTGTTGTTGTAGTTGTAGTTCGACCTCTTGGAAGGTGCCGCTTGCCCTTCCCACCTCCTCTTTTCCCCAACTGCCACTCTTTCTTCTTTGCTCAAGTTCTGAGCATCCTCATTATGTTGGGCTTCTTCGATCGCCTCCCTTAAAGTAGAGGGCTTTGTGACACGAACCATCTCCATCATGGTGGACGGTAAACCTTTGATATAGGCTTTTATCTTTTTCTTCTCGTTCGGGGCCACATGCCCCACCAAACTCAGCTTCTCCACAAACAACCGTGTGTACTCCCTCACAGTCTTGCTCCCCTTCTTGAGAGCCCGAAATTCATCCATAATTCGGTCGACAGCCCTTTCATTACAGTATTCTTCCAAGATTTTCGCCTTGAACATCTCCCATGTCAACATAGCGACGATCACGGACCCAAGGGTAGCCGTGGTAACGTCCCACCATGTTCGGGCGTCGCCCCTTAGCATTTGCGAAGCAAACTTCACCTTTTGTCTCTCTTCACAATCACTCGAGCTAAACGCTTGCTCGATTTCCCATAACCACCGGATGCATTTCACCGGGTCATCCGAACCAGATAACTCGGGTGGTTTAGTACACATAAAGTCTTTGTATGAACAACTCCTTCCTGCACGTCTCACTTCCGTTGCAGGCGTCTCTTCAGTAACCAATACGGCCCCAACCCCTCCGGAACCTCCTACTATATTCTCCGCAGACACTTCGTGCCTTCGCTGACTGGCCTCCCTTTCTTCGAACATTTTCGGCATCGTTTCATCTTTGTTGAGCAAAAACGAGAATTCATGGCTTGGATCATACTAAGCAAAAGCTCATCTTGCGAGCCCGCTACTACCATTGCGGGGCCAATCCCGACATTAAGGTTCACTTCCGGCAATCAGTCAATTCGGGGTGGTGATCTCCTAACAATAGTAGGGATCAGAGGTGGTTGAGTAGTTTCTGCCGTTTCTTGATGGGTAACACTATCCGCTGCTGTCTCGTGATCGTTTCGCGACCTCGTACGAGTGTTCACCATCTTAGTCTGTCAAGATGATAGAACGAAAATAACACAATGCTAATATAAGTACGTATAACACGTTCACCAATCATTGCAACAGTAGTAAAATAAGCATACTCAGAATACAATGCACCCAAAATAGCATTAGCTACGTGATATCTTGAATATATCATATACACAAGAATCCCTATTACCAGGGTCACATTTCATGATTTGCGTATTTCCGTCGACTCTACCATTCTCTTATCTCAAGAGTGTCTACCCTTTCTCACAATACACCACTTAAAGTCTCAGCTTAAGTCTAGGCATCTTAGGTTCATACCTAGTTCACTTAAACTAGAGCTCTGATACCAACTTGTAACACCCCTAAAATTGGGAGTTAATTTAAACCAAAATAATGCAGAAATATTAAATGAATAGACATCATCCATAGAAATGGGGAGGAGTGAAAGAGTTTACAACATCACTGGATGCTAGATGACAACCTATTAATCTATATAATTTACAAATACAGATTAAGTTCGGGTGTCTCTAATCCTCAAAATAAGCTTTCTATGCAACTCTATCTGTACAGACGAAGATGTACTCCAAAAAGAATGCCTCTACCGGCGTCTAGCTCAACTCAATCCCGTCGAGCCCCACTAGCACGATCTCCTGATATACATGTCATTTTTCTTTTGCGCGCGATTTACACCAAAAAAGAAACGCAATTGAGGGAAACATACGGGAGCGACCCGCAAATCGTACCGATAGAAATCAGTAAATCAGTAAGCTCGAACGGATAGAAATCTCCGGCTTACGGATAAAGAGTTCAACCCTAGACGTGGATTTATTACTCAATACCCAACTGAACAAGCTCAACCCAAACTAGGATCTTTCACTTGCCCCATCCCCAAATATAGAACCGACTATTGTACCTATGGATCCATTACACTAGTCTAGACATTACATATATTCATTCCAATGTACTAGTCAAATCTTAATACAAAATCTTTGTATGATAATTCCTTGTTTCCAAAACTTTATTCCCAAAATTAGATCAAAATAGCATATAGTTTCAAACATCATAATTCTTGACATAAAACTCATAAGAGTGCTTTTAAAACCATTTCTTATACACATTTTCATCATTTCAAAGAGAAACCCTATATGACACATTTTGACCTAGTTTACCAAAATCCTTCAAGTATAGAAATACTTATATAAACATCATGTAGAGCGTAAAATACATCATTTGGACATGTATAAAGTTTTAGAAAGGTAAGAATGCACTCACAAGGCTAAGGTTAGGTAAACCCTAGAAATCTTCCTAAACTGGTGGAAGAAGATGAAGTGGTGAAGGAGATGAACACTTGAAGCTTTAAATCCCAAAACTTCACTTGATTTCTTCTCTTTAATGTAACAATAAATGCCCTTTAGAGAAGTAGGTAGAGGAGATGGAACCCTAGAAATCGCCCCTTACTGCTCTGGTCTCAAAACCGCAACTGATATCTGATAAAATGAGACTGAGCTGAAAAATCGCGTCTTAATGGAGCCTCCTAGACCACACGGGCAATACTGCCCATGCGATGGTGCCATGGCAGTATCGCCTGGCACACTAGCACACCATGTACCGTAACATACTCAAAAATGGCTCAAAATAGACCACGGGCGATGCTGCCCATGCTAGTGTGCCATGGCACCCTCGCCATGTCACTCTAGCCCGCTATGTACCGAAACTCTCAAGTAAATCAGCTTCAATTCTTGTGCTATGCTGCCCTGGCGATGCTGCCATGGCACCCTCGCCTGGCAGCATAGCCGGGGGTGTTTCGGTTGCGTTTTGCTTCGCTTACACGTTTGCTTTCCTCCACTTCCAAGTTACCGACATAATAATAATTGAAACCTTCCACTTAGCCATAAATTGGAATATTAAAAAGCTATTTTTATAACCTTTTCAAACTACGAATTTTCTGGTGTTACAGACCAAACCTTCTACTCTAGTACGTGATGAATATCCACAATGGAAGACCCGTATGATAAACTTCTATGAAGGATTGGACGTTGAACTGTATCATGTTTTTCAAAATGGTTCGTTCGTTCCAATGACAACTATTCCTAGGGTTCCTGCTACTGCGGTTACTGATGAGGTCCCTGCAAGGCATGTTCCAAAATCAAGGGATAGTTAGACTGATGCAGAGAAGGCATAGGTAGAATTGTCCAGAAAGGCTAAAATTCTCTTAATCATGGCAATTCCAAATGAGATTTTTCAATCTTTGGATTCTTGTAAAAGTGCCAAAGAGCTATGGGATCAACTGGAAAACATTCTGGAAGGAGGTGCAAAAATGAAGAAAAACAGAAGAGCCCAAGCTCTGAATGAATATTACAGTTTCCAGGCCATTCCTGAAGAATCTCTAGAACAGACTTTTCATAGATTTAACACTCTGATAAATCTATGTAAAAGATGTGACATCATCAGATCTAAAGAAAATAATAACGTCTTATTTCTCAAACGATTAAATCCTGAATGGTCAAATCTCTCGATGTCTCTGCAAGCCAATCAGGATTTGGAACAATGGTCCCTACATGATGTTTTTGGTACTCTACAAGCTCACGAGAAAGAGGTTGTTCAGAAGAAAACCACTATCGGTGGACCTCTGGCTCTAATTTCTGAAACCAGAGGATCAGTCAGAAGAAGTAAGGAAGACGAGAAGAAAGGAAAAAGTAAGGCTATCGTGTCATAAGCAACTTCAGAGGATGATTCTGACTCTGATGATGAAATCAAAGCTTTTGCTGATTCACTGACACTTATTACCAAACAATTCACAAAGAGGGTTGGTAATAGATCTTTTCAAGGAAGCAAAAAGAAGAAAAGTGAGGCAGAGAAGAAGGAAGAAGAGTTAAAGAAAAAGAAGGATGTGTGCTATAGATGTGGCAAGCTAGGGCACTATTCAAAAGATTGCAGGGGAACTCTGAAAAAAGACAAAATGTACTACCAGAATAAATACAAGTATAAAGTCGATGAAAGAGCTCACTTTGCAGAAAAAGAAAAATGGCTAGGAGATGAGTCAAGTGGTGAAGAAGCAATGTTCTGCGGAATGGCCAGAACAAATGAATCAGAAGATCGACCATCCGAAACACACAGTAAGTACTCTCTCGGACACATCTGAACTTGAGAACACCATTTTGGAAATATCTATTAATTTTGAAGAACATAAGAAAAAGCTTACAGTTGAAAAGAAACTGCGAAAACAAATTTAAAAAACTCTCTGTGAAACTCAAAGAGAGAGAGAGATTTATAAAAGAGAAATGGATGTTCTAGCTGAAGAAAAATTGGAACTCAATGCTGAAAATGAGAAGATTTCCAAAAACTTAAAAAATACAGAAGTTAAGTTCAAGGAAGAGAAATTGAACTTAAACAAACTTTTGGAAAACAAAGAAAAGGAGATTAGTGCTAAGGAAAGTGACAAATTAAATTCTATTGTACTTAAAAACTATTTCCAAAAGAAAAGACAAATACATAAGTAGGAAGATCTGGACTTGGTTTTGAGGATCTGGATCCCTACACATGTGAGAAAAGATCAACTCTGAAATCTGTTTTCTGTATAGGACAAGAACAGAAGCCTGTGTTTCCAATTTTATATGAACAGTCTATTTTTAAAAACATCGAATATTCATCTTGAATAACAAGTGTTGATCTGAATAAAATTCAGAAGAAAGGCGACATTTTCAAATTTGGCTCAAGCGTTCATATGACTTTGAATCCAAAGGCGGATGTATTTATTCCTTCGCAAGCAGAAGAAAAGCTAAGTCTAAGCTTTGAAAAGGATATTCTATCCACTCTGGATAAATGCTTTAAACTTGAACTTGAAAATGTTCAGAAAATCGCTTCAGAAAACAATCCAGAGATATTCCCGTGTTCTTTTGTAGACTTAAATCTTTCTGAATCTCAAGACTGTTTTGAAACGATTACATATCCATGGGAAAATGATGATCAAGGTGATGATTTCTTTAACTCAGAAAATTATCTCTCAACTGTAGAAAATCAACTACCTTCTGAGTACAAAACGGTTACAGAAGTAACTAAGAATGAGGAAGCTCCTTTCTTATTTACTAATGAACCTCTGGAAATCAGAGCCTCTGGTCTGAATATTGAAAAACATCCAAGTGGAATACCAACATTCTCTGTTCCTCCAACAGGACATAGAAAACCAGTGTCCATTCATCCAGACTTCATTGGGATGTGTCTTAAGGCCAAATCTTGTCTTGAACTTGAGAAGGAAGAAAGTCTTAAAAAGAAATGTTTTGTTCAGCAAAAATCATCACGATCATGTTATCCAAAGTTTACTTCTGCTCAGGATTTAATCTTTCTGCTTCTGTTTCAGTAATTCAAAAAACTCCTGAGAAGGTTAATCAGAGGAAGTCTCAATAGAAGAACACTTATGATTCTAAGCATAAGCCTAGCCTAGCTAAGAAGTTTAATAGAACTACAGATACTAGTATAGACAAAAATAAGAAGAATTGTAATTATCATTATTCTAATGAAAATTCAATGCACTCTTTTATGTCTCAGAATTCTGAATGTTTTTCTTTGTTCTTAAAACTAAAGGAATTTTTCTCGAGGCCCTCTGATCGTCTTTATGATAATATCTCACACGTCAGGACTAAACAAAAGAAAAACAAACAAACAGCAAATAAAAAGACCAAACCTTTAAATACTGTTAAATCACATCATGTGCAAGATAAAAAGAGTGAAAAATCTAACATTAACATTAAAGGACCCATTATGAGATGGGTACCTAAAAAACTCTGACTGTGATTGCAGAAGCAGCGTGTGCACATCTGGTATCTTGACTCTGGATGCTCGAGGCACATGACTGGATCGAAAAACTTACTCTCCCAATTCAAAGATAAAAGTGGTGGAGCTGTAACGTTTGGAGACAACAATAACGGTCAAATAATAGGCTATGGTACATTATAAGAGGGTAATATTACTTTATCAAAAGTAGCTCATGTTTCTGGACTGAAACATAACCTACTGAGTGTAAGTCAACTTTGTGATTCTAAATTACTTGTTGTATTTGATGAAAAACATTGTTACTTATTTTCAAAGGCTGGTGAAGAACTTTGGAGAGCAGACAGAAAAGGTAATTTGTATATGATGAACTTCACATCAAAGGACGGTAAAGAAACCCTCTGTGTTATCTCTAAAAAGAGTGAAGTTGCATGATTATGGCATCACAAAATGTCTCACTTAAATTTTGATAATCTTGAGATGCTTGTGAAACACGATTTGGTAACTGGTCTTCCAGAAGTTCACTTTCAAAAAGATCATCTATGCCCTGCATGTGAAATGGGCAAAATAAAATGAGCATCTCATAAAACAAAAAGTGATCATTTTGTGGTCCCATACAATTCAAAGTCTATCTGGTCAAAAGTATATACTGGTACTTATTAATGAATTTTCCAGGTATACGTGGCTCGCATTCGTTAGACAGAAATCAGAAGTGCCAATTGTATTACAAAATATGATGAGCAGAATTCAAGTTCTTTTACACCAACGGATTCAGCAGCTAAGAAGTGACAATGGTACTGATTTCAAGAATGCCAAGCTTGAAGCTTACCTTGTTGAAAATGGAATTACTCAAAACTTCTCTGCTGTGCGCACTCCTCAACAAAATGATGTAGTAGAACGACGCAACAGAACATTGGTGGAAGCTGCCAGAACGATGCTTGCAGCTTCTGGACTTCCCATTCATTTCTGGGCTGAAGCTGTAGCCACTGCGTGTTTTACCCAGAATCGTTCTATTGCTGTCAAGAGGCATATCAAAACTTCTTTTGAGCTTACTAATAATCGAAAACCCTGTGTCAAATTCTATCATATTTTTGGTTGTAGGTGTTTTATTTTAAATGGCAGAGAAAACCTTGGCAAGTTTGACAAGAAATCAGATGAAGCTAAATTCTTAGGATACTCGTTAAATTCAAGAGCTTTTAGAGTTTTTAATTTACGAACTAAGACTGTAATGGAAAGCATTAACATCGATTTTGACGATCAAATTTAATTAACTTCTGAGTATTCTACTTCTGAACTTAAACTTAACACAGTAACATCTTATTATCTCTCAGGTAACAGAGAATCTGAAATAGATGCTATCTTTCAATATTTTATGGGCGAAGAAATATTGGCAGAGCAAAGCCCAACCAATCCACCATTAAGTATTCCTGAAGTTCTCCAGGCTTCTGGAATTACAGTCTCTGGTCCTGAATCACCAGATCTCATCCGACCCTTCTGTCCTTACTGTTTCATCTAATAACTCTCCAGAAGTCACTTCCGTGCCTTCATCTGAAAGGGAGATTGTAGGTGATCCTCTGGTTTCCGAACCCCTTCCAGAAGAGGTGCTTCCATCCTCTGAAACAGAAGTTCACGCTCAACCAGTATCTCAATCTCGAATGACGAGATGGACTATGTCACACACCCCAGATCTTATAATTGGTAGTCCCTCTGAAGGTGTTAAGACAAGATCTGCTACTGCAAATGAAGCTTTCTTTGTAAATTTTCTTAGCATGATCGAACCAAAACATGTTCATGAAGCCTTGCAAGAACCTAGCTGGGTGACCGCTATGCAAGAAGAACTGCTACAATTTGATCGAAACAAAGTATGGAACCTAGTTCCTTTACCAAAGAACAAAGTAGCTATTGGTACTAAGTGGGTCTTTGGAATCAAGAAACATGAAGATGGAATAGTGATCAAAAACAAAGCTCGACTGGTTGCTAAGGGGTATTGTCAAGAAGCTCGACTGTAGCAAGACTTGAGGCGATACGACTATTTCTGGCTTTCTCTGCATACAAAAACTTTAAAGTATATCAAATGGATGTTAAATGTCGAACAACCTGCTGGCTTTAAAGATGCTAAACATCTAGAGTATGTCTATCTTCTCGACAAAGATTTATACGGTCTAAAACAAGCATCTAAAGCATGGATCGAACGCCTATCTACGTTTCTGATTAGTAAAGGTTATGATAAAGGTAAAATCGATACAACTCTGTTCATCAAAAGAGGCAAAGGTATGCTAACGGTTGTTCAAATCTATGTGGATGACATAATCTTTGGCTCTACTCATCAATCAGAAGTTGATCTGTTTTCTAAATTGATGGAACAAGAATTTGAAATGAGTATGATGGGAGAATTAACGTTCTTTCTAGGACTCCAGGTTAAACAAAATGCCTCTGCATCTTTATAAATCAAGCTAAGTATGTTTCTGACATGCTTAAGAAATTTCATCTTCAAAATTCCTCACCAATGATAACTCCTATCTACTAGCACGGAACTAGGCCCTGATCCTTCTAGGAACTCAGTGGATGTTACGGGTTATAGAGGTATGATTGGATCACTTCTGTATCTGATTGCAAGTAGACCAGATATTATGTTTGCCACTTGCCTCTATGCTCGCTATCAAGCGAATCCTAAAAAATCACATTTGGCTGCTGTTAAACGAATTTTTAGATATCTCAAGGGATCTCCATCACTTGGTCTCTGGTATCCTAAACTTTTTGAATTAGATTTAATGACATATACAGATTCTGATCATGCAGGTTGCAAGTTGGATCGAAAAAGTACCTCTGGAAGTTGTCAACTTTTAGGTAACAGACTTGTAAGTTGGACATTCAAGAAGCAGAACTGTATGTCAACATCAACAACAGAAGCTGAGTATGTTGCTGCTGCCAGTTGCTGTTCTCAAGTAATCTGGATGAAAACTCAACTCAGAGACTACAGATTAATATACGACAAAATCCCTATCCTATGTGACCAAGAGAGTGCTATCGCCATTACTGAAAATCCAATTCAGAACTCAAAAACCAAGCACATCGATGTCAGGTAACATTTCATTAAAGATAATGTAGAAAAAGGTACAATCGAAATGTATTTTGTCTCTACTGATTTTCAACATGCTGAAATTTTCACAAAAGCTCTGGATGAAAAAAGATTCAATTTCCTAGTCAGCAAGTTGGGCATGTTAAATATGTAATTTTACTTAATTCTTTGATCTTCTTAGAATTCTGTCAAAATTACTTATTTATGTACATACATATTGTTTTTGTTTGTTTCGCACATATCAGAACTGTCCAGAAGCCTCTGGTCACCTCTGATGATCTAATTTAGAGGCACTCAGAAGCCTCTGGTCACCTCTGATATTTTTGAGGGGAAGCCGAATGTAATACCTTACATGTTCAAGGGGGAGCACGTCAAGTCTAACATCTGTTCGCTGTCTTCTGAACCTCTCTTTACTTAACAATTTTCTTTGAATTTGTTTCTTCTGACTAACTCTTGCCGTCAAGGTTACAAAGACGTTTCATATTCAACTTAAATTTTTCTGAAAAGATGTTCTTTGACATTCGTGGTCAAAAACTGTTTTCTATGACCAGATATTCTCTACATTTGTATTTTTTTTTTAATTTTCACTTGTCAGTTTTCCTTTACACGTGTCATTCATCGTCCCATGGCATGTTGACACGCCTGCGCGCTTACCTCAGCAAACACGAATCGTTTTTGTTAGTCCCCAAATTAAAACCCTTCCCATTCAAAAATCACTCGATTACTCTCTCTCTCTCTCTCATATCTAAAACTCGATTTGGGAATTTAACAGTACTATGCTTCATCATCTTCCTCAAGAATCTAAATACTTCTCAAATCAACGTCTTATTCTCTGTAAAGCATTCTTCATCAATGGCGTCTCCTGTTGCAAATCCTAATACCCAAAACGACGACGGTAACTTGATCACTTCAACAGCTGATAGTGCTCTAGTTGTCAAGCAACCACTGAAACCCAACAATGTTCAGGTTCTTCTCGATCCCAACACTTATCTATCTGATTTTAGGATCATGATTGAGTTCTTGCAAAACCATTCCCTGAACCGAACCCTAACCTTGACAAATCCAAATGTTCCTGAAATTTATGTGCAAGAGGTCTGGCAAACTATGTTCATCAAGGATGACAATACCCTATTTGGAACCTTTGAACACCCACTGAACCTGAAACTGTCGTCCAAATCCCAATCACCCGCAAGAAATTAGCAAGGTATTTTCATCTTCCTCAACCCTACATTGAAGCTGAAAGTCAAACAGTTCCCAACCCTGACCTAGAACCTAATCCCACACCAGAAGCTCTACTGGCCTTTATTCGCTTCTTAGGTTACAATGAACACCTCCATAGGCTATCTGAGTTCAAAAGAAAGAAGTTGCCCCCGATGTGGAATGTCCTAGTCTCCATTCTGAATAAGAGCCTCACCTGCAAAATTGGGTCTCTCGATCAAGCCAGTAAGAATGTTCTCACAATCATGTATGGGATGTTTTTTTTAACAGACCTTTGGACTACACAAGCCTTATCTTCCAGGAAATGAAAGCTGCTGTTCAAACCATAGTTTCCCTCCAGAGCTAAGGGAAACCACTTCCTGCTTTAATGTTCCCACGCTTTCTATCACTATTTACCTTCCCAACTATTGGTGCATTGAAAGCTCTGCTTCACTATTTCTGCAAAATAGCTTCAATGAGCTCTTACAAGCCAACAATTGACAACAACAGTTATCCCTGCATCCAGAGACCTCTCCAGGTACATGCTAGATTTTATTCCTTCAACCTCTCTTACTCTCATATCCTATAAACGCTCTATGGTATTCTCAGAACAGAGAGTATCTACCCTAGAGCACTTAGAGCCCAGATTAGAAAGTGAGGGGTCAAGTGAGACTGAGATTGAAAAGAATTCGAGTGAACACCAGAGAGTTTCTACCCATCCCGACCTCTTAATGCAAGAGGGTACAGAAGATGTCCATAGAGACACATTTGAGCGAATCTCTCCAAACTCCCCACGGGAACCACATATCCTGAGGTAGTTGTCAACACATCTACTCTCATTGAAAAAGGACAACCCGGTCCAAACCACCAACAGCCAAACCGATCAAAGGGAATTCTTTGTTCCTCTGAATCACACACATCAGGGGAATCCACCTCATCCTCATCATCCTCTGAACAGGGTGATGATGAAAATATAAGAGTTCCATTGCCCCAGAACTCGCCATCACCCACACAGAACGTTGATGTCTTCGTGACCAACGATGTCATAGGGAAACTAGAGGGTACGTCCATGCCCTCTGTTAGTTTAGATGCTGATGAAATCCTATCAAAGGGATTACAGCCACAGGATGCACCACGTACCGGGGTATTTACCCTTCCTAAAGGTAAGAACATTATGTTCAGCTCCCCATCCTCTGATGATCGGGATCAAGCTGAACCTTTCAGAACAACCGAAGAGGTGTCTGTGAATAACAACCCTCGAAGACAGGTTGGAAGTCCCTCCACACCCAACGTCGAAACAGGTGTGAAAGAGGGCCTCTCTGAACGCGAGAGACAAGGGGCTCCATGTGTTGGAGATGCACCGGTTACCTCTTCTGAAATTGTCACCAGTGTAGCGTTCAAGGCATTTGGTGATCAAATTCAGAGACCTGTGGAAGATCTAAAATTATCCCTAGTTTCTCAACAACAAACTCTGACAACCATTCAAGCCCACCAAGCAACTCAAACTCAAACATTGGAGGATATCAGAAAGCTTCTCTCTGATAATGTAGAGGCTCAACGAAATTCTGCTAATGCTCACTTCCAGTTTTTGGACGCTGGAATTAAATCTAATGCAGAGGCTATCTTTAATCCTCCTTCAAAGATTCCTACACCAGAAGTCACAATCTCTGCTGACGAATATGGATCGTTTGTTGCTGACATCCATAAACTAATACAGGCTATTTTTCCTTCTGAAGATACTTCTGCTTCTGCCTCTTCTCTAGTCAAGAAGTCTGATATGGCACACTTTCAAAAGGCAATGATTGAATGCATCAATACTCTGGCCTCCAAGTATGCATCCAAAACCAACTCCAGCAGCTTGAATATGGACCAAAAGCTCTCATCTCTGGAAACCACTGTCTCAAAGTTATCCTCTCTGGTTGGTACATTATCTGCTTCCTTTGAAGACCGTAAGAAAGCCAAAGAAGCTCGGGCATGTAAAAAGGCGAAGTTAAAATGCAAACATTCCAAGGATCAGGATCCTGATTCTCAGAAGGGGAGAACACGGAAAACCTTAAAAAGAGGAAAACTGAAACGAGTCAGAAGATGGAACAAGACAAAGGTAATGCTTCAACCTCCTCACCTTCTGCACCTCCTCCCTCTAAACAGACTCCAATGATGCCGACTCCTCTAGCTACTCACAAGGGTCCCTTGCCCAAGGATCCAGAAATTGCCAAATTCATACTGGATATAATTGGCAACACTAAAACGCAATCTCACCCAGCAGAAAAAGAGGCAGCCAGAAAAGAAGCTGCCAGAGCAGAAGCTGCCAGAGCAGAAGCTACCAGAATAGAACAAGCCAGAGCTAAGGCAGCCAGAGCCGAGGCAGCTGAACATAAGAAGATAGTAGAATAAGATCTGAGGCTGAACAAAAGGCTAAATCTGAAGCAGAAAAAGATAAGGAAGAAGCCATAAAAGCCAAAGCTGAAGCATGGAAAGCTATGGCTCAAGCAGAAAAAGAGAGAGAAGAAGCTGAAAAGGCTAAAGAAGCTGCTGAAAGGGCACGTGCTAATTTTGAAGAAACAAAAAGAAGCGAGTCTGCAAAATTCAGAGCCTCAAATGAAGAAAAGATGCAGAAGTTGGGAAGACTCGAGTTACCCAACTTAGAAATCAAAAATAAGCACATGTATGCCCCTGCGGATCAGAAGATATACCTAATGATGCCGAATTTTTCAAATGATTACCAAGTTAGTGTCATGATCAAAGACAAATTCATAACTCACAGGCAACAAAGGAAGGAGGCTTATTCCATTGTTCCAATCAAGACTATATCATACAGGCATGCACAATTTGAACAAACACCCATCTGGTACACAATTTACAAGGTTGTTAGAAAAGACAACAAACCATCCTACTTCTGTGACAACGACTTATTGTCAATCTATCCTTCTGATCTGATAACTCTGGAGAAATTTATGAAGACTCAAATGAACAGAGGGAGTGATGATCAAAACAAAGTTGCTTACTTCCGTATCATTGATTGTATGAAGTCCTTCATTCGATACAGAAGACAAGTAGACTTCCAAACTGGTTTGAACTACAAAGTAGATAACCTGTGTATCTCTGCTCCAAATGAAGATTTGGATGGTATAAATGCACTAAGGATTGGGAAAGTGATAACTCAACCAGAAGTCGGAATTGTGTTCAGAAGGCCTAGAAGAAAAAGCTTCTTCATAAATAAAGATGCTCACAAATACTCTACAGAAGTTGTGTATATCATAAAATGTTATGCCTCTGTAGCAGTTGACAGTCAAGATTCAGAAGTCAGAGAAAAGATTGAGAAGTGACTTGACAAACTAATGAAGCTCAGAGAAGTTACAGATGCAATCTCCAAAGTCATTTCTCAAACAGCTCCCTTCTGACAAATTACAATACGTGCTTATTGTCATCAACTATTAAGCCTATGAAAGAGCAGTGAAGCTAGACGTGCATCCTTCTGAATTTCATACTTAGGGGGAGATTGTTAGACCTCATTTTCAAAGAAGTATGATTCAGAATTATGCAAGTATATGCACATCTGATGACGTGGCAGACACATCCTCCGTGTGTAACTAAGTTTGTTATTCACTTGCTTACGTGTCAAGTTGTAATAGGCTAGGTAGTTGACTTTCATATTTGTAATCGTATAAATAGCTCATTCACTGTTTGTAATATTTTTTTAAATACAGATTTGATAGAAAAATTGTACGCACTGTTGATCATCATTCAAAGCAATTCAATACGAATTACGTTTGTTCTTCAATTCTATTCTTACTAAATTTACTGTTTATCATAGATCTGTTTGCTTCCGCTCATAATTACTTATTTTGATCTATTGATTAATTGTTAGAAAGGGATCTGGGTTCCAACATGGGTAAGTCAGAAGCTTCTGTATGACTTTGACGGCAAGAGCTAGTACAGAAGAAAATGACATACAAAAAATTTCAAAGGAAAGTTCATCCAGCAGATTTTTATACTATTCAGAAGCTTCTATTTGAACATGAAATCCCAAGATAATTCAGAAGTTCTGAGTAGTGACACAAAACTTGAATTTGAATGAATTGGAAGAAGGGATAGACATACCAGAGACTTCTAGTTAAGCATAGCGATAAGAATTAAACCAAAGGTTCTAGACGACATATCTTCTGAAATGTGATTTCTATTAGAAACTGAAATTTCTCCCCCTTGACTTGTGCAATGATATTTGCTCCCCCTTCACATGTGTACGTTGGTTTTCTACTCCCCCTCAAACTGTACTTGGATCATAAAATTGTAAAGAATATACATTTTGAAGTTCAGAGAAATCGATAGTATAGGCAGAGGTTTCTTAAATGCTTGCGATAGAAAAATGAGTTTAGAAGATAATAGACAAAGGGTTTTGACAAAGACATGTTTAACAAGAGGATACAAAATAACTATTTTAACAATAGATTCTGGATTTTTATCACATGTTTAGCATGCCCAACTTTCTGATTAAGATATTGAATCTATTTCCTCCAAAGCTTTTGTAAAAATGTCAGCAAGTTGGTAATCAGTGAAAACGAAGTACATTTTAATAGTACCTTTTTCCACATGATCCTTTATGAATGGTACCTGACATCAATGTGCTTGGTCTTTGAGTGTTGCAGTGGATTTCCTGTGATGGCTATTGCACTTTCTGAATCGCACATGATGGGAATCTTGTCATATACAAGGCCATAATCTTTGAGTTGGGTTTTCATCCATATTACTTGTGAACAACAGCTTGCAGCAGCAACATATTCTGCTTCTCCTGTGAAAGTTGACACATAATTTTGCTTTTTTGATGTCCAACTTATTAACCTATTCCCAAGAAGTTGATAGCTTCCAGAGGTGTTATTTCAGTCTAACTTACATCCTTCATGATCAGAGTCAGTATATGCAATTAAGTCAAAGCCAGAATGTTTTGGATACCAGAGGCCTAATGAGGGTGTCCCTCTTAGGTATCTAAGGATTTTTTTACAACAGCCAGATGTGATTCTTTTGGATTGGCTTGATACCTAGCACAAAGACATGTGGCAACCATTATATCTGGTTTACTGGCAGTTAAATACATAAGAGATCCAATCATACCTCTGTAATTTTTGACATCTACTTGTTTCCCAGAGGGATCATGTTAGGTCTGAAAATATTGTATCCGAGATGACAACTATTGAAGACGTGAAGGGCTAAAGTGAAAAGTTAGCAAAGTCTTTAATTAGGAAAGATTTAATGTTTAAAATAAGGAAAGTACTGTTTTGTAAGAAAAGGCAAGTGTATAATGCCTTATTCTACTATTTCCTTATACCATATTTCTTATACATATAAATAGGAGTCTTAGGCTATTCATTAAAGTGTGGTAGAAAGTCGATTACACACATAGCTAAAAATTACTTTCATATCAACATTGCAATCGCACAAGTAAGATATACGACTACGAAAATTCTCTAAACATTGTGTTCTTATTGCTTTATTCATCATAATTATTGTTCTTGCCTAATCTGAGATCTACAAGTGGTATCAGAGCAGACGATCAGAGTTTTTCTTCGATTTTCTGAAGTTTTTCACGAAACAGAAGGTAAATTATCGATAGTTGCTGTTTTTGAATGTTTCTCGATTCATACTATATATGCTTCACCCGATAAAAAAACTATTTAACCTGTTTTAATTAAAGTTATTCTAGTTTATTTTAATTACTTTTGAAATTCTTTACATAAGAAAACTCATGAACTAGTGACTTTTACAGCTTTTCTTACTAAATGTTGGTTCCAGATTCTCTTCTTCACAGATTAATCGATTGATTCATAAAACAGAGTATAAGCGGAAGCTATTTATATCGATTAATCAACAGTAATAAGAATCGATCAAAGATTGAGGAACAGATTAACTATGTATTATAACCTGAATGATGATTACAGATACATGGAATGACACACAGTAAGTTCTTCAATATAACGATTTGATCGACAACTTTACAGTCGAGAAAGGATCTATTTATACAAATAGAATAAAGTAAAAGTCAACATCTTAAACTATTACAAACTGACACGTGTGAGAGATGGAGTGTGTAACAAACTAGTCAGTTGCAAAAGGTAGACATGCTTGATGTATGTGCCACGTCATATTCTTCATCTTGTGGTTCATACTTTCAAAAGTGTAACAATCTCCCCCTAAGTATGCAACCAGAAGAGTGAAGTCTGTTCAGAAAGGAGCGACCTCAGATACAATCTTTGCAAGTTTGTTGATAACCTCTTTGATTGATAATAGGCTGTCAAGTCGTTTGATTGTCTTTTCAAGTACTTCTGGATTGTGTTCATTTTCACTCGTGGATATGTAACATTTTGCAATGTATACAACTTTCTAAGGAATATCGATGTGCATCCTTAATTCTGAAAAAGCTTCTTCTGTCTGGTTTTCTAAAGATGACCCCTTCTTCTGGCTGCAGTAAGAACTTACCAATTCTGAACGAAGTTATGTTCTCTAATTCCTCATTTCGTGCAGAGATGGCAAGATGATCAACATTGAAGTTTAGTCCTATCTGGAAGTCGACTTGTCTCTTGTATCTTAACAAAGACTTAATGCATTCAATGATTCTTGAATAGGCAACTTTGTCTTGGCTATCAATACCTCTGGCCATCTGGGCTTTCATGAAGTTTTCCAGAAACAGGAGATCAGAAGGATGAACAGATAATAAATCATTGTCACAGAAGTACCTGGTTTGATTATCATCTCTTACTGCTTCATATATAGTGTACCAGATCTTTGTATCTTCAAATTGTGAGTGCTTAATGGCAGAGATACGTTTGATAGCTACAGAGGTGTATACATCCTTTCTTGCTTGTCTGTGTGCCATAAATTTGTCTTTCACAGCATCACTCACATTATAGGCATTGGAGAAGTTGGGCAGCATTAAATAAATCTTTTGATCATTTGGAGCATACATGTTGTTTCTGATAATCTCGAGCTTTGGAAGATCAAGATTTCCCATTCTCTGAGCTTCTTCTTCACGAATAGCCCTTCTCTGTGCCTTTTCTTGTTTTGACTTTTCTCTGGCTTCATTTTCTTTCTCTCTTTCTTCTAGTACTCTTGCTGCTTCTGCAGAGGCTTTTTCTGCTTCAGCTTTTGCTCTGATTTCAGCTTCAATTCGTTCTTCTTCTCTTCGTTTGTTCAGGGCTTCAACTTTAGCCTTTGATGCCCCAGCTCTGGCTCTGGCTTCCTTTTCTTTGGCTATTGCAGCTTGAGTTTATGAGGAGTATGGTGTTTGTCTTGTGTTGCCGACTACCTCAAGAATGAATTTAGCTAGTTCTGGATCTTTTGGAAGAGGCCTAGAGTGAGTGGTTAATGGAGTTGGAGTCAGAGGGGTTTGTGTGTGTGAAGTTTGAGCAGGAGTTTGCTGCTTGGAGGATGATTGGTGTTTGTCAGAAGTAGATGGAGATGGCATTGGATTTGAACTTTCAGTATTGATATTGGGTTTGACTTTCTTGGATGCTGGAGCTTTCTCCCCCTTCCGAGAATCAGGGTCCTGATCCTCAGACCTTTTGCGTTTAAGTTCTGCTTTTCTGCAAGCACGCTCCTCCTTGGCCTTTTTCCTTTCATTAAAAGAATCAGAAAGAGAACTTACCAGACCTGTAAGCTGAGACAGAGAGGTTTCCATAGATGATAGCTTTAAATCCACATTTGAAGTGCATGTAGTTGTTTTGGAGACATATTTGGAGGAAAGAGAATTAATGCGTTCAAGCATGGCCTTCTGGAAGACAGCCATGCCGGATTTCTTTACCAGAGAAGACTCAAAAGTGTCTGCAGAGGGATGAATAGCCTTGATAATTTTGTGAAGATCAACCACTAAGGAACTATATTCATCAACTGAGATTGTGACTTCTGGAGTTGGAATTGCCTCTGGGATGCAGAAAATAGCCTCAGAATTAGCCTGGATTCCTTTATACAGAGAAGAGTAATAATCAGAAGCTTGGTTCTGGTGGGTTGTAGCAGTTGTAGAAATGAGTTCTTTGAGGGCTTCCAGAGTTTGTGACTGTTGTTTTTGTTCGTTCTGAATAGCCAGTAGAATGGCATTTTGAGAGTACAGAGAAAGTTTTAGATCCTCCACAGATCTCTGAATTTTATCACCAAATGCCTGCAACGCTGCATTGGTGACATGTTCAGAATGGGTAACCGGTGTATCTCCAACACATGGAGCCACTTTACTCTTGCGTGCAGAGAGTCCCTCATTCACACCTGTTTTGACATTGAGTGTGGAGGGACTTCCAACCTGTCTTCGAGGGCTGTTATTAACAGGAACCTCTTCGGTTGTTCTGATTCTCTCAACAGAATCCTCATCATCAGAGGATGAGGTGTTGAAGACAATGTGCTTACCTTGATAAAGTGTAAACACTCCGGTAAGTGGTGCATCCTGTGGCTTTAACCCCTCTGATGGGATTTCATGAGCCTCTAAACTATCAGAAGATATGGACTTATCTTCTGAGATTCCTAAATCTTTGTTGGTCACAGAGAAATCAACATTGTGTGGGGAAAGTGGCGAGTTCTGGGCAAATGAATGCTTATATGTTCATCATCATTCTGTTGAGAGAATGAAGAAGAGGTTTCCCCGGTTGTGCGTGATGCAGAGGAAGAAGAAGTATCCTCTGATCGGATGGTTTCTGGGTGGTTTGGACCGGGTTGTCCTTGGTCAATGAAAGTAGATGGGATGACATCTACCTCAGTTAATGAAGTTACCTTTTGGGATGTAGGTGAGATTCGCTCAATTGTGTCACGATGGACATCTTCAGTACCTTCTTTTAACAAGAGGTCAGCATGGGTAGAACCACTTGGATGATCACTCAAATTATTTTCAGCCTCATTCTCACTTGACCCCTCACTTTCTAGAACTGGCTCTAAGTGCTCTGGGGTAGAAATTCTCTGTTCTGAGAAAATCATAGAGCTCCTATAAGATTGAAGATAAGAAGAGCTAGATGGAATTAGGTTTAGCATGTACCTTGAAAGCTCTCTAGGAGAGAGATAGCCGTTGCGGTCGATGGTTGGACGATGAGTGCTCATAGAAGCAATTTTGCAAAATGGTTGAACTAGTGGAGCCTTGAGTGCACCAATTGCAGGATAGGTAACCAGGGATATAAATCTTGGAAACATTAAAGCTGGAAGAGATTTTCCTTGGGCTTGATGGGTTACCTTAGTGTGCACAGCAGCTTTAATCTCTTGAAAAAGAAGGCTTGCGTACTCCAAGGGGCGATTCAAAAACATGCCATACATGATGGTGAGAATGTTCCTGCTTGCTTGATCGAGAGACCCAATTTTACAAGTGAGACTCTTGTTCAGGATAGAAACGAGGAGATTCCACATTGGGGGTAACTGTTTTCTTTTGAATTCAGATAGTTTGCCTAGGGGTTCATTGTAACCAAGAAAGAGGATGACGGATAACAATGCTTCAGCAGATGGGTTCGATTCTAGGGCTGGATTTGGCACAAATTCACCATTAATTAGTACGAAGGGGATAAATGAAAGTACATGGCTAATTTCTTCTTGGTAATAGGAATTTCCACAGCAGTATCAGGTTGATCAGGGTGACTGAAATTTCCAAGCAAAGTCTCATCATCACGAATATACATCGATTGCCACACTTCTTGAACGTAAATTTTCAGGAACATTTGGGTTTGTCAGAGTTAGAGCTCGGTTATGTTCATGTTGTTGGAGAAATTCAACCATGATTCTGAATTCGGACTGGTAGGTATTAGGATCAAGAAGAACCTGCACATTGTTTGCTTTCAATGGCAGCTTGACGAACGGAGCACTATCAGCAGTGGAATCGAGGAGACGTCCTTCGTCATCGTTAAGAGCTGGATTTGCAAGATGAGAAGCCATTGATGAGAGTTGGGGAGAATTGCAAGCAAGTTCGTGAGTAAGAGAGTGTGAGCAGTAACAGTGGAGAGGAAGAAGATGGGTATATGAAAATTGGGGATTTTATATGAGACCAATTTGGAATTGGAAGAGGGTTATGTATTGGGAGTAGAAGAAAACAGTTCAGGAAAGATGATGTAAGCACGCAGGCATGGATACATGCAGTCACACAATGAATGACACGTGGAAAGTAGGAGTGATGAGTAAGACACGATTTTTTAAAAGAAAACTGAAGGGTTATCGGCCTAAAATCGGTTGATTATCCCAAAAGTAAATAAAAAGAAAATATAAACCAATTTGTTGAGTAATTAAAGAAAATTAATTAAAGAACAAATTGAAATATATAAATCTGTTTATTTAGATTTAAAATCAGTCATTTGGTGAAAAAAAAATTGAACCAAATGAAAGTTTGATTTTTCATGAAAGTAAAATAATAAGAAAAATTAAAATTGAATATAGAAATTTTAAATAACCTTGACGGCAAGAGTTAATAAAATGTATATATTCAATAAAATTTTTGGAATATTTTGATTCATAGAAAAAAAATATTTTGAAAAACATGTCAATTTTGAATCACCGTCTAGGATAAGTTTAAAATGAATCATAGGCATTCTGAGAGACCTTGACGGCAAGAGAAACACAGAATAAGAAGATTCAGAAGAAACTCAGGTGGATGGAAAAATTCATAAGACTCCCCTCTGAATGATAAATTCCCGTTGAGTAATAAGCTCCCCCTTGAATGATAAGCTCCCCCTTGAATGATCAGCTCCCCCTTCGCTTCAGGAATTGGCGCCTTTCTAATGTAACTTGGATGTAAAGGAATAAAACGCAACAAAATAAAACTTATACCAGAGGCGATCAGAGGTCTCTGAGTGCTTCTGGATGAAGTTCAGAAGACGATCAGAGATCTTTGAGAACTTCTAAGAATAAAATTTACATGTTTAGCATTCCCAACTTGCTGATTAAAAAATTAAAACGCTTCTCATCCAGAGCTTTTGTAAAAATATCAGCCAATTGGTAATCAGTAGAGACAAAATACATTTCTATGGTACCCTTTTCTACATGATCTTTGATAAAGTGATACCTGACATCAATATGCTTCATTCTTGAGTGCTGAACTGGGTTTTCCGTGATGCCAATTGCACTTTCAGAATCACAGAGTATGGGAATCTTATCATAGATCAGACCGTAGTCTCTGAGTTGGGTTTTCATCCAAATAACTTGGGAACAACATCTAGCAGCAGCAACATACTCAGCTTCTGCATTAGATGTTGAAACACAATTTTGTTTCTTGGATGTCCAGCTGATAAGTCGATTACCCAGAAGTTGACAGCTACCAGAGGTGCTTTTTCTTTCCAACTTACATCCTGCATGATCAGAATCTGTATATGCCATTAAATCAAACCCAGAATTTTTAGCGGTTTCAGCGACCCAATGAAGGAGTTCCCTTCAAGTATCTAAAAATTCTTTTGACAGCAGCCAAATGAGATTCTTTAGGATTAGCTTGATAACGAGCACAAAGACAAGTGGCAAACATAATATCAGGCCTACTTGCTGTCAAATATAGAACAGAACCTATCATACCTCTGTATCCCATGATATATGCAGGTTTTCGAGAGGGATCAGGACTTAGTTTCATGCTAGGAGAGATAGGTGTTTTCATAGTTGATGAGTTCTGAAAATGGAATTTCTTTAACATGTCAGAGACATATTTTGCTTGATTAATAAAAATACCAGAGGTACTTTGTTTAACCTGAAGTCCAAGAAAGAAAGTTAATTCTCCCATCATACTCATTTCAAATTCGGTTTCCATCAACTTAGAAAACAAATCAACTTATGTTTGATGAGTAGAGCCAAAAATTATGTCGTCCACATAAATTTGAACAATAGTTAACATACCTTTGCCTCTTTTAATGAAATGTATGGTATCAATTTTACCTTTCTCATATCCTTTGCTGATCAGAAATTTGGATAAACGTTCATACCAGGCTCTGGGTGCTTGCTTTAAGCCATACAGTGCTTTGTCAAGAAGAAAAACATATTCTGGATGTCTTGAATCTTTAAAGCCAGCTGGTTGTTCAACATACACTTCCTCTTTGAGATTTCCATTTAGAAATGCACATTTAACGTCGATTTGATAGACTTTAAAGTTTTTATAAGCGGAGAATGCCAGAAAAAGTCTTATCGCCTCCAGTCTCGCAACAGGAGCAAAGGTTTCATCATAATCAATACCTTCTTCTTGAGAATATCCTTTTGCCACCAGACGAGCCTTGTTTCTGATCACAATTCCGTCCTCATCCTTTTTATTTCTGAAAACCGACTTAGTACCAATGGCAACTTTGCCTTTTGGTAATGGTACTAAGTTCCAAACTTTGTTACACTCAAATTGAAGTAACTCTTCCTGCATTGCTTCTACCCAACTAGGTTCGGCTAAGGCTTCATGAACTTTCTTGGGTTCAATTAGACTTAGAAAGTTAACATAGAAAGCTTCATTTGCGGTGGCGGATCGTGTTTTGACACCCTCAGAAGGATTACCAATTATGAGATCTGGATTATGTGATTTAGTCCATTTCGTCATCCTTGTTTGTGATATTGGTTGAACTTGAACTTCGGTGTCAGAAGATGAAATAACTTTATCCGGAAATATTGATTCTGAACATCTTGATTCTAAAGTCTCCCCCTCAGATGATGGAACAGAAGAATCTTCTGGACAATCAGATGAAACAGGAACAGAAGGAATTGAAGAGCTAGGTTCAGAAGAGGTAGGACCAGATAAAGTTATGCCAGAGGCATGAAGAACTTCAGGTATGCTGAAAGAAGGATTAGTTACAGCAGGTTCTGACATTACTTCTTCGCGCAGAAAGTCTTGAAAAAGGGCATCAGTCTCGGATTCTCTGGTTCCTGAAAGAAAGTCAGAAGTAACAGTATTAAGTTTGAGTTCTGAAGTAGAATATTCAGAGGTGAGTTGAGTTTGATCATCAAAATCAACGTTAATGCTCTCCATAACGGTTTTAGTTCTGAGATTAAAAACACGAAAGGCTCTGGAATTTAAAGAATAGCCTAAGAATTTTGCTTCATCTGATTTTGGATCAAACTTGCCAAGTTTGTCTCTGTCATTTAAGATAAAACACCTGCAGCCAAAAATATGAAAGAATTTGACAGATGGTTTTCTTTTGTTAATAAGCTCATAAGAGGTTTTGAGATGCCTCTTGACAATTATGGAACGATTCTGAGTGAAACAAGCAGTGGCTACAACTTCCGCCCAGAAGTGAATTGGGAGTCCAGAAGCTGCAAGCATTGTTCTGGCTACTTCGACCAAGGTTCTGTTGCGACGTTCAATGACACCATTCTGTTGGGGAGTGCGTACAGCAGAGAAGTTCTGAGAAATTCCATTTGTAACAAAGTATGCTTCAAGTTTGGCATCCTTGAATTCAGTACCATTATCGCTTCTTAGCTGTTGAATCTTTTGGTGTAAAAGAACTTGGATTCTGGTCATCATATTTTGAAGTATAATAGGAACTTCTGACTTTTGTCGAACAAAAGCAAGCCAAGTATACCTGGAAAATTCATCGATAAGTACCAGAATATACTTCTTATCAGAAAGACTCTGAATTGCAATTGGACCACAGAGATCGACGTGTAGCAATTGCAGAGGTCTTATGCAAGAGTGATCACTTTTTGTTTCATGAGATGCTCGTTTTATCTTTCCCATTTCACATGCAGGACAGAGGTGATCTTTTTGAAAATGAACTTCTGGAAGTCCAGATACCAAATTATGTTTTACAAGCATCTCTAGATTATCAAAGTTTAAGTGAGACATTTTATGATGCCAGAGCCATGCAACTTCACTCTTTTTGGAAATAAGACATAAGGTTTCCTTACCATCCTTGGAGGTAAAATTCATCATGTATAGATTACCTTTTCTGTCTTCTCTCCAAAGTTCCTCACCTGCCTTAGAAAATAAGTAACAATGTTTTTCATCAAAGACGGCAAATATCTTAGAATCACATAGTTGACTTACACTTAGGAGGTTATGTTTCAAACCAGAAACATGAGCTACTTTAGATAAGGTAATGTTACCTTCCTGTAAAGTACCATAGCCCTTAATTTGACCCTTACCATTATCACCAAACGTTACAGCTCCACCACTTTTGTCTTTAAATTGGGAGAGTAAGTTTCGTGAACCAGTCATGTGCCTCGAGCATCCAGAGTCAAGATACCAGATATGCCCACGTTGTTTCTGCAATCAAGATCAGAGTTTCTTAGGTACCCATACCATTATGGGTCCTTTAACGTTAGTTTTTGTCTTATCAGCCTTTTGCTTTTGATTTGATTTGACAGAAGGTAAAGATGTATTCTTTGGATTTTTTGTTTTTCTATTTTGCTTTGTTTTATTTTTATTGAAGTACGAATGGTTTGCAGTGAAGGAATTTGAAGTTTGTGAGAAAATTTTTTGTAATTTTAAGAATAGAGAAAAACATTCAGAATTCTAAAACATAGAAGATTTTATTGAATTTTTATTCTGAAACAATTATTCTTAGATCTGTCTTTTCTAGTATCAGTTGTTCTAAAGAACTTCCTATCTAGACTAGACGTATGTTTAGAATCTGAAGTATTCTTCAGCGGAGATTTCCTCGGATTTACCTTCTCAGAAGCTTTTGTATTTACTGAAACAGGAACAGAAAGATTAGATTTCCATTTACCTTTCTGAACATAAGAAAGTTTTGGAGGATAAGAGTTAGGAAGTTGGATAGGAATTTTCTTTTCAAGTTTTTCTTCCTTTTCAAGATCAAGACAAGATTTAGCTTTCAGACACATTCCTATAAAATCTGGATGTATAAAAACAGGTTTTCGTTGTTCAGAGGGAACAGAGAAAATCGAAATTTCACTTGAATTTTTTTTAGCATCCATTCCAGAAGCTCTTATCTCCAGAGATTCATTTGTAAAGAGAAAAGGAGCGTCTTTGTTTTTTATGATCTCTAGAGTTTTAGCATAAATAGGAGATTGATGTTCAAGATGAGATAGATATGTGTCTGAATTGTCAAAGAAATCCTCACTTTGATCATCATTTTCCCATGGATATGTGATTTCTTCTAAATCCTCTTGAGTTTCAGAAAGATTTAAATCAATAAATGAACAACGAAATATCTCTGGATTATTTTCTAACTTTTGTTTGTCATTCTCAAGTTTAAAACAATTATCCAGAGTCAAGAGAAGATGTTTTTCAAAACTAAGTCTTAATTCCTCCTCTGCTTGAATAGGAATAAACGCATCAGCCTCTGGATTCAATTTTGTAAGAACACTTGAACCAAACTTGAAAATATCATCCTTCTTCTGAATTTGATTTAGACTAATATTGGTCCTTGCAGAAGAATATGTAATGTTTTTAAACTTGAGTTTCCGTTGATGATGACTATTTTCAGTTTTAGATGGTTTAAAACATGATTGTTCAAAAATAATTGGAAACACAGGCTTCTGTTGTTGTCCTATACAAAAAAACAGAGTTTAAACCAGACTTCTTTTCACACGTATAGGGATCTAAATGTTCAAAGCCGATTCCAGATCTTCCAACTTGTGTACTTATTTTCTCATGAACTTTTTGAGCATCCAGATATGTTTTGATCTGGTGCGTTTTGTTTTGAAGTTCAATGTACAGAAATTCTCTTTCTTTTTGAAAATAGTTTTTAAGCGCTACAGAATTTAATCTGTCACTTTCCTTAACTTGAATTTCCTTATCCTTTTCTTCCAGAAGTTTCTTATAACTTAAGTGCTCCTTTTTTACCAAAACTTCTATGTCTTTCAAGGTTTTAGAAATTTTTTCTTTTTCCATGTCCAGTTCCAGTTTTTCTTCTGTTAAGATATCCATCTCTCTTTTGTAAATATCTCTTTCCCTTTGTATTGTGGAAAGAGTTTTCTCAATATTTTTTCATAACTTCTTTTCAATTGTAAGCTTTTGCTTAAGTTCTTCAAAATTGTTTGATAAAAGCACAATTGTATTATCAAGTTTAGAAGATTCAAAAAGATTACTAACCGGTGATTCAGAAGGTTGTTCTTCTGATTCATTTGTACTTGCCATTCCACAGAACATGGCCTCATCACCGCTGGACTCATCTCCGATCCAGTTTTCTTTCTCATCATAGTGGGCTCTTTCAGTAACATTATACTTGTATTTATTTTTGTAATATGTTTTGTCTTTATCCAGAGCCCCTCTGCAATCCTTCGAGTAATGACCCGGTTTGCCACATCTGTAACATACATCTTTCTTTTTCTTCATTTCCTCTTCCTTCTTTTCTGCCTCAATCTTCTCAGGTCTCTGAACCTCTTGTTTAGGAGTATAGTTAGAGCGATCAGACCTTCTATTTCCTTGAAATGCCCTATTTCCAAAACGGTTTGTAAACTGTTTGGTAATAAGTGCCAAGGAATCAGCAAATGCCTTTATTTCATCATCAGAATCAGAATCTTCTTCTGGAACAGTTTCTGACATGAATGCCTTGTTTTTCACTCTTCTATCTTCACTTTTTCTTCTGGTAGCTCTCTTTGTTTCAAAAATCAAGGCCAGAGGTCCACCTATAGTTTTTTTCTTTTGGACAACCTCCTTTTCATGAGTTTGAAGAGTTCCAAATACATCGTGTAGAGACCATTGCTCAAGATCTTGATTAGCTTGTAATGACATGGATAGATTTGACCATTCTGGATTTAATCTCTTTAAGAATAAGACATTATAGTCTTCCTTTGATCAAACAATATCACATTGTTTGCATAGATTTATCAGATTATTAAATCTATGAAAATTCTGTTCCAGAGATTCATCCGCAATGGCTTGGAAGCTGTTGTATTCGTTCAGAGCTTGAGCTCTTCGATTTTTCTTCATTTTAGCACCACCTTCCAGAAGATTTTCTAACTGATCCCATAATTCCTTAGCAGTATCACAGGACTCCAGAGATTGAAAAATCTCATTCGGAATAGCCATGATAAGAAGAGTTTTTGCCTTTTTAGCAAGTTCAACTCTGGCCTTTTCCTCATCATTCCAATTTTCCCTTAACTTTGGAACTTTTCGGGCAGGTATTTCAGCAGTATTGGTAGTGGCAGGAACTCTTGGAACTGTAGTCATTGGTACGAAGGGACCATTTTGAACAATAGGATAAAGTTCAATGTCCAATCCTTCATAGAAATTTATCATTTGAATCTTCCATTGTGGATATTCACCACGAATAAGAGTTGGAGGTTTGGTCAGAGAACCAGAGGTGTAAACAGCATTCAAATTTGAATTTGCCATTTTTTTTAAGATCGAGAAGTATGTAATGACAGATTTGAGTTGAAATCTAGAACAAGTAATTTCAATTGATTTGAACAACAAAATTTTACTAATTCTTCAAAATTTAACTACAATTACCACTGTTTTAGACAGAATTGCTATAAATCTTCGTAGAACAGGGTGGAATTATGAACACTAGTTAAAACAGGAGATTACTGAATGAATGAAGAGAGAAATTTACAAATTGAGATCTAATAATCAATAGATTGATTATCTGACTCTGATACCAATTGTTGGTTCCAGATTCTCTTCTTCACAGATTAATCGATTGATTCATAAAACAGAGTATAAGCGGAAGCAATTTATATCGATTAATCAACAGTAATAAGAATCGATCAAAGATTGAGGAACAGATTAACTATGTATTATAACCTGAATGATGATTACAGATACATGGAATGATGCACAGTAAGTTCTTCAATATAACGATTTGATCGACAACTTTTACAGTAGAGAAAGGATCTATTTATACAAATAGAATAAAGTAAAAGTCAACATCTTAACCTATTACAAACTGACACGTGTGAGAGATGTGAGCGTGTAACAAACTAGTCAGTTGCAAAAGGTAGACATGCTTGATGTATGTGCCACGTCATATTCTTCATCTTGTGGTTCATACTTTCAAAAGTGTAACACTAAAGAATTCTCTAGTAAAAATCATAAACTCTAGTAATTTTGATTTTTTTTACTGAACAAATAAGAAACTCGAGAACTTAGACATTCTTGTCCATAAAAAGACTTGTTCTTTTTAGTCAAGAACCCTATTATTCTTGGTTTTTGGTTTATCGGTAAAAAAGAATTCAGATTAAGTATCTTTGAATTTTTATCGAGACCTTTCTAATCGAGAAAATTTATTTATCGAGTCATCTGGAATCGATATAATTTTTTTTCGATTCCTTGTTTTCTCAAGTCAAAGGTTTTTTGTCGAATCTTAGTCTATCGAGAAAATCTTAGTTATCAAGTCCTTGTGATTGAAACCTTCTTTTTTATCGATTCAATTTTTTTTAAGAATTTTTCTCGATCCCCCTATACCCGACAATAATTTCTTACCGAGTCTCGAACACCCGACAAAACCTCTTGTCAACAAAGCCTAACCCGATAAAAAGTTTTGTCGACCCCTAGTCAATCGAGAAAACTTTCTGTTTCACAAAATCAACTCAGAAAATTGGCAAAAACTCGCTGATCGAGATCATCAAGCCAAGTACAATGACCAATCGCAAAGCAATGGAAATTGATTCAGACACAAAATCCCCCGAGTTAAGTCTCTCGGACTATGATCAGTTTATGAATAACATGATGATACAATTGCAAGAACTTCAATCTAAATTGAAAACCGAGAAACTCTTGGTTTCCAACTTAGAAGCACGCTTAGAAAATAATCATAATCAATTGCTAATTTACCAAACCGAACTTGCAACATCTCAAAGTATTGCACACAATCATCAAACGGAGAAAACTGCTTCTCAAAAAGAAAACATTCTTTTAAAACAACAAATCTCGGATCTCACACTTCAACTTAACCAATCTAAAAGGAAGACCGAAGATTTTTCATCAAAATATCAATTTGTGAGTTTTCAAAGACAACACCTTTTGGAAAAACTCAAAGATTTGGAACTAAAACTGTATATAATTGGTCAAACGGAGCACACAATTCATTTAAACATTCCAAAAGAGTTAAGTTCAAAAGCTGGATTAGGATTTGATAATCCGAAACATTTAGAAAAGGCCATCTATAATACTCCGACTATCTATAAGTTCGAATATCTGAATCTTGGTCCAGATTACAAAATTCCATGTATGAAGTCGGAGTCCAATGTCGAAGAAATGGAGGATTGGAAAAGACAGAACAAGAATTTTCATCAAATTCCTTTCTGCTATCCTCAAAAGGTAGAAGAGGAATCTTCAAAAGAAACTCTTCTAAATGACTATTTTCCCTCGTATTCTGACGAAGAACTTCAAAATAAAATTCCTGAATATAAACCCTACATTCCCACTCTATTTTTAGAAAAGCAAATTGTTCAACTTGAAAAAATGTTGGAACTCGAACGTTCTTCGTCGGACAAGGAAAAAGAGGCATTAATCGCTAGAATTCAAACTTTAGAGAACAAAGCTTTACAAACTCAAAACCCCGAAGTTGACACAACTTCAAATATCTCTTCTGGTAAAGCCTTTGTCAGCTCTTATTTGGATTGATTGTGATTTTTCATACTTCCCGATTGATCCTAACTACTGTCCTCCAAAACAAAAATGTTCTCTCTCACAAGAACAAATCGATAAGGAATTAGATGACCTGGAGACAAAGATTTTTTCGGATACAAATTCTAATCTTTCTTTACTTGACGAAAACGAATGTTTAAACGATTTAAATGCTGAATTTGACTTCAATCCTGCACTTCCAACTCATACGGAGTTTTTGGACAAAGGCAAAAAGCCAATTGAATCAATTTTGCTTCCGGAAGTTAAGAATGAGTGCTCTACAAGCAATTTTTTTTCTAACCAAAAGGATCAAACTCACTTTTCCAAACCCATCAATTCTCATTATGTGAAAAATGCTAAACGTGGTTTTATTCATGTTTCTGCTTTTCGAACTCATAATTCGAAACAGTTTCATAATGATGTTGTTGCTAAATCTGGAAATTTCAAGAAGTTTAAGATGGTTTGGAGGAATAAATCAACTACAAATGATAGTGTTTGAAACATGTCACATACATCTCCTGTAGTTGATACAAGGCCGTTTGTTTCCAAAATTAATTTGCCTTATTTTGTCAAATCTATCAATCAGCTAATTACTCTAAGTGCCACAAAGATTTGTTGTTCTAAATGTGGAACAAATAATTTTGTCAATCAAAATTTCATTTATAAATGGTATGGTACTTACAGTATCCCCATTTCCCCATTTATTGCATCTAAAGCTAACCTCCGAGGACCCAACAAAGCTTGGGTACCAAAATCTTGTTACTCTGTTTTGTAGGTACGTCATGTACGGTCAAATCTCCGAATATTCACATCACATGACAATCTTTCAAGAGGTTTTGCTACATTTGAGGGGGAATACCACATTTTTACCATTTAGTTAGTTTCATAGTATCTCAGCTATGGACCTGCTCTTAACCCGTCTTAACATTATGACTTCTGAATACTTCAGTTCAGAACTTGGACTTTAATGTTTTAACTCGTTGTGTGTGATAGGAATTAGAAGTTTCTATGGTCAATCCAAAGCCGGAAGGACCTACCCATGAAACATACCCTTAGGATAGATATTTTGAAAGGGTATAAAGTGAGTGCTTGAGAGATAAAAGAAAATGTGAGAGTGTGACAAGGCGTCAAAGAAAATCATTAGTCTTCGCCAAACCTAAACAGTTATCCGGGTAGCCACATAATCTATTCATTCTCAATTCTTTGGAGATGAATATTGAAATAGACATGGACCCAATGTCGATAACTTGTGTCACCCCACACAACTACTCAAGTATCTCACAAAAGATATTTGTTTCATATATCACGGAGAATAAGCATATCTGCTATCTTTTCTTCACTCGGAAGATTAAGATATTGAAAAAGGAAGACACACCTCCGGTCTCCTAACTTCATATTCTGTGCACAATCGAGTCTATTTTTGAGCCAAAATATATACGAATATTTCTTTGACACATTGCACGAATCTTTGTGATTCAACAAGCATAACTTCGTGTTAATGCCGGAACGGTTTGAAAAGTTAGTTGTCTAACTTACTTCAATGATAACTGGAAGTCCTATAAGAGATTCATCATTGCCAACTCTAAAAATAGGCCACTTCAATTAAGTGATAACAGTTGCTTCACGTGCTTCTATATGTTAGTTTTTACACGCTTCATTAGTTAACAATTTTTTTTTGTCTTTGTTTATTCATAATGATTAGGATTCTCTTTATCATTCTGAGTGGGAGAGATTGTATATCAAAGACCGATATTTTTAAGCCATATCTGAGCTTATCAAAATGGTTGACCCAACTAAGTTTGGAATACCCTACGACTTCAAGGCTCCTTCAAATTTCTTTTCATGCTAATGTTAAGGGGGAGCTTCGGAACTTACAAGAGATCTTTTTTCGTAGGGGGGCCAAAAGATTCAAGAAGAAAGATTTGTTGACAAAAGTTTCACTGTCTTCAAAAGAGTGCTGATTTGCTGAATTGTAATCTCGAATACAAAGGGGGAGATTGTTAGGTCTGAAAATATTGTATCCGAGATGACAACTATTGAATACGTGAAGGGCTAAAGTGAAAAGTTAGCAAACTCTTTAATTAGGAAAGATTTAATGTTTAAAATAACGAAAGTATTGTTTTTGAAAGTGTATAATGCCTTATTCTACTATTTCCTTATACCATATTTCCTATACATATAAATGGGAGTCTTAGGCTATTCATTAAAGTGTGGTAGAAAGTCGATTTCACATAGAGCTAAAAATTACTTTCATATCAACATTGTAATCGCACAAGTAAGATATACGACTACGGAAATTCTCTAAACATTGTGTTCTTATTGCTTTATTCTTCATAATCATTGTGCTTGCATAATCTGGGATCTACAGATCAGAGTCAAGTTCTGTGTTAGGTGAGATTGGTGTTTTCATAGTTGTCGAATTGTAAAGTTTATATTTCTTTAAAATATCAAAGACATACTTGGCTTGATTTATAAAGCTGCCAGAGGTAGTCTGTTTTACTTGGAGCCCAGTGAAGAAGGTTAGTTCTCCCATCATGCTAATTTCAAATTCACTTTCCATTAACTTAGAAAACAACTCAACTTCTGATAGATTTGTAGAAACAAAAATAATGTCATCCACATATATTTGAACCATGGTTAACTCTCCTTTGCAACACTTAATGAGCAGAGTTGTATCAATTTTACCTTTCTCATAATGACGGTCAATCAAAAACCTTGATAAGCGTTTGTACCAGGCATGAGAAGTTTGCTTTAATCCACACAGAGCTTTATCTAATAGGTAGACATAGTCTAGATGATTTGAATTTTCAAAACCAGGGTGTTGTTGGACATAAACTTCCTCTTTTAATTTGCCATTCAGAAAGGCACATTTTACGTCCATTTGATATACTTTGAAGTCTTTGTATGCAGAGAAGGCAAGAAACAATTGAATTACTTCCAACCTTGCTACTGGGGCAAAGGTTTCATCATAATCAATCCCTTCTTCTTGACAATACCCCTTTGCAACTAACCTCGCCTTGTTTCTGACGACAATTCCATCTTCATCTTTCTTATTTCTGAAGATCAACTTTGTGCCTATAGTTGTCTTATCTTTAGGACATGGAACAAGGTTCCATACCTTGTTTCTATCAAATTGAAGAAGTTCTTCTTGCATCGCATCGATCCAGTTGGGTTCTTATAGGGCTTCATGAACTTGTTTTGGTTCGATCATACTCAGAAAGTTTACAAAGAAAGCTTCATTTGCAGTAGCAGATGTGGTTTTGACACCTTTAGAGGGGTCATCAATAATTTGATCAGCTGTATGATCTTTTGCCCATCTTTTCATGCGGGTTTGGGAGACTTGTGGAGGTTCAACTTCAATTTCTTCTTCAGGAAGTGCGGCTTCAGCTTCTGGTTCAATCTGCTGAGTAGGAGAGAAGCCTAATTTCTCCCCCTCAAATGAAGGTCCAGAGGAAAGTGGAGTTGAAGTATGACTTTCTTCATCAGGAGGCAAAGTTTCGTCTAGTATTTCATTTGATAAGGTCTTCTCCCAGAAGTGGTGTCTGGTATAGAGGGTCTTGAAATAGTGATTCCAATAGCTCGAAGGACCTCTTATGGATTAATGGATGCACTTCTATCAACCTCAGCAGATGGAGTCTCTTCTCCAAGAAAATCTTCAAATATTGCATCAATTTCGAATTCTCTAGAGCCTGAGAGATACTCAGATGTAACATTGCTAAGCTTGATTTCTGAATCGGAGTAATCAGAAGTCAATTGGGCTTAATCATCAAAGTCTACATTAAAGCTTTACATGACTGTCTTTGTTCCAAGATTGTAGACTCTAAAGGCCTTTGATGTCAGAGAATAACTTAGGAACTTGGCTTCATCAGATTTATTGTCGAATTTTCTAAGTTTTTCCCTATCATTCAGAATATAGCACCTGCAGCCAAAAATATCTAAGCCCAGAAGTGTGTGGGTAGTCTAGAAGCTGCAAGCATAGTTCTGGAAGTTTCAACCAATGTTCGATTTCTACTTTCCATCACACCATTTTGTTGAGGAGTGCGTACAGCTGAGAAGTTATGAGATATTCCTTCGTTGGTGAGATACTCATCAAGTTTTGCATTCTTGAATTCAGTACCATTATCAGTTCTCAACTTTTGTATTTTGCCTTGCAGAAGCACTTGTATCCTCTTCATCTAGTTAATCAAAACGACTGGGACTTTTTATTTCTGTCTAACAAATGCAAGCAAAGTATATTTGGAATATTCATCAATTAGCACAGGAATATACTTTTTACCAGATAGACTTTTCACAACAATAGGATCACAGAGGTCCACATGAAGCGCGTGCGTAGGTTTTGTGCAAGATGATCACTCTTTGTTTTGTGAGAGGCCCTTTTAATTTTTCCCATTTCACAAGCAGTGCAGAGATGGTCCTTCTGGAAGTGAACCTCTGGGACACCCCCAACCAGGTTGTTTTAACATGCATTTCAAGATTTAGAAAATTTAAGTTAGAAAGCTTGTGATGCCAGAGCCAAGCTACTTCACTCTTCTTAGAGATAAGACAGAGGGTTTCTGTACCAACCTTAGAAGTGAAGTTCATCATATAAAGATTGCCTCTTCTGTCGGCTCATCACAACTCTTTACTTGCCTTTGAGAGAAGATAACAATGTTTTTCATCAAAAAGGACTAGCATCTTTGCATCACAGAGTTGACTTACACTAAGAAGGTTATGTTTTAGGCCTGAAACGTGAAAAACTTTTGATAAGGTGACGTTTCCTTCATGTTGAGTACCATAACCTTTTATTTGACCGTTTCCAGCATCTCCAGACGTTACTTGTTTGGGAAAAAATCTCAAACATTTGACCGTTGACTAAAATATTCGACCAATGACTTTCCACGACTCTCAAACATCGTCCAAGACTTAAGAAAACAATGGTCTAGCATAACTCTCGACGGTAGGGTAAATAACGCAACCAAAGATATTTTACGACCTGCGAATATTGACCGAAGCATCATGAGACAACAGTCAAAGGAAACTCACAGGCGAAATCTCCAACGTACAATGGACCCGCGAAGCGCCTTAAGCCTGGCCTTTAATGGCCGGATCATTACTATCTAAACCGTTATCTCTTTTGCAGGACCGTTGGACAGTTATAAACAGCGTCATCAAGAGCATTTTTGGAGGAAATCAATGTCAATCAACCATTACAAATCAATACGAATATAAAAGCAACACTCGAGCTGTCAAGCAACACAGAAACCAACCACATCTAAACTGTCGAATCTAAGAACCCACTACAACCTTCTAGATTTCATACGCTAGTTTAGCTTTTATATATATTTTTCACTTTTAATCGTACGACCATAGCTCTAAAGGACGACGCCCCTGTTTGGCGTCACTTTTCCATAGTGCATCGACGATACTAACCTATCGTCCGCGGTTTTTTGTCTCGACCAAGGGTTTTTCCGCGTCACCAAATCTCTTGTCTTTGTCTATTTTTCTTCGTTTTATTTACGTTTGTCGATAGAATCCTTCCTTTAATCGATTAGGTCCACAAGCACCTTAAGTTGACTTTTGTTAAGTTAACTTTTGGCATCAACGTTACTGCTCCTCCAGATTTGTCTTTGAACATAGAGAGTATGTTTCTGGTACCAGTCATGTGCCTCGAGCATCCAGAGTCAAGATACCAGATGTGCACACGCTATTTCTGCAATTAGAATTAGAGAGATTTAGGTACCCATTTCATAATGGGTCCTTTGGAGTTAGGCTTTGAATCTTTGTCTGATTTGTCATTAAATCCAGAAGATTTTGCAGGTTTTCTAGAAGGTTTTGGTTTGCCTGATTTAGTTTGAAAATTCTTTTTCTTATGGTTTTTGAAATTTGAGCGTTTACTTAAATCTGAGGAAAAAACAATGAAATTTGAACTTTCATTTCTGGAATGGTAGTTACAAGATTTCTTATTCGTGTCTATTCTAGCATCTGTTGTTCGATTGAACTTATTATCTAGCCTAGACTTATGCTTCGGAACTGGTGAATCTTTCTCTGGACTTCTTCTTGGGTATCCACTCTTTTTGAACTTTCAAAGTTACTGAAACAGAAGGAACATGAGCATTAGATTTCCATTTAGCTTTTTGCTCTCGAGTAAACTTCTGAGGTTGCGGCTTCAGAGGATGATGCATAACGATAACTTTCTTTTTTATTGCTGCTTCTTTTTCAAGATCAAGGCATGTCTTAGCTTGAAGACACATACCAAGGAAATCTGGATGAATGAGAACCTATTTTCTCTGTACTTTAGGAGGAACAGAGATTATTGGCATACGACTTGAAAGTTTTTCAAATTCTGGTCCAACAGCCCTTACCTCTAGTGGTTCAATTGTATACAAGAATGGGGCAGAGCTATTCTTTATACAATGTATTACCGGAACGTAAGTAGAAGGCATACGCTTTTCAAACTTAGTGTGTAATTTGTCTAACATGTCAAAGAAATCATCATAATTTTGATCCTGGTTTTCCCAGGGATGTACATCAAACTCATCATTTTCTTTTCTTGACAAAGATTTAAATTAATGAAAGAACAGGGAATTATCTCTGGATGGTTTTCAATAAAGACAAATGTTTCTGGTTTAGCTTTTTGAAAAGATTGTTTTGAAAGATTTATACAGTTTTGAGTAGTACACTCATCCTGAGTATTAAGAATATATTTTTCAAAATTGAGTCTTAACTCTTCTTATGCATTTGTAGGGATAAATTCATCAGCTTCTGGATTTAAAGTAATATGAGTCAAGGAACCAAAGTTAAAAATATTATTCTTCTTCTGAATTTCTTTAAGATCAACTTGATTCAGTTTTGCAGAAGAATAATTTATGTTTTTATATTTAAGCTTTCGTACTTGATGACCTGGTTTGCCACATCTGAAATACACCTCCTTCTTCTTCTTCTTTATCTCTTCTTCTTTCTTCTCAGCCTCTGACTTTCCACTCTGGGACCTTCCTGTCTTGCCACATACGCTTGAGTAGGGAGTTCACTTTTGTTGTCATATCTTATATTGCTTTGAAATGAATGATTACCAAACTTCCTGGTAATTTGTTTGGTAATAAAAGCCAAGGACTCAGCAAAAGCATTGATCTCATCATCTTCTGAACCAGAGAGGCCAGCATATATATCAGTTTCTGAGATTAACACTTGTTCTTCCCTTTCTTCTCAGCTTCTCTACTTCTTCTCCCAGACCCTCTGGATTCAGAGATAAGGGCGAAAAGACCACCAACACTGGCTTTCTTTTGTTGTACCTCCTTTTCATGAGCATGTAATGTCCCAAAGACATCATGTAAAGACCATTGTTCCAGATCTTGGTTTGCTTGAAGTGACATGGACAGATTTGACACCATTCTGGATTCAGACGTTTAAGAAATAAAACGTTGTTGTCTTCTTTTATTATGATAATGTCACACCTTTTGAATTGATTTATCAATGTGTTGAACCTATGATAGGTTTGCTCAAGAGTTTATTTAGGAAGAGCTTGGAAAATATTGTACTCATTTAGAGCTTGAGCTATTCTATTTTTTTTTCCTTTTAGCTCCATCTTCAATTTGGTTAGCAAGTTGATCCCACAATTCCTTTGCAGAATCACATTGATCCAGAGATTGGAAAATATCATTGGAAATTGCCATGATAAGGAGTCGTTTTTCTTTCTGATCAACTTCAGTCTTCTTCTTATCTTCTTCATTCCAATCCCTTCTATTCTCTGGAATTTGCCTCGCTGGAATTTCTTCAGTAGTAGCAGCGGCAGGAATACGAGGAATAGTAGTGATTGGAATATAAGGGCCATTTAGCACTGAAGAGTATAGATCCGGATCTAACCCTTCATAGAAGTTAATCATGCGAATTTTTCATTGGGGATATTCATCCCTGAGTAGAGTTGGATGTTTGGTAAGAGAACCAAAACTATACATGGCATTCAGATTAGAATTGGCCATTTTACAGGAAAATAGAGTATGAAATTTAGAAGGAAAATTTGGTAGGTGGAATGTGATTTTACTTACTGAACTAAAAACAATTGATCGATTAATAGTAGAACTCGGATTTTAACTAGAAATACCACTGTGTATGAGGAAAAATTGTATGAAGACAATAGGAACTCGTAAAACAGGGTAGAGTGAAAAGCAGTAGTTCAAAATCGAGACAATTCTAGCTGAGTAGGGATTTCTCCAACATTGGATTTGATCGATTATTCAATAGATTGAACTTTTGATATGCGGCTTTTGCACGATTGAACTTCTGATAGCAGCTTCTGGACAACTTCTGGACATCTTCTCAACTGATTCTGATTTAGCAACTTCTAATCAGAATTTTTGGACAACTTTGAAGAGGTTTTTCACGTCCTCTGATGTGCATTTGCTGCACTTCTGAACTTCTAAACGACTAAGCTATGTGCAGCTTCTGCATGATAGTCTACAGAGGTTCTACACACAAAAAAAACTTGCGTTTTTCTGCTCAATTCCTGTTGCAGCCTCTATGCATACCTCTTTTGTGGATGCGTTCTTTGCTGTTAACCTATTCAATTATTCTCAAATTTAATAGGTTCGAGTCTCTGCAATCTTCTGGAATCACAAAATAGCAGCAACTTTCTGTTCAAAGCTCCTCTTAACAGCCGTTTGCTACAGATCAAATTTCATAGCTTTGTATCACACTTGTTGCATAGATCTCGGATGTGATGACGTGCTGTTGAGTTCTATGGACTGATGTATCTCCATCATTTGAATCCATCATATGCTTTGAATGAATTCGTTCACAACAACAGCAAGTCAAACACACAGGTAAGTAGATGCAAATATGTTATGCGTAAAAAAAATCATGACTACAGCTAAAAAAAAATCAGACAGCCCACCACCTCATTTGACTATTATAAATAGTCTCTTTTCAGTTCTAAACCAACAACATCAAACAACTTCCTGTTTTATAATTTGAACGGAAAAAAGAATGAAGCTCGACTATTTTCTGAATTATGATCTTGACAGCAACATTTTGCTCGAAACCCATCGAGTAGCTTGTACACACAATGGGGTCTGAAAATTTTGAAAGTGATACAACTTTTGATCTGCACGACACTTGATCACTTGTGATGAGAAGACCATCGTATGTTTTCCCGTCTGATCTCTTGTTCGATGAAAGTTCTAGCTGCATATCTAGCAGCATTTCCTCCTCCAACTATCACAAACTCTCGATTCTCGTTTTGTGAAAGAAGACGATGCAGAAACAACGATGTTTCTCCGATGGTAGCTTCTGGAATAAATCACCAAAGAATGATGATGATCGAGAGACGGAGATTGAGGACGTCATAGTCAAATTCCAAGCTTAATATACATTTAACTCGATATACTTGCCATTGATCGTCTAACAATCAAAACTTTGAACTTTTGCACGTTAATTATATGTAGAGCTATGGTGCACTGTGTACACCTTCGTGATTACAAAAAGCTTCATATTGCAACTTCTGATAAGCTTTGTTGCTTTTGGAAGACCACCTCCAGAAGTTTATACCTTCTCATTAAGCTTGTGGAAAAATATCGAAGCTTCTAAAAACAATAATTTCTAATCGGAGCTTCTGTATCAATAACTTCTAATCGAATGCTTCTGATGGCAAGCTTCTGAACGAATGCTTCTGATCAAAAACAACAAAATAAAAGAAACCTTCTGGAAATATTATCTGATTAAGCTTCTGATCTGATTAAGCTCACCTTCTGAATAAGTTCTGATTAAGCTCTGATTCGCTTCTGAATCTGATTAAGCCTTTGATTTGTGTAGCTTTTGAAAAGCAATCCCTTCTGATCGAAGTTTCAATGAAATCAGACCTGATCATCTGAATTCTGAATGCTACCAGCGACTAAGACTCAGATAAGCTTTATGGTGTCTTTGGCTTCTATACAGCAACTTCTGAAATGATTTCAGCTTCTGTATATGGTTATTTCAGATCGAAGGATAAGAAGTTGATCCATTGCACTTCTAAATAAGTAACCTTCTTTGTCAATTCAGTACAACGAACTGCTCGGATAGATTCAGGTCCTTTTGAAGAAAGTGATCTTCAGCAAAAGGTATATCTTGACCTTGCTGATTTTAACCTTAGGCAGAACCATTAGTTATGCCAACCTAATCACTAGGTGCTTAGGTTTATGGAGCTTATTGCTGGTTGTAGTACTCACAACCACCGCAATTCACTAGATTCAAGAATAATCTGAGAAGCCTTGTGTACTCGTCATATGGAGTAAAGGCATAACCTGTCTTCTATATACCCTGACCAAGAGTTGCAACAACACCCTTACGTTAAGCAACAGCAGTTCCCATCTGAATGGTATCAGCCCGAGCACATCAAGAACAGCAGGAGTAGTAGTTACTGTCAACGAATTGCTTCACCATATGATTCCAACATAGGCAATAAAGAGAGGCAACGAGCAACAAACACAGTTGATTTGCGTCTTGTCATATTATGTAAGTCTGGAAGGACCTGATGCTTCGCGTGAAAACAAAACTTCCTAGTTACCTTGCATGAGCCGTAGACATAGCATTCTTTGAGAAAGTACAAGAACACTATTGGGAAAAATTTCCGGTCTGAAAAGAGGCTCAACATTCGGACATATCTTTTCGATTGTTAGCAGGAAGAGAAAAGAAAAGAGTCTTTAAGCTACCTAAACAAAGATAGCCTAAAGCAGAGCAAAAAAACAAATTTGTAAGAGCAGAATGGGCATGTAGGGATACAGATCTGTCATGAGAGAAGTTACTGACGATAATGAACAAGGTTCATAGACAGCAGAAAACCATCCTAGAATTAATGACATTTCGACATCTCCTTGGTACAACGCTGTTAGCCTACCATGGAGTTCTTTTGACAATAATAAGTTGTTACTGCTTGATTGTTTACTGACCAATTTCTTAAGAGAAATCTAAGTGCAGAAGTGATGCAACTATGACTGCAAAAGCCTTCACAACAGTGAGTTGGGTTATCTCATTTATTCAGACCACAAAAACAGGAAAACATGTGGGTAAATCTGCTGTGAGGTGATTGTCAAACATCGAAACAACAAGCCCTATACAAGAAATAGCACATTCCTTAACCCCCAGGTCTTGATCTTGGCTTGTCAAACGTGATGGCATTATATATTGGATGGATATAAGGTTTGAGATCCAAATTAAAAACTCTTATGTTGGGGTGCACAAGTTGAACATGTTTCATACATACTCTGAATGCCTTAGTAGTAACTTTGTAATAGCGGTCACAGACAAAAACAATTAATGCTGCTAGGCACTTTGCAGCAGCTCAAGGTTTGATCAGAAATGATTCCTGTTCGGTTCAAAAGTGATCATGACAACAACAAAAGAAATCAAACAACCAAGACCTCCATATTGAATACTATGAGCAGTCAACCCTTTAAATGAAACGTCAAGTGTTGTTGAGTGCCACTTACGTGAAGTTCTTCTGCTTTTCTTCATAGATCTTAGATTTGTCTTCACTTGTTGTTGTTGCTGCTAGTAAATTCAGACATCATTACAACAACCATTCTCCAAAAGTGGTGGTTCAGTAACCCTAGCTTCAACATCCCTAAATTACTACAACAGCTCAATTTTAATATCCCTCTATTTTGGAATTTTAACAACAAAATACCCTTGAATCACAATCAATTCATATCAGAATGTTACAACACAAAATTAGCCATAGGTGTTGATGCCAAAAATGAACTTAACAAAAGTCAACCAAAGGTACTTGTGGACCTGATCGATTAAAGGAAGGATTCTCCTGAAAAACGTAAAAAACGAAAAAAAAAATAGACGAAGACAAGAGATTTGGTGACGCGGAAAACCCTTGGACGAGGGAAAAAACCGCGGACGACAAATTATTAACGTCGATGCACTATAGAAAAGTGATGCCAAGCAGGGGCGTCGTCCCTTAGAGCTATGGTCATACGATTACAAGTAAAAATGTATATAAAAGCTAAACTAGCGTATGAAATTTAGAAGGCTGTTGTGTGTTCTTTGATTTGGGAGTGCGGGTGTGATTGGTTCCGCCATGCTTGATAGCTCGAGTGTTGCTTTTATATTCGTAGTTATTTGTAACGGTTGATCGACATTGATTTCCTCTATAAATGCTCTAGATGACGTTGTTTGTAACCGTCCAACGGCCCTGCAAAAATGGGTAACAGCTGATTAATGATGATCTTGGCGTTTTATCGATTTGATTTAAGTCATCGCGAGTCTGTCGTAGGTTGGAGACTTTGCCTGGGAGTTTCGTTCGACTGTCGCTTCATGATGCTTCTGTCAATATTCGCAGGTCGTGAAATATCTTTGGTCGCACGTTTTACCCTACTCTGGAGGGTTATGCTCGACCATTGTTTTTTAAGTCTTGGCCGATATTTGAGAGTCGCGGAAAGTCATTGGTCAAACATTTTTAGTCAACGGTCGAGGGTTTGAGATTTTTGCCCAAACAATAGGCGACGACAAATTTTAACCAAAACATGGTTATTGATTATTTATAAAATAAACCCAAATGAAAGAAGAGAGTCCAATCTCGGATTAACATAAGGCCAAATCAAGGATCGACAGCCCTACTACCAAGATGCCTAAAAATAGACCAATAAGGGCACATACACACATGAATTAAAACTGATCAGATCTAAATTATTGAAATTAAATCTTCACAGACACATTTCATCAAACATGTGGTGTGCAAAATCAAATTGGGTTTAGAATCAATAAAATATTGGATCAACGATCATCCAAATCTCATCTAGATGAAATATGGATCTCAAATAAGATCAATACATAAAATTTGATTATAGAAATGATATTTGGGTTTAGGCTCATGTTATTGAAACAATCTAAGCACCAAAACATCAAAACCGTTCACCAATTCTACAATTGTTGCCACAAATGACCGAATTGAAGAAAAACATTCTTTAATTGGCTCTGATACCAATTGTTGGAACCCAGATCCCCATTTAATCAATATGATGGTGATAATAAGCAATATAAAACAGTAAGCGGAAGCAAATAGTTAATCAACAATCAAACTAGAATGTAAATTATAATTGAAGAGATAACAATGAAGAACGAATGATAATCTGTATTTCACTCAAAAAGTCAATGATTACAATACTTGTAAGTACAGATTAATCTCACAAGTTCTCTCCAAGACAATCGACATAGAATACAGTGATGGCACTCTATTTATACTAATACAATAGAAGTGTCAATCTGCTAGCCTATCACGTATTGACACATCAGCAAGCCTCCTAACAGATTCAATTACGCACGGAAGACATGACAAGCCACGTCACTTGATCACGTGTAGTTCGTATAGTAATATCCAAAAGATGCCCAATCTTCTGGATTGTCATTTCAGCTTCTGAGCTACAACTTCTGAAGTGGCTGTCTTTTGGAGAGTCTTGCTTCTAGAGAGTTAAAATAAGTTCAGACAACGTTCTAACAACGTTGTTAATTTCATACTTTTACAAGATAAAATAAGTTCTAACAACGTTGTTAATTTTTGTATCCATGAGTGCATATTATGCATTAGCGCATATGCAAAAATGCATATTACAAATTATAGTATTCAATTGTGCATATCGTCCAGATAAAGGGTTTCCAGGGTGTTCTTCAAGTTTTTTCTTTTTTTGCAGTTTCCCTCTGAACCTTACACCATATATATATATAGGATAAACTGCATAAATATTTAAAAATGGTAATAAAATTGTAATTTACTCTACATTTTAATTAAAAAAAATACAAAAACCTTTTTAACTAAAGTTAGTAGAAGGGACCAAAAGTGAAACAAAATGACAACAACAATAACCAAAATTGTAATTAGTTTCAAACATGGACCAAGCTTGACAATAGATGGCAACCATAGGGACCAAAAATGCAATCTACCCAATAATAATGTATATGTACACTTTAATTTTAATGTTTTTTTAATTTAAAAAAAACAATTAACTGATAAATACCTTTAATTATGAGCATCTCTGTGACAACTGTCAAAATTCGAGCTTTCAGGTTAGCTTCTATGAAGTTTGTTAGAGTTATTTTAGATAATTAGAAGAATAAGAGTTAGATAGATTAGATTAACCGAAAAATCTCTAGCATTTCCGGTAGTCGCTTAAAATGTCCGGTTTCGACCCGTAACTGTCCGAAACGTCCAATATAATGCCAAATGTACTAATTTATACCTAATTTATATAAAATATATATAGTTTTAGAATGTTAAATATAAAATTTTTATTTTTATATAATTTAAACACTTTTGGGTATATTTTGAAGGAAAAAGGCAAAATTTGAGAAAATGAACTTTTAATTTCACTTTTTTTGGACTTAAAATAACATTTATGTTCAAATTCAAAATTTCTCTCATCTCTCTCTCTCTCTAAAAGTTAAGGGACACTTTTATTTTCCTTCTCTTCCTCTCTAAAACTAAACTCCAGCCATTATCATTAAAAATCTTCATCAAAATCAAGTTCATACAAGGATTTAGAAGCTCTAATCGTCATCCAAAACATGGTAACAACTCTACTCTCATTTTTCTTGCAAATTTTGGGTGAAAACCCCACTTTTCTTACATTTTTTAGCTAATTCTTCTAATATCCGAAATTTCTGAGTTTATGGAGAGATTATACACCAAAACATGTAAAAATGTTTATACAATGGTGGTAATCTATGATCCACACAATAAAACTCAAGAAAATAGGTGAAAAACATGATTTTATGTGGTTAAGAATAATAATGGTGATTTTTGGTGTTGACAGATTTCATGCATGTGCATAAACCGTCCATTTCTTGCAAATAATATGTTCAAATATCATAAATCATCTTCAAAAAGTTTATTTAGTGAGTTGGGGTTCTAATCCAAGTGGTTTCACTAAAAAACATTGAGTTTTGCCCCCCCAAATGCTCATAGCATGATGAATGTGCATCTGGAAGTTCAACAGTAGGTAAACCCTACTTTGAACGACCATAACTCTTAGAATATTTATCCAAATCACTTGATTATTATTCTGAAATTTAATTCAAAGAGTTATCTTTCCAATGCCATTGGTTGCATTAAAAAATATGGTGATTTGAGGTTTCAATTAATCAAAACAAAATGAGTGTGCATTCTGTCCAAATCTGACAGAATTTTGCATGCATGTTCAAATGGCCATATCTCCTCCAAAACTCAATGAAAAAGGATGATTCTTCCCTTGAGAGTCAATTATATAAATTATATTTTGTTTCCAAGTGGAATCACATGAAAATATAGAGTTTTGACCCTCTAAACACCTAAAACATTTTAGGTGTGCAAACTGTGAAACCACCAGTAGGTAAACCCTACTTTGCATGTTAATATCTCTTTGCATATTTGTCCTTAATGCATAATTCTTCTTTTATGAGTTAGGGTTCATATGAATCCAGTTTCATTCAAAAATATGAACTTTTGATGCATTAACCAATTTATTAAATTGAAGTGTTCAATCTGTCAACTAATGATAGAAGTGTGCATGCAACTTTGTGGTGCCATATCTCCTTCATAACGCATCCAAAATGAGTGACTCTTATTTCAAAAATATCCTATATGTGTTATGGTTATAATCCAACTACAATTTCTAAAAAATATTAAGTAGAACTCCTCAAATGATTGTTTTTTACTAACAGTGTGTAATCTACCATGCTTGCTATGACACATTGTTTGATATAAATTATTTGAACCCTTTTCATATGTCTAAAATGCATGAAATTTGGTCACAATGACCTTAACTCAGTAATGCATCACATATAAAAAGATGAGAAATTTTACTATTTTGGATGTTACATTAAATTGATCATTTTTGGGACTTATAGTTTCTGTCAGAAAATGAAATTTTGAAACTATTTGATTTCATAAATTAGGATTACTTAAAAGAATACACATTATATTTTCGGTATAAATTATTTCCTTAGAGAACATATGCGCATTATGTATAACGGGACAATTGTAGACCAAGTTGGTCATATAAGGACTTATAAGCACACTCATAATAATCATTAGACACATAAGTGACCGTTTTGGGTATTTCTCTTTGATAGGGAAATGTTAGGCCATCGAGTAGGTGTGAATCGTGCTTTGTTGATTGGAGCTTTTTGCTATAAGGTGAGTATTCACGGCCCCTCTTTTATGTGTTTTAAACGTTTTGGGGTGAAAAGCATGTGGTTATGAATAAAAATTGATTTGATTTATATTGTTAAATGAAAACCATATAAATCTATACAATGAGCAAATTTATATTACATGATGATATGTTGAGTTATGTGAAGTCTCCGTGTTATACTACTATTTAACTCTATAATGTTTGAGCCGATGATATTTGTGGATAGCGCTATTAGGTTGACATACCCACCTAACTGGCAAGTAGGGGTGCACTTTATCAATTAAGAATGCTCTACACATGTGGACTTTAGGTCCACCTCTGAGGTAGTTCGTGGGACGTAGAATGTCGCTTTAAGTTTAGTAGTGGCTCAATAATTTGATATCATGTGTATTTAAAATTTCATTTTTGCTCATAAGAAGTTAAAATGATAAAAGTCGATGCGAACATCCGTTTCGCATTTCATACCTTGCATACAAAAGGTTTTATGCATTTAAAAACCTGTGAACTCACCAACTCTTTGTAGTTGACCGTTGCTTTATCATGCTTTTTAGGAGTAAGAAAGGTTATCTGAAATGCTCGCTTGTAGGCGCGACGACATCAATTATGTTTTAATTTGAAATCTTTTTTTTGGACTTTATATTTATGTCGTTTCGTTAAAACTCTGTACTTGTATGACGAATTTTTCAGTTTTAAAATGTTATGTATTTGAATGAATGATTGGTGTTGTTTTTGCCCTATTGCTATGAAATCTTGAACTATCACACCTCATGATTCCGCTTTAGCGGGGTGTGACAATCACTAAAATGGTTGTTTGAAAATGACTTGAATATAATTTGACCACTAGATTTAATGACTTGAAAACTTAACCATTGAAATTAATGACTTTGAAGACCGTTTTTTATCAATCACTTAAGTTTCCTTAAGTTTTTGAAAAATGGAGCATAAGAGGCAAATAAAGAAAAAAAATGTTTTATGGTAGGACCAAGACTTTTTTATATATTTTTATTGTGTTCAAGTCTTTACTCAACTTCACCATTGTGGATCTATGAAGCATAAGGGCATCTCCAACAACCTTTTTATAATTTATCTAAAATAAAAAATGAAAAGTCAAAATCTATAACAACATTTTCTTCCAAATTGAATAGCTTTTCTATTTTATAGAATCTATCATTAGTTATATTAATAAAAGAGTAAAGTTCAATTTTGGTCCCTGAGGTTTGTACATTTAAACGGTTCCCGTCTCTAAAGTTCATTTTAACACCTTTACCTTTCACGTTTGATCGATTGCTTCAATTTTTGTCCCTCCTCCTAACGACCGTTAACATTCTCTTTTAAGTCCAATTAAATGAGGGGCATTTCAGTCATTTACCCTTTTTCTAATTTTCTTCTAAAAACTTAAATAAAATTAAATCTAATTTATATGTTAATGTGTATATATATATTGGGGTAAAAAAAGACCCCATGTACCTCTTCAGTTCCATGACCATTTGCCACCATCTTCCTTTCTCCGATAATCTATTCCCGTCGCAAAAACTCAAAAAAAAAGTGCAAACCTGAAGATCAAAATCAAACCAAATCCAATACTCAGATCAAAATCAAACCCAAATATAACCATAATCACCAAAACTCAAATCAAAATTGACCGAACCTTTCCTCCCGTCTTCTCCTATACCCCATCATGAAAAAAGAACCCTCCCTTATCATAACTATTGACCATTATCAAATGCAAACCCAAATTAGGGGTATTCAAAACCTAAATACAACACAAATTCAAACACAAAAATTGCAAGGATGTAAAGGATTTGAGTTCATTCATAAACATTTTGATATAAACCCTAAACCTAAATCAAAACTAACTACTCTCTAAATTAGTGAGCATCGATGTCCCCTTGGGCAACAACCAGTGTTCCTCCATAAAAAATCTAGGAACGTTTGTAATCTAGGTCGAGATAAGGGAGGGGGGAGTTGCAGGTGATCCTCGGTGATGGTTAGAGGGGGAACTGCAGGTGATACTAGGTGATGGCAAAAGGGAGAGATTCAGGGGGTTTCACCGATCATCGCTAATGTTTCCTTCCTCGACTGAGTGCATGAAGAACACACCAGATCTTAACAAAAGAAGCAAAATCAGATCTAATTTTTGTTGCCTGTAGAGATATGCTTCTTCTCGAGTGAACTGATCGTCGCTAATGTTGAGCATACCAGAACCGGTCTTTGTTAATGGTTCTTCCCTCGTCTGAGTTCCTGAAGAACACACCATATTTGATTTTCATGAACCTTGTGAGTGTGTGAAGAACACACCAGAGCGATTTTCGTGGGAAAAAAACACATACTAGATCTGGTCGGGGTTCGTTTGAGAAGATAGTCGTCATGCTTTGATGGACAGATCGAGGGTGAGGGTGAGAGATTCGAAGAAGAGAATGGTCATGGTTGGTGAGTGCCTGAAGAACATTCCTGATGAAAATGAATATGAAGATGAAGACGAAGACGGAGATGGTATTTGGGTTTTTTTTTCTTTTTTTAGATGATTTTTGTTTTACTTATATATATATATATATAGATACAATATAATATATTATTTTCTTACTTCTAATTGAAAATTCAAGAAAAAGTAAAAAGACCAAAATACCCTTTATGTATATAAAATAATATATAAATAATATTTGATTTTATTTAAGTTTTTAAAATAAAATTAGGAAAAAGGGTAAAATGATTGAAATGACCCTCATTTAATTGGACTTAACAGAGAAAGTTAACGGTCGTTAGGATGAGGGATGGGAACCATTGAAATGAACTTTAAGGACGGGAACCGTTGAAATGTATAAACCTTAGGGACCAAAATTGAACTTTACTCTTAATAAAAAATTCAATACGTTTAATAAAATATTATTTCTCTCTCCTACACATTTAATTTCAATAAGTTTAATTGGTTATATGATTAAAATATCATTTTTCTCTTCTAATTTAGAGATTTTAGAGAATTCTCTATAATTAGAGTTTTCTTCCTAATTCTATAAAATAGAAAACAAGATAACAATACTATCGGAACATTTTAGAGGTAGAAACTGATAGCTCTCATTTATGAGTGTTATTAATTACTCTTTTATAAGATTTTTTATGTCATTTTTATACTCATTTTGTTTCTATCCCCTTCATTTTGTCTATTTTCCCACAGTGATTTTTATGCAAAAAAGCGATTTTTATGCAAAAATAGGTCGTCACTGGGCAGTGTGGGCACAAATATTCCTACAGTGGGCACTCGGTGCTGTTCACAAGTACTTTAATTCACTAATTGCTTGTCTTTGGAAGCAATGCTTGACAGATTTCAGCATGGTCGAAATACTGGAAGTATGGGCCAAATAGTAAACACTATTTGAACTATATTATTTGTTTATTTCAATCCATTCAAGAGGGAGTGCTACATAAAGAGGCTTTGGGATGCAAAGGAAGACACACCATTCTATTTATCTCATCTTCAACAAAGTTATCTTTGCCTAGATATTTAATTTCTAGATTTAATTTATGCACTTAATTTCTGTAATTTACTTTTATGCATTTAATTTCTGTATTTTATGTGCCTTTTTAATTAATGCAATTTCCTTTCAAGTATTAATTATGTCTTTTATTTCTAGTATGAACTAATCACCTCTTTAGATGTGGGTGTGAATAAAACTTCAGGCTAGTTGACAACACTTGGGTGTTACCATAATTGCTAATTCTTAAGCTTGATCACTTGAGTCGGGACATAACTCAATGCCGATAAGCCGATCACTTTGAAATGTTAATATTAGACCCTAGACCCCGATAGGGGTGGGTTCAAAATACGGCTTAAGTGATGCACAAATATTTGAGAGAGTCTTTGATAACCACGTAGAGATACTGATAAGTGATAACCATCGTATCTTAAGTATTATTTGTCACTATTTCTACCCATTTTATTCCTTTTTCCAACCCAAGATACCTATTTGAGCCTACTTTTTAATTATTGGTTTCAATCATTCTCAAAGCCAAGAAATAACCAAAAAGTCGGATTTTGGCATGGTGATATCATACCACTGTGACGTCAGTGCCGAGAATTACGATAAAGCTCCTTGCAGGATTTCTTGGTAAAGTTTGTGAAAAACACTTTCTCGAGCACCTTTAGTCAACCTGAGCTATTCACAAAAATACTTGGATGAAGACACAATGAACGAGGACAAGAGTTAGTAGAAGACAAGGGTGAGAAATCCTTTTCTTCCTCACTTGTCATTTTCCACTTGCTCAAGTCACTCTCATTGTCTCTCTCTTCTTCCAACTATATAAGAAGTCTCTTGGAGCATCATTTGAAGCATCCCATCATAGCTGATAATCAGTTGAACTCTTTAGATAATTTTATTGCTTTTTGGTTAGCTTTAAATTTTTGCTGTAATTTCCATTATGTATGCCTTGTGGCAGTCTACCACTGTGGCCACTTTCTGTTTTATGCAATTTCAGTTTACTTACTTCTGTGTTTACATTATGACTTTAATTATGAGTAGTAGCTAACCCCCCCCCCCCCCCGGGTGTGGGTGTAAACCGAACCTGAGAGGCCAAAATGTTTTTGCTAACCCTTCGGTTAAGTCATTCGAGTTGAAGCTTAATCTCTACGCGGACAAGCTGATCAATTTAAGTGTTATTAGATCTTAGACCTCTAGAGGGTCGAATCCGAAATACGGCTTGAATAATGCAAGAAGGTTTGAAAAAATCTTTAATAATCACATAGAGATATGGATTTTTGCATAATCGTACTAAGGTTCATATGTCGGTCGAGTGGGTGTGTCCTAGAGATATGCACAGCCCTCCACATTTGGCAGAGCTAAGATCTTTGAGATGTACTTAGTTACGATTGGCAAACCGAAGGTTAGCATTAGTTGTAACTTTATAATAAAATAGTTTTTACAACCCTTATAATGGAGCTTCGAGAGGAGGAAATTGTATGAGACTATATTGCGACCGGTTTTATTAACCATTTAAGTTATTTATCAACTTTTGGGGAAAACTTACACCCATACCCGCTTGTCATTAACTGTTACTTTCATAAAAGTTCTTAAATGTTCCTACAAATAAACCATTATTATTTTAAAACTAAAACTTTGCACCATAGGGTCGGAAAAATCTCTAATTCTTAGTTGACCAGTCATTGGACGATCTTGGTATTTACCATTATAGTACTTTTTAAGTGAATGCGGTAGTGGTGTATACTTTCACTATTATTGTGACACATTTCATGTATGTTATTTTGCTATCAGATACGGGTTTTATATGATTTATTAGGTTCAAACTCTAGTCGAGTATTATATCACAAAGAGATTTGGGTATATTACTTTATACTAATCGAATTTTATTTTACTTTATCACAAAGGTTATTAAACGGTAATTATGGAAACTTTATAAGTACTTTGTAAAGCATAAATTATATTTATTCACTTTCGAGAGATTGGAGTATTTATAAACCACTTTAGTGATTTACAAAGTATTTAACCATTTGTTTCCACAAAATGCTTTAAGGAAAATTTTACACCCATTACACATCTTTTAATTATAAGTTTATTTCACTATTTAAAACACCTCAACCAACAACTTGACTTTATTTTCGAAATGTGTTCAAGAAGTTAATATTAGTTTTTGATTCTTAGTAAGTCCATTCCTTGTGGAAACGATCTTGGTACTGTACTATTTTATTAGTTGAAAAGCGATCATAGTGTCGGCATGCACTTGCACCGCCACTTTAGGGACTTCGTGCCCGTAGTGGGAACCTATACGATCTTCAGCTATCAAAAACCTATTTTTTTCTATTTTAGCAATGTAGTTGAAAATGCTTTAACAAGATATACAAATTATGAAAAAAAAAATTGAATCAAACTAAATTATACGAAGTATAAAATAAATTTACTGTCTCTATCTTTAAATTGATAAAAATATGGATGCATTTTTTTCTTGCTCTTTTACTTGTTCTTCAAATTAGCAAAAGATAGTCCCAACTGTCGCTTATTGATTCTATTTTATTTTGACAAGAGTTTTATATGTTTTTCATATGAAAATTTACATTAATTTTCATTCTCAGTTTACACCAAAAATCTTGCATCCCTTTGTATCACATGATACACAACTAGTTACATAAAAAAACACAACCTTGGGCGATAGATCCCCCCAACTTAAATGTCCAACAGGTCGAAGGTCTGGGGTTCTAACCTCACCAAATAAAAAGGGTGTCTGAGTTTATTTTTTTTGTTTTATCATATATAAATATTATATATTTTAAAAAAAACTTAAATGTCAAACTCCAACACAAAAAAAGATGCCATAGATGGTGTGACAATAGTGGTGTCATATTGGCATGGTACGTAAAAGTTATGGATTCACTAACAATGCCAGCTATAAATAAGGTGATAGGTCTAAGTCGTAATCAATCAATTAGATACTTTTAAGTTATTTGAGAATAACAAAAAATAAACCTACTTTTATGTTAAAAGCAAATACATGTTTTTAGCTAGCACTATATCGAACCCAAGCGTGGAGGAAACCTACTTTGGTTTTTAGTTCTATGTTTAGGATAATGCTATAATTATAATAGGTAACATCTAAACACCGCATGGGTCATATTGAGCCTGATTAGCCTTTAATCAGTCTTTTGGTTCTGATTGGGTATAATAGGCCTATTTCTCCAAAACGACTTTAATTTCTCAAAATTGCACTAAATAGGTCATATCGTGCCTGATTAGCTTTTATTGAGTCATTTCGGTCCGGATAGGTATAATGAGCCTATTTATCCCAAAAGAGTCTAATTAGTTCAAAATAGTACTAAATGGATCATATTGAGCCAGATTAACCGTTAATGACTCATATCGGTCTGATACGGTATAATGGGTCTATTAATCCCAAAAGAGCCTAGTTAGGTCAAAATTGCACTAAATGGGTTATATTCAGCCTGCTTAGCCTTTATTGAGTCATTTTGGTCTGAATGTGTAGAATGGGCCTATTTATCCCAAAAGAGTCTAACTGGGTCAAAATGACACTAAATGGGTCATATTGAGCCAGATTAGCCTTTAATGAGTCATTCCGGTACGATACGGTATAATGGGCTTATTTATCCCAAAAGAGTCTAATTAGGTCAAAATAACACTAAATGGGTCATATTGAGCCAGATTAGCCTTTAATAGGACATGTCAGTCCGTACGGTATAATGGGTCTATTGATACAAAAGAGTCTAATTAGGTCAAAATTGCACTAAATGGGTCATATTGAGTTTGATTAGCCTTTATTAAGTCATTTTGTTTCGAGTGGGCATAATGGGCCTATTTATCCCAAAAGAGTCTAATTAGGTCAAAATAGCACTAAATGGGTCACATCGAGGCAAATTTGCCCTTAATTAGTCATTTCGGTCTGATACGGTATGATGAGTCTATTTATCCCAAAAGAATCTAATTAGGTCAAAATTGCACTAAATGGGTCATATTAAGTTTGATTAGCCTTTTGTTAGATCGGAATATGTTGTATCCAAGATGACAACTATTGAAGACGTGAAGAGCTAAAGTGTAAAGTCAACAAAGTCATTAATTAGGAAGGTTTAACAATTAGGAAAGATTTAATGTCTAAATATAAGGAAACAATCTTATTGTAAATAAGGCAACTGAATATTGTCTTATCTCTTAGTTTCCTTATTGTGATTATTTGCTGCATATAAATAGAGGGTTGGGGCTAGCATTAGTTAACTAGCACATTCATTCATATCATAGACATAGCTTTTAGACGAGGTCATATTAGATTCTACATCATTGTAACTCGTTCATACAAATGAGATATATGACAAAGTGAAGTTATTCATCGTGTTCTTCATATTGTTCTTGTCAATAACACATCGTTACTTGATTTACTGGGATCCACAATTGGATCCACAATTGGTATTAGAGCAGAAGATTATATCGATTTGGAATAATTCGAAGATATCTTGAAGAAAAAGGTACATACGACTCTTTGCGACTTTTGGAGATTAAAGGTATTGTCATCCGATTTTTTTTATATATTCGACTTTAATATAGATCCTTATATGTGTCTTTCTACTCTTCTATCAAGTCGATTTCACCAAAAAGTTTTGATTTTGGACAATTTTTTGGAAAAATCATCGTGCACATAACATACTTAAATTTCATTGAATTTGGACAATTTTTTGGAAAAATCTAAATTTTATCGGGTGAATAGTGTTTTGTCGGGTGAATAGTGATTTTTTATCGAATCCCAAATTTTGAATTCAAATTTATTACTTCCGTTTATTTTGGGTACTTTTGTTTTTCTTTAACAATAGAAAACTCAGGAACTAATGCCTACTGCATCTTTTCTGGTTAAAGATTTTTCAAGTAAACATCATAAACCTTAGTAATTTTCTTTTATTCTTAGTTGAGAAAGTTGGAAACTCGAGAACTTAGCCTTTCTTATCCATAAAAAGACTAGATAACTTTTGTTACTCTAGATCTTTTTAGTCAAGAATCCTTCGTTCTTGCTTTCCAGTTTATCGATTAAGAAAAAATCAGGATTCCATATTTCTGATCTTTCTCGAACCCACTTAATTCGACATCAAAAATCCTCGACTCCCTTTTAGTCGACAACTTTTCTTATCGATCCTTGATCCGACATAATATCTTCTCGAGTCTTTTTAACCCGACATCACTCATTCTCGAGCTTTGAGATAAAGTTACCAGTTTTCAAAGAAGTCTTCGAATTTTTTCAGATTTCGTTGATCTACGATCACCTTATCAGGTAACCAGTGCTTACATTTTTTTATATATACAAAAACTAATTGTGTATTTGAGTTGTACAGGTTTTTAGTTCAAGATTGGCATGTCAAGTATGAATGTAATATTTATTTAGGTCACTATTCTTTATGCATGGCTGACCATTTTACTTTATTGGGGTATTTCATGAGAAATAAATTATAGAGAAAATTAATGTTTTATTAAAATAGGAAAAAGGTGAATATTGGGTTGCACATGCAATCTGGTAGTTTCATTGGTCTGACTCTGGATCCACTTTTGGTTAACTTACTTAACTTCAAATGTCACGAAATTTTGATATGTTTTAGTTCACTGAGTTATGTGACTTCTGACCAAATTTCGTAATTTTTGAAAGTGTTGAAGTCCCCCGAACAGAGAGTTACTTAAAGTCGCGACAGATTGTTGTGCAACCTTTTTGTACCGACTGTTTGGTGGTTCAAAACTTGGAATTTTTGAATAAGGCAAGTGGGATTTAAAAGCCAACTCAATGAATATAATTTAAAAAAAATTACTCCATTTGAATAAAATATGAGAGAGATATGGCCTCTTAAAGTCAGAGCATAAAATATGTAAGTTTTACACTCTTTTGTAAGTTTTGTCCCCATTATGTTTATACTTTTTGGTTCTATTATGCTCTTACTGAAATAAAAGAATAAGAATAAATTATTTTAAGTGACCATTTAGTGCTTACATAATTTTCATGCCATCTAGTTACATAAACGTTGTGTTCTCGAACAAGGAGGGAAAGGAAAAGAAAGGAAAGGGAGGGAAAGGAAGGGAAAAGAAAGGAAAAGAAAATAAAATAAATTTTTTATTTGTATTCTTGAAAAGGAAGGAAAGAGAAGAAAGGAAAGGAAAAAAAAACAAATTTTTGTATTCTCGAAACTAATGGAAAGGAAAGGAAAACTGTAATTTTACAAATATACCCTTATATTTGTTTAACTTATTTTTCTTTTATATTTATTAATGCTCAAGCGTGTCGAATATTATCTATAATTTCGTCTTAATTTATATCTTCTAAAATCCAATATTTGTCATTGAAAACCTGATAATTTTTTACGATATTTATTTTTCAACATATGATTTATATCAAAATATGCGGACAATTTCAACTCTATGTTCCTTAGAACAACTTAAAAATTATTTAAACCCATCATGTTACATATGATGTAACTAACCAATGAAGCATAAAACATATTAATTATGCACAACAAATATAACCAATCAAAACGATCAAATATTTATATATAATAACGTGTCATTAAATTCCCAAATTCGATAAAAAAAAAAGATGATAAGCTAAATCCAATGAAAAAACATATAGTCGAAAATATTGATATCCTAATAATCTTTATCCATCATGTCTCTTAAAAGAGACATTCTCATCGAAAGAGGATAAGCAAATAACGCAGGTGTTTTTCTGGATTTTCCACTAGAAAAATATATGCACGTGACATATTTCCAGGTTCCACACCCATCAGCTCAAGTTGATTATATATCTCTTCCCCTGAATACATGGGTTGATGAGATCTTTCCGGTACCTGTTACAAAAAGTTAATAATCATAATCATAAATCTTACATATACAAATATAAATGTACAATGATATACAGTGTAAAGAAACTTTATACCTTGGTATTTTCTCTTAGAGCATTAGTACTTTCTCTTATAGCATTAACTACATCAACTATAGCGGCCACAATTATCTTAAAATTCTCTACATCTTGTTCGCCCACCTTTCTTTTCTTTCTTTTAGATGTTGTCGCACTTGGCAGGTCCATTTGTGATGCTGGCATGGTAGATGTAAGTTGAATGTCATCACTACTGTTGAAATTCTCCAAACTGATCTCTTCGTCTTCTATCATTCGATCAATTTCATCAATTGTTTCTGGCCTTTGCTGATTGGTGCTCATTCAATTTCTTCTCTCTTTAGCTGTTTATGCAGCACCACCTGTTGCCCTATCTCTACTAAATAACTCTAACATTTCATTGTAGTTAGATATTGTTTTCTTTTTCCATTCTGCAGCATCAGGTTTTGCCTATCAAAAATAAATAATGATTTCATACTAAAAACAATAGTCAATAAATATTATAAATTAAATTACCAACAACACATACCGCTATCAATACTTCCCATACTTCTTCTTCTGCTTCAATTGACTATGTCTCGAAATTCCAAGCAAAACCATTTAACGAAACACCACGAAATATGTCATACCATTGAGCAAAATGATCTTTTCGAGAACACGTCTTTTTTTTTACTCTCCTTCACTTTCCTTCGGTTTCTTTTCCTTTCCCTCCTTAAATGAGTTTCGAGAACACAGTGAAAATGATGATTTTTGGCCATTTCAAGTCGCCTTTTGGTTTTGAGTAGGAGGCCAAGCTTAGGCTCGATTTTTGGCACATGCAATGGGTCGTTAAACCCACATGCATGAAGATTTAATATAGGGATGGTGAAATTTCACACCATAAATCGAAATAATCAATAAGAAGAAGAAGTAATGTGGGTGAATGATCGCAACAAATTGCTTATTAACAACATTCAATGGTGCCATAGCCAACCTTATTGCAAGAAAATAAAGAAATCGACATGCCAGGGTGTTTAATCACACCACATACTAAAATAAAAGTAAACTATACAAGAGTTAGTTCAATATTTTTGGATGATCATGAATGCAACATCATTTTTAAAGCAATAACTTGCTAGATCAGTAAATTCAATACTTTTACCAATTTTCTTAAGGAAATTTACCAATTTTCTTAACGAAATTTACCAATTTTTGGTGAAATTTACCAATTTTCTTAAGGAACTCACATTAATTTAATACTTTTATATTTTTGGCATTATTAAATCCAATACTGATAAAATCAGTAAATTCTGGTCTGCGAAAAATAGAACTGTCGGCTAAAATTGCCAAAATTAGGGTAAAGGTACGTAATTTCATAAAATTTACCCTTCTAAAGTTTCCTAATCCTTAAATAAATATGCTAGAGTCAGATTAGGCTTAACTGAATGCTTGAAATTGGTGCTGACCTGAATTGAAAATTTGACGGTTGTCACAACTTCTTGCTTCTGAATCCTTTTGACTTAATACCTCTGTGAAGGTATATGAAACATAGAAAAGACTTATCCTCATAAGACAAGCTTGGATACCTCAGAATTCTAAGTTGTATGGAAGCCTTCGTTAATTATAGGGCAAAGGTCGACTTCCAGATAGGATTTGAGCGAGGTGTAGAAAGGTTGAGTATAATTGCTCCAAATGAAGAATTGGAAAATGTTGAATCAATGAAGGAAGGAGATACTATACTTGCACCTGAACAAGGAGTGGTATTCAAAAGACCAAGAACAAGGATAATTTTCAGAATCAAGGAGGCATTCAAGTAATTAGAGGGAAAATTGAATGTAATAAGAGGATTGGTGGCTGCCAAGAAGGAGGGCATTGTTGTCAATATCAGGAAAGCGGCGGATGATATGGAGAAGCACATAGAGGGACTGATAAAGCTAAGAGAAATCACCAATCAATTCTTCAAAGTTGTTAGTGGTCACCCACAAGCACCTTTTTAATTTCATTACTTGTACTTCAAACTTCTCTAATTACATTATGTATTGTAATGAAACCTTTCAATCTTGTTCTTTCATTAAACTTTGTTATATGTTCTATTTTCATACTTAGGGAGAGATTGTTAGAACTGATTTTATCTTGTAAAAGTATGAAATAGAACTTCTCTGAAAGAACCAAGTTTAACTCTCCAGAAGCAAGACTCTCCAGAAGACAACCACTTCAGAAGTTGTAATTCAGAAGTTGAAATGACAATCCAGAAGATTGGGCATCTTCTGGATATTACTATATGAACTACACGTGATCAAGTGACGTGGCTTGTCATGTCTTCCGTGCGTAACTGAATCTGTTAGGAGGCTTGCTGATGTGGCAATACGTGATAGGGTAGCATATTGACTCTTCTATTGTATTAGTATAAATAGAGAGTGTCATCACTGTATTCTATTTTGATTGTAATGATTGACTTCTTGAGTGAAATACAAATTGTCATTCGTTCTTCATTGCTATCTCTTCAATTACAGTTTACATTCTAGTTTGATTGTTGATTAACTATTTGCTTCCGCTTACTGTTTTATATTGCTTATTATCAACATCATATTGAGTAAATGGGGATCTGAGTTCCAACAAACGTCGATCGTTTGTATACACAAATGCATATCGTCCAGATAAAGGGCTTCCAAGATATTCTTCAGTTTTCTCTTTTTTGCGGTTTTCCCTTGAACATCCCTATATAGGGGCAAGTTCAAATGAAAACTCAAATTTGGTTGTGAACGTGAGGACAAATGAGAGCGTGACACGTGTCCCATTCAGTCTGAATATACAATGAAATATTCAGTCTGAATAATGCTTATTAAAACTGAATAATGCTTATTCAGACTAAATAAATACTATATTCAGTCTGAATATTTTTTTATATATTCGGTCTGAATAATCTACATTCAGACATGTATCGCACTCTAATTTGTTTTCACGTTCACAACCAAATTTGAGTTCACATTTGAACTTTACTCTCTCTCTCTATATATATATATATATACATGTGTGTGTGTATATTTATATATATAAATTTGGGTTTAATATATTTATCCTCTTTTCTTATTTATATTAGAAAAAAAATCAAATTTATTTGTATCGATTGATATAAAATGTATTATTTTTAGATATTTTATTTAACTAAATACTTTTTAAATGCATATCAAATAAAAGACATTATAATTTAATTTTTAATTTATGTTGATAATGAAAAAAACTTTAGATACCAGTTGTATTCTCAGCCGGAAAAATGGTTCTACGAAGGAGCCATCCGGCTTCTCGCGCCATAAAAACGGTGCTGCTATTGAACCTCCAGATTCTCCGTTGGAAAAACGATGCTGCAATGGAACCGTTCATATTATCGGTTGGAAAACGGTGCCGCGATAGAAAAGTTCATATTCTCGGCCGAAAAAACGGTGCTTCGATAGAAATAGTCATATTCTCGGCCGGAAAAACGGTGCTGCGATAGAAACGGTCATATTCTCGGTGGGAAAAATGGTGTGGCGATGGAAACGATACATTTGGAAAGCTATCTTCTAAATCGTTAAAAACATATACAGTAAAGGTTCTTGTAATAACTTTATCATGTTACTTTTTTCCTATGATATTAATGTCAACTCAACGAATAAAAACCTTAAAAAATCTCCACACTAGAGGTGTGTCCAGGTATATGTGTATATGTATAAGGTATAGAAGGTTTTGTTTTAGTAAAAGCGAAAGTTATGGTAAAAAAAGGTAAGAACAAAACATTCATATATCTTCATCTATATTCGACTACCTTTATTTACTTTTTTTTACCATCATGACTGAAATTTAACTAATTTATGCATGTGAGAGTAATTAAATGTATCAAAAGTTTGTGAAAATGACTTAAAAGTTAGATATATTTGATGAAAAGGTATATGAATGTTGTTGAAGGTTTATAAGTTATATATATTATTTGGTAAAAATCTATTTGTGCTAGGTATTTTTGTTTACATATATTCAAAAGTTAAGTTTACAGTATACATCTATCATTGGGATAGATTAAGAAATGGCAAAAATGAAACATAATTGACATTTATGTTCTTGGCTTTAAATCGAGATGCACACCACAACATTGCACGAGTAGCTTACTAGTATTTGAAACAAATATAGATGTATGTAGTTGAAAACGGGGGTGGACTGATAGCAAAAATAACACACGTGAAACGTGGCACAATAATGGTGCAAGTGCACACCACTAATGAGTTTGCTAATGAGTTCGCTTGACAAGTAATACAATAGTAAGTCCAAAGATCGTTTTCCACAGGGATTGACTACTAAGAATCGGTGCAAAGTTTAGAGTTTATAAAAATGGTTTGTAGTTGGTGGAATATTAAAGTCTAAAAATTAACAATTAATAAAAAGCGGCTACGGGTGTACGCTTTTCCCCGAGAGTATTTTAATAACTTAAATGGTTAATAAAGTCGGTCACAATGTAGTCCCATATAATTTTCTCCTCTCGAAGCTACGTCATAGAGGTTGTGAAAATGGTTTTATTATAAAGTTGCCACAAATGCTAACCTTCGGTTTGCCAATCGTACATAAGTAGATCTCGAAGATCTTAGCTCCGCCGGATGTGTAGGGATGCGCATATCTATATGACACACCCACTCGACCGACATCTAAACCTTAGTACAATTATGCAACAACCCATATCTCTATTTGATTATTGAAGATTTTCTCAAACCTCCTTGCATCATTGAAAGCCGTATTTCGGATCCACCCTTCTCGAGGTCTAAGATCTAATATTAACACTTAAAGTGATCAACTTGTCTGCATTGAGATGAAGCTTCAACTCAAATGACCAAACCAAAGAGTTAGAAAAAAAGTAGTAATACCCAAGTGTTACATTTTGGCCTTTCGGGTTCGGCGTACACCTACACCCAAGGGGGGGGGGGGGAGGTTAGCTACTGCTCATAAGTACAGAGGTAATGTAAAAACGGGAAAAAGTAAATTGCATTAATCATAAACTGGCCACAGTGGCTAGTGGCCTCAGTAACCAGTGGGCGTACAAAAAGTAAACTACTTGCAGAAAATTAAACTAACTACAAAGCGAAAATGAAAGGCTAAACTATCAGCTGGATTTCTATGTTATGGATGCTTTGAAGCCTTGCCTAAGCGCCCTTCATATAGTTGGAGAAGAAGAGAGGATTGAAAGGGACTTAAGAGGAGAGCGTGATGTATCATGGTTGTCTTCTTCTCCATGAAAGAGACTTGAGACACGAGAGGGACCTCTCAATGATGTCCTCTTCCTCTATTTTGTCATGCCCATTTGTCAACTTTGTTCTTCATTTTCATGATACTCCAACCCTTGACCAAAATGAATCCTGCATCTTCTAACACATATTTGGCAATAAATCCATAAGGGTTTTCTGCAACTCCAGCAGTTCCAGACGTTGCTCACCACAGTGGTAACTCGCCACGGTGATGCACCAGCTATAAAAACGACACATACACTACTCAGAATACAAACTTTTATCCTCAACAACTCCAAATGAAAATAAGTAAATAAAAATGGCAAATGCGAACACATAAAGGGAAAACACACACTAAAAGAGATTAAAAAGACACACTAATGAAGTATAAACAACACTCAAAGTGAGAGTTATCATGGACCCAATTTTTTTAAATGGTAAGTTGGTAACACAATTTAACTAGAAAAAAAGTTGACAATATCAATATAAGATATGTTAGTCGTTCAAAATTTATATATATATATATATATATGAATTTGTATTTTTTAAGTCAACATATTATACTATTTATTTATTATATTTTTTTGAATATCTAATTTTTTTTAAAATATTTATCTTAGTCACATAAAATTTACTTATTTTGTTTCATAGATAATAAAAATGTATTTCATAATTGTAATAATTTATTTAATTTAATTGATAGTCATATATTCTAAAAAAATTATGAATTAATTAGGATATATAAGGTTGATGTTTTAACGCTTATTTATATTATATCTAATGATTATTTAAAATTATAAATTAATATTTTTTTCCTAAAATTTGTTTAGCAAATTTAAAATCCAAAATTTATATATATATATATATATATTTGTATTTTTTTAGTCAACATATTGTATTATTTATTTATTATCATCTTTTGGAATATATAAAATTTTTAAAATATTTATATTAGTTATATAAAATTACATATTTTATTTCGTAGATAACAAAAAATGTATTTAATAATTCTAATAAGTTATTTAATTTAAATGATAGCCATATATTTTGATAAATTTATGAATTAATTAAGATATATGAGACTGACGTTTTTATGTTTATTTATATTATATCTAATGATTATTTAAAATTATAAATTAATATTTTATTTCTAAAATCTGTCAGAAAAATCCAAAATCCAAAATTTATAATATATATATATAAATAGATTTGTATTTTTTTAATCAACATATTATACAATTTATTTATTATATTTTTTGGAACATATAAAAAAATTATAAAATTTATCTTAATTACATAAAATTACTTATTTTGTTTCACAAATAATAAAAATGTATTTCATAGTTCTAATAAGTTATTTAATTTAATTGATAGCCATATATTCTGAATAAATTATAAATTAATTAGGCTATGTGGTTGATGCTTGATTAGAACTTTGAACAATTTATTTTCATTTGTCGTTGTGTTTTATTGGAACTTTGAGGTTGTGGACTTTTTGAACAATTTATTTGTTTTGTTTTATGCATTGTAAAATTAAATGGGTCAACCTAGGTTGAACCCATTTATTTAACAGGTTGGGTTGAAATTTTGTAAATAGGTTAAACCCAGGTTGAACCCATTTAAGTTGTAGGTTGGATTGGGTTGGGTTAAAAATCTCAACCCATTTAATTTATGGGTTGGGTTGGGTAAAAAATTTCAACCTGTTTAATAAATGGGTTGAACCCGAACCCAACCGAGGTTGACCCATTGCCACCTCTATATATATATATATATATAGGGAAGGGTTCAAACGAGAACACCTTCATTTTGCGAGAACGCGAGAACACCATTTTACTATAGAAAATCACATGTGATACTATTATTCCATCACATACAATACATATGTGATACTAAATCAGAGATGCGGATGATTTTTGGCGTGATGTAGGTTACCGACCAAGTCGTTATTACACCACTAAGCTCCATCACATATATTATCACATGTGATAAGGGTGTCTTTGATGTGATACTATTATCAATCAAAACCATCATATGTGATATTAATTCATAGACGCAAACGATCTTTGGTGCGACCTAAATAGCAAGGCACGTCATCCGACACCATCAAGTCCCCTCTCGTGTATTATCATATGTATAAGGGTGTTCTCGCGTTCTCGTAAAATGGAGGTGTTCTCGTTTGAACCTCCACCTATATATATATATATATATAGATGACTTGGCCTCACGTGACACCTACCTGTTTCCGTAAGACCACTTTTTTACACTTGAATCTTCACAACAAAAACACTTTAAAATCATCAAATTTGGATACATAACCATCAAATTTAGATAAATCAAACCATCTAAACCTTCATAGTTGGATAAATGAAACCACCAATTTCAGATTCGATACATAATCAAATTAGGGAGATGGACATATATATAGAGGCGTGTTCAAATAAAACCCTCTAAATCTTGCAACCCATGCAACTCATTTGTCCACCATTCATTTTCTTTTAACTATGTTTTTTTTAATTAAAGGTAGTCACAAGTCACAACCGACTAAATCGATTCCAGTGTCAATATTTCAAATATAAATCAGTAAAATGTATATTCGGCATATATGATGTCGGTAACATATACATATGGTTGAAATTTGACGATAACGTATAATGTCGGTAATATATACATATTTGCAGAATTTGCCATATAACTATTTCCTACTATAGATAAATGTTGGTAATATATAATATTTATTCCATATAAATATTTCCTACCAACGATAAAAATCTATAGAGTAAACTCTAATTTTGGTCCCCATGGTTTAGTGAAATCTTTAAAAGTGGGACGTAAACTTTGATAACTTTAAAAATAGTCCCTGTGGTTTTTATTTTGCTCTAAAAACGGTCCTTCATCACTAAATCCGTTACTTTTCTTTGTTAATGATAGGGTCATTTTTGTACATTTAGCTACCTCCCTAATTATCTTAATTTATTTGAATATATAATATACTATATTTACATAAGACACGTTCGACCTATCCAAACACACAGTCATGGAAAGACCACCATGGCATCATCATACCATCTTCCCTCAAGATTCCGATCAGCTCCATTGCCACTGGTCACCAACACCGTCACCTCCTCTGGTAAGTTTAAGTCTCACTTTTAATGAATCCACTCATCGATCTCTCCTTCGCCTATATTTCCACCTCGCCGTCCCCAACCTCTAATCTCATCCTCACCGGAAATCTAATGCCAACTGGTTAAATATACCACCAACCTTTCCTCTGACGGGACTCTCCATTTTTGGACTCCGCCACCTCAATCTTGTAAAAATTGTTGGGTAGGGAAATCTTTGTAGGGTGTTCCTATGCCGTCTCAGGAAATCTGATTTTCAGCGACGATTCTCCGGCAGAGACGATTCTCTTATTTAGATGCTTAAATCAGCAGGTAATTTCGCAGCCTTTCTGCTGTACTGACACAAACGTTTGTCCGTTTTCTTTTCAGCTTCATCTTCATGATCAAGATCACGATTTTCACCATTCAAAATTTTGGGACTTTGTTTTGAAACTTCATTGTTAACCGACCTTAAGGCTCTTCGAATCCGCATTGAACTTGGTATCAGACTACCAACTTAGTTATATTTACAAACTCTTCACATTTGATCCGGCTACCTTTTCATTGCTGGGACCAAAGAAGGATTGGAAGCTGTTGCCTTTTTTCTTGAATCTGTTTTGCTGTAAGGACGAGCCATTGATCCCGATACCTTTTCCTTCTTGCATATCCTCACAACCACTTTGAAGATTGCCATCTTTACATATTGATAACGATACCTCTTCTTCCCTGTTAAAACTAGAAGAGATATCCGAAATTTATTGCCATTTTGTTTGAATTTGTTTTCCTGCAAGGAGGAGTTGCCACTGACGAATTGAGTTGAATACATACATCTTTCTTCCTGCTTGTATAAAGTTAGTTTCGGCAACGAAGAACCTGAAAATCTGATTTTGAATGGAGAAATTAAGAATATGGTCATAAACAAGTGAATCATTGTTTCAATTTGAATGAATCTTAAAGTTGTTATGAACACCATACTGAGTTAAAAACTGAGTGAAAAGCTGAGTTGGTTCTTGTTCTTGATGTTGATCACGAAGTTTAGAAGAAGTTACAGAAATTGCAGGCTTGTCGACCACGAGCTAGCCGACAATGGTGATTAGACGAAAAAGACGAGACACCATAAACGCTGGAAAGGAGCATGTGGTTGGAGTAGGATTGTAGGTGTATTCATGTAAGATAATTTTATTTTGATTTATGTTAGTTTCTTAGTTCATATAACTGCTCATTGTTTTGTCGATTGGTATCTCCCCTAACAGCTGGAATTAAGGCAACAAATGCCGGATGTTGGCTGGCGACGTTTTCATGGCTGTGAGTATTTATATTATATATATATATACAAAATATATTATATTTATTTATTTGTAAATTAGAGAATTAATCTAAATGGACAAAAAATCCCTTGCCACTGACCATATAAAATTAACGGAATTAGTGATGGGGGACCATTTTCAGAGTAAAATGAAAACCACGAGGACGATTTTTAGAGTTACCAAAATTTAGGTCCCACTTGAATGATTTCATGATCACCTGGTTGAAACTCTACATGTTTTCGATGCTTGTCTACGTAAGTTTTCTGTCGAGATTGAGCCTCTTTTATTTTCTGTCTTGTTATCTCAACTTGTTCAGTAGCAATTCGAACAAGTTCGGGTCCTTCAATAGCTCGTTCCCCAACCTCATTCCAACATATCGATGTTCTACATTTCCGACCGTATAAAGCTTCGTACGGAGCCATACCGATACTGGCTTGCCAGCTATTGTTATATGCGAACTCAACAAGACTTAGAGACTCGTCCCAACTACTAGACCATTCAAGAGCAAAAGCCTGTAACATATTTTCTAGGGTCTGAATAGTTCGTTCAGTCTGACCAACTGTCTGTGGATGAAAAGCTAAATTCAAAGTCAATCGCGTACCCTATGCCTGAAGAAGACTTTTCCAAAAGTGAGAAGTGAATCGTGGATCTCGGTCTGATGTGATAGAAACAGGCGTGCCATGCAACCTCACGATTTCCCGTTGGAATATATCAGACAACTTACTAACTGGGTACATCTCATGTATAGGTAGGAAATGAGCTGACTTTGTCAAACGGTCAACTACTACCCATATAGCATCGTGTCGTTTCTGAGTTTTCGGCAGTCCTATCACAAAATCCATAGAGATATGCTCCCATTTCCAAACAGGAATCTCTAATGGTTGTAACAATCCGCTAGCCCGCTGATGTTCAATCTTCACTTTCTTGCAAGTAAGACACTTTGCCACATATTCAGCTATATCCCGTTTCATACCGTTCCACCAATAATATTGTTTTAAATCTCGATACATTTTTGTGGATCCAGGATGAATCGAGAATGGTGAATTATGACCTTCTTTCAAAACTACTTCATTGAGTTCAGAATTGTTAGGGACACAAAGTCGCTTACCGAACCAGATAATACCTTTATCGTCAACTCGAAAATCTGACTGTGGATCATCTTTAGCTTTTTGTAAGATAGCCCAAAGTTCTCTATCTTCTTGTTGAGCCTCTTTGAGTCGAGATACGAGATTTGATTCAACTGTGAGACTAGCAAGAACTTCATCACCACCACGACAGCGCAAAGAGATACCTATACGTTCCAGATCTGACACAATATGGGGCTAAACGGTTAAAGACGATACATTACCAATGCTTTTACGGCTAAGGGCGTCGACAACTACATTTGCTTTGCCTTGATGATACTGAATTCGAACGTCGTAATTCTTAAGAAGTTCGAGCCACCGTCGTTGGCGCATACTCAACTCTTTCTGTGTGAAGATGTACTTTAAGCTTTTGTGATCTTTAAAGATATCACAAGTCTCTCCGTACAAGTAGTGACGCCATATTTTGAGAGCAAATATTACTGCTGCCAACTCCAAATCCTGAGTAAGGTAGTTTACTTCATAAGGTTTGAGCTGGCGAGAGGCATAGGCAATCACTTTGCCGTGTAGCATTAGAACACAACCAAGACCACTTTTAGAAGCATCACTATATACTTGGAAACCTGCTAATCCAAATGGCAATGCAAGAACGAGAGTTGTAATCAATCTCTTTCTCAATCCTTCAAAACTCCTTTCCTGTTCTTCACCCCAAACAAATTTAACTCCTTTCCGAAGAAACTTAGTCATGGGGAGCACGATTCGAGAAAAGTTTTCGACAAACCTTATGTAGTAACCCTTCCAAGCCCTAGAAACTTCGGACTTCTGACACATTTGTAGGTTTTGGCCAATTAGTGATGGCTTCAACCTTTGCAGGATCGACTTTAATGCCCTCAGCAGAGATAATGTGACCCAGAAATGTCACTTGTTCCAACCAAAAGTCACATTTAGAAAACTTTGCATACAACTTCTTATTTCAAAGAGTTTCTAAAGTTATACGCAAGTGAGTTTCGTGATTTTCTTTCGACTTTGAATATACGAGAATATCATCAATAAAAAAATGATGAAGTCGTCCAAATAATCTTTGAAAGCTCGGTTCATAAGATCCATAAAGATTGCTGGAGCATTAGTAAGACCGAATGGCATAACAATAAATTCATAATGACCATATCGATTACGGAATGCAGTCTTAGGAATATCTTGATCTGTGATCCGGAGTTGATGATACCCAGATCTTAAGTCGATCTTAGAAAAATACTTCACTCCTTGGAGTTGATCGAAGAGATCATCAATATGGGGTAAAGGGTATTTATTACGTACCGTGACCCGGTTTAGCTCACGATAGTCAATACACAACCGCATCGATCCGTCTTACTTTTTAACGAATAGGACCAGTGCACCCCATGGAGATACACCGGGTCGAATAGAACCCCGATTAGAAAGGTCCTCAAGTTGCTGCTTAAGTTCTTTCATCTCGGTTGGAGGCATACGATACGGAGCCTTTGAGATAGGGGAAGCTCTCGGAACAAGATCAATTGTAAATTCAACTTCCCTTTTTGGAGGAACTCCGGGATGTTCATCCGGAAAGACATCCTGAAACTGATTAACAATAGGAATATCTTCAAATTTAAGGCATACCTTTCCTGGATCTTCTAGTGCAGCTAGGAATCCTTCACATCCTTGCCAGATCATCGCCTTAACTTCCATTGATGAGATAATATAGGTCCCATTCTCAGGTGAATAACCTTGGAACACATATTCGGGTTCATGGACGTTACCGAAGATGATTTGTTTGGCTTTGCAATTGATGGTCACTCGATGTTTAGACAACCAATCCATGTCAAGAATGATATCGAAGTGATCCATTTTCATCGGAAGTAAAGTAACCTCCCGAATTCGATCGCCAATGAATAACGAATAGTTTAGGAATTCACCAAGTATGCATACTGAACTACCTATAGAAGTAGTAATATATAACGGAAATTCGATGGATTGTTCATATGATTTAAGATTGTTTTCAAAATTTTCAGAAACAATCGAGTGGGTAGTACCTGTATCAAATAAAACATATACATCTCTACCGTCAATAGAAAGAGTACCAGAAACCATACCCGCAGTAGATTTGTCAGCAGATAGGCTAAACACTCAACCACCAGCAGCAGATTGCTTCTCTTTGTCTTTGGAGTTATCTTTTGGCCCTTGCTTACATTCACGCTGAAAATGACCTCGCTGACCGCATTTAAAACAGGCACCGGTCATTTGAGAACATGGGCCAGGGTGATGCCTAAAACCACAATCTTTGCACCGTATCTGAGAAGTTGCCTTCGAAAAGCTTTTGTTAGAAGTTCCCTGAGATGAAACTGGAGGTCTGTAACTCGCTTGTTTAGACTGAACTGTACGACTGGATCCTCGCCCGATAGAACTTCCTTGAGACACATCTCTGTTTCGTTTTGTACCACCATCACCTCGAAAAAGTATAGAATCTAGTCTCTCTCTTTCAATGTTTCTCGCAGCATCAGCAACTTGAGCAACGCTCGTAAAGTGTTGATTGATAAGTTCAGGTCTGAATTTGCTATTGAGGGTCCACTTGAACTTGCTAACTTGATTTTCCACCGTACCCGCCAACCGTAGAAATCTGGCTACATATTCGGATATGGATTCATCTTTTTTTTTGTCTCAGATTGGAATACTCTTGGACATACGCCTCTATGTCTGCTGCAGTAAAGTATTGCTGATACAAAACATCTTTGAACCCCGACCATGTTAAACTTTCAACAGCTATCTCCCCTCCGTAAGATTGTTTCCAAGCTTGCCACCAACGATTTGCATCACCTTCAAGTTTATAAGTTGCCAACTCCACCCGTATTCTATCAGAACAACCCAATACTCGGAAAATCTTTTCAAGATGTGATATCCAATCTTCGGCTTCAACCGGAGTGGTCGCTGAAATAAAAGTACGAGGCTTTTGTTTATGAAACCTCTCCAACCATTGGTGGATATCAGCTAGTTGATTACCCGGTATTAGTTTCCTGATCCCTTCTTTCTTACCCAAAATTCCCGGCATTAGGATTCGGGTTTTCCCTAGTCTGATGTAATGCTTCCACCGTCTGTGCTATGATCCCCGGTAGCATCCCATTAACTGTTTGGTATACAGCTTCCATCAAATTAGGATCAATTTGAGTTGTTGGCGGAGAATTTGCTTCATTTTCCCCGGGCCCACCTGTTATTGTCGGTATTCTTCTTGACCACATTTAGAACTAACACAAACAACATGGAAACCATATGCTCGGTTAGATTCAATAAAAAAAATGAAGCATACGAGAATACAAATAATTAATATATATATATAAGATCTAAGATAATCCTATCTTAGTTCTACCCGTTCCTCACAGATCAAACTTACTTTGTATTACAGAATCATAACCTATAGCTCTGATACCACAATTTGTAACACTCCCGTTCCGCGTGGTTCAAGGACGGAAGATGCCACAATTTGTTTTAGGACAATTATAAGACAAAGTATTGGTTAAAATAGAGCAACTAACATAATTTACATAACCATAAATGGAGATAATTAGTAACAAAATACAGTCCCAAAATACAAGTATATAACGTTTACATTAACCCTTAAAAGATTAACCAAAGTAGATAATGGTTAATCTTCATTCATTTTATCTCCATAGCCCTCATCCCAAAATCCTAGTTAAATCATGTTCCTGCGGAGGAAAAAGAAAACTCGACTGAGCTTAACGCTTAGTGAACGAATAATAATAACAAAATAATTAAAATGATATAACAAGTTCAAAAAGAAATTCATAACGTTAAATGACAAAGAAAGTTAGGCAACAAATAGTCCGAAGGCATATCAAAGGTCCAAAGACCAAACCGTATCACGAGGATATGTTGTTCCCAAAGGATGATCAGTCCATTCGGGCGTCAGTGAGGAATGGGGTGCGAGCACAACACAAGAAATCCTCTCCGTGGATTTAACCAGGCCATAATTATTATCCAATAACGGTTCCTAGGATCGATCCATACGCCCTCTAATTGACCGGTACCAAGTCAAGTCAATATACCATGAGGACGCCATGATAGTTGTAGCCACCATGGAAGCATCTCAATACCGGTGCTCACAATATTGTGTCTATAGGAAAAAGTTCACAGACGATACCATTTCACAAGTCAAGTGACCAATATTCAAACAAGAGTGTACATCAAATTTCGGAGAGAAACAAAGTTCCATAATATTACCAAATATAAAGGAAATTTTGATATAACATATTCGAATTAGGAAGCCTTATACAAATGGCTATACCTGTGTCAAGTAAAGTATGATATCTGTACCTTGATCAACTTCGACAATTAACGCACGATTATAATGATTTACGATCAATTTTGCCTCGCCCGTGTGCCTAACGAATACATAAACGGATCATTATTTGCAAAACATAAAAACCATAAAATAAATATTCTTAATCAAATTACTTAAGTCTTAATGACCCTAAACAACTTAGACTTCAAGAAGGACAGCCTTACATGAATTTAGAACTCAAACGCAACATTTAGCCTTATACGGTTCCATTCCAACAGTCTCTATCCCTCTACTTTTTGACCATTTTCACCCTATTTAGAGGTCAACCCAGGTTTTATAACCTTAATGAAAGTTGTAGAATGAACTCTTATGAGTATAATGGTTTTGAAATCAACTCATTTGGATACTTCATCTCTGAGATATGGCTTAACCAAAACAGCAACTATTAAGCCGTATGTATACAAATAGCCCAAACAGCCCTGTAAACCCACTGTTTTGAGTTACTTAAAGTCACAATTGGGTTCTCGACTCTTCATAACAGTTATAGTATATGGTAAGACCTTTAAATCTGGAAAATATGAGCTTATTTGGACGTGTGCTTGGAGAGTTATGCATCGTCAAAGTAGTGGACATGGGGCTGTCCAAATTACCAATTTCCACATTTTTCACCAATTCGTTTTCATGTTCCAATCCTTATATTTGCAACACTTAAATGATTCAATTCATATCTAACCTATTAAAATTAGAAAGGAGCTTAATGGTTAAGACCTTAAGCTTAATGACACAATTTTACTCCTTTTAAACATTTAACCGAATACTTGATGTGCGGTTAAAAATAAACACTAATTCTAACTATATAGAAAACATAATTTAACAATTTTGATTCATAATTCAATCCCAAACACTCCAATTATGTATAAATTTCAACCCAAAACAGATTTTTAGCTTAACCAAAGAAATACTAACCTAAACTAAAATTCAACTTAGAAGAGCTAACTTTATACACATACATTTGGATTTTTAACACTTAATCTTCAAAACTCCAAGTATTTGGATCACTTCCTTCACTGATTTTTGTTCTAACGGTGGTGCTAAAAAAATAAAGAGTTCAAGTAATGAGGAGAAGAATACGTGTTATGCAAGGGAATTTCCAACAATTTTGGGGGTATTTATATTTTCCCAATTTACACTTTTACCCCTAAAGTATAATTTCTCAAGTTTATGCCCAAGTAGGTATAAATTTAACAAAATAGGTTAAGGAAAGTTTCATTTTGTACGTGTGTAACCCCTTGTATGATATTACCTAACAATTTAGTCCAAGATACAAGTCGGGTAAGCATAAGGTACAAACACGTTATGCACGATTTGTATAAGTTAACGGGACACGGATATTATAATCAACATGTCAGTATGATCTATTATTGAATATTGATTTCAGTTATTCATAATCGTTGTTTAGTTGACATTATTGAAAGGTAATATGTGTTTGTAGGGTTATGATATGGATTATACCGTCATATTGCTTCCTGTGTTTTAATATTGTAGTTGAAGATGGATAACGGTGATCCTGAAAGGAGAAGACTGAGGAAGCTTATATTGGATTCTAGCAAAAAGCCATTTGCTAACACATGAAACTCGCAACATTCATCATTAACCAGATCTTCAAACACGAAGGAAAATATGTTTACTGTAAGTTTACATGACTTGACTGTTTTAAATTAACATGCATTGAAAAAAATAATGTTTTATGTTTTTTACCAGATGGATCTTCTCAATGTGATGTAAGATATCTAAGCATTTATCCTTAAAATTCTGAAAATATGAATCAAAAAACTGTTTGTGAATATGAACATGCAACATTTGGACGTCAATCTGCGAATTCAACCATCAGAACACCTTTATCTGAACTGATATTTCAAATGGTATGTAATATAAGATCCGGGTTTTTAAAAACGTCTCGTTAGTTTACTCGTATCGTCCCGTATTTTAAATAATGTTAAGTAAATTATGGAGGAGTTAAAACCGTTAACCTCCTAAACTCTTAATATTTATATTATATATATAATAAAATATGATAGATATCAGAAATAGCTTCAAAAGAAGACTAGGTTCTGAAAAGAAAGATTCAGAAGGCTGAAGACAAATGAAGAAAAGCCTAAGGCATAACTTCTGAAGTGGCTACTTCAGAAGTTCTGAAGATTCTGAAGAGGTTCTGAAGAGGATTCTGAAGACACTTCTGAAAAAGTTCTGAAGATGTTCAGAAGGAGTTCTGAACATGTCTGTTATTTTTGTACTGTAACTTTAGCTTTTCCATTTGTATATAAATAGATAGTTTGATAGTTTGTTATAACTAACGTTGATAGATAGAGCTTGTAAAGATACACATATTGTAATACAGTTCAGTGATCAATACTACATACAACTTCAGTAATCTAATTCTTGTTCTTGTTCTTTAATCTTACCACATTCTTGATTGTTTGGGATCTAACAATTGGTATCAGAGCCACTTCATATGTTCTTGACATTCAGAAAAGAACTTGTCAGATCTGACAGTTCTTGATTTTCTTGATTGATAAATTCAAGATTCAATTTCTGGTGAATTCTCGATCTATTTTAAATCAAAGATGTCGAAAGAAATCGTCTCCATCGGATCAGAAACTAAACCACCAACTCTATTTTTGGGTGAATATCATCAATGGCGAATGAAGATGATTCAATTCTTGGATAATATTGATGAAGCGTTAATGCAATCGATCATAAATGGCCCTCTGTAGGTCTATGTGGAAATACCATCAGTACCAAGAACTGAGTCAACTCCTGAGATACCTGCATCAAGAATCAATCTAAAATTGATAAAAGGGCATTAACTCTTCTTATAATGGCCATTCCAAATGAAGTATTCCATAGGGTAGATAGTTTAACATCTGCAAAAGCCATGTGGGATGAGGTTGAAGCACAAATGCAGAGTAGTACAAAGGCCCAAGCACAAAGATTGAATATCTGTGTGGGTACTTATGAAAACTTCAAGTATAAAGAAAATGAATCTATTACAAAGACTTATCATAGATTCAACAATATCCTGAATAATCTGAGAAGAAATGGTGTTCAGAAATCAAACTCTGAGATAAACAATAAATTTCTGAACAATTTGGGCAATGAATGATCAAGTTTGTCTGACAACATGGTTACCAGAAATCTTTCTAGAAAATCTATTCATGATGTCTATGGCATTCTGTTTCAACAAGAAGATAAAATCAAGACTAGACAGAATGAACAAAAGAAGGCACATGAAACAGTAGCCTTGTTGAGCAAAAAGTATAATAATTCTATGACCATTTCTGCTAAGAGCAAAATTTGTGAAATCCCAGAAACAAACTTGTGTGATGGGGATGAATCACATGAAGAACTTAAGAGAATTTTTGATAATATTGCTTTTATGACAAGGCAATTTACTCAAAGATATAATCAAAAATATCAGAATAAACCAAAATCTGAAATTGGTCTCAAGTAAAGTCAAGATGCTGGTCAAACTGAATCATCTGAACCAGCAAGATGCTTTAATTGTGGTAAGCCTGGTCATTATGCAAGATAGTGGAAAATGCCCAAAGTAAAAAACTCAGGCTACTATGAGAAAAAGCATCTTCTTGCTAAAAAGAAGGAGCTAAATCCAGCTTTGGTTACCAAATATGAAGAGGATTGGTTAAACTAGAGTGATGGTGAATATGATGAAGAAGTAGCTCATTATCCATCAAACTGCTATATGTGCCAAATGGATCCAGAAGATAAACATGCATTGTGAGGTAATTTCTTCATCTTCTGAACTAAATACTGAAATAGATTACTCTTCTGAAACAAATTCTGAATCAAATTCTGAACAAATCAAACAATGTTGATTCTTGTTCATCTATTGCTTTATTAAATATTTTGAAGAATCATATTCACTGCATTTACTGTGGTCATCATAATTTTCATCTGAACTCCAAAACTGTTGATCATAACTCCTCTCAGTGATTTGAATATGATTCCTCTTTACACTTAGTGAAATTCCTTGTGTAAGTTTAAGTTCAAATTCAGCGATAAGCATACGTTGACTGCCATCAGCGATCGCTGAAGATCAAGGAACCTTAAGCTTATCCCTGAAGATCTGAAGATCAGCGATCACACCAAATAACCATTAAGCGAAAGTCAAAGACCAAGCTGAAGAAAGGGATAATCAGCTACGTGACCTGAAGCGGTTCAGCGATAGCAAAGATCATCTATCTAAAGTGTGAAGTCTTGTGAAGCCTCAGCGATACTGAAAGTTCATCCTTGCAGATTCAGTCTCAGCGATCAAGTGAAGTTTCTCATACAAGATTAACGTTGACCTTATCCTCGATGCACAAAAGACAAACCCTATACTATGTCAGAGAAGGACGTACGAATTGTCTCTTATGTCCCCATCATATCTGATATGGTACTGTTCATATGCGGCCAAAAACATGGTTGTATTCTGAGCAAAGGACAAGTCTCCTATTGATGCTTGCCACATTGCACATACCTTTTTTCTTGCATTAAATGCAAACGGGTATAAATAAGATGAAGATATCTTCTTCATCTGAGTGCATGCAACCTTCTGTCTTAAACCTTCTGTATTCCTTCTTACTTCTTTCTTGTGCATCAATCTTAGTGATTTCTTAGTTACAATAGAATAGGTTTAAACTTGTTCTAATTTCCGCTTGTAACTGTAAATTTGTTTATGCAATATAAACTAATTCAAAAACCAAAAATCTGTATGTTTGTATTCAACCCCTCCTTCTACAAACTGTTTGTATATCCAAGAACTCTTGTAGACTCCTAAGGGACCAACAAGTGATATCAGAGCAGTGTGTTCTTTGTCTTTAAAATATTTTCTCTCTAAAACTATTTTAAAAATATGTCAAATCCTAATACAAACTATAAAGACAATGGATCTTTAGCTAAACCTCCAAGATTTAGCCATGATAATTTCCCATTGTAGAAGGAAAGAATGTCTCTATTTTAGAAGGATCAGACCCAAAGATCCCTTACTATCTAGAAAACGGACCATTTGTTCCTACAACTATTGTAGCTGGTGTTCCTGCCACCACTATAACTCCAGCCATCCCTGAAAGGAGTATCATTAAAACTCCTAATCGATGGACTGAAGAAGATAAGAAAAACATTGCTATTGACTCAAAAGCTAGATCCATAATAGCAATGTCACTCCCTGATGAAGTCTATCATTCAGTAATGAAAATGAGAACTTCTAAATCCATGTGGGATACTCTATGTATTCAATATGAAGGAACATCTGAGGTACAAATAACTAGAAGTATTAATCTAGTAAGACAGTATCAAAGCTTAATGCATCATAAAGGTGAAACTCTCTCCCAACTTCACCAGCGCTTTAACTGTTTGTTGATTGATTTAAAAACAGTTAACATACACTATTCCAACGCTGAAATTCTGACAAAATTCATGGAGGCACTACCTGAACAATGGGCAGTGTACACTACATGTCTGAAATTGTCAAAGAATCTTGAAACTCTTTCTTTAAGTGCTTTGTATGGAATGCTCTTAAATGAAGAGCAATCCCAAGTTTTGAGGAAAAACCTCATCAATGAACTCAAGGGTGTCAAAAGTACTTCTTTGGCACTCGTGTCTTCAGAGGCAAATCCATTAAAAAATGATTCCTCCTCTACTATTACTTCTATCACTGAATTAGGTCAAACTGATTCAAAAGATCAACTCACTGATGCTGACATATCTGAGTTTGATAACTCTCTGGCTTTGTTAACTAATAACTTCAAAAGATTCGCCAGAAAAAGCAACTTTAGAAGAACACCGACTCTCGCTGACTCCGACAAATTGAAGACTATGCCCGCTGAGAAAGCCTCAGCCGTATGCTACAATTGTCAGCAAAAGGGTCACTTCGCTAGTGAATGTAGATCCAAGAAAGTTTCAGCCCCCACTACCTCGCTGACCTCTGATAAGAAAAAGAACTATTTGAAATTAAAAAACAAATACAAAAATCTGAAGAAAAACCGGCCTAAAGGCAAAGGTCTTGTAGCTGAAGAAGTTGATTAGGATGATGAAGGTGACTGGACTAAAACCTCTGATGAGTCAGGCACAGATGAAGAAGATCTTGCCTTCTTATGTCTGATGGCAGGAATAGAAGACGCTGAAGAAATATCTGAAACGTCTTCCTCTGAGTCTCCTTCTACTCAGGTATCCATCCCCTCTATCTCCTTAATATCTGAAAATGATAACTTATCTGCGCTTGATGCTATGACTGTTGATTTTTACAATGCCTTAAAAGAAAAATCAAAGCTGAGAAAATTAATACTGATTTATCTGAAAAATTAAAAAATTGTCATATAAAAATCAAAGAACTCTCAAAGATTGAGGAAACCTTAAAGGACCAAATCTTTGTAAATCAAACAATTAGCATCGAGAAGCAGCAGCCTATCGCTGAAACAGAAAAGGCCATCGCTGATCTTAAATCTGAAAAAGCTACCATCGAAGGATGGTGCAAAGCCTCTGACAAGGTAAATGAGATCATCAATGCCCAGATCCCTATGAAAGTAAGAAGTGGGTTAGGTTTTAAACTCGAAAAGGAAGAATCAGAGAAAAACCGTTCCATGCTTAAATTTGGAATGTTTGTCTCCTCTATCACTGATCCCTCCTCTTTGTCTCAGAGACCTCAATCTAATGAGAAGACTTCTGAGTTGAAATCTTTCAAGAAAGTGGTCAAAAACAAGTTTCTTGACCAGGTTCCTAGAAATAGAGATGTTCAGAAGAACAAGAAATCCTCTACCCCCTCAGGGAGCAACCCTAAACCTGGGAGAAAGATCTCTGAATTCTCTCTGAGATCAACCCCTAGAATTAAGATTGATCTCACTCCTATTCCTGAAAAGGTTGTTATACCTCCAAGAACAATGGATAAAGGAATTCTTGGTCCCTTCTATCTCTCTGAAATCTTTGAATTCCAAACCTTACAAATATAGGAATTGCTATCACTATGGTGAAACTACCCACATTGCAAGTAAGTGTCCTAATGCTACTAAAGCTGATAAACTAGCTCATGGAAAGAAAGTAGTTCAAGCTGATAAATCAGCAAGAGTGAAATCCACCAAGGTTGCAAAACCATCAAAGGTGAAGATATCCACTGAAGAAAGTTCTTCAGCAAGTAGCTCCTCCGCCACTCCTTCCACTAAAAAGCAGGACCCATAGTAATATGGGTACCTTCAAACATTTAATCTCTTTGTTGAATGCAGAGTGCTAAAGGTATCTGGTATCTCGATAGCGGATGCTCAAGGCACATGACTGGCAGAAAATCTCTGCTCTATGACTACAAAGAAGAAGCTGGTCCATCAGTGACCTTTGGTGGAAATGGCAAATGATACACTAAAGGATATGGAATCTTATCCAACGGAGCCACCTCGTTTAGTCGAGTTGCCTACGTTGAAGGACTAAAGCACAGTCTCTTAAGCGTTAGTTATGTGACAAAGATTTCAATGTTCTATTCCTAAGGAATAGATGTGCTGTCACTGACTGCAATGATAAGCTTGCCTTCACAGGCAAAAGAGTTGAAAACTTATACATAATAAATATGAATAGTTCTCACTCTAAGAACGTGTGCTTTATCTCTAAAGCATCCTCTGATGTAAATTGGTTAGGGGATAAAAGCCTCTCTCATCTCAACTTTAAGACAATTAATGAACTGTCTCAGAAGGAACTCGTCAGAGATCTCCCAAATCATAGCTTTGTAAAGGAATCTCTTTGTTCAGCGTGTGAAAAGGGAAAGCTGACAAAAGCATCTTTCAGATCTAAACAAGTCTCTTCAGTAACCTCTCCTCTTGAACTACTCCATATGGATCTTTTTGGACCTGTCAATGTCCAATCTATATCTGGAAAGAAATACACTCTGGTGATTGTCGATGAATATTCCAGATACACATGGGTATTCTTTCTTCGATCCAAAAGTGACACCCCTGATATGATAATCTCATTTAACAAAAGGATGGAAGTTCTGAACAATCTGACTGTTCGTTCCCTGAGAAGCGATCATGGTACTGAATTCAAGAACAGTACCCTGATAAATTTCTTTGATGAAAAAGGTATCTCTCACAACTTCTCTTCAGTGAGAACTCCTCAGCAAAACGGTGTTGCTGAAAGAAGAAACCGAACTATCATTGAAGCAGCTCGCTCAATGCTAAGAGAATCTCGCCTTCCAACTCATTTATGGGCAGAAGCGGTCAATATAGCATGCTTTACTCAGAATCGATACCTGATTGTGAAGCGATTCAAGACCTACTCTGAAGTATCTTCACATCTTTGAATGCAAATGCTACATTCTGAATGACAGAGATCATTTGGGAAAATTCGATCCAAAAGCTGATGAAAGAATCTTTCTTGGGTACTCCTCTATATCTAAGTCCTTTAGAATCCAAAAGCTGATGAAGACAACATGTTGAAGAATCCATGCATGTCAATTTTGATGGATCTCGTACTATACCCTATTCTCCTATCCCTGAAGAAGATGAAGAATTGAATGCTTGGATGAAGTCTCACTATGGGGAACCTGAAACTTATTTCAACAATCAAACTTAAGCTGAATTAAGTGATGATGAAGTCCCTGTAATACCTACCAAGACTGATCCATCTTCAGGAATCAATGCTACTCCTCTCAATCAGATTCTTCTTCTGATGCATCTTCTGGAAATTCCTCAATAAATATTCAAGCTTCATCCTCTAAAAATCAAACATCTGAGTCTCCTCAATTGATTTTGAATGATGATGTACCTCTTGCTGGAACAACAAACAGCATCCCTAAAAGAGAAGAACTAGTCGCTAAATCTGAAGTTGATCTCTCTCCTCAACCACCAGCTCAGCGATGGACTGCAAATCATCCAATAAATCAGATTATTGGTGATCCCAATGCAGGTATCAAAACGCGTAGAGGTACAGATAATATATGTCTTTATGTTAATTTCATCTCTCTCTCTGAACCTAAAAAGATCGATCAAGCTATCTCTGATCCTAGCTGGATTTCAGCTATGCAAGAAGAACTAACTGAGTTTCGTAGAAACAAAGTTTGGAATCTTGTTCCTAGACCCTCTGGTAAAACTGTGATTGGAACCAAATGGGTATTTAGAAATAAGCTAGATGAAAACGGGACTGTTATCCGAATAAGGCTAGACTTGTCGCTCAAGTATACAGACAGGAGGAAGGTATCGACTACAGTAAAACCTTTGCACCTGTAGCTCGTTTAGAAGCTATAAGACTTTTCTTAGCTTATGCTGCCCATAAAGACTTCAAAGTTTTTCAAATGGATGTTAAAAGTGCTTTTCTAAATGGGAAGCTCAGCGAGGAAGTTTATGTTGAACAACCCCTGGGTTCTAACACCCTAACCATCCTGGTTATGTTTTCAAACTTGAAAAAGCTCTTTACGGGTTAAAACAAGCTCCTAGAGCTTGGTATGATACTCTTTCTAAATTTCTTCTTAAAGAAAAATTTCTTCGTGGAAAAAATTGACCAAACTCTCTTTCTAAGAAAATATAAAGGTCATACCATACTCGCTCAGATATATGTCGATGACATTATCTTTGGTTCCACAAGACCCAAATTGTGTACTCGTTTCGCTGCAAGAATGCAAAAGCAATATAAAATGAGTATGATGGGGGAACTAACGTATTTTCTAGGTTTGCAGATAAAACAATCTGACAAAGGAATCTTTAGTTGTCAAAGTAAATACATTAAAGACATGCTGAACAAGTTTGATATGAATCAATGCTCAGCGATGAAGACTCCTATGGCCCCTCCTCTGACTCTGAATAAGGACCCAAATGGGAAACCTATAAATGTCACTGCCTATCGAGGGATGATTGGGTCTCTGCTATATCTTACAGCGAGTAGACCTGACATCATGTATTCTACATGTCTCTGTGCTCGGTATCAAGTTGAACCGAAGGAATCTCATCTTATCGCTGTAAAACGTATCTTCAAATACCAAAAAGGAACTCCTAATCTGGGTCTTCGGTATCCCAAAGGCTAATGGTTCGATATAATTGGTTACTTTGATAGTGATTTTACAGGTTGCAAGATAGATCGGAAGACCACCACTGGTGGGTGTCAGCTACTAGGTGGCAAATTAATTAGTTGGACAAGTAAAAAGCAAAATTCTGTGTCCACCTCCACCGCTGAAGCTGAATATGTAGCCGCTGGAAGTTGTTGTGCTCAAATCCTTTGGATGAGAAATCAACTCAGAGACTATGATCTCATTCTCTCCAAGATCCCTATTTATTATAATAGTACAAGTGCTATTGCAATTGCCAATAACCCTGTTCTTCACTCGAAAACCAAGCATATTGAGATTCGATATCACTTTATCAAAGATCATGTTATGAATGGTGAAATTGAACTTCATTTTGTACCCACTGAATATCAGCTCGCTGATCTTTTCACCAAGCCTCTTGATGAAACTAGATTCAATCTACTCATCAGCGAACTTGGTATGTTGAACGCTGAATAGTTCTTACACAGCGAACAATAAACTGTGTTACAAATAAAAGTCCTCTATTACCATTCACTGAACTCTGATTCAGCAATATCTGTCCTATCTCACTCAGGTATTAACTTCTACCTTTCCACTCCCTGATGTTTCTTTAATCAGGGAACGAATCTGAAAACATAAAACTCATCACTGACAATCTTTTATTGTCTTTGATGAATATCTTCAAAGATAATGATTAATATTTCCAGATGGATAATTATCATTATATTTTTATAAATAAGAAAAGGACACGTCAGACATTTTTCTGAAACAAGACGGACCACGACTTTTCCTTCCAATTCCTTTCTAGGGATATGCGCCATGTCATCATTTCTTTTTCAAAAAGCTAAAACCGTCGTTTAGCTATCCGTTTCTCTCTCCTCATGCTATTTAAGCAAATCCTTGCCTTATTTCTCTCTATACGCTCTCAACGTTTCAAAAAGGCAAGAATTCTCTAAGCATCTTCAAGCTTTCTCAAGAACACCAAGAACACGCACTTGTGCGTTTTTCTTCTCGAACTCAACCAAGGTTTGATCTAAACCTTACACTTTAAACAGGAAACATCTTGTTTCTTCTCTCTTTTCTTTTCTTTATATCAAACCAAAAATCTATGGTAAATAAAATAAAAATCTGGATTAAACATTAAAAACTTTCAAAACCCTGTTCTAAGTCTTTTCCTTAAGAACAGAAGATTGTCTTTAATCCATCTTTTATTCTATACCTATTTTTTAAATATACCATCTTTTTTTATGTTTGTCTTGCTTTGCTATCACAAGTTGTTTGATCTTGTTCATCAAAACACTTGTGTCTTTTCCTTATATTTGGTATTCTTTATACCAAAATCTGGTTTATACATTTTGTATTAAACCATGATTTTTCTATTTGGTGTTCCTATCTATGCTACAGTAATGGCCTCTTCAAGCAAGGTTGCTGAAACATCTCTCGTCTCTGACACATTGGTTGCCGCTGCAGTTTGTCACTTCCCTCTGGAACAAGCAACGTTCAAGCCCTGCAACTACGTTGCACTAGTGGACATCCCTGCTGAATGTCCACAATTCACTGAAGGTGCTACTTTCATCAAGGCTTGCCCCCTGATGTTTGCCTTTGTTCACAACCCCATTGGCATCACCTCTCATCTTCAGGCCCTATGGTACACGGCTCACTGTACCACCTGCACAACTGACAAGGGCAAAGAACTCCCTGTCATTGGTTTCACCATTCCCACTCTGGGCCACTTTGCCTTCACCTCTGGCTTCTTGAGGCAAGCTCTTCGCCTCCCTGCTCGTGGCAAAAATGAGAGATGGGCCGCTGAACCAACAAAACAGCAGATCGACTCCTTCCTCGACTTCATTGGCTACGATTGGGAAAATGCCTCTCTGAAGACCGTTGGATCCAAGCTGAAAAAAAAGAGGTTACCTGCTCGCTGGCAGTATATCTTCTGAATGACAGAGATCATTTGGGAAATTCGATCCAAAAGCTGATGAAGGAATCTTTCTTGGGTATTCCTCTATATCTAAGTCCTTTAGAATCTTCAACAAACGAAGACAACATGTTGAAGAATCCATGCATGTCAATTTTGATGAATCCCGTACTATACCCTATTCTCCTATCCCTGAAGAAGATGAAGAATTGAATGCTTGGATGAAGTCTCACTATGGGGAACCTGAAATTTATTTCAACAATCAACCTTAAGCTGAATTAAGTGATGATGAAGTCCCTGTAATACCTACTAACACTGATCCATCTTCATGAATCAATGCTACTCCTCTTAATCAGATTCTTCCTTCTGATGCATCTTCTGGAAATTCCTCAATAAATATTCAAGCTTCATCCTCTAAAAATCAAACATATGAGTCTCCTCAATTGATTTTGAATGATGATGTACCTGTTGCTGGAACAACAAACAGCATCCCTGAAAGAGAAGAACTAGTCGCTAAATCTGAAGTTGATCTCTCTCCCCAACCACCAGCTCAGCGATGGACTGCAAATCATCCAATAAATCAGATTATTGGTGATCCCAATGCAGGTATCAAAACGCGTAGAGGTACAGATAATATATGTCTTTATGTTAATTTCATCTCTCTCTCTGAACCTAAAAAGATCGATCAAGCTATCTCTGATCCTAGCTGGATTTCAGCTATGCAAGAAGAACTAACTGAGTTTCGTAGAAACAAAGTTTGGAATCTTGTTCCTAGACCCTCTGGTAAAACTGTGATTGGAACCAAATGGGTATTTAGAAATAAGCTAGATGAAAACGGGACTGTTATCCGAATAAGGCTAGACTTGTCGCTCAAATACAGACAGGAAGAAGGTATCGAGTACGATGAAACCTTTGCACCTGTAGCTCGTTTAGAAGCTATAAGACTTTTCTTAGCTTATGCTGCCCATAAAGACTTCAAAGTTTTTCAAATGGATGTTAAAAGTGCTTTTCTAAATGGGAAGCTCAGCGAGGAAGTTTATGTTGAACAACCCCTGGGTTCTAACACCCTAACCATCCTGGTTATGTTTTCAAACTTGAAAAAGCTCTTTACGGGTTAAAACAAGCTCCTAGAGCTTGGTATGATACTATTTCTAAATTTCTTCTTAAAGAAAAATTTATTCGTGGAAAAATTGACCAAACTCTCTTTCTAAGAAAATATAAAGGTCATACCATACTCGCTCAGATATATGTCGATGACATTATCTTTGGTTCCACAAGACCCAAATTGTGTACTCGTTTCGCTGCAAGAATGCAAAAGCAATATAAAATGAGTATGATGGGTGAACTAACGTATTTTCTAGGTTTGCAGATAAAACAATCTGACAAAGGAATCTTTAGTTGTCAAAGTAAATACGTTAAAGACATGCTGAACAAGTTTGATATGAATCAATGCTCAGCGATGAAGACTCCTATGGCCCCTCCTCTGACTCTTAATAAGGACCCAAATGGGAAACCTATAAATGTCACTGCCTATCGAGGGATGATTGGGTCTCTGCTATATCTTACAGCGAGTAGACCTGACATCATGTATTCTACATGTCTCTGTGCTCGGTATCAAGTTGAACCGAAGGAATCTCATCTTATCGCTGTAAAACGTATCTTCAAATACCAAAAAGGAACTCCTAATCTGGGTCTTCGGTATCCCAAAGGCTAATGGTTCGATATAATTGGTTACTTTGATAGTGATTTTACAGGTTGCAAGATAGATCGGAAGAGCACCACTGGTGGGTGTCAGCTACTAGGTGGCAAATTAATTAGTTGGACAAGTAAAAAGCAAAATTCTGTGTCCACCTCCACCGCTGAAGCTGAATATGTAGCCGCTGGAAGTTGTTGTGCTCAAATCCTTTGGATGAGAAATCAACTCAGAGACTATGATCTCATTCTCTCCAAGATCCCTATTTATTATGATAGTACAAGTGCTATTGCAATTGCCAACAACCCTGTTCTTCACTCGAAAACCAAGCATATTGAGATTCGATATCACTTTATCAGAGATCATGTTATGAATGGTGAAATTGAACTTCATTTTGTACCCACTAAATATCAGCTCGCTGATCTTTTCACCAAGCCTCTTGATGAAACTAGATTCAATCTACTCATCAGCGAACTTGGTATGTAACGCTGAATAGTTCTTACTCAGCGAACAATAAACTGTGTTACAAATAAAAGTCCTCTATTACCATTCACTGAACCCTGATTCAGCAATATCTGTCCTATATCACTCAGGTATTAACTTCTACCTTTCCACTCCCTGATGTTTCTTTAATCAGGGAATGAATCTGAAAACATAAAACTCATCACTAACAATCTTTTATTGTCTTTGATGAATATCTTCAAAGATAATGATTAATATTTCCAGATGGATAATTATCATTATATTTTTATAAATAAGAAAAGGACACGTCAGACATTTTTCTGAAACAAGACGGACCACGACTTTTCCTTCCAATTCTTTCTAGGGGCGTGCGCCATGTCATCATTTCTTTTTCAAAAAGCTAAAACCGTCGTTTAGCTATCCGTCTCTCTCTCCTCATGCTATTTAAGAAAATCCTTGCCTTATTTCTCTCTATACGCTCTCAACGTTTCAAAAAGGCAAGAATTCTCTAAGCATCTTCAACCTTCTCAAGAACACCAAGAACACGCACTTGTGTGTTTTTCTTCTCGAACTCAACCAAGGTTTGATCTAAACCTTACACTTTAAGCAGGAAACATCTTGTTTTTTCTCTCTTTTATTTTCTTTATATCAAACCAAAAATGTAGGGTAAATAAAATAAAAATCTGGATTAAACTTTAAAACATTTCAAAACCCTGTTCTAAGTCTTTTCCTTAAGAACAGAAGATTTTCTTTAATCCATCTTTTATTCTATATCTATTTTTTAAATATACCAACTTTTTTTATGTTTGTCTTGCTTTGCTATCACAAGTTGTTTGATCTTGTTCATCAAAACACTTGTGTCTTTTCCTTATATTTGGTATTCTTTATACCAAAATCTGGTTTATACATTTTGCATTAAACCATGATTTTTCTATTTGGTGTTCCTATCTATGCTACAACAATGGCCTCTTCAAGCAAGGTTGCTGAAACATCTCTCGTCTCTGACACATTGGTTGCTACTGCGGTTTGTCACTTCTCTCTGGAACAAGCAACGTTCAAGCCCTGCAACTACCTTGCACTGGTGGACATCCCTGCTGAACGTCCACAATTCACTGAAGGTGCTACTTTCATCAAGGCTTGCCCCCTGATGTTTGCCTTTGTTCACAACCCCATTGGCATCTCCTCTCATCTTCAGGCCCTATGGTACACGGCTCATTGTACCACCTGCACAACTGACAAGGGCAAAGAACTCCCTGCCATTGGTTTCACCATTCCCACTCTGGGCCACTTTGCCTTCACCTCTGGCTTCTTGAGGCAAGCTCTTCGCCTCCCTGCTCGTGGCAAAAATGAGAGATGGGCCGCTGAACCAACAAAACAGCAAACCGACTCCTTCCTCGACTTCATTGGCTACGCTTGGGAAAACGCCTCTCTGAAGACCATTGGATCCAAGTTGGAAAAAAAGAGGTTACTTGCTTGCTGGTAGTATATCTTCACCCAGGTCATTCAAGCCAGTAAGCATTTTCCGGATATGGCGTTCGCTCTCTACACAGGCTACAAGCTGAACTTCGCTGATTATATATTCAGTGATATATACAACTGGGTGAAAGCTACAAACAGGCACTCTGTCATCCCTACCCCAGATTCTTCACAACAATCATGGAGCATGCTTTTGGGGATGAATACCCCAAGACAGCCAATCACTCTTTCTCTATGGTGGGAAAGAAGTCCCTGGACATTGAGGAACGTCTAGGTGATGCTCCATTTACACCATACATGCTGACACTCATTGTAGCTCATGCCTCCGTGTCGAGCTCACTGAAAAGCCCATCAGTGAGTATCCCTGACACTTCAACCCCCAAAAGGAAATTTCCAACTGATGGTCACGAAAAGACCATCGCAACCAAGCTAAAGAAGCCAAGGGTGGTGATCTCGCAACAGACCACTCACTCTCATACTGGTGAACCACCAACACCATCAACAGCCCCAACTACTTCAACGGTTTTCTCCTCCGTTGTTGCTTCTTCAGCACTACCACCACATTCAGCGACAACAGTCACTGAAAGCGTATTTGTCAGCTCCGCTGAAGCTGTCGCAGGTAATACATTCACAGCCTTCTACTCTTCTTCTATCCCCTCTTCTTTGGTCCTCACATCAACATATGATTCAGAGATAGTTGTCCCTATCTCTGAAGATGCTGAAACGCACGCAATCCAAACCTCGATGTTGTTTAGGCATTCTGAGTTTTGGAAAGCCAGTATCATAGGACCTCAGAATGTCTCTCACAGGCATTATAAGACACTGGTTAGTGATCCTCATGACACTACCTCTGCACCAGTGGTCCCTGAGAGTAATCCTCATGATGCTCTCAAGGGTTATAAATACATTCTCATCCGTCATCTAACCCGGAGCTCTTCTTGGCTGCTCTGTCTATGTTATCAACATGTGCCCCTCCTCTCTTCACCTTAGCGACAACAACCACCACCACCAAGACTGCTGCTGCTCCTCTCAGCAAGGACAAAGGGAAATCCCCTCAGCACCCATGGTCTTCTACCAAGCTCATGGAGGTCAAGACTGAAAAGGCTGCTCCTAAGCTTCCTCCCTTCCCAGCTGAACTTCCACCAATTGTTCTTCCTAGCCCAACATTCCTTGCAATTGACTTTTTATTCAAGGAATGTGCTCACACCAGGGCAAAGGTTGAGCATCTACAGAAGTCTACTGAGTTCATCTTCCGGACAGTGGTTGGAACTCCAGGTATCAAGACCGCTGTCAACAACATTCTCAGCGACATCCAGTCCCTTATGGAAGACAACCGGGCACATGGTCAGTCCATTTCCCATCTAGAAAAAAAGATGGATGACCAAGATCTGGTGCTTGAGTCTATTCAGAAGACTCAATCTGATATGATGCAGTTGCTGACAAAGCTCTCTAAGAGCAGGTCCTCTTTCTCCACTACTGATCGGACATCCATGAATTCAGTCCTTGCGCACAAAGAGCGCCATGAAGAGAAGCTGAAGGACGTTCAGGGGAACGTACGTCTGCTGATGGTGCACTGTCTCCCTGCTGAAAATATCGATAGGGAGAGATGCACCAAAGAATTCGCTGACGACATCATCGCGAATCACAATGCGACCTTCCCTGATGAAGTTATCTCTCCCTACATCAAGCAGGTAGGACCTTCCCCTCACCAAAGGTGTAGTGGAAGAAGAACAAGAAGTAGATGATGATGATGATGATGATGATGATGATGATGATGATGATGAAGAGTATGAAGAAGCCATCCCTCACTATGGGGGAGGAAATGACGACGATGAAGACGATGACATAGGAAGTGCTTTGGAGCACTTCAATATGTCAAGGCCAGAAGTCTCTCATCAGGAGCCTTTGGGGGACGGACAACATCCCTCTCAGGGACAGTCTGGTCCCTCAGGCAAAGGAAATAATGTGGCAGAAGCTGATGCCACCATCTCTTTAACCGAGGGGGAGACCACTATCGAGGTATCTCTTCCTCTCATTCTCTTCTCTGCTCCAATCTCTAAACCTCCCACATATCCCTCTTTCTCACCACCAAATTTTGGCTCTGATAAAAGTCCTTCTACCTCTCCTTCTCTCAGTAAGCCCAGTCCCCCAAAGGACTCCACTTTTTGGAAGGAACATTCATCTGAAGAGCAGTTTATGTACATATCTGACTCTGACTCTGAAGATGAAGAAGGCCTCATTCCTAGACGCCGCGCTCATAGACCACTAATAAGCGAGCCTGAAGAGGAAGAAAGGCAAATAAACTTCTTAAATGAACTCGAAGCCAAGAAAATAAAACTGCCCTCTGCTGAAATAGAGTGTCCAACTCCAATCAGCATGGTAGATGACTTTTATTTCCTATCGAAGGAAGAGAGAGCTCAAGCACTTGAAGCACAAAGATTAAGGGATGAAAAGATGAAGCAAACAGAGAATGATCTAGAGCTTGCAAGAAGGCTTCTCAGAGAGGATGCTGCTAAAGACAAAGCGAAGAAAGCAATGATCGATAAAAGCCAAAGAGTCGCTGAAGCTTTGGCACAAAAGGAACTAGCTGAAGAAAATATCCAAGTGAATCTCATCCTCGCTCAAAAGAAGATCCAGAATGCTCTGGTCAAAACAAATGAAGAACCAAGCCTCAGAGAAAAAGAACTACGTTGGTGCACTGAAAGATTCAACTTTCGTAGGTCTGATTCAAAAATCATTCGAGCAACGATCGAAGGACGTCCCTCCAAAAGGTATGGACTGAAGGTGTTTGTTCGTATGTATAGACATACAAGAGTTGAAAAAGAAGAAGCCAAGTTTTTAAAGTTCTATGGATACTCTGAATGCCTAGAAATCAGAGATGCCATTCAGGGTTCCAAATCTAAGTTTAAAGATGTAGTGGAAAGAGCACTGGATCAACTTCTTCAGAGGATGTCACAACACGTACAAGTTCCACCTCTCCCTGAGCGTACGCGAAAGAAACGATCAAATGCTGAAGGAGGTTCATCATCCAAAAGTGATCATGAAACAAAATTCAACTACGAAAGCATTCTCGGTCATCTGGAAATCCCTAACATCTCAATGCTCAGAGTCTCTCTCCCTCAAGACAGAAAATATGAAGAAAATGAAATCATCACCTTCCCTGAACCAGGCATGGTCTTCCTGGATAATGATGGTTTCCTAGAGCTCTTCAGAAACAGCGAGATTAGCAAAGCTCCATCAGGCTTCATCAAAATCATGCATCACTACTGCTGGTCAGATGAACCGCTGATGAATAGACAGAAGAGACTCTATGAAAATGAAATGCGATGAAGACACGAAAAGCTCTCTGACTAATTTTTCTTCCTTTGTGTTTCTCTTCAGTGTACTGTACTTCCCTTTAATTTCAAATTTGTAATTTCATTTTTCATGTAATATCTTCAGATTATTAATGAAATTTCAAATGAAGTACTCTACTCCAATTGTGTACTGAAAAGATCCCTGAAAATAGTAAATGGGACAATGAACATAAGAGTTCTAACTTCTTTACTCCTCTCCCTACTCACTGATATTTCTCTCTAAAATTTAAATCAGTGAATGAACTTAAGGCATCTACTTGTAAAAATTGTGTTTTCATATCCTTATAAATGAAACTCAATAGATGAAATAGATTAGCTGAAAAAGATCATAAAGATTAGTACTTAGAAATTTTTTTCTTAATTATTTCTAAAGTCCTTACTAATCCCTTCAAGTAACCTTCTCATATTACTTAATCATAATCAAATAGGGGGAGATTGTTGATCATAACTCCTCTCAGTGATTTGAATATGATTCCTCTTTACACTTAGTGAAATTCCTTGTTTAAGTTTAAGTTCCAATTCAGCGATAAGCATACGCTGACTGCCATCAGCGATCGCTAAAGATCAAGGAACCTTAAGCTTATCTCTGAAGATCTGAAGATCAGCAATCACACCACACCAAATAACCATTCAGCAAAAGTCAAAGACCAAGCTGAAGAAAGAGATAATCCGCTACGTGACCTGAAGCGGTTCAGCGATAGCAAAGATCATCTATCCAAAGTGTGAAGTCTTGTGAAGCTTCAGCGATACTGAAAGTTCATCCTTGAAGATTCAGTCTCAGCGATCAAGTGAAGCTTCTCATACAATATTAACGTTGACCTTATCCTCGATGCAGAAAAGACAAACCCTATACTGTGTCAGAGAAGGATGTACGAATTGTCTCTTATGTCCCCATCATATCTGATATGGTACTGTTCATAAGCGGCCAAAAACATGGCTGTATTCTGAGAAAAGGACAAGTCTCCTACGGATTCTTGCCACGTTGCACATACCTTTTGTCTTGCATTAAATGCAAACCGGTATAAATAAGATGAATATATCTTCTTCATCTGAGTGCATGCAACCTTCTGTCTTCTTGTGCATCAATCTTAGTGATTTCTTAGTTACAATAGAATAGGTTTAAACTTGTTCTAATTTCCTCTTGTAACTGTAAATTTGTTTATGCAATATAGACTAATTTAAAAACCAAAAATTTGTGTGTTTGTATTCCACCCCCCCTTCTACAAACTGTTTCTATATCCAAGAACTCTTGTAGACTCCTAAGGGACCAACAAAAACAAATAAGACACATCTTGAGAAATCAATTCAGAAATTTTCAGCTACATTGGCACACAAATACAAAAATAAAAAGAAACTTCAAAGTTATACTAAAAATGACTAATTAAAAAATTCTGAACTAACTTCTGACATTCAGAAGATTAAGTCAAAATTCAAAGATTCAAAGTTTGTGACTAATCTTATAGGACCCATTCTTAAATGGGTACCTAAATCTCAATAATCATTTTTGTAGATATGTCATGTGTGGGTCTTAGATTCTGGATGTTCAAGACACATGACACCTTTCAAAGAACTTTTAATTGATTATCATGAAAGATATGGAGGAACAGTTAGCTTTGGAAATAATGCAAAAGGTTATGTCAGAGGATATGAAACTTTTTCCAAAGGAGATATTAAAGTGATGAAGGTTTTCTATGTAGAAGGTCTTAAACATAATCTCTTCAGTATAAGTCAATTCTGGGAGAAGTATTGGAAGGTAAGTTTTGAGACTGCTTATAGAGATGGAGATATCTACACTGCAACTTTCAATGCAAATGGTCAATTACAAGGAGTATGTTACATTTCCACAAATATGAGAAATGATAGTTGGTTTTGGCATAGAAGAATCTCACATCTGAACTGGAAAGACACAACTCTGTAAGAGGACTACCAAAGATTAGATTTGAAAAGAATTCTTTATGGTCTGCATGTGAACTAGGGAAGATCAAAAGAAGCTCCCATCCTCTGAAAATGCTATTTTCATGTAAGCTCCACTTGAAATCCTACATATGGATTTGTGTGGACCAATGAAGACTTAAAGCATTGGTGGAAAGAAGTATATTCTTGTGATTGTAGATGAATATTCAAGATATACTTGGGTTGAATTCTTAAGCCTCAAATCTGATACTTCTGAAAGACTCATTCCTTTTCTGAAGAAAATTCAAGTTCTTCTTCAACTACCAGTTCAAAAGATCAGAAGTGATAATGACACAAAATTTACGAATTCTACAGTTCAGATTTTTTTGGAATCTGTTGGTATTTCACATAATTTTTCCGCTGCCAGAACTCCCCAGCATAATGGTGTTGTTGAAAGGAAAAACAAAACTTTGGTCGAAGCTGCAAGGACCATGCTAGCATATTCTAAACTTCCTTTATCTTTGTGGGCAGAAGCAATTGCAACTGCATGTTTTACTCAGAACAGGACAATTCTGAATAGAAAACTACTTAAAACTCCTTATGAAATTATTAAGCAAAGAAAACCCTCTATTGATTATTTTAAAAAATTTGGTTGCAGGTGTTTTCTTCTGAATGATACACAGCATCTAGATAAATTTACACCTAAGGGTATAGCTGGTGTTGCTTCTGAGTCAAATGTTGGTGTTGCTGACTCTCAATCTCGTGCACAAAGCAGTGATGGTCCTGATTTGTCCAAACTATATGTCCCTGAAGAGAAGCTACTTGAAATCAAGAAGAACAACTGCGCTTTGAATCTAAAGTCTACTGATCTCAATGAAGATCAAATGATCCTAATTGAAATTCTGAAGAAACATCCTCTACGAGCCTTGCTATCCAGAAATTTTTTGGTCCCTGCTTCTTATCTACAACAATGGTGGTTTCACGCAGAAGTTGATGACGAAGCAGATGATATCTCTTTATATGTTCATGGCTACAGAGTATGCATTTCTGTTGAAGACATTAGAAGTATATATTTTCTACCTAAGGAGGATGAAGTTGTTGGAAAAACTTCATTTGATCCTATTCCATCATCTTCTGAGATGATTTCAAACTTTATGAAGTTAGGATACTCTGAGCAACTCAATGCATTAAGCTCATTCAGAAGGAAGTGTTTACCCCCTATCTGGTATTGCTTGTTTACAATTCTGAACACTTTCCTTTCTGGTAAAAGCTCAAGTCTGGATCAAGCATCAACAAATGGGAGAATAATTTTTCATGGAGTAGCTTTCAACAAGCATTATGATTATGCTTCTCTTATTTTTGATGAACTCAAGTCTGTAGTTTTGAAGAAGTCTACTTACAACTATATACCCTTTCAAAGATTCTTTCAAACCTTCATCAAAGGGGAAATGAAAGCTGTTCCTGCTATTCCTGTTCTGACTCATGAGGTACATGTTCCCCTTTTCTCAATGGATAATCTCAGACCAGCAAATGCTAAACTGCAATTCCCAAATGCTTTACCATTACCAACTTATTTACTTGCACTTGTAAAATCATCAAATAGGTTTTTGAGTTACTGTGAATCAATGGGACTACCTAAACCAGTAGTGTCTTCCCCTGATTCTAACAAGAGTGGTGAGCATTGTGAGGTGTCTAGAATCCCTAGGCAGAGTGGGGAGGATGTTCATGGGGGAGAACAACCTCATGGTGTGAAGAGGAAAAATGAAAATGAGAGGGTGGGTAGAAGAGTGTGAAAAAGAACTGAAGAGGGGAGACCACAAGTAAAAAATAAAGAAACTTGTGAACTAACTATTCTAAGTCGGGTACCCACATCATCTATTACTCCACATCCTTTGGTGGGTAGAATTGAAAAGGCCAGTGAGCCCATGGCAAATCTTGTTAACCCCTCCAGCCACTCACCCATCTCTCAACAGAAGGGTGTTTCATTAACACATATGGGGCAAGCAGCTAATCTACCAATAGCTTCCCACTTGGAAGAACCTATTGTTGAAAAAGAAGGACATATGTCCCCCCTTCACAGTTTTGAGCACTTTGAGTCTGAGAGTCCACTCAACTTTGAGCCTTCTGAACCACTTAATGTAGATTTTATTCACACAAGCACACATCTTCTCAGATGTCCACAAGCAAAGTGTTAGTCACCTTGCCACAACAACCATAGATATACCTATTACAGGGAATCAAGGATTGGTTGGAAGACCTGACGGAGTGAACATCACCAAAGCTCCATTCACAGAATCACAAGTGATTCGTGATGTTGTGGCATCTACAGGCCAGCCTTCTTCTGAGGGACTGCAAACAAGACCATTTGTTGGTCTTGGACATTTTCCCTCATCTTCTGAATTTTCTGAATTCAAAGATTTCTGTACTTCTGAATTTGCAAAGATTCAGAAGGACATTAAGGAATTGATGGACAAAAACTGTAAGGTGATGGAGGATAGGTTGGATGGACAGGAGAAGAAAGTGGTGGATAAATTGCATGAATTCCAACTTGCAACTGTTTCTGATATCAACACTTTTCAAAAGGCTATTCTGGATTGTTTCTCTGAAGTTATTTCAACGGTTCAATCCTTGAATACCTCTATGCCATCTTCTTCTACTCAGACAGCAGCCTTTGAATTTGCAACAAAGGATGACATCTCTCAGATTCTGAATCAATTAACCACTATTCAGAATTCTCAAGTCTTCTTGAACAATCGTATTTCTGCATTGGAATGTGGTTCACAAGCAAAGACTTTAAAGCGTAGTCTTGATGGTCAGGATGATCCTGAAAATCAAGAGGGGGATAAGAGACAGAAAGTCTTTGAAGATGTTGACATTCCACAAGGTCAAAATTCTGAAAAATCTTTTGAAGAAGCTCATGTTCAGACTTCTGAACGATCTTCTGAGAAAACTTCTGAAGAAGTTCAGAACACTGAAAACGATGAAACTAATAGAACTTCTGAAGCAATAGAAGATATTTTACATGCAGAAGATGAAGGTCTAGAAGTTGAAAAAGTCACTTCTGAAGAAACTATGGAAGAAGGGTATGAGACTGAGAAAGTGTCTCTGGATTCTGAAAATAAACTAAGTTCTGAAGACACAGATGTCATTCCTGACTCAAATGAAGAAATATTGAATGAGTATCTTGCTTTTGAAGACATTATTGGAGAGCCAGGTGATTTATCTGATGTAATTCTTTTTGATGAAGAGATGGAAGTGAATGAAGGAATGGTTGAAATAAATGAGAACATAGATTTGTTTATATGGGAACCTCAAAGTCTAAGAATAGTTGAAAGTAATGAAATTTCTGAAAACTTATATATATTGGTTAGTCAATATTGTTGGAGTTACATCATTTTGAATCATCCAAGGAATCTGGAGTGTAGATTCTTGGATGAAATACTAACAATTTTCAAAGAATTTCTTAATCAACCAGTTGAGTGGTTTGAAATTGAAATTGATTTAAGTCATATGGAAGCTTTTGACTTTATAGCAGAAATTTTGATGATTGCAGCAGATAAGCCACATGTCAGATTCAGAAGCTGCATAAACATTCCTCTGATTGATTTTCCAATTCTTGAAGAACCAATAGTTGATCAAGTCTATGAAAGTGACATGATTTTTGAAATCTCTGGAGAAAGTCAGCTTATCTTTCCTAAAGATACTTATTTTAGCATGTATAGAAGAAATCTCAGGTATGCAACCTTAGAAGGCTATGTAAATGATGAATGGTCTAAGGATTATATCTCAAAAGTTAGATCTTATGTACAAAGACATGGAGTACAAGTTTTGAATGACTCAACTTTAATCAAGAAGATCAGATGTATATCCAAAGTTTTTGAAGGTGATTTGTATATAATATAGTTTGGAGCTGAAAGGAGAGATGGTTCTTTAACGGAATTCTCTTTATTTGATTTCTACAAGTTGAGGTTGCAGGATAAACTTACTGTTCTGAATTTTTGTGTCAAGAGCGAAGATTCTGAAGTTGTTAATGAGATAAGAAGAATTCTAGGGATCTATGTCAGAAATCTAATTAAACATGATTTTCAACTGGCATTAGAATTCATATTAAAAAATGTCAATCTCTTGGAGCCTGAAAGTATAGAAAGACAGGAAATTACAAAGATCTTCACAAATCCATATTTGGGATTCACTTACAGAATACGAGCATATCTTTCAAAGACATTCATTGTTTCAGACATACCAAAGTACTCAACCTCTACTCTGAAATGGTTAATAGAATATGCTGAACAATATCTTCCTTCATCTTGATGTTCTTGCTTTCATTTTCTTTTTTGAAATGGAAATATAATTCAAGTAAATATAATGAAAAATAAATCTAAAAGTATTTTTATATAGGTAAATCCACATCATTGCCTATATCATCAATATATATTGAGTTATACATGCCACATTATCTGCCGCGTAAGCATGGTAACCTGTTAATGCTTAAACAGGTTACCTAGGTACTTAAAAGTTTATTATTTTACATCATAGGTACCAAAACATGAGTTTTGAATGTATGTTACCCAAAATAGGAATTAAAAAAAAGTAGGTTACATTTTGATGCAATTTCCCCTATAATTAATGATAGATTCTATAAAATAGATAAGCTATTGGATTTGGAAAAAAAATGTTGTTATAGATTTTGACTTTTCATTCTTTATTTTAGATAAATTATAAAAAAAAGTTATTGGAGATGCCCTTATGACAATGATGAAGTTGAGTAAAGACTTTAACAAAATAAAAATATATAAAAAAGTCTTGGTCCTACCTAGGAGTGAGCAAAACCCGCAGGCCCCGAAAACCCGACCCGAACCCGAACCGTATTACAGCTGAAATGGAAAACCCGATCACCAGAAAACCCGAAACCGAAATACAAATCGGTTAGAGTAGGATCGGATTGGGTTTGTTTTATGTGACTTGCTCCGATCCGAAAACCCGAATAACAATATATATATATATTTAAAAAAACTTTTAATATTAAATATATATATATATATATAAAATAATTTTAAGTTTTAAATCCCTAATTTTCTAAATCCCTAATTTTGACCAGATTCAATTCATTCCTCATTTCTTCTTCGCTAGTTCTCTCTCTGCCTCTTTCTCGACACTCGACAACGGCGACCATCTATGTGGGTTTCTCTCAAGGTTTAAACCTAATTTCAAACACAGAAGGAACAAGGAAGTTCTCTGCCTCTCTCAATCTCTGGACTTCACCTGAGTTTCTATCGATGTCTGGACTTCACCTGGAGCTCGCCATCTCTGTAGGTTTCTCTTAAGGAACTTCACCTTAGTTTCTCTCTACTGAGTTGCTGTCCGCCTCTTCCTCGTTCACAATGGTGAGAGCTCTGTCCAGAAGGCGAAGATGGTGTTTCATCTTTTCTTCTCCACATGGTCTTATGAGGCTCTGTCCAGAAGGGGAAGATGGTTCCTTGAAGAAATCAAGTCGGGTTGTTAACTTAACCAAAGTGGAAGATGTATCAGATGGCAACCTATCCTATTTTGTGTTTTCAAAACCATCATTCTGGTACCATGAGTTGAATTAGGTTTTTATTTATCTGACTATTTTTTCCAAAAGGGCTTAAAAGAAAAAAAAACCTAAAAATTCCCATAACCCGAATACCCGACACGATAATATCCGAACCCGAACTACTCGAAACCCGAAAATACCTGAAAAATATCGATCGGGTTTAGAGTTTTTGGCCCAAACCCGGCCCGTCCCGTCCGATGCTCACCCCTAGTCCAACCATAATACATTTTTTTTCTTTATTTGCCTCTTATGCTCCATTTTTTTAAAGACTTAAGGAATTTTAAGTGCTTGACAAAAAATCATCTTCAAGTCATAAATTTCAAAGGTTAAGTTTTCAAATCATTAACTCGAGTGGTCAAATTGTATTCAAGTCATCTTCAAACAACCATTTTAGAGATGCTCATAATTAAAGGTATTTATCGGTTAATTATTTTTTAAAATTTAAGAAAACATTAAAAAGTGTACATATACATTATTATTGGGTAGATTACATTTTTGGTCCTTGTGGTTGCCACCTATTGTAAAGTTTGGTCCATGTTTGAAACTAATTACAATTTTGGTCATTATGGTTGCCATTTTGTTTCACTTTTGGTCCCTTACACTAACTTTAGTTAAAAAGGTTAGTTTACTTAACGATATTTTGGTCATATTACCTTTTTTTGTTTTTTTTAATTAAATTGTAGAGTAAATTACAATTTTATTAACATTTATAAATATTTATGCAGTTTATCCTATATATATTTATGGCGTAAGGTTCAGAAGGAAACTTCAAAAAAAGAAAAAACATTGAAGAACACCCTGGAAGCCCGTGATAATTTGTAAGATGCACTTTTGCATATGCACTAATGCATAATATGCACTCATGCATACAAAATTAACAACTTCAATCGTTTGTATGCACAAATGCATACCGTTCACATGGAGGGATCCTAGGGCATTGTTCAGTTTTCTTTCTTTGCGGTTTTCACTTGAACCTCCCTATATAGGGGCAGTTCAAATGAGAACTCAAATTTGGTTGTGAACGTGAGGACAAATGTCAGTGTGACACATGTTCCATTCATTCTGAATATACAAAGAAATATTCAGACTGTATCTAGTATTTATGTAGTCTGAATAATGTTTATTCAAACTGAATAATCTACATTCAGACATGTGTCCTGCTCTAATTTGTTCTCACGTTCACAAACAAATTTGAGTTCACATTTGAACTTTACTCTCTCTCTCTCTATATATATATATATAAAGTTGGGTTTAATATATATATATATATATATCCTCTTTTCTTATTTATATTAGAAAAAATACAAGTTTATATATATCGATTGATATAAAATATATTATTTTTAGATATTTTATTTAAGTAGATATTTTTTAAATGCATAACAAATTTTATAATTTAATTTTTAATTTATGTTTATAATGAAAAAAACTTTAGATACCAGTCATATTCTCAGCCGGAAAAACGGTGCTTCGATGGAGCCATCCAGCTTCTCGGGCCAGAAAAACGGTGTTGCTATGGAACAGTCCGGCCGAAAAAACAATGTTGCGATGGAACCGTTCATATTATCGGTCGGAAAAATGCCGCTGCGATAGAAACAGTCATATTCTCGGCCCAAAAAACGGTGCTGGATTAGAAACGGTCATATTCTTTGCCGGAAAAACGGTGCTGCATTAGAAATGGTCATATTCTCTGCCAGAAAAACGGTGCTGCGATAGAAACGGTCATATTCTTGGTTGAAAAAACGGTGCTACAATAGAAACGGTCAAATTCTCGGTGGGAAAAACGGTGCCGCGATGGAAACGATACATTTGAAAAGCTATCTTCTAAATTGTTAAAAACACTTACAGTAAAGGTTCTTGTAATAACTTCATTATTTTACTTTTTTCTATGATATTAATATCAGCTCAACGAATAACAACCTCAATAAATATCCACATTAGAGGTGTGTCCATCTGTATGTGTGTATATGTATAGGGTATAGAAGGTTTTGTTTTAGTAAAAATGAAAGTTATGGTAAAAAAAGGTATGAATAAAACATTCATATATCTTCATCTATATTCTACTACCTTTATTTACTTCTTTTATCATCATAACTGAAATTTAACAAATTTATGCATGTGAAAGTAATTAAATGTATAAAAAAGTTTGTGAAAAATGTCTTAAAAATGAGATATATTTGAAGAAAAGGTATATGAATGTAATTGAAGGTATATAAGTTATATATATTATTTGGTAAAAATCTATTTGTGCTTGGTATTTTTGTTTACATCTATTCAAAAGTTAAGTTTACGGTATACATCTATCATTGGAATAAATTAAGAAATGAGAAAAATGAAACATGATTGACATTTATATTCTTGGCTTTAAATCCAGATGCACACCACAACATCACACGGGTAGCTTACTAGTATTTGAAAAGAAAATGTAGTTGAAAACGGGGGTGGACTGATAGCAAAAATAACATATGTAAAATGTGGCACAATAATGGTGCAAGTGCACACCACTATTTAGTTCGTTTGACAAATAATACAATAGTAAGTTCAAAGATCGTTTTCCACAGGGATTGACTACTAAGAATCGGAGATTTTCTTACGAGCTTCCGGTGCAAAGTTTAGCGTTTATAAAAATGGTTTGTTGTGAACCTGAGAACAAATGAGGGCGCCACACATGTCTGAATGTAATATTATTCAGAATGAATAATGAAGAAAATATTCAAACTTAATATAATATTATTCGAACTTAATAATACTATATTCAGACTGAATAATACTATATTTGAACAATACTATGTTAACTCTGAATATTTTTCTTGATTATTCAGTCTGAATAATACTACATTCAGACATGTGTCGCGCTCTCATTTATTCTCACGTTCACAACAAAATTTGAATTCACATTTAAACTTTCCTATATATGTATATATAATGTTTTAATGTAATTAAAAAGAGTAAATTGCAATTTTGGTCCATGGTTTGTTGTTTTCTATAAAAAGACAAAAATGGCCTCATATGCAAAGCATATGACGGGGTTTAACGACTGTACTTTAACAGAATTTTGTAGTCGGGTCCCAAACCAAACATATTTACATACCAGGAGGGTGTTTTTTGCAATAAAAGTTTTAAAGGGAGAAAAAAATGAGAAAAACAACCAACCACATGACCAAATTTGCAATTTACTCTAAATTGTATTTTTAAAGTGTATTTGAGTTACCCAATTATATATATTAAAGTTGATAGAGATACTAAGATAGCTTCAAAAGGAAGTTGATAGTGTACTGGGTTCTGAAGAGTAAGAAAGATCTGAAGAAAGAAAGACTCAGAACTCAGAAGACAAGCAGATAAAAGCCTAAGGCATAACTTCTGAAGTGGCAACTTCAGAAGTTCTGAAGATTCTGAAGATACTTCTGAAGAAGTTCTGAAGAAGGTTCTGAAGACACTTCTGAAGAAGTCCAGAAGTTGTTCTGAACATGCTTGTCATTTTTGTACTGTAACTTTAGCATTTCTATTTCATGTATAAATAGATAGTTTGTTAGATAGTTAGACTTAACGTTCTCATAAGCTTGTAAAGACACATTTTGTAATACAGTTCATCGATCAATACAATATACAACATTCAGTGATCTATTTCTTGTTATCTTTTTATATCTTGATTGTTTGGGATCTAACAATTGGGATCAGAGTCAATTCATCTATTCTTGAAGGTTAGAGAAGAACTTGTCAGATCTAACAGTTCTTGTTGTGTTCTTGATCGAAAAATTCAAGATTCAAATTCAGGTGAATTCTTGAGTTTTTTCAAATCAAGGATGTCGAAAGAAATCGTCTCCATTGGATCAGAAACCAAACCACCAACTTTGTTTTTAGGAGAATATCATCAATGGAGAATCAGGATGGTTCAATTGTTGGACAATATCGATGAAGCTTTAATGCAATCAATCATAAATGGCCCTCTAGAGGTCTATGTGGAAATCTCTGCAGTTCCAAGAACTGAATCCACTTATGAAATACCTGCATCAAGAATCAAGAAAAGCCCAGGTATGTGCAGTACTGCTGAGAAAGCTCAAGCAAAAGTTGACAAAAGGGCATTAACTCTTCTTAATATGGCTATTCCAAATGAAATCTTTATTAGGGTAGATAGTCTAACATCTGCCAAAGCTATGTGGGATGAAGTAGAAGCCTAGATGCAAGGTAGTACAAAAGCCCAAGCACAACGCTTTAATATCTGTGTGGGTACTTATGAGAATTTCATATATAAAGAAAATGAATCAATTACTGATACATATCATGGATTCAACAATATTCTGAATGATCTGAGAAGAAATGGTGTTCAGAAATCAAACTCAGAGATAAACAATAAATTTCTGAACAACTTGGGAAATGAATGGTCAAGCTTTTCTGATAACATGGTTACAAGGAATCTGTCTAGGAAGACTATTCATGATGTATATGGCATCTTGTTCCAACAAGAGGACAATATCAAAACTAGACAGAATGAGCAGAAAAAAGGCAAATGAAACTGTAGCCTTGTTAAGCAAAAAATACAACAACTCCTTGACCATCTCTACTAAAAACAAAGTTTGTGAAATTCCAGAGACAACTCTTTGTGATGGGGATGAATCAGATGAAGAACTTAAAAGAATTTATGATAATATTGCTTTTATGACAAGGCAATTCACTCAAAGATATAATAAAAAATATCAGAATAAACCAAGGTCTGAAGTTGGACCTAAGAAAAGTCAAGATGCTGGTCAAAATGAGTCATCTGAACCAGCAAGGTGTTTCAATTGTGGTAAGCCTGGTCATTATGCAAGATAGTGCAAAATGCCTAAAGTCAAGAACTCAGACTACTATGAGAAGAAGCATCTTCTTGCAAAGAAAAAGGAACAAAATCCAGCTCTAGTAACCAAGTATGAAGAAGACTGGTTAAACTGTAGTGATGGAGATGATGATGAAGAGGTAGCTCATTATGCTTCAAAATGCTACATGTGCCAAATGGATCCAGAAGAAAAACATGCACATGATTCTGAGGTATCTTCTTCATCTTCTGAATTAAATTCTTTTTCTGAACCAAATTCTGAACCAAATTTTGAACAAATTTCTGAAAATTCTGAAATGCAAAATCAATTTCAGAATATGTTTTCTGAATTTGAAACTCTCAGAAACAGAATCAAAGGTGAAAGAATTTTGGTAAATCAATTTAGAGCTGAAAGTCAAATCTATAAACAAAATTGCCAAGAAGCTGAACAAATTCTTGAAAAAGTTTCTGAAGAAAAGCTTCAATTAAAAGAAAAACTGGACAGTTTAAAAAAAGACATTAATAATGAGAAATCTGAAAAAGAAGTTTTAAATGTAAAAATGAACTTTCTGAACCAAGAAAGACTTGATCTTTACAAAAAGGTTAAGGAATTAGAAGATCTGAACTTTAAAAGAGGTCAAACTGAACAGACTCTGAACATTTTGACAAATCAGGCTCAGAATTCAAAATTTTACAATATTAAAGCATGTTTGGGATATAATGATAGTCAAATACTGAAAAAGGCACCTGCAAACCTTTATGACTATTCTAAAATGAAAATTTTTAATGAAACCAACACAAGTATTATATCCAAACCTGTTAACTACTCTTTGCCTGAAAGAATTCCCTTTATCAAATCAGAAACTCTGTTTTCTGAAGAAAAATCATTTGATTCTGATAAAACTGAGATAATTTCTGAATCAGAAATAATAAGTAATAATGTTTTAAAACCTTTTGAAATTACTTCTGAATCTAAAATTATTTCTGAAGAAAAATCTGAATCATCTGTTAAATCTGAGAAAACTACTGAACAAATTTTCTGGATTATCTTCTGAACAAACTGTTGAATCAGAAGATAATGTTGATCTTAAATCAGAACATGAAGAAAAATATGATGAATTCTCAGATATTGAATCTTTACAAAATAATAATGAGAATTCAGAAATTATTTTTGATAATTCTGATGATGAGTCTGAAAATATTTTAAATCAATTTTTTTTTTGCTTCTAGCACGACTCAAGATAAGTTTTCAGATTTAATGAATGCATCGGATTCAGATGATGATGATGATCATATGGTTCAGGTTATAGATAAAGATGGATATTTGGTGTACAAATTACAATCATCTATGATTGATGGGGACATCTTAAAATCTGAAGCACCAAAGTTGTCTTCAGAAATGTTTAACCCTGTTTTTCTGAAACAAGAGTTTCTAAAAACTGAAATTTCTTCCACATCATCAAATGACACTTTCATTTCTCCAAATACTTCTTTGACTTCTGAAAAATCTTCAACATCATCATCTGACTTTATACATAGAGTCAAATTCTTTGAAAAAGGACAATCTTCCAATTCAAATTCTGAAGTTCATAATACAACACATAAACTCAAAGATAAATCTAAAATTGATAAAAAGACTACTTATACTAATCCTCATTTCTTATCTTTTACAGAGCTGTCCTCTTTAGTTTGGAGAAAGAAAGGTGAAAGACTATCAAAGACTGACAAATTACATAGTTTTTCATTTTCAAAGAAACATGATGTACCCAAACATAATAAAGTGAATAAAAGAAATTTTGTTGATAAATCCAATAGTGTTGATTCTTGTTTTTCTACTGCTTTATTAAATATTCTAAAGATTCATATTCACTGTATTAATTGTGGTAATCATAATTTTCAACTCAACTCAAAGAAGAATACTCTGAAGAAATCAATTCAGAACTTTTCAGCTAAATTGGTAAATAAAAATAAAAATAAAAAGCAAAATAAAAATAAATCTAAGAATGACAAATCTCAAAGTTCTGAAATGAAAAATCTGAAGTCGAAGTTCAGAACTTCAAAAATTATTACTAATCTCAAAGGACCCATTCTCAAATGGGTACCTAAATCTCAATAATCATTTTTGCAGATATGTCATGTGTGGGGCTTAGATTCTGGATGTTCAAGACACATGACACCATTAAAAGAACTACTAACTGATTATCATGAAAGATATGGAGGAATAGTTAGTTTTGGGAATAATGAAAAAGGTTATGTAAGAGGTTATGGTACTTTTATCAAAGGAGAAGTTACAGTAATAAATGTTTTCTATGTTGAAGGTCTTAAACATAATCTCTTCAGTATCAGTCAATTCTGTGACAAATATTGGAAAGTCAATTTTGATATAGAGTACTGTCATGTTCTGAGTTCAGAAAACAAGAAAAAGTTAACTGCCTATAGAGATGGAGACATCTACATTGCTACCTTTACAACAACTGGTCAATTAAAGGGAGTATGTTACATTTCCAACACAATGAGGAATGATTGTTGGCTTTGGCACAGAAGAATGTCACATCTGAACTTCAAAGCTATTTCTGAACTGGAAAAACATCACTCTGTCAAAGGACTACCAAAGATCATATTTGATAAGAATTCCTTATGTTCTGCTTGTGAACAAGGGAAGATCAAGAGAAGCTCCCATCCTCTGAAAATGCTATCTTCATGCAAAGCTCCACTTGAAAAGCTTCACATGGATTTGTGTGGACCAATGAAGACTCAAAGCATGGGTGGAAAGAAGTATATTCTTGTCATTGTAGATGAATATTCAAGATATACTTGGGTTGAATTTCTTAGACTCAAATCTGACACTTCTGAACGGCTCATACCTTTTCTGAAGAAAATTCAAGTTCTTCTTCAACTACCAATCCAAAAGATCAGAAGTGATAATGGCACAGAATTTACAAATTCTACAATTCAGAACTTTTTGGAATCTGTTGGTATCTTACATAACTTTTCCGCTGCAAGAACTCCTCAACAGAATGGAGTAGTTGAGAGAAAGAATAGAACTCTGGTAGAAGCTACAAGAACCATGCTTGCTTATTCTGAACTTCCTTTGTCTCTTTGGGCAGAAGCTATAGTTACTGCATGTTTCACTCAGAACAGGACAATTCTTAACAGAAAACTACTTAAAACTCCTTATGAGATTATTAAACAAAGAAAACCCTCTATTGATTATTTTAAAAAATTTTGTTGCAGGTGTTTTCTCAGAAATGATACACAGCATTTAGATAAATTTGCACCAAAAGTTGTAGCTGGTATCTTTGTTGGCTATTCTCAAAGGTCCAAGGCATATAGAGTATTTATCGAAGGAACTCAAAGGATCATTGAAAATACTAATATTCGATTTCATGAGCCAACATTGACTTCTGAACAAGACATTTCAGAACTCACACTTAACCCTATTTCTGAAAGCTTGGATTCAGAACAAAACAAGACAAATCACACTTCTGAATCTCAAACTTTACTTAAATCAAACTTAGATATTTTATGTCAAGACTTGGTTGATATTTCTGTTAATGTTTCTGCAGATTATCAGAATCCATCTCTCCTCAGAAGCATAACAGAACAAGAAATTTCAGAAATCCAAATATCAAACATCACAGCACCACCAGTCTCAACCTCAAATTCAGAAATTCCTATTTCTGAATCTGTACACATGCCTTCTGAAGAAGCTCAGAATATTCCTGGTTCTGAAACTGTGCCTACAACTTATGAACCAGTACAGAATATACCATTTGAGGAGGATTAAGATCTACATTCAGTTATCAACCATGATACTAAAACTCAAGCAATTACTGATGATTATGATTCTTTCAACAATATATCATCTGTTCAACCATTACCAAATGTGAACAAATGGACATCTAATCATCCTATTCACCAAATCATTGGTGATGCATCAAAAGGTGTTCAAACAAGATCAGCAACAGCCAATGAGTGTTTGTATGTGAATTTCTTAAGCAGCATGGAACCCAAGAAGCCAGTTGAAGCTCTTCAAGATCCAGATTGGATTTTAGCTATGCAAGATGAGCTAAATCAATTTGAAAGGAACAAAGTCTGGAGATGAATTCCTAAACCAAAAGGTAAATCAATAATTGGCACCAAATGGGTATTCAGAAATAAAAAGGATGAAAATGGAATTGTTGTCAGAAACAAAGCAAGGATTGTTGCTAAGGGGTATTGTCAACAAGAAGGAATTGATTATGATGAAACGTTTTCCCAGTTGCAAGACTTGAAGCTATCAGAATGTTTCTGGCATGTGCAGCTCATAAAAGTATGAAGGTGTTTCAAATGGATGTCAAGTGTGCATTTCTAAATGGTATTCTACATGAAGAAGTGTATGTTGAACAACCAAAAGGATTTGTTAGCAAAGAATTCCCAGATCATGTCTATATTTTGGACAAAGCCTTATATGGACTTAAACAAGCACCAAGAGCATGGTATGACACTCTCACAACTTTTCTTCTGAACTCCAAATTCAAAAGAGGTACTGTTGATACAATTTTATTTCTAAAAAAAAGAAGGTGATGATATGATATTAATATAAATATATGTAGATGATATTATATTTGCTTCTACTAATCCAAAATTTTGTAGAAATTTTGAGAAAATTATGCAAACTGAATTTGAAATTAGTATGATGGGAGAGTTAACATTTTTTCTTGGTCTTCAAGTTAAATAACTACCCACTGGCATATTCATTAATCAATCTAAGTATATCTCTGATTTACTTAAGAAGTTTGACATGACTGACTGTTCTAGTATTCAAACTCCAATGGCCACTGCAACAAAATTAGAACCTGATTTGAATGGAAAATCTGTTGATCAGAAAAAGTACAGAGGCATTATTGGATCTTTGCTTTACTTAACAGCTAATAGACCAGATATAATGTTTGCTACATGTATTTGTGCTAGATATCAAGCTAATCCTAAGGAATCTCATCTTCTTGCTGCTAAAAGAATCCTTAGATATCTCAAAGGTTCTCCTTCATTGGGACTTTGGTATCCAAAGGATACTGGTTTTGAACTAACAGCTTTCACAGATGCAGACCATGGTGGTTGCAAATTGGACAGGAAAAGCACATCTGGATCATGTCAATTTTTGGGTGACAGACTTGTAAGCTGGTCTTCAAAGAAACAAAACTGTGTTTCCACTTCTACTGCAGAAGTTGAATATGTTGCAGCTGCAATCTGTTGTTCACAAGTGATCTTGATGCAAACACAGCTCAAGGACTATGGTTACACTTTCAAAAAGATTCCTTTATATTGTGATTCAAAGAGTGCCATAGCTATCACTGCTAATCCTGTTCAACATTCAAAAACAAAGCATACTGATGTAAGATATCATTTTATCAAAGATCATGCGGAAAAAAGTAATATTGAAATGTTTTTTTGTTCAGACAGATTATCAATTGGCTGATTTATTTACCAAAGCACTTGATGAGAAAAGATTTAATTTTCTGGTAAGTAAATTGGGTATGATGAATATGTCTATGTAAGTATTTAAAAATTATATTCTGAGATTAATTTTTCCAAATTCTGAATATTTTGAATTTCATATTTTCTAAAGTTCTGTTTTCAGATATTCTGTCTTTCTAAATTTCAGAAGTTATAATATCTTCTTCAAAGATGATTATTTCTCAAATACTTTCATTTTTTGTTCATTTCTCTAACATTTTTTCTCGCTAATAAATAGCATTGTTTAAGGGGGAGAATCATAACTGTTTATGATTCAAGGGGGAGATGCTAAATTTAAAAATCATGATTACTCCTTTCTATCAAACATATCTGAGGTGTTGGTTACAAGTCTTGAATTTCAAATCTAAGTAGTATGGACAAACTACTATAGATAGAATATTTTTGTTATTGTCCAAACCTACTTCTGAACAGTTAAAACGATTTATATGTTTCAGAAATATGTAATTTTAAATGATTTTTGTCATTTTGGAGGAATATATGTTTGGTTATGAACTTTCCTTGCAAGTTCTGAAGTGTTTCTGAATGTCTTCATTTTGACTTCTGAACTTTTTCTCAGAAGTTCTGAATTTCTTCTGAAGTTTTTGAACTTGTTCTCAGAACGTTACTTCCCGTTATTCATTTTTAAGTGTGTGCCACGTGTTTTAATTTCATTGGAAAATCCTTAAACCACGTCGATTAAACGGTTCATTAATCCAAATAAATGATGATTACTCTTTTAATCTCATTTAATTTTTGGCCACGTGTCCATCTATGCTTATTTAGTCATATAAACAGATGGAATCACCTTCTTCTTCATTTTCCAGTGCTTTTTCCCTCTAAAACCTCTCCGTGCTTATTCATTTCCAGTGATGTCGACTTCGAATGTGATGGTTTCCGCTTCTTCAAGTTTCAGCAACAACAATGACTCATCCAGTGATGCATCATTCAGAGTTGTGCCTAAGAATATATTGATTGGATAAATGGAAATTCCTTTGAATGATGATCACGTAGTACAAGACACAACCACAACTATTATTGGTGAAGCCGGACCTTCAAATCCAATTCCTAACCGTAACCCTAACCCTAGTTCTACTATAATTGGGGAAACTCAAATTAAGCCTGTTGAGGTGGTATCTGAATCAAATGCTGGTGAAAGTGAGTCTCAATCTCGTGCTGAGAGTAGTGATGGACCTGATTTGTCTAAATTGTATGATCCTGAATAAAAATTGCTCGAAATCAAAAGGAATAATTGTGCTCTGAACTTCAAATCGACAGATTTTGCTGATGATCAAATGATATTGATAGAAATTCTGAAGAAACATCCACTTCGTGTATTGCTCTCAAGAAAATTTTCTGTTCCTACTTCTTACTTGCAGCAATGGTGGTATTATGTTGAGGTCGATGAAGCTGCAGATGACATTTCCTCATATATTCATGGCTACAAGGTTTGTGTTTCTGTGGAAGATGTCAGAAGTATACATTTCCTTCTAAAAGAAGATGAAGTTCTTGGGAAAACTTCATATGATCCAATTCCATCATCTTCTGAGATGATTTCAGATTTTATGAGCTTGGGATATTCTGAACAACTAAATGCCTTAAGTTCATACAGAAGGAAGTGTCTACCCCCAATCTGGTATTGTCTATTTTCCATTTTAAACACTTGCCTCTCTGGAAAAAGTTATAGCTTAGACCAAGCATCTACAAATGGAAGGATTATATTTCATGGGGTGGTATTCAACAAACACTATGACCATGCTTCACTAATATTTGAAGACCTGAAGACTGCTGTTCTGAAGAAATCCACATACAACTACATTCCCTTCCAACGATTCTTTCAAACATTTATCAAAGGTGCAATGAAGGCTGTTCCTGTTATTCCTAATCTTGCCCATGAGGTACATGTTCCTATCTTTACCATGGATAATCTTCGTCCACCAAATGCAAAATTAAAATTTCCAAATGCCATTCCATTACCTACTTACTTACTTGAACTTGTAAGTTCAGAAAATAGGATTGTGAGTGAGTATTATGAATCAATGGGACTACCAAAACCAGTAGTCTCTTCCCCTGATTCCCACAAGAGTGGTGAGCATGCTAAGGTGTCTAGACTATATAGGAAGAGTGGGGAGGCTGTTCAACGGAGAGAACAACCTCAAAGTCTGAAGAGGAAAAATGTAAATGAGAGATTGGGTAGAAGGGTGAGAAAAAGAATTGATGAGGGGAGAACACAAGTAATAATAAAGAAACTTGTGAACCAATGTTACACTTTTGAAAGTATGAACCACAAGATGAAGAATATGACATGGCACATACATCAAGGATGTCTACCTTTTGCAACCGACTAGTTTGTTACACGCTCCCATCTCCCACACGTGTCAGTTTGTAATAGGTTAAGATGTTGACTTTTATTTATTCTATTTGTATAAATAGATCTTTTCTCTATTGTAAAAGTTGTCGATTGAAATCGTGATATTGAAGAATTTACTGTGCGTCATTCCATGTATCTGTAATCATCATTCAGGTTATAATACATTGTTAATCTGTTCTTCAATCTTTGATCGAATCTTATTACTGTTGATTAATCGATATAAATTGCTTCCGCTTATACTCTGTTTATAAATCAATCGATTAATCTGTGAAGAAGAGAATCTGGAACCAACAATTGGTATCAGAGCCTGATAATCAATCTATTGATTATTAGATCTCAATTTGGAAAATCTCTCTTCATTCATTCAGTAATCTCTTGTTTTAACTAGTGTTCATAATTCCACCCTGTTCTATGAAAATTTATAGCAATTATGTCTAAAACAATGGTAATTATAGTTAAAATTTTGCAGAATTAGTAAAATCTTCTTGTTCAAATCAATTGAAATTTACTTGTTCTAGATTTCAACTCAAATCTGTTACTACATACTTCTCGATCTTAAAAATGGCAAATTCAAATTTGAATGCTGTTTACACCTCTGGTTCTCTGACCAAACCTCCAACTCTTATTCGTGGTAAATATCCACAATGGAAGATTCAAATGATAAATTTCTATGAAGGATTGGACATTGAACTTTATCCTATTGTTCAAAATGGTCCCTTCATACCAATGACTACAGTTCCAAGAGTTCCTGCTACTACCAATACTGCTGAAATACCTGCACGTAAAGTTCCAAAGCTAAGGGAAAATTGGAATGATGAGGAAAAGGCCAAAGTTAAACTTGCTAAAAAGGAAAAACTCTTCTTATCATGGCTATTCCAAATGAGATTTTTCAATCTCTGGATTCCTGTGATACTGCTAAGGAATTATGGGATCAGTTAGAAAATCTTCTGGAAGGTGGTGCTAAAATGAAGAAAAATCGAAGGGCTCAAGCGCTGAATGAATACAACAGCTTCCAGGCAAATTCAGATGAATCTCTGGAACAAACTTTTCATAGATTTAATAATCTGATTAATCTATGTAAACGATGTGATATTGTTCGATCAAAAGAAGACAATAATGTCTTATTCTTAAAAAGATTAAATCCAGAATGGTCAAATCTATCAATGTCACTACAAGCTAATCAAGATCTTGAGCATGGTCTCTACACGATGTATTTGGAACTCTTCAAGCTCATGAAAAGGAGGTCGTGCAAAAGAAAACAACCATAGGTGGACCTCTGGCCTTGATTTCTGAAGCAAAGGGAGCTAACAGAAGAAAAAGTGAAGATAGAAGAGTGAAGAACAAGGCATTCATGTCAGAAACTGTTCCAGAAGAAGATTCTGACTCTAATGATGAAATAAAGGCATTTGCTGATTCCTTGGCTCTTATTACCAAACAGTTTACAAACCGTTTTGGAAATAGGGCATTTCAAGGAAACAGAAGGTCTGATCGCTCCAACTATTCTCCTAAACAAGAGGTTCAGAGACCTGAGAAGACTGAGGCAGAAAAGAAGGAAGAGGAAATGAAGAAAAAGAAAGATGTATGTTACAGATGTGGCAAACCGGGTCATTACTCGAAGGATTGCAGAGGGGCTCTGGAGAAAGACAAAACATATTTCAAAAATAAATACAAGTATAATGCTACTGAAAGAGCTCACTATGCTAAGAAAGAAAACTGGATTGGAGATGAATCCAACGGTGATGAGGCCATGTTCGGTGGAATGGCAAGTACAAATGAGTCAGAAGAACAGCCTTCTGAATCACCGGTTAGTAATCTTTCTGAATCTTCTGAACTTGAGAATACAATTGTGCTTTTATCAAACAATTTTGAAGACCTTAAGAAAAAGCTTACTATTGAAAAGAAGTTACGGAAAAATATTGAGAAAACTCTTTCCACAACACAAAGAGAAAGAGATATTTACAAAAGAGAGATGGATATCTTAACAGAAGAGAAACTGGAACTTGACATAGAAAAAAAAAATTCTAAAACCTTGAAAGACACAGAAGTTTTGATAAAAAAGGAGCAATTGTGTTATAAGAAACTTCTGGAAGAAAAGGATAAGGAAATTCAAGTTAAGGAAAGTGACAGATTAAATTCTGTACACTCAAAAACTATTTTCAAAAAGAAAGAGAATTTCTGTACATTGAACTTCAAAACAAAATGCACCAGATTAAAACATATCTAGATGCTCAAAAAGTTCACGAGAAAATTAGTACACAAGTAGGAAGATCTGGAATCGGCTTTGAAGATTTAGATCCCTATACGTATGAAAAGAAGTCTGGTTTAAACTCTGTCTTTTGTATAGGACAAAAACAGAAGCCTGTGTTTCCAATCATTTTTGAACAATCATGTTTTAAAAGATTTAAAACTGAAAATGGTCATCATCAACGGAAACTCAAGTTTAAAAACATTAAATACTCTTCTGAAAAGACCAATATTAATCTAAATCAAATTCAGAAGAAGGATGATATTTTCAAGTTTCGTTCAAGTGTTGTTACAAAATTGAATCCAGAGGCTGATGCGTTTATTCCTATTCAAGCAGAGGAGGAATTAAGACTGAGTTTTGAAAAAGATCTTCTCTTGACTCTGGATAATTGTTTTAAACTTGAGAATGACAAACAAAAGTTAGAGAATAATCCATAGATATTTCCTTGTTCCTTTATTGATTTAAATCTTTCTGAAACTCAAGAGGATTTAGAAGAAATCACATATCCATGGGAGAATGATGATCAAAGTGAGGATTTCTTTGACAATTCTGACAAATATCTCTCTCATCTTGAACATCAATCTTCCAATTATGCTAAAACTCCAGAGATCATAAAAAACAAAGATGCTCATTTTCTCTTTACAAATGAATCTCTGGAGATAAGACTTCTGGAATGGATGCTAAAAACAATTCAAGTGACATTCCGATTTTCCCTGTTCCCTCTGAACAACGAAAACCTGTTTTTATACATCCAGATTTTATAGGAATGTGTCTGAAAGCTAAATCTTGTCTTGATCTTGAAAAGGAAGAAAAACTTAGAAAGAAAATTCCTATCCAACTTCCTAACTCTTATCCTCCAAAACTTTCTTATGTTCAAAAAGGTAAATGGAAATCTAATCTATTTGTTCCTGTTTCAGTAAATTCAAAAGCTTTTGAGAAGGTAATAACCAGGAAATCTCCCTTGAAGAATACTTCAGATTCTAAACATACGTCTAGTCAAGATAGGAAGTTCTTTAGAACAACTGATACTAGAAAAGACAGATCTAAGAATAAATGTAATTGTCATTGTCACAATGAAAATTCAATAAAATCTTCTATGTTTCAGAATTCTGAATGTTTTTCTCTGTTCTTGAAATTACAGAAATTTTTCTCACGAACTTCAAATTCCTTCACTGCAAATCATTCGTACTTCAATAAAAATAAAACAAAGCAAAATAGAAAAACAAAAAATCCGCAGAATACATCTTTACCTTCTGTAAAATCAAATCAAATGCAACAGGCTGATAAGCCAAAAACTAACGTTAAAGGACCCATAATGGTATGGGTACCTAAGAAACTTTGATCTTGATTGCAGAAACAGCGTGTGCATATCTGGTATCTTGACTCTGGATGCTCGAGGCACATGACTGGTTCACGAAACTTACTCTCCCAATTTAAAGACAAAAGTGGTGGAGCTGTAACGTTTGGTGATAATGGTAAGGGTCAAATAAAGGGCTATGGTACTTTATAGGAAGGTAATATTACCTTATCTAAAGTAGCTCATGTTTTTGGTTTGAAACATAACCTCCTAAGTGTAAGTCAACTATGTGATTCTAAGATACTTGTCGTCTTTGATGAAAAACATTGTTACTTATTTTCTAAGGCAGGTGAGGAACTTTGGAGGGCAGACAGAAAAGGTAATCTCTACATGATGAATTTTACCTCCAAGGATGGTAAGGAAACCTTATGTCTTATTTCCAAAAAGAGTGAAGTTGCATGGCTCTGGCATCATAAAATGTCTCACTTAAACTTTAATAATCTTGAGATGCTTGTAAAACATAATTTGGTATCTGGACTTTCAAACGAGCATCTCATAAAACAAAAAGTGATCACTCTTGCATAAGACCTCTGCAATTGCTACACGTCGATCTCTGTGGTCCAATTGCAATCCAGAGTCTTTCTGGTAAAAAGTATATTCTGGTACTTATTGATGAATTTTCCAGGTATACTTGGCTTGCTTTTGTTCAACAAAAGTCAGAAGTTCCGATTGTCCTTCAAAATATGATGACCAGAATCCAAGTTGAGAAGCGATAATGGTACTGAATTCAAGAATGCCAAACTTGAAGCATACTTTGTTGCCAATGGAATTTCTCAGAACTACTCTGCTGTACGCACCCCCCAACAGAATGGTGTCGTTGAACGTCGCAACAGAACCTTGGTTGAAGAGCCAGAACAATGCTAGCAGCTTCTGGACTCCCAATTCACTTATGGTGGAAAAGCAGCTCGCTTGTTTCACTCAGAATCGTTCCATAATTGTCAAGAGGCATCTCAAAACCTCTTATGAGCTTATTAACAAACGAAAACCATCTGTCAAATTCTTTCATATTTTTGGTTGCAGGTGTTTTATCTTAAATGACAGAGACAAACTTGGCAAGTTTGATCCAAAATCAGATGAAGAAAAATTCTTAGGATATTCTTTAAATTCCAGAGCCTTCCATGTTTTTAATCTAAGAACTCAAACAGTAATGGAGAGCATTAACATTGATTTTGATGATCAAACTCAACTGACTTCTGAATATTCTTCTTCAAAACTCAAACTTAATACTGTTACTTCTGACTTTCTTTCAGGATGCAGAGACTCCGAGATTGATGCCCTTTTTCAAGACTTTCTGGGCGAAGAAGTAATGTCAGAACCTGTAGTAACTAATCCTTCTTTCAGCATACCTGAAGTTCTTCATGCCTCTGGCATAACTTTATCTAGTCCTACCTCTTCTGAACCTAGCTCTTCAGTTCCTTCTGTTCCTGTTACATCTGATTGTCCAGAAGCTTCTTCTATTCCACCATCTGAAGGGGAGACTTTAGCATCAAGAGGTTCAGAATCAATATTTCCGGATGAAGTTATCTCATCTTCTGACACCGAAGTTCAAGCTCAACCAATATCACAAACAAGGATGACGAAATGGACTAAATCACATACTCCAGATCTCATAATTGGTAATCCTTCTGAGGGTGTGAAAATACGATCTGCACACAGCAAATGAAGCTTTCTATGTTAACTTTCTAAGTCTAATTGAACCCAAGAAAGTTCATGAAGCCTTAGCCGAACCTAGTTGGGTAGAAGCAATGCAGGAAGAGTTACTTCAATTTGAGCGTAACAAAGTTTGGAACTTAGTACCATTACCAAAAGGCAAAGTTGCCAATGGTACTAAGTGGGTTTTCAGAAATAAAAAGGATGAGGACGGAATTGTGATCAGAAACAAGGCTCGTCTGGTAGCAAAAGGATATTGTCAAGAAGAAGGTATTGATTATGATGAAACCTTTGCTCCTGTAGCAAGACTGGAGGCGATAAGACTTTTTCTGGCATTCTCTGCTTACAAGAACTTTAAGGTCTATCAAATGGACGTTAAATGTGCATTTCTAAATGGAAATCTGAAAGAGGAAGTGTATGTTGAACAACCAGCTGGCTTTAAAGATTCAAGACATCCAGAATATGTTTTTCTTCTTGACATGCACTGTATGGGTTAAAGCAAGCACCCAGAGCCGGGTACGAACGTTTATCCAAATTTCTGATAAGCAAGGGATATGAGAAAGGTAAAATTGATACCACACTTTTCATCAAAAGAGGCAAAGGTATGTTAACTATTGTTCAAATTTATGTGGACGACATAATTTTTGGCTCTACACATCAAACAGAAGTTGATTTGTTTTCTAAGTTGATGGCAACTGAATTTGAAATGAGTATGATGGGAGAATTAACTTTCTTTCTTGGACTTCAGGTTAAACAAAGTACCTCTGGTATTTTTATTAATCAAGCAAAATATGTCTCTGACATGTTAAAGAAATTTCATTTTCAGAACTCATCAACTATGAAAACACCTATCTCTCTTAGCATGAAACTAGGTCCTGATCCCTTTGGAAAATCTGTAGATATCACGGGTTACAGAGGTATGATAGGTTCTCTTCTATATTTGACAGCAAGTAGGCCTGATATTATGTTTGCCACTTGTCTTTGTGCTCGTTATCAAGCTAATCCTAAAGAATCTCATTTGGCTGCTGTCAAAAGAATTTTTAGATACTTAAAGGGAGCTCCTTCATTGGGTCTCTGGTATCCGAAAAATTCTGGGTTTAAGTTGGACAGAAAAAGCACCTCTGGTAGCTGTCAACTTCTGGGTAATCGTCTTATCAGTTGGACTTCCAAGAAACAAAATTGTGTTTCAACATCTACTACAGAAGCTGAGTATGTTGTTGCTGCTAGCTGTTGTTCCCAAGTCATTTGGATGAAAACCCAACTTAGAGACTACGGTCTAATCTATGATAAGATTCCCATTCTCTGTGATTCTGAAAGTGCAATTGCCGTTACAGAAAACCCAGTTCAGCACTCAAAAACGAAGCATATTGATGTTAGGTATCACTTTATCAAAGATCATGTAGAAAAGGTTACCATAGAAATATATTTTGTTTCTACTGATTACCAACTGGCTGACATTTTTACAAAAGCTCTGGATAAGAAGCGTTTTAATTTTTTAATCAGCAAGTTGGGAATGCTAAACATGTAATTTTTACTCTTAGAAGTTATCAGAGATCTCTGATCGTCTTCTGAACTTCATCCAGAAGCACTCAGAGACCTCTGATCGCTTCTGGTTTAGGTTTTATCTTGTTTCATTTTATTCCTTTCCATCCAAGTTTTATCAGCAAGGCGCCAATCCCAGAAGCAAAGAGGGAACCTATCATTCAAGGGGGAGCTTATTACTCAAGGGGGAGATTATTATTCAAGGGGGAGCTTATCAATCAAGGGGGAACATATTATGCAAAGGAAAGTATATCATTCAGAGGGAAGTTTCTTAAGCTGTTCAAAGACTAACACTAGGTTAGCTATCTTATGAATTTTTTCATCCACCTAAGTTTCTTCTGAATCTTCTTATTCTGTGTCTCTCTTGCCGTCAAGGTCTCTCAGAATGCCTGTGATTCATTTCAAACTTATACTAGATGATGATTCATAATTGACATATTTTTCAAATTTTTTTATGAATCAAAATATTCCAAAAATTTTATTGAATATCTACATTTTTTTTAACTCTTGCCGTCAAGGTTATTTAAAATTTCTATATTCAATTTTAAATTTTTCTTATTATTTTTTTTCATGGAAAATTCAAACTTTCATTTGGATCAAATTTTTTCCCAGATGACTGATTTTAATTCTAAATAAACAGATTTATATATTTCAATTTGTTCTTTAATTAATTTTCTTTAATTACTCAACAAATTGCTTTATATTTTCTTTTTATTTACACTTGGGATAATCAACCGATTTTAGGTCGACAACCTTTCAGTTTTCTTTTCAAAAATCATGTCTTACTCATCACTTCTATTTTCCACGTGTCATTCATTGTGTGACTGCATGTATCCACGCCTGCGTGCTTACATCATCTTTCCTGAACCGTTTTCTTCTACTCCCAATGCACAAACCCCTTCCAATTCCAAATCGGTCTCATATAAAATCCCCAAATTTCAGATACCCATCTTCTTCCTCTCCACTGTTACTGCTCTCTCTCTCTTACGAACTTGCTTGCAATTCTCACCAACTTTCATGAATGGGTTCTCACCTTGCAAATCCAGCTCTCAACGATGACGAAGGACGTCTCGTTGATTCCACTGCCGATAGTGCTCCGTTCGTCAAACTGCCATTGAAAGCAAACAATGTGCAGGTTCTTCTTGATCCAAATACCTACCAGTCCGAATTCATAATTATGGTTGAATTTCTTCAACAGCATGTACTTAATCGAGCCCTAACTCTGACAAACCCAAATGTTCCTGAAATTTACGTTCAAGAAGTGTGGCAATCGATGTACATTCAAGATGATAAGACTCTGCTTGAAAATTTCAGTCACCCTGATCAACCTGATACTGCTGTAGAAATACCCATTACAAAGAAGAAAATAGCCAGGTATTTTCATTTACCCTCTTCAAAGGTACTACTTGATGGTGAATTAGTGCCAAATCCAGTCCTACAATCGAACCCTTCTGCTGAAGCATTGTTATCTTTCATCCTCTTTCTTGGTTACAATGAACCCATAAGCAAACTTTCTGAATTCAAGAGGAAACAATTACCGCCAATGTGGAATCTCCTAGTTTCTATCCTGAACAAGAGTCTCACTTGTAAAATTGGGTCCCTCGATCAAGCAAGTAGGAACATTTTGACTATAATGTATGGCATGTTTTTTAATCGCCCCTTGGACTATGCAAGCCTTATTTTTCAAGAGATTAAAGCTGCTGTACACACCAAAGTAACCCATCAAAACCTAGGAAAAACTCTTCCAGCTCTGATGTTTCCAAGATTTCTATCTCTGGTTACCTATCCTGCAATTGGTGCACTCAAGGCTCCACTCGTTCAACCATTTTGCAAAATTGCATCAATGAGCACTCATCGTCTGACCATCGACCGCAATGGCTATCCTTCTCCCAAAGAGATTTCAAGGTACATGCTAAACCTAATTCCATCTAGCTCTTCTTATCTTCAATCATATAGGAGCTCTATGAATTTCTTAGAACAGAGAATTTCTACCCCAGAGAACTTAGAGCCAGTTCTAGAAAGTGAGGGGTCAAGTGAGAATGAGGCTGAAAATAATTTGAGTGAACATCCGAGTGGTTCAACCCATGCTGACCTCTTGTTAAAAGAAGGTACTGAAGATGTCCATCGTGACACAATTGAGCGAATCTCACCTACATCCCAAAGGGTAACTTCATTATCTGAGGTAGATGTCAACCCATCTACTTTCATTGACCAAGGACAACCCAGTCCAAACCACCCAGAAACCATCCGATCGAAGGATACTTCTTCATCCTCTGCATCAAGCACAACCGGGGAAACCTCTTCATCATTCTCTCAACAGAATGATGATGAAAATATAAGAGTTCATTTGCCCCAGAACTCGACACTTTCCCCACACAATGTTGATGTCTATGTGACCAACAAAGATTTAGGTGTCTTAGAAGATAAGTCCATATCTTCTGATAGTTTAGAGGCTCATGAAATCCCATCAGAGGGGTTACAGCCACAGGTTGCACCACTTACCGGAGTGTTTACACTCCATCAAGGTAAGCACATTGTCTTGAACACCTCATCCTCTGATGATGAGGATTCTGTTGAGACAATCAGAACAACCGAAGAGGTGCATGTTAATAACAGTCCTCAACGACAGGTTGGAAGTCCCTCCACACTCAACGTCAAAACAGGTGTGAATGAGGGCCTCTCTGCACGCGAGAGTAAAGGGGCTCCATGTGTTGGAGATGCACCGGTTACCCATTCTGAATATGTCACCAATGCAGCGTTGCAGGCATTTGGTGATAAAATCAGAGATCTGTGGAGGATCTAAAACTCTCTCTGGACTCTCACAATGCCATGCTTCTGGCTATTCAAGATGAACAAAAACAACAAGCTCAAACTCTGGAAGCCCTAAAAGAACTCATTTCTACAACTGCTGCAACACATCATAGCCAAGCTTCTGATCATTATTCTTCTCTGCATATAGGAATCCAGGCTATTTCTGAGGCCATTTTCTGCATTCCCGAGGCAATTCCAACTCCAGAAGTCACAATCTCTGTTGATGAATACAGTTCCTTAGTAGCCGATCTTCACAAAATTATCAAGGCTATTCATCCCTCTGCAGACACTTCTGAGTCTTCTCTGGTCAAGAAATCTGATATGGCTCTCTTCCAGAAGGCCATGCTTGAACGCATTAACTCTCTCTCCTCCAAGTATGTTTCCAAAACAACTGCCTGCACTTCTAATGTGGATTTAAAGTTATCATCTATGGAAACCTCTCTGTCTCAGCTTACAGGTCTGATAAGTTCTCTTTCTAATTCTTTTAATGAAAAGAAAAAGGCCAAGGAGGAGCGTGCTTGCAGAAAAGCATAACTTAAGCGCAAAAGATCTGAGGATCAGGACCCTGATTCTCAGAAGGGGGAGAAAGCACCAGAATCAAAAAAAGTAAAACCCACAACCAACACTGAAAGCTCAAATCCAAATCCAATGCCATCTCCATCTACTTCAGCCAAACACCGATCATCCTCCAAGGAGCAAACTCCGGCTCAAACTTCTCATACACAAACCCCTCTGACTCCAACTCCATTAGCGACTCACTCTAGGCCTCTTCCAAAAGATCCTGAAATAGCTAAATTCATTCTTGAGGTTGTAGGCAACCCAAGACAAACACCATATTCCTCCTCAACACAAGTTGAAATAGCCAAAGAAAAGGAAGCCAAAGCCAGAGCTGAGGCATCAAAGGCTAAGGTTGAAGCCTTGAACAAACAAAGAGAAGAAGAACGAATTGAGGCTGAAATAAGAGCAAATGCTGATGCAGAAAAAGCCTCTGCTTCTCAAATTGAAGCAGAAATCAGAGCAAAAGCTGAAGCAGAAAGAGCCTCTGCAGAAGCATCAAAAGCTCAAACAGAGATGGAAAGAGAAAGAGTTGTAGCTGCAAGAGTAAATGCTGAAGGATCACCAAGTAGAGCAGCAGAGAATAGACAAAAAATGTAGAGACTTGGAAGAATTGATCTACCAATTCTGGAAATCACAAAAAGGTACATGTATGCTCCTATAGATCAGAAGATCTATCTCATGTTGCCCAACTTCTCAAACGCCTACAATGTAAGTGATGCTATTAAGGACAGATTAATGGCACACAGACAAGTGAGAAAGGACGTTCATTCCTCTGTACCTATCAAACGAATCTCTGCAATAAAGCATTCACCATTTGAGGATATAGAAATATGGTACACAATCTATGAGGTTATCAGAGAAGACAATAAGACTTATTACTTCTGTGATAATGATCTATTGTCCATCTTTCTCTCTGATCTTATTTTTCTGGAGAATTTCATGAAGGCTCAAATGAATAGAAGAATTGATGATCAAGATCAAATTGCTTATTCTCGAATTATTCAATGCATGAAGTCCTACATCCGGTACAAGAGACAGGTAGATTTTCAAATAGGAATCAATTACAATGTTGATAACCTAGCTATCTCTGCACCCAATGAAGATCTAGAAGGCATCAACAACATGAGAATCGGCAAAGTGCTAATAGACCCAGAGGAAGGGGTGATCTTCAGAAGGCCAGACAAAAAGAGCTTCTTCAGAATCAAAGAAGCACACAAATACTCATCAGAGGTCGTTTACATTGCAAAAAGCTTCATCTCTGTTGATGTTAACAATCACAATCCAGAGGTTATCGAGAAGATGATCAAAAGGCTTTCAACTTTATTATCAATCAGAGAGATCATAAATAAGATTGGAAAAATTGTATCTGAGGTCGCTCCATTCTGAACAGACTTCATTCTTCTGGTTGCATACTTAGGGGGAGATTGTTACACTTTTGAAAGTATGAACCACAAGATGAAGAATATGACATGGCACATACATCAAGGATGTCTACCTTTTGCAACCGACTAGTTTGTTACACTCTCCCATCTCTCACACGTGTCAGTTTGTAATAGGTTAAGATGTTGACTATTACTTTATTCTATTTGTATAAATAGATCTTTTCTCTATTGTAAAAGTTGTCGATTGAAATCGTGATATTGAAGAATTTCTGTGCGTCATTCCATGTATTTGTAATCATCATTCAGGTTATAATACATTGTTAATCTGTTCTTCAATATTTGATCGAATCTTATTACTGTTGATTAATCGGTATAAATTGCTTCCGCTTATACTCTGTTTATAAATCAATCGATTATCTGTGAAGAAGAGAATCAGGAACCAACAACCACATGTTACTAGCCGGACACCCACATCATCTATTACTCCACATTCTTTGGTGGGTAATATTAAAAAGGCCAGTGAGCCCATGGCACCACTTGTTAACCCCTCAGTCACTCACCTATCTCTAAACAGAAGGGTGTTTCATTAACACAATTGGGGAATGCATCTCATATACCATTAGGACCCCATTTGGAGGATCCTTTTGTTGAAAAAGAAGGACATATGTCCCCCCTTCACTGTTTCGAGCACATAGAGTCTGAGAGTCCACTCAATCTTGAGCCCAAATAACCACTAAATGTGGAATTCCTTCACACAGCACACATCTTTCAGATGTAAATAAGCAAAGTGTGTGTCACATTGCCTCAACAACTATAGATATTCCTAATATTGGGTATCAAGGATTAGTTGGAAGACCTGGTGGAGTGAACATTACTAAAGCTCCATTCACAGAGTCATTTATGATTCATGATACCGTGGCATCTACAGGCCAGCCTTCTTCTGAAGGACTGCAAACAAGACCATCTTGTTTTGGCAATTTACCCACATCTTCTGAATTCTTAGAATTCAAGGATTTTTGTACTTCTGAATTTGAAAAGATTCAGAAGGAATTAAAGGAATTGACGAACAACTCAACCAAGGTGATGGAGGTTAGGTTGGAAAAACAGTAGGAAACAATGGTGAACAAATTGAATGATTTTCATGTTTCTTCTGCAAATGATCTCAACTCCTTTAAAGATGCAATTCTGAATGCTTTCTCTGAAGTGATTTCTTCTGTATCTTCTCTTAAAGCATCTCATCCTTCTTCATCATGTAGAAATCTTGATGATCAATTATCTTCTATTCAGATCTTGAATCATTTATCTTCTATTCAGACTTCTTAGACAGCATTAAATAACAGATTATCTGCATTGGAGTGTAGACCTCAGGCAGATACTTCCAAAAGAAATATTGATGATCAGGGTCCTGATAATCAAGAGGGGGAGAAAAGACAGAAAGTATCTGAAGCTGAAAATGTTGAAAATTCTCAAGGTCAATCTTTTGAGAAAGCTTCTGAAGAAGCTCAGAATATAGGTGAAGAATCAAACAGAATTCTGAAGCTATAGAAGATATTCTTGCAGAACATGAAGGCCAAGAGGTTGATGTTGTCTCTTTTGAAGAATTTATGGATGAAGGTTATGAAAGAGAAAAACTATCTTTTGATTCTGAAGGAAACTTGAGTTCAGATAAAACAGATGTAATTCCAGATTCCAATGAAGAAATGCTAAGAGAATATCTTGTATTTGAAGATGTAATTGGTGAACCAAGTGATCTCTCAGATGTGATCCTGTTTGAAGAAGAATCTGAAATCAATATGGAAGAAATCTAAGAAGTTAATGAAGTCAGAGATTTATAGATCTGGAAGCCACAACAAATTCTGAATGAGGTTCATAGTGATATTTTTGAAGAATTATGGAGTTTGTTGAGAAAATTCTGTTGGGTTCATTTATTTCTGAACAATCCAAGAAATCTGGAGTGTAGATTTTTGGATAACAGATTGTCAATTTTTGAAGACTTTCTGAATCAACCAGATGAGAGATTTGAAATAGAGTTTGATCTGAGTCACATGGAAGGAGTTGAAATTGTAGATGAAATTCTTATTGTCTTCTCTGAAAAATTTGAAGTAAGGTTCAGACCTTGTATTATTATTCCTGCAATAGATCTTCCAGTTTTGAAAAGGAAAATGTGTTCATTCCTGGAGAGAATAGCTTGGTGTTTTCTGAAGACATTTATTGTTTTATGTACAGAAGAAGTATGAAATTTACAACGTTGGAAGATTTTCTAAATGATGAATGGACTGAAAATCATATTGCTCAAGTGAGAAACTATATTCTGAATCATGGTGTTCAGAACTTCCATGATTCAACTTTAATAAAGAAGATCATATGCTTGTCAAAGTCAATTCAAGATGATTTGTTTATAGGCAGAATTGGAGCAGAAAGAAGGGATGGTACTTTATGTGAGTTTACTCAGTTTGATTTGTACAAGCTAAGACTACAAGATAAGCTGGAAACTTTGTCTTTTTGTGTTAACAGAGGTGAATCTGAACTAGTCTCAGAGATTAGAAGAATCTTGGGAGTTTATATAAGGAATCTCATTAAGCATGACTTTCAGTTGGCTTTAGAATACAGACTAAACAAAGTAAACTTGTTAGAGCCTGTTTTTATTGAAAGGTCATGGCTGAAAAGATTATTCACTAATCCAGACATTGGTTTTATATACTTTGTGGAAGGAGTCACTAAGACATTCATTGCATCTGATATTCCAAAGTATTCTACATCTACTCTCAAATGGCTTCTGAACTATATGGAAGATTTTATTGAAGAATCTGATATCAAAGAAGAAATAGTCTATTTGATCAAAGAAAGAATAAATTTCAGAGAGTTTGTAAGAAAGAGTTATCTGGCTGGTCACAAGAAAGTAAACAAAATCAGAGGAGCAGACTATTTGCTAAGTGATGCTTATTATTTCAAGATTCATACAAAGAAGCAAGGCATGGAAGAAATTCAGAAGTTCACTCTGAATCTTGAAAGTTCAGGAGTAAGTCCAAAGGAAAAGGAAAAAGAAAAAGAGAAAATTTCTGAAAATATTTCTGAAGAGTTGGTTCCTATAAAGCAAATTTCTGAAGAGGAACAACTACAAGAACAAAGGATTTAAGAGAGTGCATTTACCATGTTTCTGGAATATTTTCATCCAGAAATGTTCATGGAACATGAACAAAAGTTTAATTATATTGATTGCTGGATCAACAAATCTTTTGGATGGAAACAATGGTATTCTGATATCGTAAGAAAGCTAAGGATTCCTGTTCATGAAGCAAGAAAAGAAAGTCCTGTCATCAAAGTGATTAATGCAGAATTAAAGACAAAAAAAAAATTATAGTTGTGCATTTTTTACTGTGGAAAGAAGAAATGGTGAGATATCTGCTTTTTCAGAAGCTGACTTTCAGAATGTTTACTTAAGAGATATGTTCAGAGTTTACAGGAGTCTTTATCCGTTTCATGATTCCATTACAAAGTTTAGAAAATCATTTCCAGTTCTTAGAGATGGTTTGTATAAAGAATTCATCTGGGCTGCAAAGACTGATTTTCAAGTTGCATATGTGATGAATAAGAAACAAGTTCATCTGAGTAAACCAAACTTAAGTCTACCAGATATTCAAAATCTGAAGAAAAGTATTCTGGTGATTCAACCCCCAGGTTTTGTATGCAAGTGCTTTCAAGAATTACTTTTTGTGAGATTTGAAGAACTCCACAAATGCTGCAATGGAACTTTAATGGCTATCAGAGATCGTTTGGTTAAAAGACAAGACAGAAGAACAAAGGATCTGAATGACGAAGATTGGGAGAAGTATAAGAAGCTTGCAAAAGAGATGATTAGAATTGCAGAATCTTTGTTGGAATACAGAAATCTAATTTTGAAGGATGTTAGACAAATCTTGAATTTTTGGAATTATGATTTGAACTTTTGAAACTAAGGGGGAGATTGATACAGATACTAAGATAGCTTCAAAAGGTACTGGGTTCTGAAGAGTAAGAAAGATCTGAAGAAAGAAAGACTTAGAACTCAGAAGACAAGCAGATAAAAGCCTAAGGCATAACTTCTGAAGACACTTCTGAAGAAGTTCAGAAGTGGTTCTGAACATGCTTGTCATTTTTGTACTGTAACTTTAGCATTTCTATTTCATGTATAAATAGATAGTGTGTTAGATAGTTAGAACTAACGTTCTCATAAGCTTGTAAAGACACATTTTGTAACATAGTTCATCTGTTCAATACAATATACAACATTCAGTGATCTATTTCTTGTTATCTTTCTATATCTTGATTGTTTGGGATCTAACAAAAGTATTATTAAAAATTTATCAAGAAAATTTTAAAATTAAAAGATTTTTTTAATATAGACCCGGTTTGAGTCCGGTCCGAAATTGGGACTGGCTACCGTGTTGATTATAACCGGTACTGATTATATCCTGAACTTAATCAGACCTTTGATGGGGACCGGTTAGATGAATAGTGTTTGCACCCAGACCCAATTTTTCTTAAATGGTAAAGTTGGTAACACAATTTAACTATAAATTTTTTTCACAATATCAGTATAAGATATGTTAGTGGTTCAAAATATATATATAAATGAATTTGTATTTTTTCCAAAATTTATATAATATATATATATATATATATAGAGAGAGAGAGACATCTTAAAATACAAACCAATCAAAGGTTATAAACTCGTATAAACCAATATATAAATGGTTTTTTTGACGATTTTTTTTCATCAAACACTTTGATTTAAGATGTTATTTCACATATGTTTGTTTCATAATGTAAAAGTTTCTCATTCATTTGTTTTCATTAGTTGAAAGTTTCACATATATTTGTTTCATAATATAAGAGTTTCACATGTATATCTTTCACATGTGATTTTTTCACAAGGTGAAACAAACATATATGTGATAATATCTTAAATCATAGTGTTCGATGAAAAAAAAATCAAGAAAAAATATCATTTTTATATTGGTTTGTACGAATTTGTAACCTTTGGTTGGTTTCTATTTTAAGATGTGTCTATATATACTGAAAGGAGGAAATCCCCCAGGCAATTTATAAAAGTAACTTAAAATACATGTAAAAAAAATTTAAAATAAAACTAAATCATCCAATGCTTGGGAAAACAAAACCAAGCAACCAAAAGTCAAAACAAATAAAGACTAATGAGCCAAAATAACATACAAACAATAAAAAAAAAGCCCAACCACACACCAAAACAGCCAAGGCATCCCTTCCACCAAAGAACATAAAAGGACACTTCATGAAGACGTACTCCTCTTCCTCTTTTCTCTCCAAGCAATCTGCAACAGAACTTCCTTCTTGATATCCGCAATAAGCCGATATTCACTATGGTTTCGATTCTCAAAAAATCTTTTATTACGTTCGATCCAGATGTGAAAAACTGAAGCCGAAATGGTGAGTTTTTGCAAAGTCGACCATCTTCTCCAATTGCCAAGAGCCAATGGCTTAAGATCGCATCCCAATTGTCCGGGCACATACTAATCTCCACTTCCTCTTTCATTGCATTCCAAATATTCTTAGAAAAGTTTCAATCGAAAAATAAGTGATTATGAGTTTCAACCATGCCTTTACAAAACACACATTTCAGATCCGTTGGCTCATTCCTCCATTGTATAATTCGATCTTGCGTTGGTAATCTTTTATGACATGCCATCCACAAAAACAATGCATGTTTCGGAATAATTCCTTTATTCCAAACGATTTTGAACCAAGGTATAGTTTGACCCGATTCCTCCATAGATTTCCATGCCATTTGCAATGGGAATTCTTGACTCGTATTATCTGGTCCCAACCACATTATACGATCCCTAGAAACATTGGGAGTAGGAATCAATATATTAAGCAATTGTGGGTACCTTTGGATCCATTCATCTGGCCAACTCACTCTAAGACCATAAGATCATTTACCATAGTGTTAGTGTGAAACCCCACACTATGGATAAAACGATAAGAGACTATTTGGATAAGGGGGCTGACAATACTCCATGCATCCTCCCATGCATTTGTACTATTACCATTTCCTACTTGAGTATTAAAATACCAGCGACATTGTGGTCTTAGAATAAGAATCGATCTTATTAACCAAGACCAAGAATTACGCTTCTTTATCACCCAAAAGTTCCTTCCATGTATGTAACTAGTGTGAACCCAATCAACCCATAAGGATTTTCGGTTAGTCAAAATGTTCCACACATGCTTTAGGAGGAGTCATCGATTCCACAAAGCCCAATCCGCCACAATTAATAGGCTTCCACAACATATCCCATGCTATCTGACATTTACTAATAGCATTCTCAACTTGTGACCATAGGAAATTCCGGCAAAGAAGTTCAATCTCATGAATGGTGGTAGATGGTAAGACAAACACTGGCATCCAATAAGTTTGTATCAACTATAAAATTGAAATGATTAGTTGTCGTCTACCACCATACGAGAGAAATTTGTTCTTCCTATTCAACAATCGATTCTTAACTTTCACCACAAGAGGGTTAAAATCACCAACTTTGAGCCTCATGGGGGATAAATGCACACCCAAATATCTTATGGGGAATACACCTGATCGGAATGACAAACTATTAAGAATAGACGATTTAGTGTTTTCGTCTACATTACCGGAAAAAACTTCCCTTTTCTATGCTCGGGGATAAACCAGGTCTATCTTTGAACATTTGTAGTGCTTTCTTTACAATTTCTACAGAGGCGATGTATCCCCTTGTAAAAACAAATAGATCATCAGCAAAGCATAAATAGGTAAGCTAGGTAACCTGATATCCCTGATGATACGAAAAAGTCACCACCAATTCAATACACTTTTTCAGAATCAAAGAGAGGCCTTCCGTAACAATCGTAAAGAGATAAGAAGATATTGGATCCCCTTGATGAATACCACATTTTCCTTTAAAAAAAACCTTCCGAAATACCATTCACACATACAGAAAACGATGGTGTGGATATCAAGGTACAGATCTAATTGATCATAACTGGATGAAATCCCATTCCACCAAGCATACATAAGAGATAATCCCAATTGACCGTATCATACGCTTCACGTATATCAATTTTAAACGCACATCTAGGCTCTCTTTCATTCAATTGATAACCTGCTACCAACTCATGTGCCATCATTATACTATCCGATATACGTCTCCCCAAGATAAAAGCCGATTAGGCTCTTCCAATAAGAAAGTCCAACGACCCCTTCAGTCTATCTACAATAATTTTGCTAATGCATTTGTACAATACATTACAACAAGCAATCAGTCTGAAATCCGTGACTTTATTTGCATTTGGCACTCAGAATTAAGCATAAAGTCGTGTGATTCAACTGATCTTCAGTCTTACTGGAATAGAAGAAATCATGAATAGCAATCTGGATATCCTTCATGTAAGTTATTATATGGTCACGACACGTGTCACAAAGGGATACTGCTGAGGAGTAGTAAACCTATAGGGTCGCACGCAAAGAATACGTTGGCTTCCATTTGAATGTAACCCAAAAGTCATGTTTGACAGTTAAATAGTTAATCTTGAAGAATAATTATAAAGTATGTGTTAAAATGCAATTATGATAGTTACGGGATATTATCTGTAAACAATTATTATTATTTAATGTTTTAGATAATTATTTAATATTTAATGTTTTAAATAAACAATATATAATAATTTAATGTTTTAGATAGTTATATATTTATTTACAGATAAACATTGAACCTATTTTTGAGTTATTGGCTGACTGTGATACCAGTCTACATAAATAGGTTAATAGGCCAAATCAATTTCAGGGTTTCATTCTTTTAGATTTGGCTACACTAAAACACAGAAAATAAACCTTTTCTTTTATAATGAAACACATATAGATCTAGGGTTCTTGGGTTAGCACCCGGTGGGAGATGAACCCGTGTTCGTGTGAGGATCAGCTATAGAGGAAATCTCTATTGGTTTCTTGGTGCCCAGTCAGATACATCGACAGATCTATAAAGGTATGAATTCTAAACACCCTATGTGTGTTAATGCTTTAAATGTTTCATTGGATCTGGCTATGGGTTTTACGTTTTAGAAAAGTTTTCTAAATTATTATTGTTAGACCTCATTTTCAGAGAAGTATGATTCAGAATTATGCAAGTATATGCACATCTGATGATGTGGCAGGCACATCCTCCGTGTCTAACTAAGTTAATTATTCACTGGCTTACGTGTCAAGTTGTAATAGGCTAGATAGTTGACTTTCATGTTTGTAATCGTATAAGTAGCTCATTCAACTCCCGATGACAAATTTAAAGCTCGATGAGTCAGATTTAAATCCTCTAGATACATCGTCACCTCGGAACTATTTGTAATAGGGAGATTTGAAATATACAGATTTTGAGAGCAAAATTGTACGCACTGTTGATTATCATTCAAAGCAATTCAATGCGAATTACCTTTGTTCTTCAATTCCGTTCTTACTAATTTTACTGTTTATCATAGATCTGTTTGCTTCCGCTTATAATTACTTATTTGGATATATCGATTAATTGTTAGAAAGGGATCTGGGTTACAACAATTGGTATCTGAGCCTGATAATCAATCTATTGATTATTAGATCTCTTCCATTTGGAGAAATTCCTTTTCTATTTACAATATTTTTTAGTTTTAAGCTCCTGTTCTTCATTCTACCCTATTTTACGAGATTTTGTTAATTTCATTACAATTTTCTCTAAATCTGTGGTAATTTCTGCTTAAATCTGAGATTAGTAAGAATATAGTCTTATTTCAATCAATTTTAAATTTGTTTACTAAAAATATCAACAAATCTTCATTAAATTTCAAATCCCTGTTTCTGGTAATATGGCGAATTCTAATCTGAATGTTGTATATACTTCTGGTTCTCTGACCAAACCTCCTACTCTAGTACGTGATGAATATCCACAATGGAAGATCCGTATAATAAGCTTCTATGAAGGGTTGGACGTTGAACTGTATCCTGTTGCTCAAAATGGTCCGTTCTTTCCAATGACAACTATTCCTAAGGTTCCTGCTACTGCGGTTACTGATGAGGTCCCTGCAAGGCATGTTCCAAAATCAAGGGATAGTTGGACTGATGTAGAGAAGGCAAAGGTGGAATTGTCCAGAAAGGCTAAAAGTCTGTTAATCATGGCAATTCCAAATGAGATTTTTCAATCTCTGGATTACTGTGAAAGTGCCAAAGAGCTATGGGATCAACTGGAAAACATTCTCGAAGGAGGTGCAAAAATGAAGAAAAACAGAAGAGCCCAAGCTCTGAATGAATATAACAGTTTCCAGGCCATTCCTGAAGAATCTCTGGAACAGACTTTTCATAGATTTAACACTCTGGTAAATCTATGTAAAAGATGTGACATCATCAGATCTAAAGAAGACAATAATGTCTTATTTCTCAAACGATTAAAATCATGAATGGTCAAATCTCTCGATGTCTCTACGAGCCAATCAGGATTTGGAACAATGGTCCCTACATGATGTTTTTGGTACTCTACAAGCTCACGAGAAAGAGGTTGTTCAGAAGAAAACCACTATCGGTGGACCTCTGGCTCTAATTTCTGAAACCAGAGGATCAGTCAGAAGAAGTAAGGAAGACGAGAAGAAAGGAAAAACTAAGGCTCTCGTGTCAGAAGCAACTCCAGAGGATGATTCTGACTCTGATGATGAAATCAAAGCTTTTGCTGATTCACTGGCACTTATTACCAAACAATTCACAAAGAGGGTTGGTAATAGATCTTTTCAAGGAAGCAAAAAGAAGAAAAGTGAGGCAGAGAAGAAGGAAGAAGAGTTAAAGAAAAAGAAGGATGTGTGCTATAGATGTGGCAAGCCAGGGCACTATTCAAAAGATTGCAGGGGAACTCTGAAAAAAGACAAAATCTACTACCAGAATAAATACAAGTATAAAGTCGATGAAAGAGCTCACTTTGCAGAAAAAGAAAAATGGCTAGGAGATGAGTCAAGTGGTGATGAAGCAATGTTTTGCGGAATGGCCAAAACAAATGAATCAGAAGATCAGCCATCTGAAACACCTGTAAGTACTCTCTCGGACACATCTGAACTTGAGAACACCATTTTGGAAATATCTATTAATTTTGAAGAACATAAGAAAAAGCTTACAGTTGAAAAGACACTGCGAAAACAAATTGAAAAAACTCTCTCTGAAACTCAAAGAGAGAGAGAGATTTATAAAAGAGAAATGGATGTTCTAGCTGAAGAAAAATTGGAACTCAATGCTGAAAATGAGAAGATTTCCAAAAATTTAAAAAATACAGAAGTTAAGTTCAAGGAAGAGAAATTGAACTTAAACAAACTTTTGGAAAACAAAGAAAAGGAGATTAGTGCTAAGGAAAGTGACAAATTAAATTATATTGTACTTAAAAACTATTTCCAAAAGAAAAGACAAATACATAAGTAGGAAGATCTGGACTTGGTTTTGAGGATCTGGATCCCTACACATGTGAGAAAAGATCAACTCTGAAATCTGTTTTCTGTATAGGACAAGAACAGAAGCCTGTGTTTCCAATTTTATTTGAACAGTCTATTTTTAAAAACATCGAATATTCGTCTTGAAAAACAAGTGTTGATCTGAATAAAATTCAGAAGTAAGGCGACATTTTCAAATTTGGCTCAAGCGTTCATATGACTTTGAATCCAAAGGCGGATGTATTTATTCCTTCACAAGCAGAAGAAAAGCTAAGTCTAAGCTTTGAAAAGGATATTCTATCCACTCTGGATAAATGCTTTAAACTTGAACTTGAAAATGTTCAGAAAATCTCTTCAGAAAACAATCCAGAGATATTCCCGTGTTCTTTTGTAGACTTAAATCTTTCTGAATCTCAAGACTGTTTTGAAACGATTACATATCCATGGGAAAATGATGATCAAGGTGATGATTTCTTTAACTCAGAAAATTATCTCTCAACTTTAGAAAATCAACTACCTTCTGAGTACAAAACGGTTATAGAAGTAACTAAGAATGAGGAAGCTCCTTTCTTATTTACTAATGAACCTCTGGAAATCTGAGCCTCTGGTCTGAATATTGAAAAACATCCAAGTGGAATACCAACATTCTCTGTTCCTCCAACAGGACATAGAAAACCAGTGTCCATTCATCCAGACTTCATTGGGATGTGTCTTAAGGCCAAATCTTGTCTTGAACTTGAGAAGGAAAAAAGTCTTAAAAAGAAATGTTTTGTTCAGCAAAAATCATCACGATCATGTTATCCAAAGTTTACTTCTGCTCAGGATTTAATCTTTCTGCTTCTGTTTCAGTAATTCAAAAAACTCCTGAGAAGGTTAATCAGAGGAAGTCTCAATAGAAGAACACTTATGATTCTAAGCATAAGCCTAGCCTAGCTAAGAAGTTCAATAGAACTACAGATACTAGTATAGACAAAAATAAGAAGAATTGTAATTATCATTATTCTAATGAAAATTCAATGCACTCTTTTATGTCTTAGAATTCTGAATGTTTTTCTTTGTTCTTAAAACTAAAGGAATTTTTCTCGAGGCCCTCTGATCGTCTTTATGATAATATCTCACACGTCAGGACTAAACAAAAGAAAAACAAACAAACAACAAATAAAAAGACCAAACCTTTAAATACTGTTATATCACATCATGTGCAAGATAAAAAGAGTGAACAATCTAAAATTAACATTAAAGGACCCATTATGAGATGGGTACCTAAAAAATTCTGACTGTGATTGCAGAAGCAGCGTGTGCACATCTGGTATATTGACTCTGGATGCTCGAGGCACATGACTGGATCGAAAAACTTACCCTCCCAATTCAAAGATAAAAGTGGTGGAGTTGTAACATTTGGAGACAACAATAACGGTCAAATAATAGGCTATGGTACATTATAAGAGGGTAATATTACTTTATCAAAAGTAGCTCATGTTTCTGGACTGAAACATAACCTGCTGAGTGTAAGTCAACTTTGTGATTCTAAATTACTTGTTTTATTTGATGAAAAACATTGTTACTTATTTTCAAAGGCTGGTGAAGAACTTTGTAGAGCAGACACAAAAGGTAATTTGTATATGATGAACTTCACATCAAAGGATGGTAAAGAAACCCTCTGTGTTATCTCTAAAAAGAGCGAAGTTGCATGATTATGGCATCACAAAATGTCTCACTTAAATTTTGATAATCTTGAGATGCTTGTGAAACACGATTTGGTAACTGGTCTTCAGAAGAAAGGCGACATTTTCATAAGACTCTTTCATGTAACTCCCCGATTTTTGTTTTCACCATTCAGCCTCAACAATCTGCAAAAAATTAGCATGACTGGCTAGGCAATTATCGAATTTATATCCCGATACTTTTTTCCGGGATCCACCTTTGAACGAAAGAATACCCGGGGAATGGTCAGAAATTCCGCTCGGAAGAAAATTGACTGAAACATCCGAAAACCGTGAAAAGAATGTGGTATTTCCTATAACTCTATCTAGTTTTCGCATGATACCCCCTTACCCGGAAGGTTTTTGGATCCAAGTTAACTGCGTGCCTTGATAGTTAATGGCAAACAATTCTACATCTTCTACAAACTGATAGAATTACTCCATATCACAATTTCTTCTAAATGATCCACCCAAACCGTCATGGGGAAATAACATTGTATTAAAACCACCAAGTACAATCCATGCTTTAGAGTCAATAACAACTTTAAATCTCTGCAATCGAGACCACATTTCCCTTCAGCTTACACTCATATTCAAGCCATATATAATTGACAAAAAACTGGATCTAAGGCCCCCCTTAATCGAAGTTCACAATTAATAAATTGAGGGTTCGTTTCCAAAACCATGATAGAAACAATACTTGGGTCCCAAGCACAAATAATACGTGTACCATGATGACACAAATCGGCATTTGACACCCAATCCCAACGCCCAAATACTTTAGAACAAATCTCCGATATACAATTATTTTGGCATCTAAATTCAACAATACCACAAATACTAATACCACTACAATGAATTAAGTCACGTACCACCATTTGTTTGGTTGAAGCATTTAAGCCCCTTATATTCCAAGTTGCAATATTCATCATCGGGATGTGATCAGTTACTTCTCCGCTTCCATAGTTGGGTCCTCCCCTCCTCCTTGGTTACAATTATTGTCAGAAAAAACTTCCTCTACTTCTTCCCCAACATCATCATCTGATTCTTCACTAGATAATACATCAAACCGATTGGATGATGTCCTACTAAGCAAAGGTGCCCCTATTTTGGCTCTTTCAAAATGTTTGAATGATTTTACCACAAATTTTAAAAATCTTGGTGTGCTTGGACCTGGCGTCTTCTTCTTACACTTTACTGCATCCCCCATCAAATCCTTCTAAATAGTAAATACTCATAGGATTTTTTAAAGTATCATTTGCAACCGTATCCTTTTGGGTTGGTTTCATCGCTTCCCCCATTTCGACTTGAACTTTAGAGCAATCCAAAACCGTATCATGTTTCTTGTTTACAACTAAAGGTTCTTTAATCCCGTCAATATCACTAGAGTCAAGGACCACTTTCTTTCCCATATCATCATGGACCATAGATCTCTCTTGAACAATCTGTACCATATTTGACCCCTCATTAATGTTTTCAGAGATAGATCCCGGGGTTTCTTGATTTATACCTTGTTCCCCCTTCTTGGTATAGAGTTTGTGTTACCAATATGTTTATCTGTACCTATACCCACCAAGGTATCTCCATCTGTGCCCTCATTTCTTTTATCCACCTTCGAAGTAGCTCCATACATAACCTTTGCATTTGATTGTTTCTCCTTAGGCTTCTATTGTTTCCGAACCACCTGTTGATACCCATCCGAATCCAAAATCTGTTTTGGCTTGTCCAACTTCTGAACAACACACGCTTTAACACATGACACAACTTTATAGCAAACACTTTGCATAAAGAAAATTGGGACGGTTTCCACTCATATTCCAGAACCACCTTTATCACTTCCTCTCCATCTCCCGACAGATGTGGAATAACAACCTCCACATCTCTTTTCAGTTCCCCCGTGGCCCACGCATTTACCAGCACTTTTGCAAAACTTGGCGTACCTCACCCTTTGTCACATGTAGATGACTTGGATGCATCCATCCTTAAAGGAACACCCACCGCGCTTACAATACGATTAATACCTTCCTTATTAAAAGCAACTAACGGGATGTTGTAAAACTTGATCCATTAAGGGCACATCGCGTTTTCCGGTTTCCGTAATTCCTTAGACGGGTCCCAAGGGAATACAAAGAGAGGGGCACCCTTAATCATCAATGGAGATGATTCAACAATTTGAGAACAACCACCTTCATTATTAAACAGAAAAAAGAAAACACCATGATCATTCACCGTAACATCCCGAAAACCATATTTCCCCCATCCATTTTGTACCAATCGTTGCACAATTGGAAAGGGAACACGTGGTCCCATAAAATACCCATAGAGAACCGTTCTAAACGTTTTCGCCACTCCTTTTGCCATTTCCAACGGGATATAAACCCTTTGTTTTGAATTTTTCTCTAGCGGGAAAATTTTCAACTCTAGATTAGGTACACTTCCTACCACCGAAACAAAGTTCTTCTTACCCTCCATCTCTTGCACCCCCATATATCAGAGTTATTCGATCCATTACCCTTAACCGGTGGGGTTAGCCTATCCCAAACCAAACCCCTACCCTCTTTGGAGTTCGTGACCATCGATTTAACCACCTTAGCCCCAATATCACTAACCACCCCGCTTTTCACCTTAGTCAGGTTTCCGTTGACGTCAGCCCTAGGGAAGGTCGCATCAGCCCCACCACCGTCAGCCGAGTTGATGCTTACCTCAGCCCTATGACATTTACCTCCCTCTCCATCCATGGAATTCTCACCAGCCTTATGCACAGGCATGGAGTCAATATTCAAGGAGTTCTTATTCACCGACGGAGTATAAGGTTGGCTTCCACACATCTCTTTGAATCCCAATCCCGCCATCTAAATTGGATCCAGTTCCTAATAAGGAAACCCCAAACCTAGAATCCCTAGGTAACCTTAAGGTTGAGCAACGAAGACCTTGCAAGCAAGGTGCTGAAGCTTGAGTCGGGAAGGGCTTTGAACTCAACTAGGAACGTAAAAACAATTTCGACAGCAAGTCAAGAAAACGACGAAAAACCAAAAACACAAGACAACCCAAACGAAAACAAACCAAACAATAGATGAATACCAAATCCATAAGCAAATCTCAGCAAACCCTAAACAATCTCAAAAGAGTGGTCGAAGCTTTGATGTTGCAAATAACACTAGATAATCGAGAATCCCTAATAGCCTTAGGGTGGGTAACGAAGTTCTCAAATACACGAGAAGCTGAAACCCTAATTTGAATAACTAATGCACCTATAAGGATCAAAGAAACACGATACCCTAAGAGATTGATTTAATGAAGGAGACTTACCACGATCAAAGAACAACCCGAGAAGACAAAAACCACCACGTCGCAACCCTCAACGACGACCGATCACCACCTACCGATTACAAAAGTCGATTCAATATGTAACCCTAGCACCGTCGCCCATCATCTCTCTAAAAAAACACTCTAATTAACACCCCCCGCCCGATTGGTTCAATGGGTTTTTCTCTCCAAAAAGATTCTAATTATCTCGATAGATCTTTATGCCAAAGATATATATATTGTCTTTTAACAAGAATACTATTATGCTCCCACCGACCTTCTTGCATACACAAGATTTCAATGTGGCTCTGATACCATTGTAGGGTTTTAATACACTTTGTAACCATAGTCCGTAAACGCAGCTGAAAAATAAAACTTTGGTTATAATAATTTACAAAACTTTTCTAAAACTAAAACCCATAGCCGGATCCAATGAAACATTTTAAATAAAACCATACACCATGTGGGTATTTAGAATTGTACCTTTGTAGATCAGACGAAGATTTGACGGAGCAACAAGAATCCAAGGCATGATTCCTCTATCAGCAATTCACACACGAATACGCTTAGATCTCCCATCGGGTGCTAGCCCAATTACCTTAGATCTATATGTGTATCACGGAAAAGAAAAGGTTTCTTTTCTGTGTTTAACTTATAGCCAAATCTAAGGGATAAATCATCTAAATTTGATTTTGGACTATCAACCTATTTATATGAATCATCTAAAATTGTATGTAGTTTTTTTGTTGAACATGGATTTGTCTGAGAGTGTTTTATGTATCCATACTTTGCATTAGAATTTAGAGAGACTTGCCAGTCATTTGGATGAATCATAGTTTATCCTCCGATGACCATTCAAATGTTTTATACATCGAAAGCTATGGCTTTAAGTCTATATACCTTGCTCAGTGTGTGTCAACATATGTTTATGAATTTTACTGGCAAAAAGAAACTCAATCCTGTATGAAATATGGAAAGTATTAATTAAGACCTTTTATGTTTTTCTTCCTTGAGCTTTTGTGGTGCTTGTATTTCAGAATGGAATAATTTGCTTTTTATTATTATACTTAGTTTGTTTCTTTTAACATGATTCTATGTCATGTTTGTAAGTTATAAATGATTCTGAGTTTTAATGATGGAAATTGGAAGGATACGATAAATTAGTTGTCGTACGGAACTTGCTAACATGGAATGCTTGTTGATTGATTTTCAATCGAGAAATATTCCATTTGGCATTGTCTTGCTCATTTGCTTTATGCATTAGTTGTGCTCTTTACACCTCTAAACCTTTTCATTGTTGTTTTTTTTTCTAAAACAAGTACTCTTTTGCTTTTTCTAATAAAAAATATTTTCTTAGGTATGAAGGCGCCCGCACTGCTGAAGCACTTGTTGAGTATGTAAATCTTGAAGGAGGTAATTAATGGGTTATGGTAGTCATTGCATTGTGGATTTTCTTTGGTTTTGATTCTTGGTTTTACAAATTATAATATGTACACATTACTACGCATCTTTTTGTCTTATTCCTTGTGGTTGGTTGATCATACTTTCTGCACTATCGCATTATGTTAATGCTATTATTCATGCATACTTATCAAGGATGATCAATAACTACATGAATCTTATAATCTTTCGATGATTGCAAATATTAAGAGTTAATATTTGCATGTAAGTAGTTACAACAACTCAGGACAATGACATATTAGAGTTGAACATGCTAAAACGGATGTGAGTAGGGGTTTATTCAATTACATGTTCTTTGCTAATCAACTTTTCATCAGATGTACTGTTTAGATATTAGAATATCCCTTGGCCCTTCCAGGTGCGAATTTTTTTTGATGAGAGTTAGACATGATAGAAAATATAAAACAGAAAGGAAAACAGATTATAACCAAAATGAACTGAAATAATTGGACATGAAGAAGGACCAGGTTGCTGGAAAACTTGGCATGGAGCTTAGGCAGACGGGAAAGAAGATTGTAAGTGAATAACATGACTATAACATATATTATATATTAGATACTCCCTTGATAAATTGCACCACCTTTTCTGGTTTCTTTCACATAGCTTCAAATTATCTTTACCACACAACTTACTCTTTTTCTTAAATACTCCTATGAAATTCTTGTTTACAATTTTTTAGATACAACTTACAATATTGTTTCATTTTTCAGGGACCAATGTAAAGATAGCTGCAGTTCCCTCAAGTGTGGTGGTGCTAAATTTTATAAACTTTGATGATATTGTACTGGATGGCAAAAAGAATGTGTTTGGTCGAGTTCTATGCACCCTGGTCAGTCATGCTTGATTTAGTTAAAGTTTTCATGTTCTCCATGATCCATATATATATATATGATTTTATCTCTATTTTATTCCTTAATTAAAAAGTCATATCGAGATAAAAGACTTTGGTTACTTTCATCAACTAAGGTGTTGAAGTCCTTTAATGTTGTCCTAGCCGGTTTGTAGATTATTGTTGATTATTAAAAATAACATGTTTCGTAACCATCTCCAATGGAACCCTAAAACTTACACCCAATCACTCCAACAGGGCACTAAAACTTGCACCAAATTTGGTGTAACACTATTCAATTACACCATTTTATTTATTTTCAATTTTACAAGTGTTAATTTTTTAATAGAAACCTGTATAGTGGAACATACAAGATGATTTATTTTTGTGACTTGGAGGATACTTATGATTAAGATTTTGTTATCTAGGTATTGTTAAGTCACGTCACACACAACACGCACACACAAACCGAAAAGCAAAAGAGAAAACGAGAATTTACGTGGTTCACACGACCGCGGTGATTGTGTTAATCCACGGGGGCAACTAGGGTTTCTGTATTTTATTTAAGTGATAATAGGTTTACAAGCACAAGAGATTAATATATATAGACTACCATAATTATGGTAATTGTCATAATTATGGTAACCTCCTAATTAAGGAAACGAGGGAAGAAGGCTTGGGCCGACCCCTTTTTCTGCGCCTCTCCCTTTCTGATGGGCCGAAGCTTACATCCTAACAATCTCTCACTTGGAGGCTTCGAAACATTTTTTCCGGCACTCCTCTGTACTTCTATAAACACTTAACTGGGCTTGAGCTCCCCCCTAGCTGCCACCTGCCTTCTCAACATTATTCCTGAAGGCCAGCTGAAGTCATACAGAACTTTAGCTTATCCAGCGTCATCGATTTGGTGAACATGTCTGTTGGATTCTTTGCACCTGAGATATTCTTCAAGTTGATCATACCATCGCTGATCAATCCTCTGATAAAATGATACCTCCTCCCAATGTGCTTTGTTTTCCCATGCTAGACTGGATTTTTTGCAAGTTTCACTGCATTTTCATTGTCACAGTATAACGAGTAATCAACATCCTCTTTGCCAATCTCTTCAAGAAAATCCTTTAACCTAACTTGCTCTTTACTGACTTCTGCAGCTGCCATGTATTCAGATTCTGTTGTCGATAAGGCTAAGCTTTTCTAAAGTCTAGACATCCAGTTAACTACTGTTCCTCCCACTGTAAAAACTGTACCCCGAGGTGCTTTTAAACGTCTCTTTGCATCCACCCAAATCAGCATCAGTATATCCTCTAAGAATTGAGTCGTTACCCTTGAAACATAATCCCAACTTTGAAGTACCCTTCAAATATCTAAGCTAGCATTTGACTGCTTCCCAATGTTCTCTCCCCGGATTTGACATAAAGCGACTAACAACCCCGACGGGATGGGCTATGTCTGGTCTCGTGCAAACCATGGCATACATGAGACTACCAATAGCAGATGCATAAGGTACTTTAGCTATATTTTCTCTCTCATCTTCTGATCTAGGAGACTGATCTTTGGTAAGTCTGAAATGACTTCCCAAAAGGTGTGTTTTTGGGTTTTGTCTTTCCCAATGTATTTCTCCTAGGATAGTGTCAAAGATCCATCTGTCTTGTTTCTAACAATGCTCATACTGAGTATCTGTTTGCCTGGACCCAATTCTTTCATCTCGAATTCCTCAGACATTTGCTTCTTTAACTTGACGATCTCTTTCATATCCGCACCTGCAATCAACATATCATCTACATAGAAAAGTAAGATGATATAGAAGCCCTTGAATTTCTTCATATAATAACAACGGTCCATCTCACATCTTCTGTACCCAGTTCTCTCCATGACGTTACCAAACTTCAGGTACCACTATCTAGGTGCTTGTTTTAGACCATACAAGCTCCTTTTCAGCTTGCACACCTAACCTTCTTTACTAGCAACCTGAAACCCCTCAGGTTGTGCCATGTAAATATCCTCATCAAGGTCACCATGTAGAAATGTTGTCTTAACATCTAGCTGCTCTAGATGTAAGCGCTCTGCAGCTACAATGCTCAAGATCACCCAGATGGTGGTCATTTTCACTACTGGAGAAAAAATTTCATTGTAATCAATCCCCTATTTCTGTTGAAAACCCTTGACTAATAAACGAGCTTTGTACTTTTTCGACCCATCATGCTCTTCCTTGGTTCTGAAGACCCATTTATTCTGCAACGCTCTTTTGTTGTGTGGAAGCTTGGTCAAAACCCAAGTTTTATTCTTGTTTAGAGATCCCATTTATTCTTTCATTGCATGCTACAACTACAATGAATCTTTCAGCTTAGCTGCTTCAGAGTAACTTTCTGGTTCACCATTCTCAGTCAAAAGAAGATAATTGACTGATGGATTGTATTTTTCAGGAGGCTTAGAAACTCTGGTGGATCTGCTGACCCAGTGTTATTCAACTGACTGAGGCTATACCGGAGAAGACGGTTCTTCTTCATCCTCTGAGCTTTCCCTGTTGACTGTGTCTTCTTCATCATCTTCAGAGTCATCAATTTTCTGAAAATCAGTCCCGGTACTCCCACTATTATGAGTTTCTTCTGACCCTCTGATTCTGATGTCATCACTTTCAAACTTTACTTGTTCTTTCTGATCATTTAAGTTTGGAATGCCTCTGTCTTAATAAAGCTCTGCCTCGTTGAATGTTGCATGTTTGCTTCTAACTACTTTTCTTCTTTCAAAGTCCCAAAGCCTATAGCCCATACTATCTGATCCATATCCAATGAAGGTGTATTTCTTGGCTTTTGCATCCAACTTGTCACCATATTTCATTAGATCATAGGCACTGCATCCGAAAACCGTCGGATGCTCATACTTTACTGCTTCACCTTTCCACTCTTCCTCTTCTATCTTCAAGTCCAATGGTGCTGATATTCCTCGGTTGATAAGATAAGCTGCAGTGTTCACTGCATCAGCCCAGAACATCTTTGGAATCCCGACATTAAGTCTCATACTTCTTGCCCTTTCATTCATAGTTCTATTCATCCTTTCTGCCACTCCTTTCTGCTGAGGAGTGCCTGGGACTGTCTTTATCATCCGATTGCCATGTTCAACACAATAGTTAGTGAACTCTGTGCTAATGTATTCTCTGCCATTATCCGACTTCAAGCACTTTATCTTCAGGTTAGTTTCAAATTCAACAACAGTTTTCCATTTCTTAAAAGTATTGAAAACATCAAACTTATTTTTAAGAAAATAAACCCATACCTTGCATGTTGAATCATCGATGAAGGTCACATAGTAGTTTGATTCTCCCAAGGAGGAAACTGGTGTCGGTCCAAAAACGTCCAAGTGAACAAGCTCTAATTTTTGAGCTTTCGGTGTCTGGCCTGTCTTCACAAAGAACACAGGATTCACATATCTCAGAATCCACGCTTTTTAAATCTGGAAGCTTTCCATTGGCAACAAGCATCTTCATTCCCTTTTCACCATTGTGGCCTAGTCGTTGATGCCGCAGTCTGGATGGTTTCAGTTCATTGGTTACTGCATTCACCTCATTATCACGAACTTCAACCATGTACAAAGAGTCTCGCTCTTTACCCCTGGCGATTACAAGATATTCTTTGACAACTTTCCATTGTCCCCTACCAAAGGTAACATCAAATCCCTCTTTATCCACCTGTCCAACAGAGACTAACATCTTCTTGAGCTTAGGAATGACTCGAACGTCCTTCCGTGTCTAAGTGGTACCTAATGAAGTCTTCAAGTCTACGTCACCTGATCTTGTGATGTCAAGAGTGCGATGATCAGCTAAACAAACTTTACCAAAGTTACCTCTTCGTAGATTCTTCATCATATTCGTGTTAAAAGTAGCATGGAAGGATGCATCAGAGTCCATGATCCACGATTCTGCTGAATCCTCAATATAGCAAATAAGAACATCATCTGAATCATCAATTGTTGCATTCACCTCTATGTTTCCATCTGATTGTTTAGGGCATTGGTTTCTAAAGTGCCTAGTTTCTTTGCATTTCCAACATTGGATGTCTTTTCTTTGTTTTGACTGGCTCCTCTTTCTAGACTTTGATCCGCCTCTGCCATTACCTTTTTGTTTTCTTCTACCTCTCCCTTCAGTGCTTATTAGAGCACTAGAAGATTCTCCAGAACTCCGTCTGCTTATATCCTCTCCTAGGATGAAGTCACGAATGCCTTTCAAAAGTGAGTTTAGAGGTTCCAAATGAGCCACTAATAGCTGTGACAGTTCCTGACCAACTTTCCGGTAACGAGGATAACATAAGCGAAGCTTGGACTTCATCTTCAAACTTGATATCGACAGATAACAAGCAGGATATAATCGTATTGAAATCATTAATGTGTGAGGTAACAGACATACCTTCTCTCATTCTGGTGTTCACTAACTGCCTTATCAGATATACTTTGTTAGAAGCAGAAGGTTTTTCATACATGTTTAACAAAGCTTTCATCAATCCACATGCAATAGTCTCCTTCACAATGTTAAAGGCCACATTCTTGGCTAGTGTAAATCTGATAACAACTATGGCTTTTCTGTCTAGAGCAGCCCATTCATCGTCTTTCATCTTCTCGGGTTTTATTCCTGTCAAGGCTTGATCCTAGTCCTTCTGACATAAAAGATCCTCAATTTGCATCTTCCACCATCCAAAATCTTGCCCATCGAACTTCTCAATTCTGCTCCTTCCGTCCTCAACCATTATCCCAAACCCTTAGGACTTACGTATCAAATCAGGAATGAAACAATAGTGTTCAAACATAGCAATGGTCGGCTATCTGAACTTAACGATTGTTCTATTGAATAACTATCTTGGCAAAACAGTCTGGTCGGTGATGAAAAACTATCGGCGATTGAGGAGTAAAAATTTTGAGCGACGGCGGCAGCTGGGCAGTCGGTGGCAGCAGCAGTGGACAGCGGATGTCGGCGGCGGTTCTAACGACGGCGGTTTGACAGCGGAAACAGGCGACGGTTTTGACGGCAGCGGTTCTGACGGCGACAATGGGAGGCGGCAGCGGTCTGTGGTCTGTCCGTGACAGCAGCAGGCGGCGACTCTGATACCAGTGGTTAAGTCACGTTACACACAACGTGCACACACAAACTGAAAAGCAAAAGAAGACACGAGAATTTATGTGGTTCACACGATTGGGGTGATCGTGCTAATCCACGAGGCAACTAGGGTTTCTGTATTTTATTTCAGTGATAATAGGTTTACAAGTACAAAGAGATTAATATATATAGACTATCATAATTATGGTAACTGACATAATTATGGTAACCTCCTAATTAAAGAATGTCCTAATTAGGGAAATGAGGGAAGAGGGCTTGGGCCGGCCCCTTATTCTGCGCCTCCCCTTTCTGATTGGCCGAAGCCTACATCCTAACAGGTATGGTGTGAGTGGTTATCCAACATTAAAATTCTTCCCAAAGAATAACAAAGATGGTGAAGACTGTGAAGGGGGATGTGATCTAGATAGTTTTGTGAGCGTCATCAACGAGAAATGTGGTAATAGTCATATTTGTGTATATATATATATGTATGTATTTAATGTTGTCTTTGTGCTCTCTTAAGATGAACCATTGACGAGGCACTTGATAAACTGGAAGCATGTTTGAAATGGATCAGCGGTTATGCTTGTTGAATCGTTGTCCAGGTTCTATATGCTTCTTTTTAATAATCCTGATAACTTTAGGGCCAACAATCTCTTTCTTGTTCTCCTTGTTGTTCCAAATGATGCTAGTAAGAGTTTTGCTTCTTCTCTTTTTCTTGCAGTCTTGTAATATTGGGTAACAACACATAATTCCAAAAGGGAGATATATGGCTTTCAGAAAATCTATCGTTTGTTGTTGATGCAATTAAGGATTAATTTTTTTGAGGTACTTAACACATTTACTTGAATACATTTGCTAATTAATTGGTATAATTTTATTTATGTAGCTTAAACTTGACTTCCTTTTCCCTTTACAACCCATGCATCATGATGGTAATTACCTTTCATAGAAAATCTATTTGCTGAAGTGAACTTCAATTTCATATTTTCAGTTGAAAAACATATATAGAATAATATTCATTTCTAGTTTTCAATTTGAATTGGGATGCTTTTATGGTGTGTAATCCATCCCCTTGATTGTTATTGTGTAGTGCAACGTAAGACTTCTTGTCTCTGCTCACATTCTATTCGTGCAACTGATTCTACAAACATCAACTCCTTGTTTTGGCTGAAGAGAGTAGTTTATAACTTGCTTGGAAGATCTTTATAGCGTTGCTTGGATGGAAGACTTAATTTTTTTTCCCACTTTGGTTAGTCTAAATTTATATAACTACTCTGGTCTTCAATAGTCTACTAAAATTTGATGGGAGTCCTGATTGAAGTTTTTGCAGCTTAATTTCACCACACAACCTGAAGAAAGAATCGCTTGAGCAACAATTCAACAAGGTTGAACATTAGATTTTCAACTCATATACTCGATTCTCGGATATATACATATATATATGTATATATTCTTGTAGTTGTTTGATATGTGCTTTGCAAGGTTGTTGTTAAGTTGGTTCATTTTCTGTGTACATGTGAAGTTGACGACATCAAATTATCAAGAATTTGATTCGGAAACAATAAACCTCATGGACTTCCATAAGAAGATGGATGGTGTAAATCAAAGAGATGTTGATCTTATATTCTTGTGGCATAAAGTGCTAATTTGTGTAGGATTCTGGTTATAATATTGGTATGTTTTGACATTGTAAGGACATATATATATATATATATGTGTGTGTGTTTTTAGAGTCCTACAACAACCACAAAGGGACTCTTTTTCCTTAATATATGTTTGATATTTTTTAGAAAAAATGTAATCTAATGGGGTTCCACATACTATCACATGTGCAGTATAAGAAGTCATCAGAATTGAATAGAGTTGGCACATACATTTAGATAGCGTTGACACGATTGCGATGCTTCTATTTAGACCAGAAAAGGTCGTGTTGATCATAACTCCTCTCAGTGATTTGAATATGATTCCTTTTCTATACTTAGTGAAATTCCATAGTTAAGCCTCTGTTCAAATTCAGCGATATCACACGCTGATTGCTATCAGCGATCACTGAACGTCAAGGAACTACAAGCTTATCACTGAAGACCTGAACATCAGTTATCACACCAGAAGACCATTCAGCAAAAGTCGAAGACTCTAGCTGAAGAAAGAGATAATCAGCTAAGTGAACTGAAGCGGTTCAGCGATAGCAGCGATTGTCTACTCAAAGTGTGATGTCTTGTGAAGCCTCAGCGATACTGAAGTTCATCCTTGAAGATTCAGTATCAGCGATCAAATGAAGCTTCCTTTGCAATATTAAAGATTGATCTTATCCTCGATGCACAAAAGTCAAACCTAGAACCATGTCAGAAAAGGACGTACGACTTGTCTCTTATGTCCCCATCATATCTGATATGGTACTGTTCTTATTCGGCCAAAAGCATGGTTGTCTTATTACCAAGAACAAGCTTCCTATCCAAGCTTGACACGTGGCATGTACCTTTTGTCTTGTTTTAAAGACAAACAGGTATAAATAAGATGAAGATATCTTCTTCATCTATATGCATGCTTCTATCTAACCTATACCCTCTTTATTCTTTCTTTCATCTTCTTGTCCATCATACTTCGTGTTTCTTAGTTACAATAGAATAGGTTTTAAACTTGTTCTAATTCCACTTGTAACTGTAAATTTGTTTATTTTAATAAACTCATTTAAAAACCAAAAAATATGTGTGTTTGTATTCAACCCCCCCTTCTACAAACTGTTCTCTCTTGATTGAACTCTTGTAGACCCTTATTGGGACCAACAAGTGGTATTAGAGCAGTGTTTGCTTCTTAAATCTTTAAAATATTTTTTTTCTTAAAACTATTTTAAAATGTCAAACCCAAATACAAACTACAACGATAATGGATCTTTAGCTAAACCTCCAAGGTTTAGCCATGATAATTTTCCATTGTGGAAGGAAAGAGTGTCTCTATTTCTGGAGGGATCTAATACAAAGATTCCCTACTATCTGGAAAATGGATCATTTGTTCCTACAACAATAGTAGCTAGTGTTCCTGCCACCACTGCTACTCCAGCCATTCCTGAAAGGGTTATTGTTAAAACTCCTAACATATGGACTGAAGAAGACAAGAAAGAAATTGCTATTGACTCTAAAGCAAGATCAATAATAGCAATGGCTTTACCTGATGAGGTCTATCATTCTGTCATGAAAATGAGGACTTCTAAAGTCATGTGGGATACATTATGTATCCAATATGAAGAAACTTCTGAAGTTAAAGTCACTAGATGCATAAACCTTGTAAGAAAATACGAGAGTTTTATGTATCAAAAGGTTGAATCTCTTTCTCAAATTCACCAGTGATTTAACTCTCTGCTGATTGATCTTAAATCAGTCGATAGAGTATATTCAAACGCTGAAATTCTGACAAAATTCATGGAGGCATTGCCCGATCAATGGGCAGTGTACACTACATGTATAAAGCTGTCAAAGAATCTTGAAACCTTGTCCTTAAGTGCATTATATAGTAAGCTCTTAAATGAGGAACAATCCCAGCTTCTAAGGAAGAACCTAATTAATGAATTCAAATGTGCTAAAAGTACTTCTGTGGCACTTGTGACTTATGAGGGAACTTCTTCTAAAAATGTTTCTTCTTCCACTATCACCTCCATTACTGAATTAGGTCAAACTGATTCAGAAGACCAACTCACTGATGCAGACATCTCTAAGTTTGATAACTCTCTAGAAAGAGCAATTTTCGAAAACCTTCTAACCTCTCTGACTCTGAAAAGCAGAAAACTTTGCCCGTTGAGAAAGCCTCAACGATTTGCTTCAATTGTCAGCGAAAGGGTCATTTTGCAAGTGAATGCGGGTCGAAGAAAGTTGCTGCTCCCACTACCTCCCATACCTCTGATAAAAAGGAGAAGTATTTGAAACTGAAAAACAAATACAAAGATATGAAGAAAAACCAGCAAAAAGGCAAAGGCCTTGTCGCTGAAGAAGTTGACTGGGATGCTGAAGATGACTGGGCCAAGACCTCTGAAGAGTCTGGTTCAGATGAAGAAGATTTTGCCTTCCTCTGTCTGATGGCAAGAATTGAAGACGCTGAAGAAGTCACTGAGACTTCTTCCTCTGAGTCTCCTTACCTTCTGAAAGTGATAACTTGTCAGCTCTCGATGCTATGACTGTCGATTTCTACGATGCTTTAAATGGAAAAATTAAGGCCGAGAGAATTAACACTGACTTATCTGAACAATTAAAAAATTGCCATATAAGAATCAAAGAACTTTCTAAAATTGAGGAATCTCTCAAAGACCAAGTCTTTGCAAATCAAACTATAAGCATCGAGAAACAACAAGCTATCGCTGATAGGGAAAAGGCTATCGCGGATCTCAAGTCTGAAAAGGCAACCATTGAAGGATGGTGTAAGGCTTCTGATAAAGTCAATGAGATAATCAATGCTCAAATACCTATGAAAGTAAGAAGTGGGTTAGGCTATAACCCTGAAAAGGAAGAATCAGAGAATGATCGTTTCATGCTCAAATTCGGAATGTTTGTCTCTTCTATCCCTGATCCTTCTTCTTCAACCTCTTCTTCCTCCTCTTCTAAAGAGAAGCTTTCTATTCTTAATTCTAAGAAAGTGATCAAGAACGAGTTTCTTAATCAAGTTTCTAAGAATAAGAAAACTCAAGATAGGAACAAGAAATCCTCAGAGAAAGTTTCTAAAACTGGGAAGAAGGTCCCTGACTTTTCTCAGAGACCAACCCCCAGAATTAAAATCGATCTCACTCCTACTTCTGAAAAGGTTGTTATACCTCCAAGGACCATGGATAAAGGAATTCTTGGACCTATCCCTGAGAAATTTCCTGCTCCCTCTCTGATTTCCAAACCCTTTAAATATAGGAAATTCTATCACTGTGGTGAAACTACCCACATTGCAAGCAAATGTCCTAATGCTACTAGAGCTGATAAACTAGCTCATGGAAAGAAAGTAGCTCAAGATGATAAATCAGCGAGAGTGAAATCCACCAAGGTTGCAAAACCATCAAAGGTGAAGATATCCACTGAAGAGAGTTCTTGACTAGTAGCTCCTCCGCCAATCCTCTATCTAACCAAGCAGGACCCATAGTAATATGGGTACCTTTAAACAATTAATCTTTTGTTGTATGCAGAGTGCCAAAGGTATCTGGTATCTTGATAGCGGATGCTTAAGGCACATGACAGGCAGAAAATCTCTGCTCTCTGATTACAAAGAAGAAGCTGGTCCATCAGTGACCTTTGGTGCAAATGGCAAAGGATACACTCAAGGTTATGGAATTCTATCCAATGGAGCCACATCATTTTCTCGTGTTGCTTACGTTGAGGGAATAAAGCACAATTTCTTGAGCGTTAGTTAGTTATGTGACAAAGACTTCAAAGTTTTATTCTTAAAGAATAGATGTGCTGTCACTGACAAGAATTGATAAGCTTGCCCTTACAGGCAAAAGAGTGGAAAATGTATATCTCATAAATATGAATAGTTCTCACTCTGAGAACATGTGCTTTATCTCTAAAGCATCCACTGACATAAACTGGTTATGGCATAAAAGACTCTCTCATCTTAACTTTAAGACAATAAATGAATTGTCTCAAAAAGACTTAGTCAGAGACCTCCCAAATTATACCTTTACAAAGGAATCTCTTTGTTCAGCGTGTGAGAAGGGAAAGTTGAACAAAAGCCTCCTTCAGGTCAAAGCAAGTTTCTTCAATGACCACTCCTCTTCAGTTACTCCACATGGATCTATTCGGACCTGTCAATGTCCAATCGATCTCTGGGAAGAACTACACTTTAGTGATTGTTGATGAATACTCCAGATACACATGGGTGTTCTTCCTTCGATCCAAAAGTGATACCCCTGAAATGATAATCTCTTTTATCAAAAAGATGGAAGTTTTGAACAATCTAATTGCTCGTTCCATAAGAAGTGATCATGGCACTGAATTCAAAAACAGTACTCTGGATAACTTCTTTGAAGAAAGAGGCATCTCTCACAACTTCTCCTCAGTAAGAACTCCTCAGCAAAATGGTGTTGCTGAAAGAAGAAATCATACTATCATTGAAGCGGCTCGCTCAATGCTCAGCGAATCGCATCTTCCAACTCAGTTCTGGGCTGAAGCAGTTAATACAGCATGCTTCACTCAAAATCGATCCCTGATAGTTAAACGATTTAAGAAGACCCCCTATGAATTATATCATGGGAGAAGACCTACTCTGAAATATTTCCACATTTTTGGATGTAGATGTAACATTCTGAGTGACAGAGATCATTTAGGTAAATTTGATCCAAAAGCTGACGATGGTATATTTCTTGGATACTCCTCTATATCTAAACCATTTAGAGTCTTCAACAAAAGAAGACAACATGTTGAAGAATCCATGCACGTTAACTTTGATGAATCTCGTTCCATTCATGCTTCTCACTCTCTTGATGATGATGAAGAATTGAATGCCTGGATGAGATCTCATTATGGGGAACCTGAAACATACTTCAGCAATCAAACTCCAGCTGAAGCAAGTGATGATGAAATCCCTATAAACCCAACAAGTAATAATCATCCATCTTCAGGGATGAATGTTACTCCTCTAAATCAGATTTCTGTTACTGATTCCTATCTTGGAAATTCCTCTATGAACAACCAAACCACTTCTGAAAATCAATCCCCTGAATTGATTCTAAATGAAGTACCTGTTGCTGAAACAAGTCCTATTCCAGAGTCTGAAGAACAGGTCGCTGAATCTGCTGTTGATCTCTCTCCTCAACCACCAGCTCAACGATGGACTGCAAATCATCCAACAAATCAGATTATTGGTGATCCCACTGCAGGTATCAAAACACGTAGAGGTACAGGTAATATTTATCTTTATGTTAACTTCATTTCTCTCTCTGAACCTAAGAAGATAGATCAAGCTATCTCTGATCCTAGCTGGGTTTCAGCTATGCAAGAAGAACTTACTGAATTTCGTAGAAATAAAGTTTGGAATCTTGTTCCTAGACCCTCTAATAAAACTGTCATAGGAACCAAATGGGTTTTCAGAAGTAAGCTAGATGAAAACGGGACTATAATTCGCAATAAGGCTAGACTTGTTGCTCAAGGTTATAGACAGGAAGAAGGAATTGACTATGATGAAACCTTTACTTTTTGTTGCTCGTTTAGAAGCCATAAGACTCTTTTTAGCTTATGCTGCCCATAAAGACTTCAAAGTTTTTCAAATGGATGTTAAAAGTGCTTTTCTAAATGGAAAACTCAGCGAGGAAGTTTATGTTGAACAACCCTATGGTTTCTCAGACCCTAACCACCTGGTTATGTTTTTAAACTTGAAAAAGCTCTTTAAGGGTTAAAACAACCTCCTAGAGCTTGGTATGATTCTATTTCTAAATTTCTTCTTAAAGAAAAATTTGTTCGTGGAAAAATTGACCAAACTCTGTTTTTAAGAAAATATAAAGGTCATACTATTCTCGCTCAGATATATGTTGATGACAAAAACTTTGCACTCGTTCCACAAGACCCAAACTTTGCACTCGTTTCGCTGCAAGAATGCAAAAAACAATATAAAATGAGTATGATGGGTGAGCTAACATATTTTCTAGGCTTGCAGATTAAGCAATCTAACAAAGGAATTTTTATTTGTCAAAGCAAATATGTTAAAGACATGCTGAATAAATTCGATATGAATCAATGCTCAGCGATGAAGACTCCTATGGCGCCTCCTCTGACATTAAACAAGGATCCAATGGGAATCCAGTCAATGTCACTGCCTATCGAGGAATGATTTGGTCTCTGCTGTATCTTACAGTGAGTAGACCAGACATCATGTATGCTACCTGTCTCTGTGCTCGATATCAAGCTGAACCGAAGGAATCCCATCTAATTGCTGTAAAGCGAATCTTCAGATACCTGAAAGGAACTCCAAATCTTGGTCTCTGGTATCCCAAAGGCTCAGGATTTGATCATATTGGTTACTCTGACAGTGACTTTGCAGGTTGTAAGATAGACAGAAAGAGCACCACTGGTGGGTGTCAACTACTAGGTGGAAGGTTAATAAGTTGGACAATTTAAAAGCAAAACTCAGTGTCCACTTCGACCGCTGAAGCTGAGTATGTTGCCGCTGGTAGTTATTGTGCTAAAATCCTTTGGATGAGAAATCAACTAAGAGACTACAATCTCAAGCTCTCTAAAATTCCTATCTATTGTGATAGCACAAGTGCTATTGCAATTGCCAACAACCCTGTACTTCACTCCAAACCCAAGCACATTGAGATCCGATATCACTTTATCAGAGATCATGTGATGAATGGTGAAGTTGAGCTCCATTTTGTTCCTACTGAATATCAGCTCGCTGATCTTTTCACCAAGCCTCTCGATGAAACTAGATTCAATTTACTCATCAGCGAACTTGGTATGTTGAACGCTGAATAATTTATAAATCAGTGACCAACAAAGGATTACAAATAAAGCTTTCAAACTTTCCATTCTCTGAACTCTGATTCAGAGATATCTAGGCCATCTCCTCAGGTATTATCTTCTAATCTTTAACACTCTTTGATATCTTTTCTCATCAAAGAATGTCTCTCTTAAAATTAAAACTCCTTACTGACAATCCTTTATTATTAGTGATGAAGATTTTTCTAAAATTATTAATGATAAACCTTCCTTATGGATAATTATCATTATAATCTTTTAAAAATAAAGAAAAGGACACGTCAGACCTTTTTCTGACACACGACGGACCGTGACGTTTCCATTCCAACTCCTTTCTTGGAACGTGCGCCAGGTCATCATTTCTTTTTCAAAAAACTAAAACCGTCGTTTAGCACTCCTTTCTTTCTCTCTCCTCTTGCTATTTAAGCATTCTTTTTGCCTTACTTTATTCCTTCCGCTTTCATAACAATCCTCAAGGCAAAAGAAGTTCTTCGAATCTTCAAGGTTTTCTCAAGAACACCAAGAACATGCTTGTGTGTGTTTTTCTTCTAAGAACTCAACTAAGATTTGATCTAAACCTTATATTATGATTGGAAACATCTTGTTTCACCTCTTCTTCTCCTTAACACTCTAAAAATAAAAATAAAGATAAACTGGATCAAAATTAAAAAGTTTTCCTTCTATAAAAACCCTGTTCTAAGTTCTTTCCTTAGAACAGAAGACTATTTTTTAAAAACTTTAATCCATTTACCTTGGCTTTTTATTATTGTTTATAACAAACATTTTGATATTGTTCATCAAAATATTTGTTCTCTTTGATCTTAAATTTGGTATTCTTTATACCAAACTCTGGTTTATACTTTTATGTATGAAACCATGATTTACCTCTTTGGTGTTCCTATCTTCCCACAACAATGGCATCTACAAGTAAGACTGCTGCACCCTCCTCTGCTGCTGAAGACACTACTCTAGTCGCTGCACCAACATGTCATTTCTCTTTGGAAAGAGCCGTCTTCAAGTCCTGCAACTACATCGCTTTGGTAGAAATCCCTGCAGACCGCCCCCAATTCACTGAAGGAGCTACTTTCATCAAAGCATGCCCTCTAATGTATGCGTTCGTTCACAACCCGGTGGGCATTTCTTCCCATCTTCAAGCCTTATGGTACACGGCTCACTGTACCATGCTGACAACTGACAAAGGAAACCAACTCCCTGCTATTGGGTTCAAAATTCCAGAACTAGGTTTCTTCTCCTTCACCGTTGGATTTCTCAGGAAGGCTCTGCGTCTCCCTGTACGCCCTAAGAACCAATAGTGGGGCGCTGAACCTACCAAGATGCAAATTGATGCATTTGTGGACTCCATTGGATACTCTTGGGAGAATCCCTCTCTGAAGACGGTGGGCTCTAAGTTAGAGAAGAAAAGGCTCCCTGCTCGCTGGCAGTATATCTTCACTCAGGTGATCCAGTGCCTGGGGTCGAAGATCGGCTCTCATGATCAGGCAAGCAAGCACTTTCAAGACCTTGCTTACTCACTCTGCACCGGCCACAACCTGAATTACGTGGATTACATCTTCAGCGACATGGTCAGTCGCATCAACGCCGCCACCAGACATCCTGTTATTCCTTATCCTCGCTTCTTCGCGACCATAATGGAAGTTGCCTTCGGGGAAGAATACTCGAAGGTCGGCGATCACTCCTTCTCTATTGTAGGGAAGAAGTCCCTGGACATTGAGGAACGTCCAGGATGCTCCTTTCACACCCTACATGCTGCAGGTGATTGGAGCACCTCTTCCAGTGTCCACCTCGCTGTCAAACCCAACAACGAGCAACCCAAACACTGCTGGTATTAAGAGGAAACAACCAACTGATGGTCATAAAAAGACCATCGCAACCAAAACAAAGAAGCCAAAGAAGTTGGTCCCTCAAAAGACCACCCTCTCTGATTTCGGTGTTCTACCAACACCAACTGCAGCCACAACCACTTCAGCGGTCTTTGCATCCGTTGTTGCTTCTTCAGCACTACCTACATCAACAGCGATTCCAGTCACCACTGAGGGTGTCTTAGCCAGCTCTGCTGAAGCTGGATCAGGTACTACTTCCACAGCCTTCTCTTCTACTTCTATCTCCTCTTCCTTGGTCCTCACCTCAGCGAGTGACTCAGCGATAGTTGTCCCTATCCCTGATAATGCTGAAATGCACGCAGTCCAAACCTCATTATTGTTCAGGCAATCTGAGTTTTGGAAGGCCAAATAAAAGGACCTCAGAGTATCTCTCACAGATACTCTAAGATACTGGTCAGTGATTCTCTAGTCCCTAAGAGTAATCCTCAAGATACTCTCAGGGAGACAAATAGGATTTTTCATCCTTCTTCTAATCCGGATATGTTTTTGGCATCTTTATCTATGTCATCATCAGACGTCGCTTCTATTCCTACTTCAGTGACGACAACCACCACCACCACCAGCGCTCCTCCTATCAGCAAGAATATGGGAAAGTCTCCTCAAGGCCATCCCTCTGCCGCAAAGCTCAGAGAAGTGAAGCAAGGTATGGCTGCTCCCAAGCTTCCCACTCCAGTCAGCGAGCTGCCTCCCATTGTCTTTCCCAACCCCACATTCCCTGCAATTGACTACCTGGTCAAAGAATGTGCTCTCACAAGGGCTAGGGTGGACAACCTTCAAACATCGCCCGAGCTTATATTCAGAAGGATCGTTGGTACACCAGCGATCAAGACAAATGTCAGCAACCTGATATCTGACATTTTCGGCCTGAAGGAAGATAACAAGGCCTTCCATCAGACCCTGACAAACTTGGAGCAGAAGGTTGCTGCTCATGCAAACGTCCTTGAGTCTATTCAAAAGACTCAGTCCGATATGATGCAGATGCTCACAAAGCTCTCTGAGGCAAGTTCCTCGTCTTTCAACGCTGCTGATCGGACCACGCTTCAAGAAGCTGAGGAGAAGCTGAAGGACGTTCAGACAAATGTTCGCACTCTGATTTTGTGCATTGTCTACCTCCTGATAACATTGAGGGGGAGAGATGTGCCAAAGAGTTCGCTGACGAACTCATCTCGGAGCATAACAAGAGGTTCCCTAAAGAGAGAATCTCTCCTTACATCCAGGGGCCTGAAGCTGAAGCTGCTGATGAAGAAGATGAAGAAGAAGATGAGGATGAAGAAGATGATGAAGAACCTATCCCTCACTATGGGGGGATAGATGATGATGAATATGATGACGACATTGGTAGTGCATTAGAGCACTTCAGATTGTTAGGACCTGGTGTCGCTCATCTAGAGCCCTTGGGGGACGGACCGCAACCTTCTCAGAACAATCCAGTCCCTCAGGAAAAGGAAAAGAAGTGATAGAGAAGCCAATTTCAGGGATCTCCTTGCCTTTGTCTGTAGTGACAGTAGTACACTGAGCAGAGTACCAGAGAGCCTATAGGTGTGCAGTGATTCCTACAGGGTTGTGTACAAAGGCGTACATCAGAGGACACACTTTGATGAAGGTAGCTCCATCATTGAAATAGGATTTGTCAGCTGGAATGTCGACTAGTGCCAGGTAGTTGCAGGCCTTGAAAGTAGCCTGTTCCATGCTGAAATTGCTTGCAGGGGCCTTCTCGATCATGTTGGTGCTTGATGATGCCATTTCTGTTTCAAAGATTGGAACACCAAAGAGGAAAATCATGGTTTAATACAATAGTAATAAACCAGAGCAGGTTTTGGTATAAGAATTACCAAAATGTGTAGAAGAAAAACAAGTATTTTGATGAACAAAGACCAAAATACTTGTGTTTTTAACACAAAATAGACTAGTTATTTTGTTTTTTTTATTTAAAAAAAAACTTGTTGATCAAGAAAGTACCAATAGTTTGGTCTTCTGTTCTAAGTTTGAACCCAGAACAGGTTTTGGTACAAAAAGCTTTGGATCTTTTTAACTCATTAGATAATTTTTAAAAAGATGGTAAACTTATTTGTTAAACAGAATCATAAGAAGAGATGAAAAGAAGGTTTCGTCATCGTGGTTTATAAACAGGATAAAAAAAGGTTAGATCAAACATTGAAAGTGAATACTGTTAAGAAAAACGCACAAATGCGTGTTCTTGGTGTTCTTGAAGATTGTTTGAAGGTCGAGAGAAGGTTCTTTCTTTTTAGAGTAATATGAGCGCATAAAGAAGGAAATGAAAAAGAATTTTGCGTTAATAGCAAGAGGAGAGAGAAACGGATAACTAAACGATGATTTTAGCTTTTAGAAAAAGAAATGATGACCTGTGCACGTCCCTAGAAAAGAGTAGAAAGGAAACGTCATGGTCCATCGTGTGTCAGATAAAGGTCTGATGTGTCCTTTTCTTATTTGAAAAGAAAATATTTGATTATCATTTAATAAATAAATGTTAATCATTATCCTTAAATCCTCATCAATGGACAATAAACAATTTTTACTGATGGGTTTTTGTTTTTAAAACATACTCTCTGAAAAGAAACATTCAGAGAGTGGAGATAAGAAGTCATACCTTAGAGATGTCAAGTATCACTGAATTAGAGTTCAGCGAAGGGAGCAGTTATTCAGCATTTAACATACCAAGCTCACTGATGAGTAGATTAAATCTAGTTTCATCAAGAGGCTTTGTGAATAGATCAGCGAGCTGATATTCAGTTGACACGAAATGAAGTTCTACTTCATCATTCATCACATGATCTCTGATAAAGTGATATCGAATCTCAATGTGCTTGGTTTTAGAGTGAAGAACCGGATTGTTTGCAAATGTAATAGCACTTGTACTATCACAATATATTGGGATCTTAGAAAGACTTAGGTCAAAATCCCTGAGTTGATTTCTCATCCAAAGGATTTGAGCACAACAGCTACCAGCGGCAACGTATTCAGCTTCAGCGATGGAGGTGGACACAGAGTTTTGCTTTTTACTAGTCCAACTAACCAACTTACCACCCAATGGCTGACACCCACCAGTGGTGCTCTTGCTGTCAATTTTGCAACCTGCAAAATCACTATCAGAGTATCCGATTAAATCGAACCCTGAGCCTTTGGGATACCAAAGACCAGATTAGGAATTCCTTTTAGGTATCTGAAGATTCGCTTTACAACAATGAGGTGAGATTCCTTGGGTTCGGCTTGATATCTAGCACAGAGACAGGTAGAGTACATGATATCGGGTCGGCTCGCTGTAAGATACAGCAGAGATCCGATCATGCCACGATAGACAGTGACATTGACAGGTTTTCCATCAGAGTCCTTGTTCAACGTTAGAGGAGGTGCCATGGGAGTCTTCATCGCTGAGCATTGATTCATATCAAATTTCTTCAACATGTCCTTAACATCTTTTCTTTTACAAATAAAGATACCCTTGTCAGATTGCTTAATCTGCAAACCTAGAAAATATGTTAGTTCACCCATCATACTCATCTTATATTCTTTTTCATTCGATTTGAAAAACGAGTACAGAATTTGAGTCTTGTGGAACAAAATATATTATCATCGGCATAAATTTGGGCAAGAATATTATGACCTTTATGTTTTCTTAAAAACAGAGTTTGATCAATTTTTCCACGAGTAAATTTTTCTTTAAGGACAAATTTAGAGAGGGTATCATACCAAGCTCTAGGAGCCTGTTTTAACCCATAGAGAGCCTTTTTAAGTTTGAAAACGTGACCACGGTGACTAGGGTCAGCGAAACCAGGAGGTTGTTCAACATAAACTTCCATGCTGAGTTTTCCATTTAAAAAATCACTTTTAACATCCATTTGAAAAACTTTGAAAAATCACTGTTTTTCCAGATGGACGAGGGACAAGGTTCCAAACGTTGTTTCTTTGAAATTCAAAGAGTTCTTCTTGTATGGCAGAGACCCAGCTAGGATTAGAGAAAGCTTGATCGATCTTTTTAGGTTCAGAGAGAGAAATGAAATTTACATAAAGACAAATATTACCTGAACCTCTACGAGTTTTAATACCTGCATTAGGATCACCAATAATCTGATTTATTGGATGATTTGCAGTCCATCGCTGAGCGGGAGGTTGAGGAGACTGATCTACAATAGATTCAACAACTTCTTTTCTTTCAGGAATACTAGTTGTTGGTTCAGCAACAGGGACTTCATCATTTAAGATCAATTCTGGAGATGAGGATGAAGCTTGGTTGTTCACTGAAGAGTTTCCTTGAGAGGTATCAGATGGATGAATCTGATTAAGAGGAGTGACATTGATCCCTGAGGATGAATCAGTATTCGGAATAGGAAAATCAGGGAGACAATCATCATTCATTTAAGCATTTGGTTGACTACTGAAATAAGTTTCAGGTTCTCCATAATGAGATCTCATCCATTCATTTAGCTCCTCATCTTCTTCAGGGATAGGAGCAGAGTTGATTGGACGTGATTCGTCAAAGTTGATGTGCGTAGATTCTTCAACATGTTGTCTTCTATTGTTGATGATTCTGAAGGATTTAGACATTGAAGAGTATCCAAGAAAAATCCCATCGTTAGCTTTAGGATCAAACTTTCCTAAATGATCTCTATCATTTAGGATGTAACATTCACACCCAAAGATGTGTAAATATTTCAGAGAAGGTTTTCTTCCATGAAAAAGTTCATAGGAGGTTTTCTTGAATCGCTTACCAATCAGATATCGATTCTGAGTAAAGCATGTTGTGTTCACTGATTCGGCCCAGAATTGAGTAGGAAGATGCGATTAGCTGAGCATTGAGCGAGCTGCCTCAATGATCGTTCGGTTTCTTCTTTCAGCAACACCGTTTTGCTGAGGGGTTCTCACTAAAGAGAAGTTGTGAGAGATTCCTTTTTCTTCAAAGAAGTTAATCAGGGTGTTGTTTTTGAATTCAGTACCATGATCACTTCTCATGGAACGAAAAACTAGGTTGTTCATAACTTCCATTCTTTTGATGAAAGAGATAATTACATTAGGTGTATCACTTTTGGAACGAAGAAAAAATACCCAAGTTTATCTGGAATATTCATCAACTATCACAAGAGTGTACTTCTTTTCAGACAGAGATTGGACATTAATAGGTCCAAAAAAATCCATATGGAGTAATTGAAGATGAGAGGTCACTAAAGAAACTTGTTTAGATCTGAAAGAGGCTTTGGTCAGTTTTCCTTTTTCACACGCTGAGCAAAGAGATTCCTTTGCAAATGTGTGTTTTGGAAGATCCCTGACAAGGTCTTTTTGAGACAATTCATTAATCATCTTAAAGTTTAGATGAGAGAGCCCTTTATGCCACAACCAGTTTACATCAGATGACGCTCTGGACATGAAGCACATGTTCTCAGAGTGAGAGCTATTCATATTAATGACATAAACGTTTTCAACTCTTTTGCCTGTTAAGGCAAGTTTGTCATTACTATCAGTGACAGCACATCTATTTTTCAGAAATAGAACTTTGAAGTCTTTGTCACAAAGCTAACTAACACTTAAAAGATTGTGCTTTAGCCCTTAAACCTAAGAAACCCGACTGAAGGATGTTGCTCCGTTGGATAGAATTCCGTAGCCTTTAGTGTATCCTTTGCCATTTCCACCAAAGGTCACTAAGGGATCAGCTTCTTCTTTGTCGTCAGAGAGCAGAGATTTTCTGTCTGTCATGTGCCTTGAGCATCCGTTATGTAGATACCAGATACCTTTAGCACTCTGCATACAACAAAAGAATTAATTTTTCATAGGTACCCATATTACTATGGGTCCTGCTGAGTTAGTGGAAGGAGTGGCGGAGGAACTACTCGCTGATGAATTTTCCTCAGCGGATATCTTCACCTTGGGAGTTTTAACACTCTTGGAGGATTTTGCTTTTGCTGGTTTATAAGCTTGAGCTACTTTCTTTCCGTGGGCCAATTTTTCAGCTTTTGTAGCATTAGGACATTTGCTGGCAATGTGGGTATTTTCACCACAATGATAGCATTTCCTATATTTAAAAACAGGCTTGGAAGAAATAAGAGAAAAAGGAGCATTCTTAGGAACAGGACCAAAAATTCCTTTGCCAGCTGTCCTTGGAGGTATGACAACCTTTTCAGGGACAAGAGAGAGATCAGTCTTAATTCTAGGAGTCGATCTCGGAACGGATCCAGGGATCTTCTTCCTAGATTTAGGATGACTCACTGAGGGAGAGGAGGAATTCTTTGTCTGTTTCTGAATGTTCTTATTCTTAGGAAGAGACAACTTCTCAGAGGACTGAGGTTTAGGTAAAGAGGGATTACGGATTGAAGAGACAAACATTCCGAATTTTAACATGGAACGGTCATTCTCTGATTCTTCTTTACTTGGGTTATAGCCTAACCCGCTCTTCAATTTTAGAGGGATCTCGGAACGTTTGTCTCTTCAATCCCTTCAATTTTAGAGGGATCTTCTTTACTTGGGTTATAGCCTAACCTTCCTATGTCTGATGATTTCATTGACTTTGTCAGAAGGTTTACACCATCCTTCGATGGTTGCTTTTTCAGCCTTGAGATCAGCAATAGCTTTTTCTCTCTTAGTGATAGCTTGTTGCTTTTCGATGCTTATAGTTTGATTTACGAAAATTTGATCTTTATAGTTCTCTTCAATTTTTGTTAATTATTTTATCTTAAGGTGACAATTCTTTAATTGTTCAGAGAGATCTATATTTATTTGTTCAGCTTTTATCTTTCCATTTAAAGCTTTAGAAAAATCAACCGACATAGCATCAAGAGTAGACAAATTATTACCTTCAGTTAAGGAAGATGTAGAGGGAATAGGTACCTGAGTTGAAGGGGACCTAGAGGAAGATGAGCCTGACTCATCAGATGACTTAGCCCAATCATCTGAGCCTGACTCATCAGACATAGGAAGGCAAGATCTTCTTCATCTGAGCCTGACTCATCAGATGACTTAGCCCAATCATCTTCGTCATCCCAGTCTACTTCTTCAGCAATCAGACCTTTATCTTTTTGCTTGCTTTTCTTCAGATCTCTGTATTTGCTTTTGAGTTTAGAGTATTTATCTTTCTTTTCAGAGTTCTGGGAAGGTGTGAGAGCTGCTACTTTCTTTGATCTGCATTCATTGGCGAAGTGACCTTTTCGATGACAGTTGAAGCATACTGAGGATGCTTTATCAGCGGTTGCAGTCTTTGACTTCTCAGAGTCAGCAAGAGTAGAAGGCTTTCGAAAGTTACTCTTTCTAGCAAATCTTTTAAAGTTATTGACTAAGAGAGCTAGAGAATTATCAAACTCAGAGATGTCAGCATCAGTGAGTTCTTCTGAATCAGTCTGAGCTAATTCAGTGATTGAAATGATGGAAGAAGAGACTTGTTTTGAAGATTCGGCCTCTGAACTTACCAATACCAAAGAAGTACTTTTGATACCTATAAGTTCATTGATGAGGTTTTTCCTTAAAAGCTGAGATTATTCTTCATTAAGAAGTATGCCATATAAGGCGCCCAGAGATAGAGTTTCAAGATTTTTTGACAGTTTTAAACATGTAGTGTACACTTCCCATTGCTCAGGAAGTGCCTCCATGAATTTTGTCAGGATTTCAGCGTTTGAATATTCTCTGTTGACTGTTTTCATGTCAATCAACAGAAAATTAAATCTTTGATGAATTTGAGAGAGAGATTCACCTTTAGAGTGCATAAAGCTTTTGTATTATCTTACTAAGTTTATGCATCTAGTGACTTGAACTTCACTAGTTCCTTCATATTGGATACAAAGAGTATCCCATATGGCTTTAGAGGTTCTCATCTTCATCACGGAATGATAGACTTCATCTGGTAAAGACATGGCTATAATAGATCTAGCCTTAGCATCTATAGCTACTTCTTGTTTGTCATCATCACTCCATCGATCTGGAGTTTTGATAATCCGTCTTTCAGGGCGGCAGGAACAGCAGGTAAGAGAGCTGAAGGAACAAATGATCCATTCTCCATATAGTAGGGGATCTTAGGATCTGACCCTTCTAGGAATAGAGTCATTTTTTCCTTCCACAATGGGAAATTATCACGGCTAAACCTAGGTGGTTTGGCTAAAGATCTATTGTCGATATAGTTTGTATTCGTGTTTGTCATTTTAAAATATATTTTTAAGAAATAAGAATTATGAAGATTTAAGAAAGAAAACATTGCTCTGATACCACTTGTTGGTCCCAAAGGAGTCTACAAGAGTTCAATGGATATAGAAACAGTTTGTAGAGGGGTAGGGGGGGGGGTTGAATACAAATAGAAAGATTTTTACGTTTTGAAATAAGTTTATATTAAATAAACAAATTTACATTTACAAGCGGAATTAGAACTAGTTAAATAACCTATTCTATTGTAACTTAAGAAACAAACAGAGTTAATGCACAAGAAATTAGAAAGAAATGAAGCAGAGGTTCAAGGAGAGAAAGTAGCATGCATGAGGATGAAGAAGATATATGCATCCTATTTATACCCGTTTGCTTATCATGCAAGACAAAAGTTATTTTGCCACGTGTCAAGCTTTTATAGGAAGCTTGTCCTTTGTCCAAAAAAGCAGCCATGCTTTGGCCGAATATGAATAGTACCATATCAGATTTGATGGGAACATAAGAGACAAGTTGAACGTCCTTTTCCGACATAGTATAAGGTTTTGACTTTTGTGCATCGAGGATAAGATCAACTTTAATCTTGTTTGAAGTCTTCACTTGATCGCTGAACTTGAAACTTCAAGGATGAACTTTCAAAGTATCGCTGAGACTTCACAAGACTTCACATTGATGTAGATAATCCTTGCTATCACTGAACCGCTTCAGATCACTAGCTGATTATCTCTTTCTACAGCTTGGTCTTCGACTTTTGCTGAATGTTCTTCTGGTGTGATAGCTGATCTTCAGGTCTTTAGAGATAGACTTAAGGTTGCTGAGATTTCAGCGATCGCTGATGGCAACCAGCGTATGCTATCGCAGAAATGAACTTGAGTCTAGAAATAGGATTTTCACTAAGTATAAAGGAATCATATTCAAATCACTGAGAGGAGTTATGATCAACACATACAACTTAAACTTCTCCATCCTCTAAACTCTGATTCAGCGATACTTGATTTATCTCACCCAGGTATGAATACCTAAATCCCTACACTCTCTGAAAATCTCTCCTTTCAGAGAGTAGTTCTTAAAAGTAAAAACCCATCACTGACAATCCTTTATTGTCTATTGACGAAAAATTTAAAGATAATGATTATCCTTTATTTAAATAATTATCATTTTTCAAATTTCAAATAAGAAAAGGACACTTCAGACCTTTATCTGACACGCGACGGACCACGGCGTTTCCTTTCCCACTCTTTTCTAGGAACGTGTGCTAGGTCATCATTTGTTTTCAAAAAGCTAAAACCGTCATTTAGCTATCCTCTATCTCCTCTTGCTATTTAAGCAAATTATCTCTTCATTTGATTCTTTACACGCTCATAACTCTCTAAAAGCAAGAATCTCCTTTCGAATCTGCAAGTTTTTCTCAAGAACACCAAGAACACGCACTTGTGCGTTTTTCTTTGTTTTTCACTTTTAAGGTTTGATCTAATCCTTTATTCTTTATTTAAAACAACAATGTTGTTTATCGCATCTCTAAATCCCTTATAACTTCTTGTTATAAAACATATTTTGTTTTAAATCTTAAATAAATGTGTTAAAACCCTAACTTTTCTTAAAACCTGTTCTGAGTTCCGTCTTAGAACAGAAGACCATTTTTGGTATCTTTAACCTAGTTTCTTTTTAAAATCGTCTAAAAATCTTTCCTAAATTTGTGTTAATAACAAGTATTTTGATCTTTGTTCGTCAAAACACTTGTTTTTCTTCTAACCTTTTGGTATTCTTTGTACCAAAAACATATTCTGTTTTACTCTTTCTTTATTAAACCATAATCTTCCTCTTTGGTATTCCCATCTTTGAAACAGAAATGGCTTCTTCAAGCAAAACCACTCAAGCTGAAGAGCGTGCATAAATTGTTTTTACAAAAGCTCCTGCCTGCACCTTCGTCTTGGAACAAGCAACCTTCAAGCCATGCAACTACTTGGCTTTGGTGGACATTCCTACTGACAAACCTCACTTCAATGATGGTGCCACATTCATCAAGGCTTGCCCGTTGAGAAAGGAAATAAGCTCTCTGGTACACCACTCACTACAGGCTCTCTGGTACACCACTCACTGCACGACTCTTACTACAGAGAAAGGAAATAAGCTCCCTGCAATCGCCATCACAATCCCAACTCTCGGCGACTTCGCCTTTACTTACGTTTTTCTCATAAATGCTCTTCACCTCCCTTCAAGAGGTAAGAATCAGCAATAGGCCTCTAAGCCCACCAAGGAGCAGATAGAGGAGTTCTTAGAATCCATTGGCTATGTATGGGAGAACCCTGAGGTGAAGTCTGTGTGTTCGAAGATGGAGAAGAAACGTCTCCCAGCTCGCTGGCAGTACATCTTCACCCAAGTATTATAGTGTTTGGGTTCCAAGATCGGCTCTCACGATCAGGCCAACAAGCACTTCCAAGATCTTGGCTTTGCTCTCTGTACCAACTACAAGCTGAACTACGCGGACTACATATTCAGCGACATGTACAACAGGGTGAAAGCAGCAACGAGGAACCACTTCATTCCCTATCCAAGATTCTTTGCTACCATCATGGAGTTTGCCTTCAAGGATGAGTATCCAAAGGTCGTCACCCAAAGTTTCTCCATGGTCGGCAAGAAGTCGCTGGAAATCGACGAACTTCTAGGGGATGCTCCTTACACCTCCTATATGATGCAGCTTATCTCCAAAGCAGCATCCGTGTCCATCCCACTGACAACCAATCAGTGGGTATCCCTGACCCGCTATCTCAACCCAAAAGGAAACAGCCGGCTGAAGGTTATAAAAAGACCATCCCTCACAAGCCACCTGCAAAGAAGCCAAAGAAGGGAGTCTCTCAAAAGACTTCCCTCTCTGATACAGGCGTACTACCAACGCCATCCTCAGCAACAGCCATGACAAAGGTGTCTGCATCCGTTGTCGTTTCTTCAGCACTACCACCATTTTCAGCGACTCTGGATCAGGTATTACTTTCACAGCCCTCTCTTGTTCTTCCACCATCTCTTCTTTGTCCTTACAAAAACATGTGATTTAAAGATAGTTGTCCCTATCTCTGATGATGTTGAAACGCACGCTGTCCAAACTTCAGTATTGTTTCGATAATCTGAACTTTGGAAAGCCAGTATAATAGGACCTCAGCATGTCTCTTACAAACATACTATGACACAGGCTAGTGATCCACATGACACTGCCGTCGAACGCGATGTCCCTGAGAGTAATCCTCACGATACTCTCAAGGTAAATAACATGTCTTGTCATCCTTCGTCTAACCCAGAGCTCTTTTTGGCTGCTCTGTCTATGTTGTCATCAGGTATCGCACCTCCTCTCTCCACCTCATGGGCCACCACCACCATCACCAAGGCTGTTGTTGCTCCCTCCAGCGGTAGCAAAGGAAAATCTCCCCAGCCCCCAAAGACCGCTGAAGAACTGCGAAGGGTGAACCAAGAAAAGTTTGCTTCCTCCCTTCCCTATTGAGATTCCAAAGGTTGTTCTTTCCAGCCCCACATTCCCTACTATTGACTTTTTGGTCAATGGATGTGCTCTCACAAGGTACAGGGTGGACAATCTTTAGACGTCTGCGGAGTTCATCTTTCAAACGGTCGTTGGTGCTCCAGGCATGAAAGCCACCATAAATAATGGCTACACTGACATCCAGTCAGTGAAGGCGGACAATCTGGCTCATGGGCAAGCAATTGCCAAGCTGGAGAAGCAGGTGCAAGCACAAAACCTAGTGCTCGAGTCTATTCAAAAGACTTAATCCGATATGATGCTGATGCTGACAAAGCTCTCTGAGGCCAGCCCCTCTTTCACTGCCGCTGATCGGACATCACTGAATCAAGTCCTCCAGAACCAGACTACGCACACCGAGTCTCTGAAGGACATTGGGTCCAATGTGCGTACTATGGTGGTGAACGTTCTCCCCGCTGGCAACATCGAGGGGGAGAGATGCGCCAAAGAAATCGCTGATGATATTATTGGACAGGTCAATGAAACACTCCCAGGCACTCCGATATCTCCTTACATTATCGTCTGCAAGATCCTTCCATCGTCGTTGAAAAAGAAAATGACGAGGAAGACGATGAGGAGGAAGAAGACGATGATGAAGATGATGATGAAATCCTACACTATGGAGGAATGATGAAGATGATGATGATGACGTCCCTCCAGGTGCTTTTGAGCAGTTTATGAGTAGTAGACTAGGCAATTTCATGCCTGAAGTCATCTACAAGGAGCCTTTAGGGGACGGACCACCTCCTTCTCAGCAACCATCCAACCCATCAGGCAAAGGATAGGAAATGGTGAATCTCGATGCCACCATCCCACTATCTGAGGGGGAGACCGCTGTATAGGTAACCCTTCCCTTTATCCTTCATACTACTCCAATCTTTGGACCCCCAACCTATCCATCTTTTTCTCCTCCAAATTTAGGCTCTGATCAACCTATCTCTCCATCCCCCATTCTCAGTGAGTGTAGTCCTCCAAAAGACTCCACATTTTTTAGGGAACCTTCATCAGAAGAGCAGTTTTTGTACATATCTGAATCTGACTCTGAAGATGAAGAAGACCTTATTCTCAGATGGCGCGCATAAAGACCACCAATAAGCGACCCTGTAGAAGAAGAAAGGCGAAGAAATTTCCTAAAGGAACTTGAAGCCAAAAGAATAAGGATGCCCACTGCCGAACCAGAAAACCCCATACCTATCAGCGTGGTGGATGATTTCTACTTTCTATCTAAAGAGGAAAGAGCACAAGCACTTGAAGCTCATAGAATCAGGGATAAGAAGATGAAACAAACAGAGAATGATCTTGAGCTCGCAAGAAAGATACTGAGGGAGGATGCTGCATGAAATGAAGCGACTAGAAAGCTGAACGAGAAAAGTGAAAGAGTCGTTGAAGCTCTGGCACAAAGTGAACTGACTCAATTAAATCTAAATGTGAATCCTATCCATGCTCAAGAAAGGATCCTAAGTGGCTGACAAATAAAGACACACGCCACAGAGAAAATGAACTACGCTGGTGCACTGAGCGATTCAACTTTCGATAGTCTGATTCAAAAATCATTCGTGCAACTATTGATGGGCATCCTTCCGAAAGAAGTGGTCTGAACATATATGTACGAATGTACAGACATCTGAAATGTGAAAAAGAAGAAGCCAAGTTCTTAAAATTCTATGGATACTTTGAGTGGCTAGAAATCAGAGATGCCATTCAGGGTTCCAAGTCAAAGTTCAAAGATGTGTTGGAAAGAGTATTGGATCAGCTACTTCAAACGATGTCTCAGCATGTGCAAGTTCCTCCTCTCCCTGAGCCTACAAGAAAAAGAAGATCAAACGCTGAAGGAGGTTCATCTTCGAAAAACGAACATGAAACCAAATTCAATTATGAAAGCATTATTGGTCATCTTGAAATCCCTGACGTCTCAATGTTGAACTCCTCTCTCCCTCAAGATCGAAGATATGAAGAAAATGAAATCATCACATTCCCTGAACTTGGTATGGTTTACTTAGATAACGAAGGATTCTTAGGACTCTTCAGAAACCGAGAAGTCAACAAGGCTCTATCAGCTTTCATAAAGATCATGTATTATCACTGCTGGTCAGATAATCCTCTGATGAATCGACTAAAGTTGATCAATGAAATGAACTACGAAGAAGACATGAAAGACTCTCTAATTAATATGTAGTTTTCTTTTCCTTCGTAGTACTCTTCAGTGTATTGTACTTTACCCTACAAAATTGTAATTTCATTTCTTATGTAATTCTTCAGATTATCCTTAATGAAATTTCAATAAAGTACTCTAATCCAATTGTGTACTAAAAAAAGATCCTTGAAAACAAAAAATGGGACAATATAAGAGTTCTAATTTCTTTACAAACTTCTTTACTCAATGATATTTCTCTCTGAAATATAATCAGTGAATGTACTTTAAAACTTCCATACTTGTAAATATTGTTTTTTCATATCCTTATAAATGAAACTCAATTATAATAACAGATTAGCTGAAAAAGATCTCACAGATTAGTACTTAGAAATTTTTCTCTAAATTCTTTAGTCTCTACTAATCCTTTCAAGCAAATTTCCTATATTGCTTAATCATAATCAAATAGGGGGAGATTGTTGATCATAACTCCTCCCAGTGATTTGAATATGATTCCTTTATATACTTAGTGAAAATTCCATTTATGAGGTTAAGTTCAAATTCAGCGATTGCACATGCTGATTGAACTCAGCGATCGCTGAACCTCAGGAACCTTAATCTTATCTCTGAAGATCAATCATCACACCAAAAGAACATTTAGCGAAAGTCGAAGACCAAGCTGAAGAAAGAGATAATCAGCTAGTGATCTGAAGCGGTTCAGTGATAACAAGGATTATCTAAATGAAATTGTGAAGTCTTGTCAAGTCTCATCGATACTATGAAAGTTCATCCTTGAAGTTTCAAGTTAAGCGATCAAGTGAAGCTTTTCAAACAACATTAATGTTGATCTTATCCTCAATGCACAAAAGTCAAACCTTATACTTTGTCAGAGAAGGACATACGGATTGTTTCTTATGTCCCCATCGTATCTGATATGGTACTTTTCACACGCGGCCAAAAGCATGGTTGGTTTTAACAAAGGACAAGCTTCCTATGAAAGCTTGACACGTGGCATATACCTTTTGTCTTGCATTAAATGCAAGCGGGTATAAATAAGATGAAGATATCTTCTTCATCTTCATGCATGCTACTTTCTATTTTCTCAAACCTCTGTTTCTTTTCTTTCTCATTTCCTTGTGCATCAAACTGTGTGTTCTTAGTTACAATAGAATAGGTTGAAATGCTTGTTCTAATTCTGCTTGTAATTGTAAATTTGTTTATTCAATATAAAATAATTTAAACACTAAAAATTTGTGTGTTTGTATTCAACCCCCCCTTCTACAAACTGTTTCTATATCATTGAACTCTTGTAGACTCCTTTGGGATCAACAAGGTGTATCAAAGCAGTGTTTCTTGCTTATCTTTAAAATATTTGTTCATAAAACTTTTTTAAAATGAATAACAGTAATACAAACTACATTGATAATGGATCTTTAGCTAAACCTCCAATATTAAGCCGTGATAACTTTCCATTGTGGAAGGAAAGAATGACTCTATTCCTAGAAAGGTCAGATCCTAAGATCCCCTACTATCTAGAGAATGGACCATTTGTTCCTACAGCCCTGGTAGCTAGCGTTCCAGCCACCACTACCACTCTAGCCATCGTTGAAAGGAGAATTGTCAAAACTCCAGACCGATGGACTGAAGAAGAGAAAAAGGAAGTAGCAATAGACTGTAAAGCAAGATCCATAATTGCAATGTCTTTACCAGATGAAGTCTATATTGTTTATTCAATATAAAGTAATTTAAAAACTAAAAATCTATGTGTTTGTATTCAACCCCCCTTCTACAAACTGTTTCCATATCCTTGAACTCTTGTAGACACCTTTGGGGCCAACAATCCCTCTGAGAAACCCATCAGAAAGATGGAAAAGAAGAGATTAGCCGCGAAGTTGCAGTACATCTTCACCCAGATTATTCAGTACCTAGGCTCAAAGACTGGCTCCCAAAATCAAGGTAGCAAACACTATATGGATCTTGGCTACGCTCTCTGCACCGACTACAAGCTGAACTATGCTGACTATATATTCAGCGATATGTACAACCGGGTTAACGCTCAGAAAAGGGAGAAAGTTATCCCTTACCCAAGATTCTTTGCAACCATTCTGGAATTCGCCTTTAAGGAAGAGTACCCTAAACTTGCAAACCAGAACTTCTCTCAAGTAGGGAAGAAATCGTTGGATATTGATGAACAACAAGTAGATACTCCCTACAACCCTACATGTTGCAGCTAATCAGCGATGCAGCTCACGTGTCCATATCACTACCAATCCCGACAGTGATTATCCAAGACACCTCTCTTCCTCAAAAACGCAAAGAGCCGACCGATGGTCATAGAAAGACCATCGCTCACAAACCCACCATCAAAAAGCAAAAGAAGGGAGTCTCCCAACAAACTTCCCTCTTTGACATAGGCGTATCATCAACGTCACACTCAGCCCCAACCACGACAATGGTCTCTACATCCGTTGCCTCTTCTTCAGCACTACCTCCATTTTCAGCGACCCCAGTCACTAAAAGTGTAATAGTCAGCTCCGCTGAAGCTGGATCAAGTAATACTATCACAACCTTTTCTTTTTCTTCAACCACCTCTTCTTTGGTCCTCACATCAACTCATGATTCAGAGACAGTTGTCCCTATCTCTGCTGTGGTGGAAAGGCACGCGGTACAGGACCTTAGAAAGCCACTCATACAGGACTTTAGAATGTTTCTCACTAACATTCTAAGACACTGATTAGTGATCCACAAGACACTACTGTCGAACGTGGTATCCCTGAGAGTAATCCTCACGATACTCTCAAGGTTAAAAGTATTTCTTGACCTCATATATCTTCAAATCCAGAGCTCTTTTCTGGCTGCTTTATTTGTGTTATCATCGGGTATTCAAGCTCCTACCTTTTCTTCAACGACGACCACCACCACCAAAACGTCAATCCCTGACATTCCAGTCAGCGGACCAAGCTCCTCTCTGAAATCTCCATAGGCTACCAAAGATGCGAAGTTCAGAAAGAAAAAAGGAGAAATTCGCCGATCAGCTTCCGTCCTTGGTCGCTGAAGTCCCAAAGATTGTTCTTTCCCCTCCTTCATTCTCAGCGATTGACTTCCTGGTGAATGAATAAGCTCTTACCAGGCACCGGGTCGACACACTGCAAGTATCTTCAGAGATAATCTTCCGAACGGTACCACGAGTTCCTGGAATGAAGGGCACTATCATTAACATCAACACTAACATTCAGACAGTGAGAGATGGGAATGTGGCAAATGGAAAGGCCATCGAAAAGCTAGAAAAGACCGTGGAAGCTTAGGGAAAGACACTTGAGGCCATTCAAAAGGCCCAAGCTGATATGATGCTGCTTCTTCAAAGCATCACTGAGAAGGGGGCTTCCTTCTCTGCTGAAGACAAGGGTACATTGGCTAAGGTCTCTCAGACCGAGTCTGCGCACACTAAAAGCCTCAAGGCCATTAGTCCCAATGTGCATGCGCTGATGGTGCACTGTCTACCTCCTGACTACACAGAGGGGGAGAGATGTGCAAAGGAGCTCGCTGATGAGCTCATTGGAGAGGTGAATGGAAATTTATCTGGCAGTCCAATCCCTCTCTACAATCAGCAAGAACCTCAACAAAAAGAACAACAACAACCTCCAACTGTCAATGAAGAAGATGAGGAAGAAGAAGATGAAGAAAAAGAAGATGATGATGAATATAAAGACGTTCCTTGTCATGGAGGAAATAATGATGATGATGATGATGATGATGATATCCCTCCTAGATTCAACAAATTCTTCCATCAGATGCGTCCAGACAACTCTCTACCTGGAGTTATTTTTAGAGATCCTTTGGGGGACTGATAGATCAGAAGATAGCTTCAAAAACAGATCAGGTTCTGAAAAAAGAAAAGCTCAGAAGTCTGAAGACAAGCAAAGAAACGTCTAAGGCATAACTTTTGAAGTGACTACTTCAGAAGTTCTGAAGAACACTTCTGAAGAGGTTCTGAAGATGTTCAGAAGCAGTTCTGAACATGTCTGTCATTATTGTACTGTAACTTTAGCATTTCACTTTGTATATAAATAGATAATTTGTTAAACAGTTAGTAGTTAACGTTCATAGAGCTTGAAAAGATACATACTTTGTAATACTGTTCAGTAATCAATACAACATACAACTTCAATGATATTGATAGAGATACTAATATAGCTTCAAAAGGTACTGGGTTCTGAAGAGTAAGAAGGATCTGAAGAAAGAAAGACTCAGAACTCAGAAGACAAGCAGATAAAAGCCTAAGGCATAACTTCTGAAGTAGCAACTTCAGAAGTTCTGAAGATTCTGAATATACTTCTGAAGACGGTTCTGAAGACACTTCTGAAGAAGTTCAGAAGTGGTTCGGAACTTGCTTGTCATTTTTGTACTGTAACTTTAGCATTTCTATTTCATGTATAAATAGATAGTTTGTTAGATAGTTAGAACTAACGTTTTTCATAAGCTTGTAAAAACATATTTTGTAATACAATTCATCTGATCAATACAATATTCAACATTTGGTGATCTATTTCTTGTTATCTTTCTATATCTTGATTGTTTGGGATCTAACAATTGGTATCAGAGCCAATTCATCTATTCTTGAAGGTTTGAAAAGAACTTGTCAGATCTGACAGTTCTTGTTGTGTTCTTGATCGAAAAATTCAAGATTCAAATTCAAGTGAACTCTCGATCTTTTTCAAATCAAAGATGTCGAAAGAAATTGTCTCCATTAGATCAGAAACCAAACCACTAACTTTGTTTTTAGGGGAATATCATCAATGGCGAATCAGGATGGTTCAATTCTTGGACAATATCGATGAAGCTTTAATGCAATCAATCATAAATGGCCCTCTGGAGGTCTATGTGGAAATCCCTGCAGTTCCAATAACTGAATCCACTCCTGAAATACCTGCATCAAAAATCAAGGAAAGCCCAGGTATGTACAGTACTGCTGAGAAAGCTCAAGAAAAAATTGACAAAAGGGCATTAACTCTTCTTACTATGGCTATTCCAAATGAAATCTTTAATAGGGTAGATAGTCTAACATCTGCCAAAGCTATGTGGGATGAGGTGGAAGCCCAGATGCAAGGTTGTACAAAAGCCCAAGCACAACGATTAAATATTTGTGTGGGTACTTATGAGAATTTTAGATATAAAGAAAATGAATCAATTACTGATACATATCATAGATTCAACAATATTCTGAATGATCTGAGAAGAAATGGTGTTCAGAAATCAAACTCAAAGATAAACAATAAATTTCTGAACAACTTAGGAAATGAATGGTCAAGCTTTTCTGATAACGTGGTTACAAGGAATCTGTCTAGGAAGACTATTCATGATGTATATGGCATCTTGTTCCAACAAGAGGACAAGATCAAAACTAGACACTATGAGCAGAAAAAGGCAAATGAAACTGTAGCCTTGTTAAGCAAAAAGTACAACAACTCCTTGACCATCTCTACTAAAAACAAAGTTTGTGAAATTCCAGAGACAACTCTGTGTGATGGGGATGAATCAAATGAAGAACTTAAAAGAATTTATGATAATATTCCTTTTATGACAAGGCAATTCACTCAAAGATATAATAAAAAATATCAGAATAAACCAAGGTCTGAAGTTGGACCTAAGAAAAGTCAAGATGCTGGTCAAACTGGGTCATCTGAACCAGCAAGGTGCTTTAATTGTGGTAAGCCTGGTCATTATGCAAGACAGCGCAAAATGCCCAAAGTCAAGAACTCAGGCTACTATGAGAAGAAGCATCTTCTTGCAAAGAAAAAGGAACAAAATCCAGCTCTTGTAACCAAGTATGATGAAGACTGGTTAAACTGGAGTAATGGAGATGATGATGAAAAGGTAGCTCATTATGCTTCAAAATGCTACATGTGCCAAATGGATCCAGAAGAAAAACATGCACATGATTCTGAGGTATCTTCTTCATCTTCTGAATTAAATTCTTTTTCTGAACCAAATTCTGAACAAATTTCTGAAAACTCAGAAGTGCAAAATCAATTTCAAAATATATATTCTGAATTTGAAACTCTCAGAAACAGAATCAAAGGTGAAATAATTTTGGTAAATCAATTTAGAGCTGAAAGCCAAATATATAAACAAAACTGCCAAGAAGCTGAACAAATTCTTGAAAAAGTTTCTGAAGAAAAGTTACAATTAAAAGAAAAGACGGACAGTTTAAAGAAATATATTATTAATGAGAAATCTGAAAAACAAGTTTTGAATGTAAAAATGAACTTTCTGAATCAAGAAAGACTTGATCTTTACAAAAAGATTAAAGAATTAGAAGATCTAAACTTTAAAAGAGGTCAAACTGAACAAACTCTGAACATTTTGACAAATCAGGCTCAAAATTCAAAATTTTATAATATTAAAGCAGGTTTGGGATATAATGACAGTCAAATCTGAAAAAGGCACCTGCAACTCTTTATGACTATTCTCAAATGAAAATTTTTAATGAAACCAACACAGGTATCAAATCCAAACCTGTTAACTACTCTTTGCCTGAAAGAATTCCCTTTGTCAAATCAGAAACTTTGTTTTTTGAAGAAATATCTTTTAATTCTGATAAAATTGAGATAATTTTTGAATCAGGAGTAATGAGTAATAATGTTTTAAAATCTTTTGAAATTACTTCTGAATCTAAAATTATTTCTGAAGAAAAATCTGAACCGTCTGTTAAATCTGAGAAAACTTCTGAACCGATTTCTAAATCATCTTCTGAACAAACTTCTGAATCAGAAGATAATGTTGATAACAAATCAGAAGAAAAATATGATGAATTCTCAGATATTGAATCTTTACAAAATAATAATGAGAATTCATAAATTATCTTTGATAATTCTGATGATGAGTCTGAAAATATTTTAAATCAAATTTTTTTTGCTTCTAGCATGACTCAAGATAAGTTCTCAGATTTAATGAATGCATCAGATTCAGAAGATGATGATGATCATATGGTTCAAGTTATAGATAAAGATGGATATTTGGTATACAAATTACAATCATCTATGATGGATGGGGACATTTTAAAATCAACAGAACCAAAGTTGTCTTCAGAAATGTTTAACCCTGTTTTTATGAAACAAGAGTTTCTAAAAACTGAAATTTCTTCCACATCATCAAATGAAACTTCTATTTCTCCAAATACATCTTTAACTTCTGAAAAATCTTCAACATCATCATCTGACTTTTTACATAGAGTCAAATTCTTTGAAAAAGGACAGTCTTCCAATTCAATTTCTGAAGTTCATAATACAGAACATAAATCCAAAGATAAATCTAAAATTGATAAAAAGACTACTTATACTAATCCTCATTTCTTATCTTTTATAGAGCTGTCCTCTTTAGTTTGGAGAAAGAAAGGTGAAAGACTATCAAAGACTGAAAAAGTAGATAGTTTTTCATTTTCAAAGAAACATGATGTACCCAAACTTAATAAAGTGAATAAAAGACATTTTGTTTATAAATCCAATAGTGTTGATTCTTGTTCTTCTACTGCTTTATTAAATATTCTGAAGAATCATATTCACTGTATTAATTGTGGTAATCATAATTTTCAACTAAACTCTAAATCAAAGAAGAATAATCTTAAGAAATCAATTCAGAACTTTTCAGCTAAATTGGCAAATAAAAAGAAAAATAAAAATAAACCTAAGATTGACAAATCTCAAAGTTCTAAACAAACTTCTGAACTGAAAAATCTGAAGTCAAAGTTCAGAACTTCAAAATTTTTTACTAATCTCAAAGGACCCATTCTCAAATGGGTACCTAAATCTCAATAATCATTTTTGCAGATATGTCATGTGTGGGTCTTAGATTCTGGATGTTCAAGACACATGACACCATTCAAAGAACTCCTAACTGATTATCATGAGAGATATGGAGGAACAGTAAGCTTTGGAAATAATGCAAAAGGTTATGTGAGAGGTTATGGTACTTTTATCAAAGGAGAAGTTACAGAAATGAAGATTTTCTATGTTGAAGGTCTCAAACATAATCTCTTTAGTATTAGTCAATTATGTGACAAATATTGGAAGGTCAATTTTGATATAGACTACTGTCGTGTTCTAAGTTCAGAAACAAGAAATAGTTAACTACTTATAGAGATGGAGATATCTACACTGCTACCTTTACAGCAACTGGTCAATTAAAAGGGGTATGTTACATTTCCAACACAATGAGGAATGATAGTTGGCTTTGGCATAGAAGAATGTCACATCTAAACTTCAAAGCCATTTCTGAACTGGAAAAACATCACTCTGTAAGAGGACTACCAAAGATCAGATTTGTTAAGAATTCCTTATGTTCTGCTTGTGAACTAGGAAAGATCAAAAGAAGCTCCCATCCTCTGAAAATGTTATCTTCATGCAAAGCTCCACTTGAAATGCTTCATATGGATTTGTGTGCACCAATGAAGACTCAAAGCATGGGTGGAAAGAAGTATATTCTTGTCATTGTAGATGAATATTCAAGATATACTTGGGTTGAATTTCTTAGACTCAAATCTGATACTTCTGAAAGGCTCATACCTTTTCTGAAGAAAATTCAAGTCCTTTTTCAACTACCAATCCAAAAGATCAGAAGTGATAATGGCACAGAATTTACAAATTCTATAATTCAGAACTTTTTGGAATCTGTTGGTATTTCACATAATTTTTCCGCTGCCAGAACTCCTCAACAGAATGGGGTGGTTGAGAGAAAGAATAAAACTTTGGTAGAAGCTGCAAGGACTATGCTAGCATATTCTGAGCTTCCTTTGTCTCTTTGGGCAGAAGCTATAACTACTGCTTGTTTCACTCAGAATAGGACAATTCTTAACAGAAAACTACTTAAAACTCCTTATGAGATTATTAAACAAAGAAAACTCTCTATTGATTAATTTAAAATTTTTGGTTGCTGGTGTTTTCTCAGAAATGATACACAGCATTTAGATAAATTTGCCCCAAAAGGTGTAGCTGGTATCTTTGTTGGCTACTCCTAAAGATCCAAGGCTTATAGAGTATTAATCAAAGGATCATTGAGACTACTAATATTCGATTTCATGAGCCAACTTTGACTTCTGAACAAGACAGTTCAGAACTCACACTTAACCCTATTTCTGAAAGCTTGGATTCAGAATATAACAAGACAAATCACCCTTCTGAATCTCAAACTTTACTTAAATCAAACTTAGATATCTTAGGTCAAGACTTATTTGATATTTCTTTTAATGTTTCTGCAGATTATCAGAATTCATCTTTTCTCAGAAGCACAACAGTACATGATATTTCAGAAATTCCAATATCAAATAATTCAACCCCATTTATTTCAACCTCAAATTCAAAAATTCCTACTTCTGAATCTTTACACATGACTTCTGAAACAGTTCAGAATATTCCTGTTTCTGAACCTGTGCCTACAACTTCTGAACCAGTACAGAATATTCCATTTGAGAAAGAGAATTCAGATCTACATTCAGTTATCAACCATGATACTGAAACTCAAGCAATTATTGATGATTATGATCTTTTCAACAATGTCTCATCTGTTCAACCATTACCAAATGTGAACAAATGGACATCCAATCATCCTCTTCATCAAATCATTGGTGATGCATCAAAAGGTGTTCAAAAAAGATCAGCAACAGCCAATGAGTGTTTGTATGTGAATTTTTTAAGCAACATGGAACCCAAGAAGCCAGTTGAATCCCTTCAAGATCCAGACTGGATTCTAGCTATGTAAGATGAGCTAAATCAATTTGAAAGAAACAAAGTCTGGAGATTGATTCCTAAACCAAAAGGTAAATCAATAATTGGCACGAAATGGGTATTCAAAAATAAAAAGGATGAAAATGGAATTGTTGTGAGAAATAAAGCAAGGCTTGTTGCTAAGGGGTATTGTCAACAAGAAGGAATTGATTATGATGAAAATTTTGCCCCTGTTGCAAGACTTGAAGCTATCAGAATGTTTCTTGCATATGCTGCTCATAAAAATATGAAGGTGTTCCAAATGGATGTCAAGTGTGCATTTCTGAATGGTATTCTACATGAAGAAGTGTATGTTGAACAACCAGAAGGCTTTGTTAGCAAAGATGTTCCAGATTATGTCTATATTTTGGACAAAGCCTTATATGGACTTAAACAAGCACCAAGAGCATGGTATGACACTCTCACAACTTTTCTTCTGAACTCCAAATTCAAAAGAGGTACTGTTGATACCACTTTATTTCTGAAAAAGGAAGGTGATGATATGATATTAATACTAATATATGTAGATGATATTATATTTGCTTCTACTAGTCCAAAATTTTGTAGAAATTTTGAGAAAATTATGCAAACTGAATTTGAAATGAGTATGATGGGAGAGTTAACATTTTTTCTTGGTCTTCAAGTTAAACAACTACCCACTGGCATATTCATTAATCAATCTAAGTGTATCTCTGATTTACTTAAGAAGTTTGACATGACTGACTGTTCTAGTATTCAAACTCCAATGGCCACTGCAACAAAATTAGAACCTGATTTGAATGGAAAATTTGTTGATTAAAAAAAGTACAGAGGCATTATTGGATCTTTGCTTTACTTAATAGCTAGTAGACTAGATATAATGTTTGATACATGTATTTGTGCTAGATATCAAGCTAATCCTAAGGAATCTCATCTTCTTGCTGCTAAAAGAATCCTTAGATATCTCAAAGGTTCTCCTTCATTGGGACTTTGGTATCCTAAGAATTCTGGCTTTGAGCTAACAACTTTCACAGATGCAGACCATGGTGGTTGCAAATTGGACAGAAAAAGCACATCTGGATCATGTCAATTGTTGGGTGACAGACTTGTAAGCTGGCCTTCAAAGAAACAAAACTGTGTTTCCACTTTTACTGCAGAAGCTGAGTATGTTGCAGCCGCAATCTGTTGTTCACAAGTGGTCTGGATGCAAACACAGCTCAAGGACTATGGTTACACTTTCAAAAAAATACCTTTGTATGTGATTCAAAGAGTGCCATAGCTGTCACTGCTAATCCTGTTCAACATTAAAAAACAAAGCATATTGATGTCATATATCATTTTATCAAAGATCATGTGGAAAAAGGTAATATTGAAATGTTTTTTGTTCAGACAGATTATCAATTGGCTTATTTATTTACCAAAGCACTTGATGAGAAACGATTTAATTTTCTGGTAAGTAAATTGGGCATGATGAATATGTCTATGTAAGTATTTAGAAATTATATTCTGAGTTTAATTTTTCTAAATTTTGAATAATTTGAACTTCAGATCATCTAAAGTTCCATTTTCAGAATTTTTTTTTCTTTTCTAAACTAAGAAGTTCTAATTTCTTCTTCAAATTTGTTTATCTTTCAAATACTTTCATTTTTTTTTCTCATTCCTCTAACATTTTCATTTTTCTGATAAATAGCATTGTTTAAGGGGGAGAATCATAATTGTTTATGATTCAAGGGGGAGTAATGCTAAATTTCAAAATCATGAATACTCCTTTCTATCAAACAGATCTGAGGTGCTGGTTACAAGTCTTGAATTTCAAATCTAAGTAGTATGGACAAGCTACTATGGATAAAATACTTTTGTTATTGTCCAAACCTACTTCTGAATAGTTAAAACGATTTATGTGATTCAGAAGTATGTAATTTTAAATGATTTTTGTCATTTTGGAGGAATATAGGTTTGGTTCTAAACTTTCCTTGCAAGTTCTGAAGTGTTTCTGAATGTCTTCATTTCGACTTCTGAACTTCTTCTTAGAAGTTCTGAATTTCTTCTGAAGTTTTTGAACTTGTTCTCAGAACTTTACTTCCTGTTATTGTTTTTAAGCGTGTGCCACGTGTTTTAATTTCATTGGAAAACTCTTAATCCACGTCGATTAAACGGTTCATTAATCCAAATAAATGATGATTACTCCTTTAATCTCGTTTCATTTCTGGCCACGTGTCCATCTACGCTTATTCAGTCATATAAAATAGATGGAATCATCGTCTTCTTCATTTTCTAGTGATTTTTTTCCCTCCAAAACCTCTCTGTGCTTATTCATTTGCAATCTACTGCGTATCATTATTCATTACCAGTAATGTCAACTTCGAATGTGATGGTTTCTGCTTCTTCAAGTTTCAGCAACAACAATGACTCATCTAGTGATGCATCATTCAAAATTCTAACTAAGAAAATAGTGATTGGATCAATGGAAATCCCTTTGAATGATGGTCAAGTAGTACAAGACACGGCCACAACTGTTATTGGTGAAGCCAGACCTTCAAATCCAATTCCTAATCCTAAACCTAACCCTAGTTCTGCTATAATTGGGGAAACTCAAATCAAGTCTATTGAGTTGGTCTATGAATCGAATGCTGGTGAAAGTGAGTCTCAATCTTGTGCTGAGAGCATTGATGGACCTGATTTGTCCAAATTGTATGTTCTTGAAGAAAAATTGCTTGATATCAAAAGGAATAATTGTGCTCTGAACTTCAAATCGACAAATTTTGCTGATGATCAAATGATTTTGATTAAAATTCTGAAGAAACATCCACTTCGTGTTTTGCTCTCAAGGAAATTTTCAGTCCCTGCTTCTTACTTGCAGCAATGGTGGTATTACGCTGATATCGATGAAGCTGCAGATGATATTTCCTCATACATTCATGGCTACAGGGTATATGTTTATGTGGAAGATGTCAGAAATATACATTTCCTTCCAAAAGAAGATGAAGTTCTTGGGAAAACTTCATATGATCCAATTCCATCATCTTCTGAGATGATTTCAGATTTTATGAGCTTGGGATATTCTGAACAACTCAATGCCTTAAGTTCATTAAGAAGGAAGTGTCTACCCCTAATCTGGTATTGTCTATTCTCTATCTTAAACACTTGCCTCTTTGGAAAAAGTTCTAGTTTAGACCAAACATCTGCAAATGGAAGGATTATATTTCATGGAGTGGTATTCAACAAACACTATGACTATGCTTCCCTAATCTTTGAAGACCTAAAGAAATCCACATACAACTACATTCCCTTCCAACGATTCTTTCAGACATTTATCAAAGGTGCAATGAAAGCTGTTCCTGTTATTCCTGATCTTGCACATGAGGTACATGTTCCTGTCTTTACCATGGATAGTCTTCATCCACCAAATGCAAAATTAAAATTTCCAAATGCCATTACATTACCTGCTTACTTACTTGCACTTGTAAATTCAAAAAATAGGATTGTGAGTGAGTATTATGAATCAATGGGTCTACCATAACCAGTAGTCTCTTCCCCTGATTCCCACAAGAGTGGTGAGCATGTTAAGGAGTCTATATTATCTAGGAAGAGTGGGGAGGCTGTTCAAGTGGGAGAATAACCTCAAAGTTTGAAGAGGAAAAATGTAAATGAGAGTTTGGGTAGAAGGGCGAGAAAAAGAACTGATGAGGGGAGAAGACAAGTAAAAAATAAAGAAACTTGTGAACCAGATGTTACTAGCCGGGCACCCACATCATCTATTACTCCATATTCTTTGGTGGGTAATATTGAAAAGGCTAGTGAGCCCATGGCAACACTTGTTAACCCCCCCCCCCCCAGCCACTCACCATCTCTCAACAGAAGGGTGTTTCGTTAACACAATTGGGGCAAGCAGCTCATATACCATTAGGACCCCATTTGGAGGATCCTTTTGTTGAAAGAGAAGGACATATGTCCCCCCTTCATTGTTTTGAGCACATAGAGTCTGAGAGTCCACTCAACCTTGAGCCTCAAGAACCACTTAATGTGGAATTCCTTCACACCAGCACACATCTTTCAGATGTATATAAGCAAAGTGTGTGTCACATTGCCTCAACAACTATCGATATTCCTAATATTGGGTATCAAAGATTAGTTGGAAGCCCTGGTGGAGTGAACATCACTAAGCTCCATTCACAGAGTCTTTCATGATTCATGATGGTGTAGCATCTACAGGCCAACCTTCTTCTGAAGGACCGCAAACAAGACCATCTGTTGGTCTTGGCAATTTACCCACATCTTCTGAATTCTTAGAATTCAAGGATTTTTATACTTCTGAATTTGAAAAGATTCAGAAGGAATTAAAGGAATTGACGAACAAATCAAACAAGGTGATGGAGGATAGGTTGGAAAAACAGGAGGTAACAATGGTGAATAAATTGAAGGATTTTCAAGTTTCTTCTTCAAATGATCTCAACCCCTTTAAAGATGCACTTTTGAATGTTTTCTCTGAAGTGATTTCTTCTGTATCTTCTCTTAAAGCATCTCAACCTTCTTCCTCAAGTTCTCAGCCCCATACTTCTGAATTTGCTACTAAGGATGATATTAATCAAATCTTGAATCAATTATCTTCTATTCAGACTTCTCTAACAACATTGAATAACAGATTATCTGCGTTGGAGTGTAGACCTCAGGCAGATACTTACAAAAGGAATCTTGATGATCAGGGTCCTGATAATCAAGAGGGGGAGAAAAGACAGAAAGTATCTGAAGCTGAAAATGTTGAAAATACTCAAGGTCAATCTTCTAAGAAAGCTTCTGAAGAAGCTCAGAATATAGGTGAAGGTTCAAACAGAGTTTCAGAAGCCATAGAAGATATTCTTGCAGAACATGAAGGGCAAGAGGTTGATGTTGCCTCTTCTGAAGAATTTATTGATGAAGGATATGAAACAGAAAAAATGTCTTTTGATTCTGAAGGAAACTTGAGTTCAGAAAAAACAGATGTGATTCCAGATTCTAATGAAGAAATGCTAAGAGAATATATTGCATTTGAAGATGTTATTGGTGAATCAAGTGACCTTTCAGATGTGATCATGTTTGAAGAAGGTGTAAATAATGAATCTGAAGTTAATATGGAAGAAATCTCAGAAGTTAATGAAGTCAGAGATTTAGTGATCTGGAAGCCACAACAAATTCTGAATGACGGTTATAGTGATATTTCTGAAGAATTATGGAGTTTGTTGAGAAAATTCTGCTGGGTTCATTTATTTCTAAACAATCCAAGAAATCTGGAGTGTAGATTTTTGAATAACATATTATCAAATTTTAAAAACTTTCTGAATCAACAAGATGAGAGTTTTGAAATTGAGTTTGATCTGAATCATATGGGAGGAATTGAAATTGATGATGAAATTCTTATTATCTTTTCAGAAAAATTTGAAGTAAGGTTCAGACCTTGTATTGTTATTCTTGCAACAGATCTTTCAGTACTTGAAGAACCTGTTATGGATCAAATTTTTGAAAAGGACACTGTGTTCATTCCTGGAGAAAGTTACTTGGCATTTCCTGAAGATTCTTATTACTACATGTACAGAAAAAGTCGGAAATTAGCAACTCTAGAAGATTTTCTGAATGATGAATGGTCTGAAGATCATATTTCTAAAGTAAGAAACTATATTCAGAATCATGGTATACAGAATTTTCATATTCAACCTTAATAAAGAGGATCACAAGCTTATCAAAGTCAATCAAAGATGACTTGTTTATAGCCAGGTTTGGAGCAGAAAGAAGGGATGGTACTTTATGTGAATTTACGCAGTTTGATATTTAAAAGTTAAGACTGCAGGATAAGCTGGCAACTTTGTCTTTCTGTGTTAACAGAGGTGAATCTGAACCAGTCTCAGAGATTAGAAGAATCTTGGGAATCTATGTAAGGAATCTCATCAAGCATGATTTTCAGTTGGCTAATTGGAATATAGACTAAACAAAGTAAACTTATTAGAGCCAGTTAATATTGAAAGATCAGGCTGACAAGAGTATTTACTAATCCAAACATTGGATTCTTGTATAATGTGGAAGGATACAAAACTTTTCTTGTCTCTGATATTCCAAATTATTCAACATCAACTCTGAATTGGTTTCTGGATTATGCTAAAGATTTTATTGAAGAATCAGATATAAAGGAAGAGATAGTTTATTTGATTAAGGAAAGAATTAACTTCAGAGAATTTATAAGGAAAAACTATCTTGCTGGTCACACAAGGGTAAACAAAATCAGAGGACCTGACTATTTGTTGAGTGATGCTTATGATTTCAATATCCATACAAAGAAACAAGACATGGAAGAAATTCAGAAGTTCACTCTGAATCTTGAAAGTTCAGAAGTAAGCCCAAAGGAAAAGAAAAAAGAAAAGGATAAAATATCTGAAAATATTTCTGAAGAGTTGGTTCCTACAAAGCATGTTTCTGAGGTGGAACAACTACAAGAACAAAGGATTGAAGAAAGTGTATTTACCATGTTTCTTGAATATTTCCACCCAGAAATGTTCATGGAATATGAACAGAAGTTTAACTATATTGATTGTTGGATTAAAAAATCTTTTGGATGGAAGCAATGGTATTCTGATATCATTAGAAAGCTAAGGATTCCTGTTAATGAAGCAAGAAATGAAAATCCTGTTATCAAAGTGATTAATGCAGATTTAAACACAAGAAAAAACTATAATTGTGCATTTTTCACTGTGGAAAGAAGAAATAGTGAGATATCTAGTTTTTCAGAAGCTGACTTTCAGAATGTTCACTTAAGAGATATGCTCAGAGTATACAGGAGTGTTTATCCTTTTCATGATACAATTACAAAGTTCAGAAAATCATTTCCAGTTCTAAGAGATGGTTTGTACAGAGAATTTATTTGGGCTGCAAAGACTGATTTCCATGTTGCGTATATACTGAATAAGAAACAAGTTCATCTGAGTAAACCAAACTTAAGTTTACCTGATATTCAGAATTTGAAGAAAAGTACTTTGGTGATTCAACCTCCAGGCTTTGTATGCAAGTGCTTTCAAGAATTACTTTTTGTAAGATTTGAAGAACTTCACAAATGTTGCAATGGAACTTTAATGGCTATCAGAGATCATTTGGTTAAAATACAAAACAGAAGACTAAAGAATCTGAATGATGAAGATTCGGAAAAGTATAAGAAGCTTGCAAAGGAGATGATCAGAATCGCAGAATCTCTGTTGGAATACAAAAGTCTAATTTTGAAGGATGCTAGACAAATCTTGAATTTTTGGAATTATGATATGAACTTTTGAAACTAAGGGGGAGATTGATAGAGATACTAATATAGCTTCAAAAGGTACTTGGTTCTGAAGAGTCAGAAAGATCTGAAGAAAGAAAGACTCAGAACTCAGAAGACAAGCAGATAAAAGCCTAAGGCATAACTTCTGAAGTAGCAACTTCAGAAGTTCTGAAGATTCTGAAGATACTTTTGAAGAAGTTCTGAAGATGGTTCTGAAGACACTTCTGAAGAAGTTCAGAAGTAGTTCTGAACTTGCTTGTCATTTTTGTACTGTAACTTTAACATTTCTATTTCATGTATAAATAGATAGTTTGTTAGATAGTTAGAACTAACGTTTTTCATAAGCTTGCAAAGACATATTTTGTAATACAGTTCATCTGATCAATACAATATTCAACATTTGGTGATCTATTTCATGTTATCTTTCTATATCTTGATTGTTTGGGATCTAACAGATATAAGTCTTGTTCATGTTCTTTAATCTTTCTACATTCTTGATAGTTTGGAATCTAACAATTGGTATCAGAGCTAAATCAACTGTTTGATCAATTTTATGAAGAACTTGTCAGATCTGTCAATTCTTGAAATTCATGATCGATACATTCAAGACCAATTTGATTCAAACCCAGTTGAATTCACCATCTATTTTTGTCAAGATGTCGAAAGAAATTGTCTCCATCAGATCTGAAACCAAACCACCAACCTTGTTTCTAGGCGAGTACCATCAATGGCGAATCAGAATGATTCAATTCTTGGACAATATTGACGAAGCTCTAATGTAATCGATTGTAAATGGCTCTCTGGAGGTCTATGTGGAAATTCCTGCAGTTCCAAGAATTGAGTCTACTCCTGAGATTCCTGCATCGCGAATCAAGAAAAGCCCAGGTATGTACAGTACAGTTGAGAAAAATCAAGCTAATATTGACAAAAGGGCATTAACTCTTCTTACAATGACTATTCCAAATGAAATATTCAATAGGGTAGATAGTCTAACCTCTACTAAGGCCATGTGGGATGCGGTTGAAGCTTAAATGCAGGGAAGCACAAGAGCCCAAGCACAAATATTTAACATATGTGTTGGCATTTATGAAAACTTCAGGTATAAAGAAAATGAATCTATTATAGAGACTTATCACAGATTCAACGATATCCTGAATGATCTGAGAAGGAATGAAGTTCAAAAATCCAACTCAGAAATAAATAATAAATTTCTAAATTATTTGGGTAATGAGTGGTCAAACTTTTCTGAAAATATGGTTACTAGAAATCTGTCTAGAAAGTCAATTCATGATGTTTATGGCATCTTATTTCAACAAGAGGATAAAATCAAGACTAGACACAATGAGCAAAAGAAGGCAAATGAAACAGTAGCCTTATTGAGCAAGAAGTATAATAATTCCATGACCATTTCTGCTAAGAGCAAGGTTTGTGAAATCCCAGAGACAACTCTGGGTGATGGATATGAATCAGATGAAGAGCTTAAAAAAATTTATGATAATATTGCTTTCATGACAAGGCAATTCACTCAAAGATATAATCAGAAATATAAGAACAAGTCTAAATCTGAAGAAGGACCTAAGAAAGGTCAAGATGCTGGTCAAAATGACACACAAGAACCAACAAGATGCTTCAATTGTGGTAACCCAGGACATTATGCAAGACAGTGCAAAATGCCTAAAGTAAAAAATTCTGGTTACTATGAGAAGAAGCATCTTCTTGCTAAGAAGAAGAAACTTAATCCAGCTCTGGTAACCAAGTATGAAGAAGACTGGTTAAACTGGAGACATGGAGAGTATGATGAAGAAGTGGCTCACTATGCCTCACATTGTTACATGTATCAGCTAGATCCTGAAGATAAACATGCACATGACTCAGAGGTACTTTCTTCATCTTCTGCACTTAATTCTGAAATTAGTTCCACTTCTGAATAAAATTCTGAACCAAATTCTAGAGAACCTGAAATGCAAAATCAAATTCAGAACATGTATTCTGAATTTGAAACACTTAGAAACGGAATCAAAGGTGAAAAAAATTTGGTAAATCAATTCAGAGCTGAAAGCCAGATTTATAAAAAAAATTGTCAAGAGGCTGAACAAATTCTTGAAAAAATTTCTGAAGAACAATCATAATTAAAATAAAAGATGCATAGTTTACAAAAAGATATTATAAATGAAAAATCTGAAAAAGAAGTTCTGAATGTAAAAATGAACTTTCTGAATCAAGAAAGACTTGATCATTAAAAAAAGATTAAAGAATTAGAAGATTTGAATTTTAAAAGAGATCAAACAGGACAAACCCTTAATATTTTAACAAATCAGGCTCAAAATTCAAAATTTTACAATATAAAAGCAGGGTTGGGATATAATGAAAGTCAAATCTTGAAAAAGGCACCTGCAAATCTTTATGATCTCTCAAAAGCTGTTAATTACTCTTTGCCTGAAAGAACTCCATTTGTAAAAACAGAGAAAATTTCTGAAACAGAAGTAATAAATAAAGATGTTTCAAATATTTCAGAAAATATTTTTGAACACACTTCTGAATCAAAAATTATTTCAGAAGCAAAATCTGAACCAATTATTAAAACTGAGATTACTTCTGAATTATCTTCTGAACATACTTCTGAATTATTTTCTAAAGTTTGTTCAGAAGATCATTCTGATAATAAATCAGAAATGAAGAAAAATACGATGAATTCTAAGATATTGAATCTTTAAAAGATAATGATGAAAATTCAAAAATATTTTTTGATAATTCTGAAGATGAGTCTGAGAAAATTTCAAATCTAAATCTTTTTGCATCAAACATGACTCAGAACAAGTTCTCAGATTTAATGAATGCTTCAGATTCAGAAGATGATGATGATCCTAAGGTTGAAGTCATTGATAAAGATGGTTATATAATATACAAATCAAAATCTAGTTTGACTGAAGGATAAATTTTAAAATCTGAAGCTCCAAAATTGCCTTCAGAAATGTTCAATCCTGTATTTCTGAAAGCAGAATTTCTAAATACCAAGACTTCAGATTTATTCAAAACTCCTATCGCTAAAAATACATCTTTGACTTCAGAAAAATCTTCAATATTATCATCTGATTTTGTAACCAGAGTTAAATTGTTTGAAAAAGGACAGTCTTCTAATTCAAAATATGAAGTTTAAGATTCAGAACTTAAATCCAAAGTTAGTAACAAAACTACTAATACTAATCCTCATTTCTTATCTTTTACAGAGCTATCCACTTTAGTTTGGAGAAAGAAAGGTGAAAGACTATCAAAGACTGCCAAATTAGATAGTTTTTCAATTTCTAAGAAAAATGATGTACCACATATTAATCAAGTGAATAAAAGAAAGGCTTCTATTTCAAAATCAAATATTGTTTATTCTTGTTCATGTACTGACATATTAAATATTCTGAAGAATCATATTAATTGTATTAATTGTGGTCATCATATTTTTCATCTCAACAAAACCAACAAGAAAAATCTTGAGAAATCAATTCAGAACTTTTCAGCAAAATTGGCAAATAAAAATAAAAACAAAAATAAAATTAAAAATAATACTAAAAAAGACAAATTCAAAAGTTCTGAACAAAATTCTGTATCTTCAAATGTTAAGTCAAAGTTCAGAACTTCAAAGTTTTTGACTAATCTCACAGGACCCATTCTTAAATGGGTACCTAAATCTCAATAATCATTTTTGCAGATATGTCATGTGTGGGTCTTAGATACAGGATGTTCAAGACACATGACACCTTTCAAAGAGCTTCTAACTGATTATCATGAAAGATATGGAGGAACAGTTAGCTTTGGAGACAATGCAAAAGGATATGTGAGAGGTTATGGAACTTTTTCCAAAGGAGATGTCAAAGTAATGGGGGTTTTCTATGTTGAAAATCTAAAACATAATCTTTTCAGTATAACCCAGTTTTGTGACAAATATTGGAAAGTAAATTTTGACATAGACTACTGTCATGTTCTGAGTTCAGCAAATAAAAATGAATTAACTGCTTATAGAGATGGAGATATATACACTGCCACTTTCACTGAAGATGGTCAATTACAAGGAGTTTGTTATATTTCCACAACTATGAGAAATGATAGTTGGCTTTGGCACAGAAGAATGTCACATCTGAACTTCAAAGTTATTTCTGAACTGGAAAGACACAACTCTGTTACAGGACTACCAAAGATCAGATTTGAAAGGAATTCTTTATGTTCTGCATGTGAACTAGGGAAGATCAAAAGAAGCTCCCATCCACTGAACATGATATCTTCATGCAAAGCTCCACTTGAAATGCTACATATGGATTTATGTGGACCAATGAAGACTAAAAGCATGGGTGGAAAGAAGTATATTCTTGTTATTGTTGATGAATATTCAAGATATACTTGGGTTGAATTTCTAAGACTCAAATATGATACTTTTGAAAGGCTCATGCATTTTCTGAAGAAAATACAAGTTCTTCTACAACTACCAATCCAAAAGATCAGAAGTGATAATGGCACAGAAGTTACAAATTCTACACTTCAGAACTTTTTGGAATCTGTTGCTATATCACATAACTTTTCCGCTGCCAGAACTCCTCAACAGAATAGTGTTGTTGAAAGGAAAAATAGAACTTTGGTAGAAGCTGCAAGGACCATGCTAGCATATTCTGAACTTCCTTTATCTCTTTGGGCAGAAGCAATAGCAACTGCATGTTTTACTCAGAACAAGACTATTCTTAACAGAAAATTACTTAAAACTCCTTATGAAATTATTAAGCAAAGAAAACCCTCTATTGATTATCTTAAAATCTTTGGTTGCAGGTGTTTTCTTCTGAATGATACACAACATCTAGATAAATTTGCACCTAAGGGTACAACTGGTATTTTTGTTTGCTATTCTCAAAGATCCAAGGCATACAGAGTACTCATCAAAGGAACTCAAAGGATCATTGAGACTTCAAATATCAGATTTCATGAGCCAACAGTGACTTCTGAACAAGACAGTTCAGATCAAGCTTAACCCAGTTTCTAAAAATTTGGATTAAAAAAACTGCACGACAGATCTCACTTCTGAATCTAAAACTTTACTTCAATCAAATTTAGACACATGATGTCAAAACTTATTTGATATTTCTGTAAATGTTTCTGCATATTATCATAATCCTTCTCTTCTCAGAAGCATAACAGACCACGAATCTACAGAACCTACAATATCAAATCTTTCTGGACCACCAATCTCAACCTCAAATTCATATTTTCCTACTTCTGAATCTGTACAAGTCATTTCAGAAATAGTTCAAGTCATTTCTGAACCTGTTTCTGAATTTGTTATTCCTATTTCTAAACCAGTACAAAATCTTCAATTCAAGGGGGAGCTTTCAGATCTTCGTTCAGTTATCAATCATGATACTGAAACACAAGCAATCATTGATTATTATGACTCTTTCAACAATGTATCATCTGTTCAACCATTACCAAATGTAACTAGATAGACATCCAGTCATCTAATTCATCAGATTATTGAAGATGCTTCCAAAGGTGTACAAACAAGGACAACCACAGCAAATGTGTGTATGTATGTTAATTTTGTAAGCAGTATGGAACCCAAAAAGCCATATGAAGCACTTCAAGATCCAGACTGGATTTTAGCTATGCAAGATGAGCTAAATCAATTTGAAAGAAATAAAGTCTGGAGATTGATTCCAAAACCTCAAGGTAAATCAATCATAGGCACCAAGTGGGTTTTCAGAAATAAAAAGGACGAAAATGGGATTGTTGTGAGGAACAAAGCTAGACTTGTTGCTAAGGGGTATTGTCAATAAGAAGGTATTGATTATGATGAAACCTTTGCTCCTGTTGCAAGACTTGAAGCTATAAGAATTTTTCTTGCATATGCTGCTCATAAAAACATGAAAGTCTTTCAAATAGATGTTAAATGTGAATTTCTGAATGAAATTCTTAATGAAGAAGTGTATATTGAGCAAACAGAAGGTTTTGTAAATCAAGAATTTCCAGATCATGTCTATATCTTAGACAAAGCCTTATATGGACTTAAACAAGCACCAAGAGCATGGTATGACACTCTCACAACTTTTCTTCTAAATTCCAAATTCAAAAGAGGTACAGTAGATACCACTTTATTTTTGAAAAAGGAAGGTGATTATATGATATTGATACAAATATATGTAGATGATATTATATTTGCATCTTCTAATCTAAAATTTTGTAGAGATTTTGAGAAAATCATGCAAACTGAATTTGAAATGAGTATGATGGGAGAGTTAACATTTTTTCTTGGTCTTCAAGTAAAACAACTTCCCACTGGCATATTCATTAATCAATCTAAGTATGTTTCTGACTTACTTAAAAAGTTTGACATGACTGATTGTTCTAATATCAAACTCCAATGGCCACTGCAACAAAATTTGAACCTGATTTAAATGGAAAATCTGTTGATCAGAAAAAGTATAGGGACATTATTGGATCTTTGCTTTACTTAACAGCTAGTAGACTTGATATAGTGTTTGCTACATGTTTTTATGCTAGATATCAAGCTAATCCTAAGGAATCTCATTTTCTTGCTGCTAAAAGGATCCTTAGATATCTCAAAGGTTCACCTTCATTAGGACTTTGGTATCCAAAGGATTCTGGTTTTGAACTAACAGCTTTCACAAATGCAGATCATGGTGGTTGTAAATTAGACAGGAAAAGCACATCTGGATCATGTCAATTTTTAGCTGATAGACTTGTGAGTTGGTCTTCAAAGAAACAAAACTTTGTTTCAACTTCTACTGCAGAAGCTGAATATGTTGCTGCTGCAATATGTTGCTCACAAGTGCTCTGGATGCAAACCCAACTAAAAGACTATGGTTACACATTCAGAAAAATACCTCTGTATTGTGACTTGAAGGGTGTCATAGCAATCACTGCAAATCCTCTTCTTTGTTCAGACTGATTATCATTTTATGTAAGATATCATTTTATCAAAGATCATGTTGAAGAAAGTAATATTGAAATGTTCTTTGTTCAGAGTGATTATCAATTGGCTGATTTATTTACCAAAGCACTTGATGAAAAACGTTTTAATTTTTTGGTAAGTAAATTGGGTATGATGAATATGTCTACGTAAGTATTAGACATCAACTAAGAATTAAAAGTTATGTTCTGAGATACAGTATCAAAATTCTGAAAATTGTTTCACTTAAAAATTTCTGAAGTTCAGTTTTTTCATAAATTCATATTTAATACCTCAGAAGTATTAATTCTTAATTCCCAAGTTGTTTGTTTCTTAATACTTTCAATTTAGTTTCTTTTTTCTCATTTCTATATTTCTCTTCTTTCAAAAAATTTGATGATTTGCACTGATTAAGGGGGAGAATCATAGTTGTTCATGATTCAAGGGGGAGTGCAACTAAAATCTACATATTTGGTACTCTTCTATGTTTTCAAGATATGAAATGATGGGTCAAAGTTTAAAAATTACAAATCTCAGAAGTATGGACAAATTAATTGAAGATAAAATCTTTATCTTCTCATATTGTTCAAACCTACTTCTAAAATATCTAAATGTTTTCTATTTTTCAGAAGTTTGTAATTTTAAATGACTTTCGTGGATATGAGGTAATAACAGTTAAGTTCTGAACTAATTTCGAAAGTTCTTAAGTATTTTTGAATTCTTTCATTCAAACTTCTGAACATGTTCTCAGAATTTCTGAACTCATTCTGGAGTTTTTGAACTTGTTCTCAGAAACTTACTTCCCGTTAACCTTCATTTAAGCGTGTGCCACGTGTTTTAATTTCATTGGATATCTCTTAAACACATCTCTTAAACGGTTCATTTATCTAAATAAATGAAGATTACTACTCTAATCACCATTACTTTTGGCCACGTGTCTATCCACGATTAATCAGTCATATATAATCAATGGATTCATCATCGTCTTCATTTTTTTAAGCAATTTTTCCCTCCAAAATCTTTCTGTGCTTATTGATCTTCAATCAACTTCAAATCATTACTCATTTCCTGCAATGTCGACCTCTAATGTTCAATCTGCCAAATCGTGCTTCAGTGATAGTAATGAATCATCCAGTAATGCTTCATTCAGAATTGTTACTAAGAAGATAATGGTTGGTTCTATAGAGATAACTCTGGAAGATGATCAAATGTTAAAAGACACTGTTGCAACTGGTAATACAGAAGTCGGACCTTCGAATGTTAACCCTAACCCTAACCCGCGTACTGAAAGAATTGGGGAAACACAAATTGAACTTATTGATGTGGCTTCTGAATCAAATGTTGGTGTTGGTGACTCTCATTCTCGTGCTGAAAGCAGTGATGGCCCTGATTTGTCAAAGTTGTATGTTCCGGAAGAAAAGGTGTTGGATATCAAGAAGAACAATTGTGCTTTGAATTTCAAATCAACTGATTTCAATGATGATCAACTGATATTGATTGAAATTATGAAAAAACATCCCCTACGTGCTCTCTTATCAAGGAAATTTCTAGTTCCTGCCTCATATCTACAACAATGGTGGTTTCATGCTGAAGTTGATGACGAAGCAGATGACATTTCTTCATATATTCATAACTACAGGAGACGTGTTTCTGTTGAAGATATTCGAAGTATTCATTTTCTTCCTAAAGAAGATGCAGTAGTTGGTAAAACATCATATGACTCTATTCCATCATCCTCAGAAATGATTTCTGATTTTATGAGATTGGGATATTCACGACATACATGCTTTAAGCTCCTTCAGAAGAAAGTGTTTACCTTCAATCTGGTATTGTCTTTTCACAATTCTTAACACTTGTCTTTCTGGAAAGAGTTCAAATCTGGATTAAGCTTCTACAATGGGAGGAGCATTTTTCATGGGATTTCTTTTAATAAGTATTATGATTATGCTTCTCTTATATTTGAAGAACTCAAGTCTGTTGTTCTGAAGAAATCTGCTTACAACTACATACCATTTCAGAGATTGTTTCAAACTTTCATCAAAGGTGCCATGAAAGCAGTTTCAGCCATTCCGGATTTAGCTCATGAGGTACATGTTCCACTATTTTCTATGGATAATCTAATCCCACCAAGTGCAAAATTACAGTCTTCCAATGCATTACCATTACCTGATTATCTACTTACTCTTGAAAGTCCCAAAAATAGGATTCTGAATGAGTATTATTAATCAATGGGACTACCAAAACCACAAGTCTCTTCCCCTGGTAACCAGATTGGGGGGGTTGTTCATGGGGCAGAACAACCTCATGGTGTGAAGAGGAAAAATGTAAATGAGAGCTTGGGTAGAAGAGTGAGAAAAAGAATTGAAGAGGGGAGAACACAAGTAAAAGATAAACAAACTTCTGAACCAAATGTTACAAGTCGGGCAGCCACATCATCTATTACTCCACACTCTTTGGTAGGTAATATTGAAATAGCAGTGAGTCCATGGCAACTCTTGTTAACCCCCCCCCCCCCAGCCACTCACCCATCTCTCAATAGAAGGGTGTTTCAGAAACAGTTATGGGATAAGCAGCTCATTTACCAATAGGTCCCCGTTTGGTGGAGTCTATTGTTGAAACAGATGGACATATGTCCCCCCTTCACAACTTTGAACACATTGAGTCTGAGAGTCCACTCAATCTTGAGGCAAATGAACCACTAAATGTGGATTTTTTTCACACTAGCACACATCTTTCAGATGTCAACAAGCAAAGTGTTAGTCACATCGCCAAAACAACTATAGATATTCCTACTTCAGGATATCAAGGATTAGTTGGAAGACCTGGTGGAGTGAACATCACTAAAGCTCCATTAACATAATCTTTTGTGCTTCATGATGTTGTGGCATCTACAGGACAACCTTCTTCTGAAGGACTGCAAACAAGACCATTTGTTGGTCTTGGACCCTTTCCCTCGTCTTCTGAATTCTCAGAATTCAAAGATTTCTGTACTTCTAAATTTGCAAAGATTTAGAAGGATATTAAGGAATTGATGGATAAAACTTGTAAGGTGATGGAGGATAGGTTGGATGGACAGGAGAAGAAAGTGGTCGATAGATTGGATGACTTTCAACTGGCATCTCTTTCTGATTTCAACGCTTTTCAAAAGTCTATTCTGGATTCTTTCTCTGAAGTTATTTCCACAGTTCAATCCTTAAAGATTTCAATGCCCACTTCATCTACTCAGACAACATCTTCTGAATTTGCAACAAAGGATGATATCTCTCAAATTCTGAATCAATTGTCTGCTATTCAGAATTCTCAAGTCTCCTTGGGTAATCGAATTTCTACATTAGAGTGTAGTTCTCAGGCAGAGACTTTAAAACGCAATCTTGATGATCAGGACGATCCTAATAATCAAGAGGGGGAGAAAAGACAGAAAGTCTCTGAAAATGTTCCAATACCAAAAGCTCAGAGTTCTGAAAAGTCTTCTGAAGAAGCTCAAGTTCAAACATCTGAAAGATCTTCTGAGAAAACTTCTGAAGAAGTTCAGAATATTATAAATGATGAAACTAACAGAACTTCTGAAGCAATAGATGATATTCTACATGCAGAAGATGAAGGATTAGAAGCTGAGAACATTATTTCTGAAGAAAATGTGGAAGAAGGATATGAGACTGAAAAAGTGTCTCGGGAATCTGAGAACAAACTTAGTTCTGAAGACACAGATGTTGTTCCTGATTCAAATGGAGAGCCAAGTGACTTATCTGATGTAATATTATTTGATGAAGAAATGGAAGTGAATGAAGAAATGGAGTTACAAAATGATGCTGTAATAAATGAGAACAGAGATCTTGTGATCTGGAGACCTCAAGTTCTAAGAGTAATTGAAAATTATGAAATTTATGAAAACTTTTGGATATTGATTAGTCAATATTGCTGGATACATATCATCTTGAACCATCCAAGGAATCTGGAGTGTAGATTCTTGGATGAAAGACTAATGATTTTCAAGGAATTTCTTAATCAACCAGCTGAATGGTTTGAGATTGAGGTTGATTTAAGTCATATGGAGGAATTTGATTTTACAGATGAAATTTTAATGATTGCTTCAGAGAAACCAGAGGTCAGGTTCAGAAGTTGTATAAATATTCCTCTAATTGACTTTCCTATTCTTGAAGAAGCCATAATTTATTAAGGTGATATGATATTTGGGATTTCTGGAGAAAGTTAACTTATCTTTCCTGAAGATAATTACTCTAGTATGTATAGAAGAAGTCTCAAGTATGCAACCTTAGAAGATTATGTGAATGATGAGTGGTCTGAGGATCATATTTCAAATGTAAGGTTGTATGTACAAAGACATCGGCTATAAGAATTGCATGACTCAACCTTGATTAAGAAGATCAGAAGTATATCTAAAGTTGTTGATGATGATTTGTATATAGTAAAATTTGGAGCTGAAAGAAGAGATGGTTCTTTGACAGAATTTTCTCTATTTGATCTGTACAAGTTGAGGTTGCAAGACAAGCTTACTGTTATGAATGTTTCTATCAAGAAAGAAGATTCTGAAGTTGTTTATGAAATCAGAAGAATTATAGGGATCTATGTCAGAAATCTAATCAAACATGATTTTCAGCTTGCATTATAATTCAAATTAAATAATGTCAATCTCTTGGAACCAGAGAGTATTGAAAGGCATGGACTTACAAATGTCTTCACAAATCCAGATTTGGGATTCACTTACAGAATAGATGTAGATCATTCAAAGACATTTATTGTTTTAGATATACCAAAATACTCAACCTCTACTCTGAAGTGGTTAGTAGAGTATGCAGAACAATTTCTTCCTTCATCTGATGTAATAGAAGAAATAATTTACTTGATTAAGGAAAGAATACACTTCAGAGATTATATAAGACAGAGTTATATGGCTGGGCACACAAGAATGAATCAAATCAAAGGAGCTGATTATCTTCTGAGTAGTGTCTATGATTTTCTGATTCATACAAAGAAACAAGATATCGAAGAAATTCATAAACTTTCTCAGAAGATAGAAAGTTCAGACGTCAGCCTGAAGGAGACTGAAAAAGGAAAAAGAAAAGGTTTCTGAAAGCACTCCAGAAGAGATTGCTCCTATTGCTCAGAAATCTGAATCTGAACATATACAAGAGGAAAGGATTGAAGAACATTCTTTCGACATGTTTTTTGAATTCGTCCATCCAGAAATGTTCATGGAATATGAACAAAAGTTCAATTATATTGATTGTTGGATTCAGAAGTCATTTGGATGGAAACAATGGTATTCTGATATCATTAGAAAAATCAGACGCCCTGTAAGTCAAGTAAGAAAAGAAAGTCCAATTGTGAAAGTAATCACTGCTGATCTAAAATAGAAAAACAATTACAAGCATGCTTATTTCATTGTGGAAAGAAAAGATGGTGAGATTTCCACTTTTATGGAGGCTGATTTTCAGAATGTTCACCTCAGAGATCTCTTAAGAGTATACAGAAGTTTATATCCCTTTCATGATTAATTGCCAAATTCAAAAAATCATTCCCAGTTCTCAGAGATGGCCTGTATAGAGAATTTATTTGGGCAACTAAAACAGATTTCCAAGTGGCTTATGTTATGAACAAAGGAAAAGTTCATATGAGTGCTCCAACCTTAAGCTTACCAGATATTGAAAACCTCAAAAGAAGTACTTTAGTCATTCAGCCTCCAGGCTTTATGTGCAAGTGTTTTGATAGATTATTATTTGTAAGATTTGAAGAACTGCACAAGTGTTGTAATGGAACTCTTATGATTATAAGAGATAAACTAGAGAAGAAGAAGAATAAAACACAAAAGAAATTTAGTGATGAGGAATGAGAGAAATACAGAAAGTTGGCAAAAGAGATGCTCAGAATCATTAAATCTATTTTGGAATACAGAACCCTTATTCTTAGAGATGTAAGAGAGATTTTGAATTTCTGGAAGTATAATTTGGATTTTTGAAGCTAAGGGGGAGATTGATAGACATCAGAAGATATCTTCAAGAACAGACCAGGTTCTGAAAAGAAAAAAGCTCAGAAGTCTGGAAACAAGCAAAGAAACGTCTAAGGCAAAACTTCTGAAGTGACTACTTCAGAAGTTCTGATGTTTTGAAGTTCTGAAGAACACTTCTGAAGAGGTTCTGAAGTGAAGTTTTGAAGATGTTCAGAAGCAGTTCTGAACATGTCTGTCATTATTGTACTGTAACTTTAGCATTTCACTTTGTATATAAATAGATAGTTTGTTAGACACTTACTAGTTAGCGTTCATAGAGCTTGAAAAGATACATACTTTGTAATACTGTTCAGTAATCAATACAATATACAACTTCAATGATATAATTCTTGTTCCTGTTCTTTAATCTCTCTACATCTTGGATAGTTTGGGATCTAACAGGGACAGATCACCTCCTTCTCAAGGACAATCCGATTCCTCCGGGAAAGGAAAACAAGTAGCGGATCTCGATTCCACTCCCGTAAACTCTGAGAGGGAGACCATAATCGAGGTAAGCCTTCCTCTCATCCCTTTCACTCCCATCTCTGAACCTCAACCTATCCCTCATTTCCACCTCCAAATTTTGGATCTGATGAACCTCTTTCTCCTTCCCCTATTTTTAGTGAATCTAGTCCCTTAAAGGACTCTTCATTTTTTAGGGAACCTTTTTCTGAAGATCAGTTTCTGTACATTTCTTACACTGACTCTGAAGAAGAAGAATGCCTTATCGCAAGGCGAGTACATAAAGAAGCAATAAGGGAACCTGAAGAGGAAGAGAGAAGAATAAACTTCCTCAAAGAACTAGAGGCAACCCAAATAAAAGTGCCTCACACCTCTGAACCAGAGGAACCTGCGCCTCTCAGGGTAGTAGATGAATATTACTTTTTGTCCAAGGAAGAGAGAGCACAAGTCCTTGAAGCTCAAAGGGTGAGAGATGAAAAGACGAGACAAACAGAGGAAGATCTCAAACTTGCAAGACAAATGCTCAGAGAAGATAAGTTAAGAGAAGAAGCGGCCAAGAAGCAAAATGAAGAAAGTGAAAAGGTCGCTGAAGCTCTTGCTAAAAAAGAACTTGCAAGGGAAAATCTGAATGTGAATCCTATAACAGCTCAAAAGAAGATTCTACATGCACTGAACAAAGAAAATCAGGAACAATGGAACAATGGAACAAGGAATTGCAATGGTGTACTGAAAGGTTCTCACACCATATGTCTGACTCTACCATCACTCGTGCTACTATCGAAGGATACACTTCCAAAAAGAAGGGTCTGAAGGTATATTTACGAATGTTCAGACAAACAAGGAGTGAACGTGAAAAAGCCAAATTTCTTAAGTTCTATGGATACTCTTATTGGTTGGAAATCAGAGATGCCATTCAGAAGTCCAAGTCCAAATTTAAAGATGTTGTAGAAAGAATTATCGATCAATTGCTGTAAAGGATGTCAACACCTTCAAGTTCCTTCTCTCCCTAAGCCAACAAGAAGAAGAAAATCAAATACTGAAGGAGGCCTTTCATCAAGAAGTGATCATGAAATGAAATTCAACTGTGAAAGCTTACTTGGTCATATTGAACTGCCTGACATCTCTATGCTAAACACCTCTCTTCCTGAAGCCAGGCGATTTACTGAGCATGAAATCATCACAATCCCTAAAGCAGGCGTGATCTTTCTTCATAACCAAGAGTTACTAAAGTTTCTCAGAAACAAAGAAATCAGGAAAGCTCCATCAAAAATCATCAAGATCTTATACTACAGCTGTTGGTCTACTAACGATCATGTACTATTTCAGAAAAAGATCTATGAGAATGAGCTACGAAGAAGAAATGAGAAACTCTCTGACTAGTCAATAGTTTCTATTCCCTATGTAATATTCTTCGGTGTATTGTACTTTACCTTATTATTGTAATTTCATTCACTATGTAATTCATCTAATTATCAGCTAATGAAATTCAATGAAGTACTCTACTCCATCTAAGTATTGAAAAGATCTCTGAAAATAGTAAATAGGACAATGAACATAAAAGTTCTATTTTCTTTAAAAACAATCTTACTCACTGATATTACACTCTGTAATTAAATCAGCGAATGTACTTTAGCTCTTAAACTTGTAAAATTGTGATTTCATCTTCTTATAAATGAAACTCAATTCAAAAAGTAGATTAGCTTAAAAAGATATCACAGATTAGTACTTAGAATTTTTTACCTTAAAATATTTCAAAGTCCTTACTAATCATTTAAAGCAATTTTCCTAAGTTTCTTAATCATAATCAAATAGGGGGAGATTGTTGATCCAAAACTCCTTTCAGTGATTTGAATATGATTCCTCTCTGTACTTAGTGAAAATTCCATATATAAATTATAGTTCAAGTTCAGCGATAGCATACACTGATTGTACGCAGCGATTGCTGAACATCAGGAACTCCAAACTTATCTCTGAAGATCTGAAAAAACAGTCACGCCACAAGTCCATTCGGCAATAGTCGAAGACCAAGCTGAAGATAGAGATGAATAGCTAAGTGATCTGAAGCGGTTCAGTGACAGCAAAGTTTTATCTAAACAGAAGTGTGAAATCTTGCAAGGCTCAGCGATACCTCAGTGACTTCATCCTTTGAAGTCTCCAGATCAGCGATCAAGTGAAGCTTTCGACAAGATTAATGTTGATCTTATCCTCGATGCACAATAGTTAAAACCTCTATACCTTGTCAGAAAAGGACGTACGGATTGTCTCTTATGTCCCCATCATATCTGATTTGGTACTGTTCATAGGTGGCTAAAAGCATGGCCATCCTATTAATCAAATGACAAACATCCTCCACATGTTTGACACGTGTCATGTATCTTTTGCTTTGCATTAAATGCAAACGGGTTTAAATAGATGGGAAATCTCTTTCCATCTTCATGCATGCTATCTCTCTCTAAAAACCCTCTACTGCTATAGAATAGGTTTTATACTTATTTTTATTCCGTTTGTAACTGTAAATTTGTTTATTTATATAAACTAATTTAAAAACTAAAAATCTACTTGTGTTTGTATTCAACCCCCCCCCCCCCTTCTTCAAACTGTTCTATAACCCTTGAACTCTTGTAGACTCCTTTCGGACCAACAACAGATTTGAAAATGGAGGTGCGTTTTAGTGTTGATTGATTACTTAGAATTAAAGAATGAATTTTACCAATTCATTAACTGAACGAAGTTTAAATCATGTATTCATGAAAAACATTTATAAGGGCTTCTGATTTGTTGGTTTCCAAATATATGATGTAAAGATATTTTCAACTTGTTGTAGATGATGGGCCTGAATCACTTCGTTATGGATGTCGCTAAAACGAACCTTTATGGATTGTTTTTTATGTTTCGGGCACCATTCGACTCTCGTCTTATTTGAATATATCTTCTTATAAGACAATCGATGTGAGGGGACAAAGGATTAAGCTCACTGGTAGTGGAAAGGGCTTGATGCTAAAAGAATGTGAACATGTGGTTATATGCAATTTAGAGTTTGAAGGAGTTAGAGGCCCCGATGTAGATGGCATTCAAATCAAACCTAATTCAAAGCATACTTGAAACGATCTGTTCTTACTGACCTAGCACCCTAATGTCTTCTAAACATAGTGTCGGTGACGATTTGTAAAGGAGCAAACATGGTGGTCGGCAGTGGTGGTGACGACATTTGTAAAGGAGCAAACATGGTGGTGGTGGTGGTGATATTTCTTAAGGAACAAAGGAGGGAGTTTGTATGATGGTGAAATTTGTGAAGGAGAAAAGAAGGTTGTTATAGATGATGATGGTAGTGGTCGTGGCAGCGGCGGCGGCGAAGGAGCAAAGAAGGTAATGGTCATTGTTGACGATGGTGGAGGGGGAGAAAGTGGTTGTGTAAATGGGTGGTTGTAGGCAGAGGGTGGTGGTGGTTGTTCAAAGATTGGAGTGAGAGAGGGTGGTTCCTATTCAAAGAATGAATCAAAATCCTCCATTTTAATGAACTTGTTGGAGAGAAATTGCAGCTTAATTGGTTATGAAGTTGGATGGAGGTTCTTGTGTTATATATATAAGGAAGGTATCCTGTATTTATTATATCAATATTTGTTTTTAAAAAAAATATTGATATAATAAATACATGAGACTTCCCCTATTATATTAATATTTATTTTAAAAACAAATACTGATATAATAAATACAGGATACCTCCCCTATATATAAAACATACGAACCTCCATCCGACTTCATAACCAATTAAGCTTCAATTTTTCTCCAACAAATTCATTGAAATGGAGGATTTTGATTCATTCTTTGAATGGGAACCACCCTCTCTCACTCCAATCTTTGAACAACCACCACCACCTTCCACCACAACCACCCATTTACACCACCACTTTCTCCCCTTCCACCACCATCACCAATGACCACCACCTTCTTTGCTCCTTCACCGCTGCCACCGCCACCACCACTACCATCATCATCCATAGCAACCTTCTTTTCTCCTTCACATATTTCACCATCATACACAACTCCCTCCTTTGCTCCTTTAGAAATATCACCACCATTGATGATCACCATGTTTGCTCTTTTACAAATGCCGTCACCACCACTAGTGACCACCATGTTTGCTCCTTTACAAATTTCGTCACCACCACTATCCACCACAAACTCTAATCCTCTTTTTGCAGACACCAACCCTCAACATACCACCACCACTGCCGGCAAAAAGCGCAAGGTTAACGGGCATGGGTTGCGTGTGAGATTACCGGTTTCTTGTGCCGCAACATATTCAAACTCACAAAACAATTGCAATTCAAAAGCCCTGGTGAAACTGTGATGTGGCTTTTTTAGGTGTTTGAACCAGCCGTCATAGCTACCACAGGTTTGGTACTATTCTCGCTGGTTTCTCTACCACCACCAATCTCCGCCACCAGATACATCCATCTACCGATGATGAATTATGAATACCCTCAAATGAACAACTCTTTTTTCTATGGAGTTTAAGAGACGATCGGAGAGAGACATTTGGATATGACTGTGGTTGTGACGATGGTGTGGCGGTGGCTTTGGGTTGTTGTCGTTGGCTTTGTAATAATATTTAACTTTGAGTACCTTCTTTATATTTGAAATAACATTTACCTTTGTGCTCTACTGCTTTTATAAATGCAATCATATTTTAATCATGATATAATGAATATAAACTTAATACCTTTTATTACAAAAAAAAATCTTGTGTATTTAGCATAATAAGTTGTACCTCTTCATTTTATTTTATTTAAACATGCTTTATAAAACAATATATATATAAATAATATAAAATAGAGTAAATTAGACGTTTGGTACCTGTTATTGTATGTAAACCTCAACTCTCTTCCCTCTTTTTGAAATAATTACAGTTCTAGTCATTGTGGTTGCTATTTTGTTTCACTTTTGGTCCCTCAAACTAACTTCTATTAAATAAGTCTGTTAACTCAAAGGGCATTTTGGTCTTTTTAATATTTTTTTGATTTTCACTTTAAAAGAAGTTGTTCATTTGATGGTATTCATAATTCATCATCGTCGGATGGATGTATCCTGTGGCGGAGATTGGTGCTGGTAGAGAAACCAGCGGGAATAGTACCGAACCGGTGGCAGCTATGATGGCTGGTTCAGACACCTAAAGAAGCCACATCACAGTTTCACCAGGGCTTTTGAATTCGATTTGTTTTGTGAGTTTGATTATGTCGGTGGCACAAGAAATCGGTAACCTCACACGCAACCCACATCTGTTAACCTTGCACTTTTTGCCGGCAGTGGTGGTGGTTAGAGGTGGTGGTTGTGGTATGTGGAGGGTTGGTGTCTGGAAGGATGGTGCAAAACGAGGATAAGAGTTGTTGGTGGATAGTGGTGGTGACGACATTTGTAAAGGAGCAAACATGATGTTCACTCGTGGTGGTGATGACATTTGTAAAAGAGAAAACATGGTGGCCACCAATGGTGGTGAGATTTCGAAAGGAGCAAAGGAGGGAGTTGTGTATGATGGTGAAATCTGTGAAGGTGAAAATAAAGTTGTTATGGATGAAGGACCAAAGAAGGTGGTGGTCATTGGTGATGGTGGTGGAGGGGGAGAGAAAGTGGTGGTGTAAATGGGTGATTGTAGGGGAAGGGTGATGATGGTTGTTCAAAGATTGGAGTGAGAGAGGGTGGTTCCCATTCAAAGAATGAATCAAAATCCTCCATTCTAATGAATTTGTTGGAGAGAAATTGAAGCTTAATTGGTTATCAAGTTGGATGGAGGTTCTTGTGTTATATATATATATAGGGGAGGTATCATGTATTTATTATATCAATATTTGTTTTTAAAATAAATATTGATATAATAGGGAAGGTATCCTGTATTTATTATATCAATATTTGTTTTAAAAACAAATATTGATATAATAAATACATGATACCTCTTCTTTATATATATCTTAGGGGTGCCATTAGCCTCTGCTAAAATAATTATACTTTTTAATCTCTAAATTTTGTAATATCAATAGACATGATACCAACCATAACAATTAAATTCGTATGAATTTAACTGATATCAATTACAGTCGGTTAATATAGATGTGAGATATTCCTACCAACATTGTTCTTGTGAATAATTTGTAATCACTATTTCATCCTCATTTTTAATAACTTGATATGTACCTTCTTTTTAAATTGTAATTTTATTTTGATTATGTTAAATAAATGTGTCCCTTGGTCGTTCAAGGTTCTTGATCCGCCACTGATTGTTGGTACTCCTATTATGCATTTAGTTTTGTTGTTTCGGCACATATGCATTTTTTTTATTAACATTGATATTCAACCCGTTATATGAGCTGACTAATCCCAAGGCAACCATTCGCTTCACGGGGATTTTTATTCCTACTTCTATTTGAATCTGGGACCTCCAAGTACTTGACTTTTGAAACCCAAACTCAAACCAATCGGGCACCACCCTTGTGGTTGTATTTCGGCATCATGGTTACAACAATCAGCTGTTTTGCTGCAGTACTTTGAAGCAAATTGAAGTTTTTCAGATGAAACTCACAACTGATGTATACTCAAATGAAGCTTGACAGTAGTTGGCCAGATTTTTTATATAATATATACAGTTGAATAATCTTTTTTTCTATGATACTTTGCTGGTTATAGGAAGGTTTCTTAATCTTAACTAAATCATAAACCAAGGGAGATACAAAGTCTATATACTCAAAGTTTGCCCTTGATAAAAAAAAAGTCTTGAATTGGTAGAGATTCTTACTTGGATTTGGTGAATTATACGTTATTCATTAACCATCGGATTGAACTGTAATTTTTTTATTAATTGAGAAAGATAAACTTGTAATATTATTTTTTTAAACATAGATTTCGGGTTTATCTAACGCGCAGTTGTCTCAAATTTATATTCCCAATTTAAAGTTAAACTCTATTTCTCTGCATTGCAGCGGGCATGTTACTAGTCTATACTATATATATAAAGAGCTTAAACAGTTAAGTTGAAATTTTTAAGAGGTATTTTTAAGAGGTACAAGTATTTTTGCTTAACGTACAACATTTCAATGCCTTAGAGACCCACGCCACCTATAATCCCTCTTAAAAATGACCTTATCAACCTCAACCCACGTCTCAAACCCAACTTTCTCTCACTTCTCCGCAAACATCCTCCCCTTCTTCTCTTCCATGATGAAATTTAGATTCCTGCTCTATCTAGATGAAATCCATTGGCTTCTCTTTCTTTCCTTCTCCTCATATGCTGCGATGTTGCTCCGCCGTAGACCAAGCATCTTCATGTTTTCACAAAAACAAGATTCGATTTTTCACAGCTCTTCACAACTTAAGGTATGTGCTCTCTGAAACTCCCGATCTATTCCTCTCAATTGCCAACCCCATTTTGAGTTCTTGGGAGCTGAGATGCCTGATAATACGTTTTTGATTTTAGGGAATTATTGGAAGACTTCTACCAAAGTACTCCAAAGCGAAACTGAACAATATAACATTTTTAAGTAAGTAACCCGTGGTTTTTTGGAATCCTGATGGGTTTGGGTTTAAACATCGTTCATGTTGTTGTTTGCAGTTTTTTTTCCTTAGTAGTTTAGCCAAGTGCTAAATCTCGAGTCAGAGCAGATAATGAAGGTTTGACCGTTGTTTTTTTTTTTGTTAATAAATGTTGTAATTAAAATCATTTTCTGACTTATATATCGTGCTATGTACGTCTGCAGTTTTTGTATGGCGATTGTATCCAAAGTTTATGATGATTGTGGCTTAGAAAACTCATCACACCAAGTTTTTAAGAGGTGCTTGTTTTTATGCGGCTGGTACAAGCTATTAATGCATATATTGAATTCCCTTTTGTTCTTTCTTTTGGAGAACCATATGCCTGTTCTATTTGTCTAAGCTCCTACAATTTCCCTTAATTTCATCAGGCGTGGATTTTCTTATAATAGTTTATATTCAAGTTTACTTTAGTTGAGATTTAAATGATTCAAATTTATGATCCTAACTTGAATGTCTTATTAGATGATGCAGTATTTCAAACATTATAAGATTGACCTTCATTAGAAGTATTTTTGGTTAACATACAACATTTCAATGCCTTAGTGACCCACTTCCCCTATAATTCCTCTTAAAAATGACCTTATCAACTTCAACTTACGTCTCAAACCCCCAAACACCGATTCTAATCTCACGTCCCCTTTTATTGGGATTGAACCCCACTTAAACCCCAACTTTCTCTCACTTCACCGTAAACATCCTCCCCTTCTTCTCTTCCATGATGAAATTTAGATTCTTGCTCTATCTAGATGAAATCCATCGGCTTCTCTGTCTTTCCTTCTCCTCATATGCTGTGATGTTGCTCCGCCAAAGAAGTAGCATCTTCATGTTTTCACAACAAGCATTTTCGGTCTTTTGCTCGTCAAAAACAAGATTCGATTTTTCACAGCTCTTCCAACTTAGGGTATGTGCTCTCTGAAACTCACGATCTCTTCCTCTCAATTGCTAACCCATTTTGAGTTCTTGGGAGCCGAGATGCCTGATAAAAATGTTATTGATTTTAGGGAATTATTGGAAGACTTCTACCGAAGAAAGAGAAACTGAACAATATTATATTTTTAAGTAACCTGTGGGTTTTTGGGAACATTAAGGGTTTGGTTTAATACATTGTTCATGTTGATGTTTGCAGTTTTTTTTCCTTAGTAGTTTAGCCACGTGCTAAATCTCGAGCTAGAGCAGATAATGAAGGTTTGAACGATTTTTTTGGTTAATAAAATTTGTAATTAAAATCATTTTTGGACTTATATATCGTTCTATGTAGGTCTGCAGTTTTTGGATGGCAATTGGAATCCAAAGTTTATGATGATCGTGGCTTAAAAAACTCGTCACACCATGTTTTTAAGAGGTACTTGTTTTTATGCAGCCGGTACAAGCTGTTATTGCATATATTGAATTACCTTTTGTTCTGTCTTTTGGAGAACCATATGTCTATTCTATTTGTCTAATTTCCTCCAATTTCCCTTAATTTCATCAGGCGTGGATTGTTCTTATTATAGTTTCTATTCAAGTTTACTTTAGATGAGATTTAAATGATTTTAATTTATGATCCTAACTTGAATGTCCTTTTAGATGGTGCAGTATTTCAAACATTGTAAGATTGTGCTTCACTACAAGTATTTTTGCTTAACGTACAACATTTCAATGCCTTAGTGACCCACTCCCCCTATACTCCTTCTTAAAAGTGACCTTATCAACCTCAATCCACGTCTCAAACCCCCAGACCCTGATTCTCATCCCACGTCCCCTTTTATTCGGATTGAACCCCACTTAAACCCCAACTTTCTATCACTTCACAACAAACATCCTCTACTTCTTCTCTTCCATGATGAAATTTAGATTCCTGTTCTATCTAGATGAAATCCATAGACTTCTCTTTCTTTCCTTCTCCTCATATGCTGCGATGTGGCTCCGCCGAAAACCTAGCATCTTTATGTTTTAACAACCGGCATTGTCGCTCTTTTGCTCTTCAAAAACAAGATTCAATTTTTCACAGCTCTTCACAACTTAAGGGATGTGCTCTCTGAAACATCAGATCCCTTCCTCTAAATTGCTAACCCCGTTTTGAGTTCTTGGGAGCTGAGATGCCGGATAAAATGTTTTTAATTCCAGGGAATTGTTGGAAGACTTCTACCAAAGTACTCCAAAGCGAATTTGGAAACCTGATGGGTTTGGTTTTATACATCGTTCATGCTGTTGTTTGTAGTTTTTTTTCCTAAGTAGTTTAGCCAAGTGCTAAGTCTCGAGCTAGAGTAGATAATGAATGTTTAAACGATGTTTTTTTTTTAATAAAAGTTGTAATTAAAATCATTTTTGGACTTATATATCATTCTATGTAGGTCTGCAGTTTTTGGATAGCGATTGGATTGCAAAGTTTCTGATAATTGTGGCTTAAAAAACTAATCACACCATGTTTTTAAAAGGTACTTGTTCTTATGCGGCTGGTACAAGCTATTAATGCATATATCGAATTACCTTTTGTTCTTTCTTTTGGAGAACCATATGCCTGTTCTATTTGTCTAAACTCCTACAATTTCCCTTAATTTCATCAGACGTGGATTGTTCTTATAATAGTTTTTATTCAAGTTTACATTAGTTGAGATTTAAATGATTCTAATTTATGATCCTAACTTGAATGTCTTTTTAGATGGTGCAGTATTTCAAACATTATAAGATTGAGCTTCACTACAAGTATTTTTGCTTAACGTACAACATTTCAATCCCTTAGTGACCGACTCCCTCTATAATCCCTATTAAAAATGACCTTATCAACCTCAACCCACGCCTCAAACCCCAAACACCGATTCTAATCTCACGTCCCCTTTTATTGGGATTGAACCCCACTTAAACCCCAACTTTCTCTCACTTCACCGTAAACATCCTCCCCTTCTTCTCTTCCATGATGAAATTTAGATTCTTGCTCTATCTAGATGAAATCCATCGGCTTCTCTGTCTTTCCTTCTCCTCATATGCTGTGATGTTGCTCCGCCAAAGAAGTAGCATCTTCATGTTTTCACAACAAGCATTTTCGGTCTTTTGCTCGTCAAAAACAAGATTCGATTTTTCACAGCTCTTCCAACTTAGGGTATGTGCTCTCTGAAACTCACAATCTCTTCCTCTCAATTGCTAACCCATTTTGAGTTCTTGGGAGCCGAGATGCCTGATAAAAATGTTATTGATTTTAGGGAATTATTGGAAAACTTCTACCGAAGAAAGAGAAACTGAACAATATTATATTTTTAAGTAACCTGTGGGTTTTTGGGAACATTAAGGGTTTGGTTTAATACATTGTTCATGTTGATGTTTGCAGTTTTTTTTCCTTAGTAGTTTAGCCAAGTGCTAAATCTCGAGCTAGAGCAGATAATGAAGGTTTGAACGATTTTTTTGGTTAATAAAATTTGTAATTAAAATCATTTTTGGACTTATATATCGTTCTATGTAGGTCTGCAGTTTTTGGATTGCAATTGGAATCCAAAGTTTATGATGATCGTGGCTTAAAAAACTCGTCACACCATGCTTTTAAGAGGTACTTGTTTTTATGCAGCCGGTACAAGCTGTTATTGCATATATTGAATTACCTTTTGTTCTGTCTTTTGGAGAACCATATGTCTATTCTATTTGTCTAATTTCCTCCAATTTCCCTTAATTTCATCAGGCGTGGATTGTTCTTATTATAGTTTCTATTCAAGTTTACTTTAGATGAGATTTAAATGATTTTAATTTATGATCCTAACTTGAATGTCTTTTTAGATGGTGCAGTATTTCAAACATTGTAAGATTGTGCTTCACTACAAGTATTTTTGCTTAACGTACAACATTTCAATGCCTTAGTGACCCACTCCCCCTATACTCCTTCTTAAAAGTGACCTTATCAACCTCAATCCACGTCTCAAACCCCCAGACCCTGATTCTCATCCCACGTCCCCTTTTATTCGGATTGAACCCCACTTAAACCCCAACTTTCTATCACTTCACAACAAACATCCTCTACTTCTTCTCTTCCATGATGAAATTTAGATTCCTGTTCTATCTAGATGAAATCCATAGACTTCTCTTTCTTTCCTTCTCCTCATATGCTGCGATGTGGCTCCGCCGAAAACCTAGCATCTTTATGTTTTAACAACCGGCATTGTCGCTCTTTTGCTCTTCAAAAACAAGATTCAATTTTTCACAGCTCTTCACAACTTAAGGGATGTGCTCTCTGAAACATCAGATCCCTTCCTCTAAATTGCTAACCCCGTTTTGAGTTCTTGGGAGCTGAGATGCCGGATAAAATGTTTTTAATTCCAGGGAATTGTTGGAAGACTTCTACCAAAGTACTCCAAAGCGAATTTGGAAACCTGATGGGTTTGGTTTTATACATCGTTCATGCTGTTGTTTGTAGTTTTTTTTCCTAAGTAGTTTAGCCAAGTGCTAAGTCTCGAGCTAGAGTAGATAATGAATGTTTAAACGATGTTTTTTTGTTAATAAAAGTTGTAATTAAAATCATTTTTGGACTTATATATCATTCTATGTAGGTCTGCAGTTTTTGGATAGCGATTGGATTGCAAAGTTTCTGATAATTGTGGTTTAAAAAACTAATCACACCAAGTTTTTAAAAGGTACTTGTTCTTATGCGGCTGGTACAAGCTATTAATGCATATATCGAATTACCTTTTGTTCTTTCTTTTGGAGAACCATATGCCTGTTCTATTTGTCTAAACTCCTACAATTTCCCTTAATTTCATCAGACGTGGATTGTTCTTATAATAGTTTATATTCAAGTTTACATTAGTTGAGATTTAAATGATTCTAATTTATGATCCTAACTTGAATGTCTTTTTAGATGGTGCAGTATTTCAATCATTATAAGATTGAGCTTCACTACAAGTATTTTTGCTTAACGTACAACATTTCAATCCCTTAGTGACCGACTCCCTCTATAATCCCTATTAAAAATGACCTTATCAACCTCAACCCACGTCTCAAACCCCAAACACCGATTCTAATCCCACGTCCCCTTCTATTCGGATTAAACCCCACTTAAACCCGAACATTCTCTCACATCACCGCAATCATCCTCCCCTTCTTTTCTTCCATGATGAAACTTAGATTCCTGCTCTATCTAGATGAAATCCATCGACTTCTCTTTCTTTCCATTCTTCTCATATGGTGCGATGTTGCTCCGCCGAAAACCTAGTATCTTCATGTTTTCACAATAGGCATTATCGGTCTTTTGTTCTTCAAAAGAAGATTCGATTTTTCACAGCTTTTCACAACTTAGGGTATGTGCTCTCTGAAACTCCCGATCTCTTCCTCTCAATTGCTTACCCCATTTTGAGTTCTTGGTAGCTGAGATGCCTGATAAAATGTTATTGATTCTAAGGAATTATTGGAAGACTTCTACCAAAGAAAGCGAAACTGAACAATATAATATTTTTAAGTAAATAATCCGTTGGTTTTTGGAAACCTGATAGGTTTGGTTTTATACGTCGTTCATGTTGTTTTTGCAGTTTTTTTTCTTAGTAGTTTAGCCAAGTGCTAAATCTCGAGCTAGAGCCGATAATGAAAGTTTCAACGATGTTTTTTTGTTAATAAAAGTTGTATATAAAATCATTTTTGGACTTATATATCGTTTTATGTAGGTCTGCAGTTTTTGTATGGTGATTAGACTCCAAAGTTTATGACGACTGTGGCTTAGAAAACTCGTCACACCATGTTTTTAAGAGGTACTTGTTTTTATGCCGCTGGTACAAGCTATTAATGCATATTTTGAATTATCTTTTGTTCTTTATTTTGGAGAACCATATGCCTGTTCTATTTGTCTAAGCTCCTACAATTTCCCTTAATTTCATCAGGCGTGGATTGTTCTTATAATAGTTTATATTCTAGTTTACTTCAGTTGAGATTTAAATGATTTCAATTTATGATCCTAACTTGAATGTCTTTTTAGGTGGTGCAGTATTTCAAACATTATAAGATTGTGCTTCACTACAATTATTTTTGCTTAACGTAAAACATTTCAATGCCTTAGTGACCCACTCCCCCTATAATCCCTCTTAAAAACGACCTTATCAACATCAACCCACGTCTCAAACCCCCAAACACCGATTCTCATCCCACGTCCCTTTTTTATTCGGATTGAACCCCACTTAAACCCTAACTTTCTCTCACTTTACTGCAAACATCCTCCCCTTCTTCTCTTCCATGATGACATTTAAATTCCTGCTCTATCTAGATGAAATCCATCGGCTTCTCTTTCTTTCCTTCTCCTCATATGCAGCGATGTTGCTCCGCCGAAAACCTAGCATCTTCATGTTTTCATAACCGGCATTCTCGCTCTTTTGCTCTTCAAAAACAAGATTCAATTTTTCACAGCTCTTCACAACTTAGGGTGTGTGTCCTCTGAAACTCATAGATCTCTTCCTCTCAATTGATAACCCCGTTTTGAGTTCTTGGGAGCTGAGATGCCTGATAAAATGTTTTTGATTCTAGGAAATTATTGGAAGACTTCTACGAAAGTACTCCAAAGCGAAACTGAACAATATAATATTTTTAAGTAAGTAACCCCTGGGTTTTTGGAAACCTGATGGGCTTGGTTTTATACGTTTTTCATGTTGTTGTTTGTAGTCTTTTTCCTTAGCAGTTTAGCCAAGTATTAAATATTTGAGAGGGTCCTAAGGAAAAGGATTTTATTTCCACCGTGCTAAAATAATATGTCGATGCCTCTAGTAAAGTAAACACATTATTTAATAGCTATTTTGCTTCAAAGGTTTAGAAGACCTCTGTCCGATCAATTAGACAATGGACGCTTTTCATTGCGATTTTTGAATATCGAGCTAGAGCAGATAATGAAGGTTTGAACGACGTTTTTTTTGTTAATAAAAGTTGTAATTAAAATCATTTTGGACTTATATATCATTCTATGTAGGTCTGCAGTTTTTGGATGGCGATTGGATTCCAAATTTTATGATAATTGTGGCTTAGAAAACTCATCACACCGAATTTTTAAGATGTACTTGTATTTATGCGGCTGGTACAAGCTATTAATGCATCTATTGATTTACCTTTTGTTCTTTCTTTTGGAGAACCATATGCCGGTTCTGTTTGTCTAAGCTCCTACAAATTCCCTTAATTTCATCAGGTGTGGATTGTTCTTATTATAGATTCTATTCAAGTTTACTGTAGTTGAGATTTAAATGATTCTACTTTATGATCCTAACTTGAATGTCTTTTTAGATGGTGTACTATTTCAAAAATTATAAGCTTGAGCTTCACTAAAAGTATTTTTGCTTAACATACAACATTTCAATGCCTTAGTGACCCACTCCCCCTATAATCCCTATTAAAAATGACCTTATCAACCTCAATCCACGTCTCAAACCCCAAACACCGATTCTCATCCTACGTCCCGTTTTATTCGGATTGAACCCCACTTACACCCTAACTTTCTCTCACCTCACCGCAAACATCCTCCCTTCTTGTCTTCCGTGATGAAATTTATATTCCTGCTCTATCTAGATGAAATCCATTGGCTTCTCTTTCTTTTCTTTCTCCTCATATGCTGCGATGTTGCTCTGCCGAACACCTAGCAACTTCATGTTTTCACAACCTTCTCGCTCTTTTGCTCTTCAAAAACAAGATTCGATTTTTCACAGCTCTTTACAACTTAGGGTATGTGCTCTCTGAAATTCACAGATATCCTCCTTTCAATTGCTAACCCCGTTATGAGTTCTTGGGAGCTGAGATGCCTGATAAAATGTTTTTGATTCTATGGAATTATTGGAAGACTTCTACCAAAGTACTGCAAAGCGAAACTGAACAATATAATATTTTTAAGTAAGTAACCAGTGGGTTTTTGGAAACCTGATAGGTTTGGTTTTATACGTCGTTCATGTTGTTGTTTGCATTTTTTTTTCTTTAGTAGTTTGCCAAGTGCTAACTCTCGAGCTAGAGCAGATAATTAAGGTTTGACCGATGTTTTTTTTTGCTAACTAGTTGTATACCAGCGCAATGCGGCAGGATGTAAAAATTCTGTCATGATACATCAATCCCGGCACGACCGATGACTTAGTCTCCTTCTCCGCATCGACTCAACCACCAGCATAACACCTTCTTAAAGCCACTCGCGTCATACTGAAAGCATTCGTTTTTAGCCGACCGAAGGGAGTGACTTCGTAACCGAAACCTACTTTTTTTTTCTTACTATAGCATAGGCCTTCGCCACTTCAAACGGGTGGTTCGCCCCTCTTTTTTTTATTAGAAAGAGCGAGTTTAACTTTCAAATATCAAATTTTTGCAAAAAATAATTTTGAAATACTTGGTGGTTCGTATGTTGTATCGAGAATCCGAAAAAATTAATGCAATTTCTCATTCATAAAGTCTAAAATTACAATCATGCTTTAATCATTCACAATCATCACTCAAAACTTCTTGCTACACCACATTTGACGTGTAAACTCCTTCCTGATTGAACTTTTTGGCAGGTTTCACTAATACCTTTGTATTACCACGCGATATCCCTCTGGATAATGCCACGTGAAGTTGGCCGTGCAAGAATACCGATTCTGGTAGATAAACACCTACCACCGGAATTATTTGCCCTTGAGTTTTACTGATTGTCATAGCAAAACAAAGCCGAATGGGAAATTGTTTTCTCTTCAATTTAAAGGGAAACATGTCATTTTCCTAATGACATAGAGGAATTCTTGGTAAAAATACCCTCTTACCAGTGTGTTGACCAACAGCTATTTCTGCATCGATGACGTTCTACTGAAAACCTCTACATATCAACCTTGTGCCGTTACACAATCCATTGGAGGGATCAATATTCTGCAATAGTATTATCGGGCATCCAATTTTAAGTCGAAGGTAATGAGGGTTCAAACCACTAACATTCAATGAATTTAAGAATTCCATCGGATATAAGTTATTTTTATCGTCTTCTGCTTCGTCAAAACTATAGTAAACTTTTTCCTCTCCGCAGAATCTTTCGATCAATTGATCATTAATCTCGTCGACATGCTCATTTTTAGTGGTTAGTATCGTCCTGGAAATAATATAATCTGAAGCAGTCCCGTTGGTTTGAGGAGAAGGAAAAATTGCATCAATCAAAGCATTCTTCGATTTATTTTTATTGGTGTAAGGAATGGCCACGTAATCAGGTATGCGAATAAAGTTTTCGTCCACCGATTCTCATCTCCATCGCCAACTCGTAACAGAAAATTTGAAAACCATGGATCAATAAGCGCTCTCATATTGATAGTTAACCGCAACTTTTTAATCAACGACCAAATAGGTGACATACATAGGCTAGAGTCTACAATTTGTGCTCTGGTGCCATGTCTCGTTACTGGTAACACCTGTCTAAAATCACGTCCCATAATCGTTATCTTTCCACCAAATGGGAGTCTCACCCCAATGATATCTTGCATTGTTCTATGAAGTGCTTCCACAGCCTGTCTCTTTGCCATTGATGCTTCATCCCAAATGATTATTTTTGCAGCTCGAAGTAGTTGAGCAGTTCCGCTTTGTTTTTTTACATTGCACATCGAATTATTACTAAGACTGAGGGGAATCTTGAACCGAGAGTGAGTTGTTCTCCCTCCTGGCATATTATTAGCGGCGGCACCTGATGACGCTGTCGCGAGGGCAATAAATCCACGGGAATGAACATTAGCGAGCAAAGCCTTATACAAAGAAAATGTTTTTCCAGTTCCACCTAGACCATCTACAAAAAACACAGCGGGGCAATCGTTATTTACATGCCTCATGATCTCACCAAATGCTTGTTTTTGGTCAGAATTCAGAGTGTTTTGGGCACGTATGTCTTCATCTTCCATAATTATTGAGTACTCTTCTTGTATCTTACAAAATCCTCGATATTCCAAATTGGCGGTTGGATTTAACCTTGGAAGATCGAAATCATCGAGGTTCTTACCCATAGATTGTAAAAAGACTGCAATATCTCTAAGAACCATATTTCGGACTCCGTCGACATTTCCGTGGCGTTGTTTATAATCTTCAGAGAGTGAATCATAATGCTTATCCCATAACTTGCGAACATATCCTGGCTCACAATAAATCAAGATTCTTGCAAATAGTCGTGTAAGAGCATTGGGAAACTGAAATAAGGAGGCTTCGACAAGACAATGCGATAAATTATCGTCGGTCTCTATTAACCCTCTCTCAAGAGCTACTTTTCGAAACGTTATATGTAATACGCCATTAACCGTGTAAAGATCTTTATAGCACGTAGGCCCACTAATATGAGAGAGAAGTAGGCGTAGGTAATACCGTTCTCCTTCAGCAGGGTTAGCATAAACCAATCGTCCTCTCATTGATCCTTGTTTTCGAGGATTCCATTTACGTGAACTGGCATTCCATTTGTAATGTTTCGGAAAATCATTATATAAATATTGTCTCGCGGTCATATCTATTTTATTCCTATCAAAAAAATGCGGTCAACATTGATTTATTATCCTTCTCCCTATCGACAATATCTGTCATTATATCATTCTCTCTGAACCTAACCAACTGCTTATTTGGAAGATGGACCTGCAAAGCCATCACACAAGGGTAGATTTGAGAAAGTCTAAAGCTAAAAATTCGCCAAATCGCCTCAAGTGGGGAAACATAACGTGCATCTTGAAACCTCTTTATCTCGTTAACAACAACTTCTTCTCTATCGGGATCGACATGAATAACCTGTTTGTCATGACCCTTGTATACATATTTTACAGATATTATACTTGAGCAAACCTCAACATTGATGTGACAGTTGAACATCATTAGCAACTTTGGTTTATATGAGACCACCCATCTATTATCAAGTATATTACCTCGGACGTTCACCTTTATGCCATTATTTCTCCTCCGATAGATTGGATATGAGTTATCGACCTGCGCCGTCTTGTCGTTGAATTGTTGAGGATACCTAGAACGATATTTTCTTGGCTCGCCTTCCATACAAGGGCTGGAAGGTCGTAAATGACCACATGGACCATGTATCATGTGCTTTATCACCAATTGGTGCATTTCTGGATACTTTTTCAGGTCATGGATTTCAGCACACACGATCTTGTCGTAATGGTTTGGATTTGTAATCTTGTGTTCTGGTTTCATTATCATAAGAAAATGTGCATGTGGCAAACCACGTTTTTGAAACTAAATGACATAAACGTATGCCCAAACCTCGCCAAGGATGTCCTTCGTGAAAAGTTGATATTTGAGATCCTCTAATTTGGCACGAAAAACTCTTGCAACAAGGTCCGGCCTATCTTGTGCGGTCTAACCCGGAAATAACTCTTTAAGGATTTCAGGCCATTTTGGATTACACGTAATTGTAAGGAATATATCAGGCTTTCCGTCATCTTGAACTAAAGTCATGGCATCCATAAATCTTCGTCGCATATCACGTGGGCCTCCGATAAAACTTGCAGAAAGCTCAACCCGTTGTCCAACTCTACTTGGTTGAACCTCACTGCCATTAACGCAATCAACAACACCTTATTATAAATCTGATCTTATCTTCGTTTGATTTTTTACAATAAAAGACAAACGTGCAGTCTCTATCTTGAGGTACATATCTACCACGAATTGTTGAAACAATCTTCCCCCCAATAGAATCACGTTCTCCCTTGATCGAATATGAAGCTTGTAACAATAGTAATCTCGCATCGTTATAGTTTTCCTACCCCTTCCCGAGTAAACCTCTGTGTAGTATTGATTTTGAATAATATGGATTAATAAATGAGTGAATAAGGTAATAAATACATGTGATAACATTCGTACCTTCTAGATCTTCTTCGAAGCTTTCGTCTTCATTAACAATTTCATTAATGGATACTCCGTGTCTCGGCATTCTAGCATGCCATCCAGACTCCCCATTGGGAAAAAACAAAGAATAAGCCAAAGGATCATATTAACCATCGAAATGTTTAATTTTTTTACTGTAGTCGGACCTTCCATACACAACAATACTTCTCTTGAATGCGGTGATGTTGTCATTGCCTTCAACCCAAATACCAGCAACATGTAGAATGGTGGAACTTGTTTTAATACCATCTATATGATACATTCTATTTAAAATTCGATAAAATAAATAGTTGTATTTCAACCTCAGATGTGGTCGGTCGGTTGTGTTAGGACCCTTAACAATCAATATAATGAAGAAAGTAGAATATGGAATTAGATCTGATAGCCAAAAATCATATGTATTGATCAAATGAAAGATATTACAATACTGTATTACAAGATTATGAAACGTTAGTTCTAACAGACTATCTAACAACTATTTATACAAGAGAGAAAATGCTAAACAGACAGTACATTTGTGACAGACATGTTCAGAAATAGTTCTGAACTTCTTCAGAACTTCTTCAGAAGCACCTTCAGAAGTATCTTCAGAAACATGTTCAGAACCTTCAGAACTTCTGAAGTTGACACTTCAGAAGTTATGCCTTAGGTGTTTTCTGACTTTCTCTGAGTTCTGAGCTTCTATCTTCAGATCTGCATATCTTCAGAACCCAGTCTCTTTTGAAGCTATTCTGATATACCTATCAATCTCCCCCTTAGCTTCAAAAGTTTAAATCATAATTCCAGAAATTAAGTATCTTTCTTACATCCTTCAGAATTAAACTTCTATACTCCAATAATAGTTCTGCAACTCTTATCATTTCTTTGGCAAGTATTTTATGCTTTTCCCAGTCTTCATTAGATAAATTCCTTGGTCTTTTGTTTTGTCTTTTAACCAATCTATCTCTGATAGCCATAAGAGTTCCATTGCAGCATTTGTGAAATTCTTCAAATCTCACAAAGAGTAGTTCCTTGAAGCATTTGCATACAAAGCCAGGTGGATGCAATAATAAAGTGCTTTTCTTCAAGTTTGGAATCTCTGGTAAATTCAGATTTGGTTTGCTCAGATGAACTTGATCTCTATTAAAACATATGCAACTTGAAAATCAGTCTTTGCAGCCCAAATGAATTCTCTGTATATTCCATCTCTGATCACAGGAAAGGATTTTCTGAATTTGGTGATAGAGTCATGAAAAGGATAGAGACTTCTGTATACTCTGATTAAATCTCTGAGGTGCACATTCTGGAAATCAGCTTCAGAAAATGTTGATACTTCTCCATTTTGTCTTTCAACAGTGAAAAATGCATACTTGTAATTGTTCTTTGACTTCAGATCTGCATTTATCACCTTGACAATTGGGCTTTCACTTCTGGCTTCAATAAGAGGAATTCTTAACTTTCTAATGATATTTGAATACCATTGTTTCCAGCCAAAGGATTTCTGAATCCAGCAATCAATGTAGTTGAACTTTTGTTCATATTCCATGAACATTTCTGGATGAAAATATTCAAGAAACATGGTAAAGTCACTTCCTTTGATTCTTTCAATCTGTTGTTCTTCTTCTACAGTTGCTGGAATTGCTTGATCAACATCTTCAGGAACAGATTCAGAGATAACTTCTTTCCCTTTATCCCTTGACTCTTGAGAAAATTCTGGACTTTTAATGTTCAAGGAGAATTTCTGAATTTCTTCCAGATCTTGCTTTTTAGTATGAACTTGAAAGTCATAAGTATTGCTTAACCAGAAATCTTCTCTTCTTAGGTTGTTTATCTCCTTGTGACCAGCTAAAAAACTTCTTCTGATGTTCTCTCTGAAATGAATCCTTTCTTTGATTAAGTATTTAATTTCTTCTCTGATGTTGACATCATCAACAAAATTTTCAGAATAATTCAGAAACCAATTCAGAGAAGAGGTTGAATATTTTGGAATATCTGAAGCTAAGAAAGTTTTGTTTCCATTTATTGAATATCTGAATCCAATATCTGGGTTGGTGAAAAATCTTTTCAAAGCTGTAGTAGAGAGATTTGTAGGTTCTAAAAGATTGATCTTTGATAGGCCATGTTCCAAGGCCAACTGGAAATCATGCTTGATGATATTCCTGATATAGATGCCAAGGATTCTCCTTATTTCAAAAACCATCTCTACTTCACCTCTGGTAACACAAAATTGAAGTACATTTAGCTTGTCTTGAAGTCTGAGCTTGTAAAGATCATGCTGAGTAAATTCAGAAAGTGACCCATCTCTTCTTTCTACCCCATATCTGTAAATTATCAAATTATCTTCAACTGCTTTAGTGATACACCTGATCCTTTTGATGAGAGTAGAGTCATTTAGATTCTGAATACCATGGTTCTGAACATAAGTTCTTATCTTGAAGATTTGATCTTCTGACAAATTTCCATCTACAAAATCTTCCAAAGTTGCATTTCTTAGATTACTTCTGAACATATTAACATAATTTTCTTCAGGAAACATCAAGTAATCTTCTCCATATTGAAATATATCTTCTTTTTCATAAATTTGATCCAGAATTGGTTCTTCAAGAAGAAATAAGTCAAACTTTGGAATAATGATGCAAGGACGAACTCTGACTTCAATTTTTTCAGAAAATACCATGAGTATTTCATCTGCAATCTCCATATCTCCCATGTGAGACAGATCAAAATCAACTTCAAAGCTTTCATCTGATTGATTTATAAACTTTCTTACCACAGAAAACCTTTCATCTAGGATTCTATTTTTCAGACTTTTAGGCTCATTGAAGAAGACTTGATTCCAGCAAAGATCACTCAGAATTTTCCAAAGATCTTCAGAGACCTTTTTGTAGACTTTATTTATAGATTCTTGTGGCTTCCACACTACCAAGTCTTTTATAGCTTCAGAACTTTCTCCCATACTAACTTCAGAAGCATCATCTTCAAAAAGAATGACATCTGAGAGATCACTAGGCTCTCCAATAACATCTTCAAATGCCAAATACTCCCTTATCATTTCTTCATTTGAATCAGGGATAATATCAGTTTTGTCAGAGCTTAGAAAACCTTCAGAATCAAGATCCACCTTTTCTGTTTCATATCCTTCATCTGCTTGTTCTTCAGAATCATCTGAAACTTGTTTTTCTTGTTCAGCAGATAGAATATCATAAATTGCTTCAGAAACTCTTGAAGACTCCATAATTTGAACATTCTGAACACCTTCAGAAGGTCTTTCAGAAGTTTGTACTTGTACAATTTCCATATCTTCTGGTTCTGATTCAGATACCCTTTGTCGCTTCTTCCCCTCTTGATTATCAGCAAGCTGATCATCAAGACATCTCTTTGAAGTATCTGAAATAGGTCTGCATTCAAGAATAGATAGCCTAGAGCTAAGATTATCCTGAGAGTTCTGAATAGAAGTTAGTTGAGATAAAATCTGAGCAAGATCTTCCTTAGTTGCAAAAGAAGAAGACTCTGGCTGTGCTGTGGAAGAAGTAGCATTAGAGGACTTTAGAGAAGAAATTGAAGAAGAAACCTCAGAAAAAGCATTTAACAAAGGTTTTTGAAAACACTTCAGATCATTCGAAGTCTGAACTTGGTAACTGTTCAACTTAAGGATGACATCCTCCCCATGCTTTTGTAATCTATCCTCCATCACCTTTTTGGTTGAATCCGTCAATTCCAATATGTCCTTCTGAATCTTTGCAAATTCAGAAACAGAAATCCTTGAATTTTGAGAATTCAGAAGATGTGGGAAAAACATCAAGACTAACAGATGGCCTTGTTGACAATCCTTCAAAAGAATGTTGGCCTGTATGAGCCACGAAGGCATCATGAACCACATATGATTCTGTAAATGGAGCTTTTGTGATGTTCACTCCACCAGGGCTTCCAACCAATCCTTGATATCCAGAAATTGGAATATCTATGGTTGTTGAGGCAATGTGACAAACACTTTGCTTATGAACATCTGAAAGATGTGTGCTAGTGTGAATGGATGCCACATTAAGTGGTTCAGAAGGCTCAATGTTGAGTGGACTCTCAGACCTAGTGTGCTCAAAGCAGTGAAGGGGGGACATATTTCCTTCATTTTCAACAAAAGGAACCTCCAAATGGGGTCTTAATGGATTATAAGCTGCTTGCCCCATATGTGTTAATGAAACATCTAACTGTTGAGAGAAAGATGAGTGGCTTGGGGGGTTAAACGAAGTTGCCATGGGCTCACTGGCTCTTTCAATATTATCTACCAAAGACTGTGGAATAATAGATAATGTGGGTGCCCGGCTTGTAACAGTTGGTTCACATATTTGTTTGTCTTTTATCTGTGTTCTCCCCTCCTCAGTTCTTTTTCTTATTCTTCTACCCACTCTCTCATTCACATTTTTCCTCTTCAAACCATGAGACTGTTCTCCCCCTTGAACAGTCTCCCCACTCTTCTTATGAATTCTAGACACCCTCACATTCTCACCACTCTGGTTGGAATCAGCGGAAGGGATCACTGGTTCAGGTAATCCCATTGATTCTAAATACTCACTCACAATCCTATTTGGAAGTTTCACAAGTTCAATAAGATGTGATGGCAGTGGAATAGCATTTGGAAATTGAGCCTTTGGGTTAGGTGATCTTAGGCTATCCATAGAGAAGATAGGAACATGTACCTCATGTGGCAGTGTAGGAATAGCGGGTTCTGCTTTCATTGCTCCTTTGATAAGGCATTGGAAGAATCGTTGAAAAGGAATGTAGTTGAAAGTGGATTTCTTTGAGATGGCAGTCTTCATTTCTTCAAAGATAAGAGAAGCATAATCATAGTGCTTATTGAAAGCAACACCATGAAAAATAATTCTCCCATTTGTTGATGCTTGATCCAGACTTGAGCTTTTCCCAGATAAACATGTATTCAGAATAGAAAACAGGCAATACCAGATAGGAGGCAAGCATTTTCTTCTGAATGAGCTTAAAGCATTCAAGTGTTCAGAGTAACCCAGACTCATAAAATGCGAAATCATTTACGAAGAAGTCGGAATAGGATCATATGAAGTTTTCCCAAGAACTTCATCTGCTTTGGATAAGTAATGAAGATTTCTTATATCATCCACATAAACACAAACCTTTGAAGAATGAACATAGGACACTATCATATCTTCAGATTCATCTACCTTAGCATAAAACCACCACTGTTGTAGGTAAGAAGCAGGAACAGAGAATTTTCTTGAGAGAAGGGTTCTTAAGGGATGATGTTTCAGAATTTTAATCAAAATCATTTGATCCTCATTGAAATCTGTAGACTTAAAGTTTAGGGCACAGTTGTTCTTTTTGATTTCAAGTAATCTATCTGCAGGAACATACAATTTTGAGAAATCACTACTTTCAGTTGGAGTTTGAGATTCACTAGAAACAGCATTTGATCCAGAAGCAACCTCTATAGGTGCCTTTTCAGTTTCCCCAAATTTACCAGTTCGCAAGTTAGGGCTAGAGTTAGGGTTTGAAGGTCCGGCTTGAGAAATCACATTTGTAGCTGTATTCTGGATTGATTGATCATCATTCAGAGGAATTTCAATCTGTCCCACCATTAATTTTTGTTTTCCTGAGGATCCATTGCTACCATTGATACTCGAAGAAGTAGAAGCCAAGACATTCGAAGACGACATTTTTGATTATAAATTGTTGATTAGAAACAGAAAGTCGAATGAGATTGATGAGTATAGAACACAGAAATCGGGAAAAAAAATAAAGAAGATGAAGAAAGAATGAATTTAGATGTTCAAATTATACGTTCTAATGACACGTGGCCAAAAAGCACTTGAGATTAGACAACAAATCATTTATTTTGGATAGGTGAACTGTTTAAGCGACGTGTGTTTAAAGATTAGCCAATGAGATTAAAACACGTGGCACACGCGTATGTGAAAAAATCCAACGGGAAAAGAAGTTCTGAGAAAAAATTCAAAAACTTCAGAAGTAGTTCATAACTTCTGAGAAGAAGTTCAGAAGTTTGAAGAAAAGAATAGTTCAGAAGAACGTCAGAACTAGAACGTTTAGTTCAGAACTAAACATTCATGTCTTTAATCATCCAAAAATCATTTAAAACTACAAACTTCTGAACAATATAAATCTTTTTGAAAGTTCAGAAGTAGGTTTGAACAATGAAAACAATTTTATCTAAGAAGTTTGTTCAGTTTTCTTAGTGTTGGTGTGTAAGACTGGGTTTCAACTTTCTAGAAACACTTCCTTTTGAACCAAAAACAAATATGATTCTCCCCCTTGAATAATGCACATTTTAACACAAAAAGATACAAGTGTTAGAGAAATGAAAAAAAATTTGAGAATATAACCTACAAAAAAATATTGTGGTTCATACTCACATAGACATATTCATCATGCCCAATTTACTTACCAAAAAATTAAATCGTTTTTCATCAAGTGCTTTGGTAAATAAATCAGCTAACTGATAATCTGTCTGAACAAAAAACATTTCAATATTACCTTTTTCCACATGATCTTTGATAAAATGATATCTTACATCAATGTGCTTGGTTTTTGAATGCTGAACAGGATTGGCAGTGATGGCTATGGCACTCTTTGAATCGCAATACAAAGGAATCTTTTTGAAAGTGTAACCATAGTCTTTTAGTTGAATTTGCATCCAGATTACTTGTGAGCAACATATTGCAGCTGCTACATATTCAGCTTCTGCTGTAGAGGTAGAAACACAATTTTGTTTCTTTGAAGACCAGCTAACTAGTCTATCACCCAGAAACTGACATGATCCAGAAGTGCTTTTCCTGTCTAATTTGCAACCACCATGATCTGCATCTGTAAATGCTGTTAACTCAAAATTAGAATCCTTAGAATACCAAAGTCCCAATGAAGGAGAACCTTTTAGGTATCTAAGTATTCTTTTTGCAGCTAGAAGGTGAGATTCCTTAGGATTAGCTTGATATCTGGCACAAATACATGTAGCAAACATTATATCTGGTCTACTAGCAGTTAAGTAAAGCAAAGATCCAATTATGCCTCTGTACTTTTTCTGATCAACAGAATTGCCATTTAAATCAGGTTCTAGCTTAGTTGTAGTAGCCATTGGAGTTTGAATACTTGAACAATCAGGCATGTCAAACTTCTTAAGTAAATCAGAGACATACTTAGATTGATTAATGAATATGCCAATGGGAAGTTGTTTAACTTGAAGACCAAGGAAAAATGTCAACTCTCCCATCATACTCATTTCAAATTCTGTTTGCATGATTTTCTCAAAATTTCTACAAAATTTTGGATTAGTAGAAGCAAATATAATATCATCCACATATATTTGTATTAATATCAGATCATCACCTTCCTTTTTCAGAAATAAGGTAGTATCAACAGTACCTCTTTTGAATTTGGAATTCAGAAGAAAAGTTGTAAGAGTATCATACCATGCTCTTGGTGCTTGCTTGAGACCATATAAGGCTTTATCCAAAATATAAACATGATTTGGAAATTCTTTGCTTACAAATCCTTCTGGTTGCTCAACATAAACTTCTTCATGAAGAATACCATTCAAAAATGCACATTTAACGTCCATTTGGTAGACCTTCATGTTCTTGTGAGCAGCGTAAGCAAGGAATATTCGAATTGCTTCTAGTCTAGCAACACGAGCAAATGTTTCATCATAATCAATGCCTTCTTGTTGACAATACCCCTTTGCTACAAGCCTTGCCTTATTTCTTACAACAATACCATTTTCATCTTTTTTGTTTCTGAAGACCCATTTAGTGCCAATGATTGATTTTCCTTTAGGCTTTGGTATCAATCTCCAGACTTTGTTCCTTTCAAACTGATTTAACTCTTTTTGCATAGCTAGAATCCAGTCTGGATCCTGAAGTGCCTCATATGTCTTTTTGGGTTCCATATTGCTTAAGAAATTCACATACAGACATTCATTTGCGGTTGCAGATCTTGTTTGTACACCTTTTGATGGATCTCCAATTATTTGATGTACTGGATGATTTGATGTCCATTTGTTCAATTTGGTAGTGGTTGAACAGATGAGACATTATTCAAAGAATCATAGTCATCAATAATTGCTTGAGTGTCAGTATCATGATTGATCAATGAATGTAAATCTGAAGTCTCCCCCTCAAAAGGAACATTATGTACATTCTCAAATTCAGAAGGAATAAATTCTGAAAGAATTGGAATTTCTGAATCGGGTTCAGAAGTTGGTTGAACTTGTTCAGAATTTATATAAATTTGTTCTGAATGAATAAGAATTGGTTCAGAAGTTGAATGTATATGTTCAGTAGTTGAATGTTCTGTATTTGAGGTTGAGAGGGGTGGAGCTGAAGTGCTTGGAGTTTGTATTTCTGAAATGTTTGAATCATTAGAACTTCTGAGAAGAGAAGGATTCTGATAATCTGCAGAAACATTTACAGAAATGTCAAATAAGTCTTTACACAATTCATCTAGATTTGTCTTTTGAGATTTAGAAAAAGATTTCTTATTGTTTTCGGAGTCCAAACTTTCAGAAACTAGGTTATGTACGAGTTCTGAACTGTTTTGTTCAGAAGTCAATGTTGGCTCATGAAATCTGACATTTGTAGTCTCAATGATCCTTTGTGTTCCCTTGATAAGGACTCTATATGCTTTAGATCTTTGAGAGTAGCCAACAAATATCCCAGCAACACCTTTTGTGGCAAATTTGTCTATATGCTGTGGAGTATCATTCTTTAGAAAACACCTGCAACCAAATTTTTTAAAATAATCAATAGAGGGTTTTCTTTGTTTTAACAATTCATAAGGAGTTTTAAGAAATTTTCTGTTAAGAATGGTTCTGTTCTGAGTAAAACATGCAGTAGCAATAGCTTCTGCCTAAAGAGACAGAGGAAGTTCTGAATATGCAAGCATAGTTCTTGCAGCCTCTACCAAAGTTCTATTCTTTCTTTCAACTACCCCATTTTGTTGAGGAGCTCTTGCAGCGGAAAAATTATGAGAAATACCAACAGATTCCAAAAAATTCTGAAGTGTAGAATTAGTAAATTATGTTCCATTGTCACTTCTGATCTTTTGAATTGGTAGTTGAAGAAGAACTTGAACTTTCTTCAGAAAAGGTATCAACTTTTCAGAGGTTTCAGATTTGAGTCTAAGAAATTCAATCCATGTATATCTTGAATATTCATCAACTATAACCAGGATGTATTTCTTTCCTCCCATGCTTTGTGTCTTCATTGGTCCACACAAGTCCGTGTGTAACATTTCTAAAGGAGCTTTGCATGAAGATAACATTTTTAGAGGATGGGAACTTCTCTTTATTTTCCCTAGTTCACAAGCAGAGCAAAGAGTGTTCTTTTCAAATCTGATCTTGGGTAGACCTCTAACTGAGTGATGTTTGTCTGGTTCAGAAATGGCTTTGAAATTCAGATGTGACATTCTTCTATGCCAAAGCCAGCTATCATTTCTCATTGATGTAGACATGTAACATACACCTTGCAGTTGACCTGAGGCAGTAAAAGTTGCTGTGTAGATATCTCCATCTCTCGTAGGCGATTAATTCATTTTTATTTGCCGTACTCGAACATGACGATAATCTATGTCAAAATTCACTTTCCAATTTTTGTCACGAATTGACTAATGCGAAAAGATTATGTTTTAAACCTTCAACATAAAAAACCTTCATTTCTGTCACTTCTCCCTTTTTGAATGTGCCATATCCTCTCACAAATCCCTTTGCATTATTTCCAAAACTAACTGTTCCTCCATATCTTTCATGATAATCAGTTAGGAGTTCTTTGAAAGGAGTCATGTGTCTTGAGCATCCGGAATCTAAAACCCACACATGACATATCTGCAAAAGAGATTATTGAGATTTAGGTACCCATTCCTGAATGGGTCCTTTGATATTAGTTGAAAATTTAGAACTTCTGAACTTACCCTTTAGATTTTTCAATTCAGAATTTGATTCAGAACTTTTAACTTTGTTTTGCTTTTTCTTTTTAATTTTATTTTTAAGCTTATTTGTCAATATAGCTGAACATTTTTGAATAGAATTTATCAAATTCTTTTTGTTAGTCTTGGAGATTATATGAAAATTATGATGACCACAAGTAATACAGTGAATATGTTTCTTTAAAGTGTTAACAATCGCAGAAGACATAGAGGAGTTAATAACATTTGATTTATCAACAAAAGGCTTTTTATTCACTGTTTTTAATCTTTGGTACAACACATTTTTGTAAAGCAGGAAAACTATCTAATTTGTCTGAATTTGATAGTCTCTCTCCTTTCTTTCTCCAAACTAGAGTGGACAACTCTGAAACAGACAAAAAATGTGGATTAGTATAAGAGATTCTTTTATGCTTTTTAGATTTTATCTCTGAATCAATTGAGTTAATTTTCTGAATGTTTGAAGCAGATTTTGAAGATTGACCTTGCTCAAATTTTTTAACTCTGGTGTTAAAGTCAGAAGATGTGCCAAATATAGATTTTAGTTTATCTCCTTCAGTCATAGAAGATTGTAGTTTATACACAACATTACCATCTTTGTCAATAACTTGCATCATTTGATCATCTTCATCTTCTGAGTCAGAAGCATTCATAAGTTCTGAAAATTTATTGGGAGTAATACTTTTTGCAAAAATACTTGAATCTTTCATAGTAGTAGACTCATTATCAGAATCATCAAAAAATATTTTGGAATTTTCATCAGCATCTTCTGAGGAGTCAGCTTCTGAAAATTCATCATACTTTTCTTCAGATTTTGATATATTCTCAGAAATATTTTCTGAAGTAACTTCAGAATTGAATTCAGAATTTATCTCTGAATTTATTTCTGAACAATCTTCAGATTTAATTTTTGATTCATCAGACTTTAGAGGAACTTCTTCTGAAAACAAAGTCTCTGATTTAATAAAAGGTATCCTTTCAGGCAGAGAAAAATTCACTGGTTTAGGGATAACACCTACATTTGTTTCATTAAAAATTTTCATTTTTGAGAAATCATATAAATTTGCAGGTGCCTTTTTCAGAATTTGATTATCATTATATCCCAGACCAGCTTTAATATTATAAAATTTTGAATTCTGAGCCTGGTTTGTTAAAATATTCAGAGTTTGCTCAGTTTGTCCTCTTTTGAAATTTAAATCTTCAAGTTCTTTAATCTTCTTGTACAGATCAATTCTTTCTTGATTCAGAAAGTTCATTTTAACACTTAAGATCTCTTTTTCAGATTTCTCATTAACTATTTCTTTTTGTAAATTGTCCAATTTTTCTTTTAAAGAAACTTTTTCTTCAGAAATCTTTTCAAGATTTTGTTCAGCTTCTTGACAATTTTCTTTATAGATCTGACTTTCAGCTCTAAATTGATTCACTAACATTCTTTCACCTTTGATTCTGTTCGTTAATATTTCAAATTCAGAAAACATGTTTTGAACTTGAATTTTTGTTTCAGAATCATGGTTATGTTCAGAATTTAATTCAGAGGAGAAATTATTTTCAGACTTTGATTTAGAAGATGAAGATAATACCTCTGTGTCAGCTTGTTGTTTTTCTTTAGAATCCATCTGACACATGTAGCAGTTTGTTGCATAGTGTGCCACTTCTTCATCTTCTTCTCCATCACTCCAATTCAACCAGTCTTCCTCATACTTGGTAATTAGAGCAGGGTTGATTTCTTTCTTCTTTGCTAATGCATGCTTCTTCTCATAGTAACCTGAGTTTTTTACTTTAGGCATCTTGCACTGTCTTGCATAGTGCCCAAGTTTTCCACAATTGAAGCATCTTGCTGGTTCAGTTGTTTCAGTTTGACCAGTTTCTTGACCTTTCTTAGGTCCAGTTTCAATTCTTGCTTTGTTCTGATATTTTTGATTATATCTATGTGTGAACTGTCTTGACAAGAATGCAATATTATCAGAAATTCTCTTGAGTTCTTCATCCGATTCATCACCATCACAAACCTTAACCTCAGGAATATCAACAGTCTTCTTTGTTGACATGGTCATAGAATTGTTAAACTTCTTGCTTAACAGAGCAACTTCATTTGCCTTTTTCTGTTCATGTTGTCTTACTTTGATTTTATCTTCTTGTTGAAATAAAATCCCATAGACATCATGAATTGTCTTTCTAGAAAGATTTCTAGTGACCATGTTGTCAGAGAAGCTTGACCATTCAGTACCCAGATTATTCAGAAATTTATTGTTAATTTCAGAATTTGATTTCTGAACTCCATTTCTCCTTAGATCGTTCAGAATGTTATTGAATCTATTATATGTATCAGTAATAGATTCATTATCTTTGTATCTGAAATTTTCATAAGTACCTACACAGATGTTTAGCCTTTGTGCACATTATGCTTTTGGTACTCCCTGCATTTGAGCCTCTACTTCATCCCACATGGCTTTGGCTGATGAAAGACTATCAACCCTATTAAAAATTTCATTAGGAATTGCCATTGTGAGCAGAGTTAAAGCTCTTTTGTCAACTTTGACTTGGGCTTTCTCTGTTGCATTGTACATCCCTGGACTCTTTTTAATTCTTGAAGCAGGGATCTCAGGAGTGGATTCAGTTCTTGGAACTGCTGGAATTTTAACAAATACCTCTAGTGGACCATTTGTAATAGATTGCATTAAAGCTTCATCTATGTTATCCAAGAATTGAATCATTCTAATTCTCCATTGATGATATTCCCCTAAGAAGAGAGTTGGTGGTTTCGTTTCAGATCCGATTGAGACTATTTCTTTAGACATCTTTGATTGTTAGAAGATCGAGAATTCACCTGTATTGAATTTGAATTTTGTAGATCAAGAAGAACTGTCAGATATGACAACAAATCTTCTTCAAGAACAGATGAATTGGCTCTGATACCAATTGTTAGGACCCTTAACAATCAATATAATGAAGAAAGTAGAATATGGAATTAGATCTGATAGCCAAAAATCATATGAATTGATCAAATGAAAGATATTACAATACTGTATTACAAGATTATGAAACGTTAGTTCTAACAGACTATCTAACAACTATTTATACAAGAGAGAAAATGCTAAACAGACAGTACATTTGTGACAGACATGTTCAGAAATAGTTCTGAACTTCTTCAGAACTTCTTCAGAAGCACCTTCAGAAGTATCTTCAGAAACATGTTCAGAACCTTCAGAACTTCTGAAGTTGACACTTCAGAAGTTATGCCTTAGGTGTTTTCTGACTTTCTCTGAGTTCTGAGCTTCTATCTTCAGATCTGCATATCTTCAGAACCCAGTCACTTTTGAAGCTATTCTGATATACCTATCAGGTTGTACACCCTCTGGTCAAGCTCCACGGAAGCATTCAAAGCGACTCTATAATTGTCGAGTGGTCCTAACTCAGCAAGGCTTCAAAATGTTCTCATGTATGGGTTTATAGAAAGAACACGAGTCAACATTTCAATGATGTTTCTGTCAAGATTTGGCCACTGTAGTCTATGCGAAAACTCAGATTCGGCATCATAAAAATAAAGTTGTAAGTACCTAGGTTGCCCATCCCTAGGAACTAACTAATCGATTCTATGATATATTCCTCCTTGAGCACGAAACATATATACTCCAGATGTCATATTGCTCACAGTACTATCCAGGGTTACCCCCGTTGACGTGAAAGAAAAGTTCGTATTGTATGCATGAATATTTTGCCTAAACATTTCGCCTAATTCTGATTGTGTTGTAAATAGATGGTATAATTCTTCAGGAATGGGTGAGTGTGCCAACTTCGTCTTCCCACTCATGCAACAAAAGGAACGGAATTCAGATTCGAAACTTCTTGATCCACAATGTTCACATGGATTTTGTTCCTTTAAGACACGATGTTGTGTAGGGACACCATCATAAACAGAACTGCATGGATCATCCTGTTGGATCTCAACATTTCTGTTATTTTCCTTTCTTTGTTGATAATAGTTTTAATTAATAATTTATCTTCTTTTAGCAAAAGTTAATGCGCTGACATTGGTTGTTTCAGTGATGTTCCCTTGTGTCGTCTCCATTGGAGTGATATCTGTCATGTGTGTCATCGATTGACTACTTCGTTCACCAAACGCTATATAAGACTTTTGAATGTGACAAATAAAGATTATTATAAAGAACTACTAAGATCGAGTTAAAGAATATCGAGTTAAAAAAAAATACTAACTTGTCGATACTTGATTCATGGCTTCGTCAAAAAGAGGTATTAGTATCCCACGTTTACTTTGAATACCTATGAAAGAAAACGTCATGTCAATGAGCCTCTAGTTTTGGTCAATTCCGAAGTTCAAGATAATAATAACGAAATTTTTTTACCGTTGAAGTTTTCATGTGTCATGCCCAAACATACATGGTTTGTTCCTTCACTACTGATAACACTTGTTCCTTGTGTATTAACAGCATTTCTGTTATTTTCCTTGCTTCGTTGATAATAGTTTCGATCAATAATTCTTCTTCTTTGAGCAAAAGTTTCCGCACTGGCAGGGGTTGTTTCATTTATATTCTCTTGCGTTGATTGATTACTTCCTTCATCAAGCGTTATTTTTCTCCTTTTGTTTTTATCCTTTTGTTTTTCTCCTTTTGTTCTGCATCATAGTGCATATTGTATTTTTTTTGTATTCATATGATATATTAAGCAAGTACAACATCAATTATGATATATTCCACATACCTTTTACAACATCTACATTAACTTGAGAGACATCAGCATTTGAAGTTCCTTTATCGACAATCTTCATTACACACCTTAACACTACATAAAAAAAATCTTGAAAAAATCATTCACTGGATTGTCACATACTTGTTGAAAACATCATTACAATCAATACAAAATAACAAAAAAAATTACAAGTATAAGTTCCAAATGTTTTCACAACAATCACGTACAAAAAACACAATTCTAATCAACTTGAACAAAAAATTTACACTTATAGGTTCCAAATAGTATCATTACTATTTAATTACAATATCAATAAAAGTAAGAAAAAGAACAATAAATTAATAACAATATCTTTTTTGCACAACAACAATAAATTTTAATATATTACCCATCAAATTAATAAGCACCACAATTCAAATACCAAAAAAGGATCAAAATGCAAATGCCAAAAACCCATCCATAAGAACATGAACAACCAAATACATAACATACAAGTCGAACATGTCTCAAACGTCTTATCATAAAAAACATAATTCAAATCATATTGAACAGCCAGACAACTTTAACCCAAAATAAGCCTAAGGCGCTGTGTTTCCGGAATATCTAGATCGAACGCAACTTTGGTTAATTCCGTTGAACTCAATACATTCTCTGAAAATGTTAAAAAATAAATTTTTAGTGAAATTTAACAATTAATATTTAAAATTCAAATTTAAGAAAAAACTTATATATATATATATATATATTAACTAACATAATTGAGTTTAGATCAGAGTTTAGATGAACGAGTTTGACCCTAGAAGCATACAATATGGATTTATCTTTGATTGTCCGAGCAAACCTCCCAATACGTGTTTCTTTACTATCTTACAACCTTATCTCTATTATGTGCCCCCTATTCAAAATAACAAAGTGAACAAGTACAACAGTTTATTAATTTGATAATATGTGTAAAACAAATACTTACGTTTCATCTTGTAAAAAGATATAACACGAACCCAATCGAAATCCCCATGGTTCTCTCTTATAGATGACACGTCTACCCATTATTATCTTTCCAACAACATCTAAAACAAAGATTTTTAAATTTTAAAAATATTAATTTATTTACATCATTAAATTTAAAATTGATGTGGAAAAACATATAACTTTAAGAGTAGGAAAAAGATTTAATGTACCAATTAACATTTTCCGTGTAGTCTTATCTTGAGCTAGAGTTCGAATGGAAGGAACCAATGGATACAAAACAAACCCTCTTTATCACTTGTCAATGGGGTTAGTTTTGTCTTTTTATTGAAAAGGACGATCGATTCCCCACGATATAAACTATATTTTTCGTATCTCGGATACTCATAAACAGTTTCATCAACTTGGAAATGGTCTAGTGAAAAAACACCACCCATCAGATTCCTTTGTTTGTAGGTATCAAGTAAATAGCATGGAACTAAAGCAGCCATTTTGTCTCTCTAATGTATAAAATATGTAATTATATATTTGTTAGTTAGGATCTTATCTTAAAAATATTAACTTTTATGAAGAAAAAGATGAATAATTTTACTTACGTTTTGGTCAAGAAGAATAAGATATAGTTTTTTATCTTCCACATCTTCCCAAACAAATTCTATACGAACGGTAAGAAAATCCCACCAGACATAAGGATGAGCTTGCAGTGATGAAAATACTTCAGCAGAAGAATGATAATCCATTTTCTACAAATTAAAGGTAGAATATGAAAATACTTCGTCAAAGTAATTAATATTAAGAGTGTTAGACAATTAATTTGCTAAAGAAATTAGTTAATACACAATGAGATAAACATAATCATCAAACTAACAAAAATATCTATGTATATTTATATATCAAGGCCTAAAAAGTTGATAAATAAACAAATAAGGGGCTGTTTGGCAGAAGTAGGTGGGATAAACAGCAGAAGCAGGTGGGCCAAATTTAAATAAGGGGTTGTTTTACAAAAGCTTCTTGAAGGGCTTATTGAAAGTTAATAAATAAACAAATAAGGGGCTGTTTGGCAGAAGCAGGTGGGATAAACAGCTGAAAATATGCTTCATAATGGGCGTCTGGGACTGGTTGAGGCCGCTTAAAATCACCATTAAGCTTAAAAGTTGCTACAAACAGGATTGTGCTTATTAAGATCACCATTAAACAGTACAAAAGACCCACAAAAAAAGAACAAAAATGCATAAAAACCATTAACAGTCCCTAAGCACTAATAAGAACTAATAAGCATTTTAAGCACTAATAAGAACTAATAAGCACTGTTTGAGGCAACTTCTTGAGCTTAATGGGCATTTGGGACTGTTTGAGGCAGCTTATTGAGCTTAATGGGCATTTGGGACTGTTTGAGGCAGCTAATTGAGCTTAATGGGCGTCGAGGACTGTTTGAGGCAACTTATTAAGCTTAATGGGCGTCTGGGACTGTTTGAGGCAGCTTATTGAGCTTAATGGGTGTCTGGGACTGTTTGAGGCAGCTTAACATCACCATTAAGCTCAAAAGTTTCTACAATCACCATTAAACAGTCCAAAAAACCCACAAAAATAGAACAAAAATGCACAAAAACCATTAAACAGTCCCTAAGCACTAATAAGAACTAATAAGCACTTTTAAGCACTAATAAGAACTAATAAGTACTGTTTGAGGCATCTTATTGAGCTTAATGGGCATTTCATACTTTTTGAGGCAGCTTATTGAGCTTAATGGGCGTCTGGGCTTGTTTGCGGCATCTTATTGAGCTTAATGGGCGTCTGGGACTGTTTGAGGCATCTTATGAGCTTAAAGGGCGTCTGGGATTGTTTGAGGCAGCTTAAAATCACCATTAAGCACTTTTAAAATGTTTGAACACTTTTATACATGTGCATATATATATATATATATGTATATATATAATTGTAATAAATACTTAATTAGCAGCAATTCAAGAACCAAACCAATCAAAATCCCAAGTTTACACAAAACACCATATATATAAACATATATAACAGACCAATCATTTTAACCCCTATATGCTTTTGTTTATGTTCAATGTTTTTTTCCTACTCCATTCATTTCTCTATCAACATAACCCCACCAAATTATGGTTCAATGTTTCTTTCCAACTCCATTCATTTTAACCCCCAAATCATTTTAATCGATACTTTATGCATTCAATACCTTGATTTTTGTAATTTCAGTTATATTTCTTGGGGAGATTCCAACTATCTTTTCCCATTTCAAAAACGGTATTCAAATCACAAATCAACAATGATAAAGAGACAATCAGATAAAGAGACAATCAGAAAAACCATAAGCATATAAATCTATGAGAAAAAACAGAAGCTTTGAGAGAGAGATCGAACCTGGAGAGCCAAACGAACAGGAACGAAAATCGGTCGTCGTCGAACAGGGAGATCGAACATTTTCTTGGTGAATCGATGGAGCGTGAGTGCGAGTGAGAGAATTGTGATGAAAATCGTCTTCAGTTTTCGTCGAACAGGGAGAGTGTGAGAATGAAATTGATGGAGAGAGAGGAGTGAAAACTGATGAAGATACATGTTGGTTCCAGATTCTCTTCTTCACAGATTAATCGATTGATTCATAAAACAGAGTATAAGCGGAAGCAATTTATATCGATTAATCAACAGTAATAAGAATCGATCAAAGATTGAGGAACAGATTAACTATGTATTATAACCTGAATGATGATTACAGATACATGGAATGACGCACAGTAAGTTCTTCAATATAACGATTTGATTGACGACTTTTACAGTAGAGAAAGGATCTATTTATACAAATAGAATAAAGTAAAAGTCAACATCTTAACCTATTACAAACTGACACGTGTGAGAGATTGGAGCGTGTAACAAACTAGTCAGTTGCAGAAGGTAGACATCTTTGATGTATGTGCCACGTCATATTCATCATCTTGTGGTTCATACTTTTAAAAGTGCAACAATCTCCCCTAAGTATGCAACCAGAAGAGTGAAGTCTGTTCAGAAAGGAGCGACCTCAGATACAATCTTTCCAATCTTATTTATGATCTCTCTAATTGATAATAAAGTGGAAAGCCTTTTGATCATCTTCTCAATAACCTCTGGATTGTGATTGTTACTATCAACAGAAATGAAGCTTTTTGCAATGTAAACGACCTCTGATGAGTATTTGTGTGCTTCTTTGATTTTGAAGAAGCTCTTTCTGTCTGGCCTTGTGAAAATCACACCTTCCTCTGGGTCTATTAGTACTTTGCCGATTCTCATGTTGATGATGCCTTAGCTCTGGCTCTGGCTTCCTTTTCTTTGGCTATTGCAGCTTGAGTTGATGAGGAGTATGGTGTTTGTCTTGTGTTGCCGACTACCTCAGGAATGAATTTAGCTATTTCTGGATCCTTTGGAAGAGGCCCAGAGTGAGTGGCTAATGGAGTTGGAGTCAGAGGGGTTTGTGTGTGTGAATTTTGAGCAGGAGTTTGCTGCTTGGAGGATGATTGGTGTTTGTCAGAAGTAGATGGAGATGGCATTGGATTTGGATTTGAGCTTTCAGTATTGGTAGTGGTTTTGACTTTCTTGGATGTTGGAGCTTTCTCCCCCTTCTGAGAATCAGGGTCCTGATCCTCAGACCTTTTGCGTTTAAGTTCTGCTTTTCTACAAGCACGCTCCTCCTTGGCCTTTTTCCTTTCATTAAAAGAATCAGAAAGAGAACTTACCAGACCTGTAAGCTGAGACAGAGAGGAATTCACTCAATTGTGTCACGATGGACATCTTCAGTACCTTCTTTTAACAAGAGGTCAGCATGGGTAGAACCACTCGGATGATCACTCAAATTATTTTCAGCCTCATTCTCACTTGACATCTCACTTTCTAGAACTGGCTCTAAGTGCTCTGGGTAGAAATTCTCTGTTCTGAGAAAGTCATAGAGCTCCTATAAGATTGAAGATAAGAAGAGCCAGATGGAATTAGGTTTAGCATGTACCTTGAAAGCTCTCTGGGAGAGGGATAGCCGTTGCGATCGATGGTTGGACGATGAGTGCTCATAGAAGCAATTTTGCAAAATGGTTGAACTAATGGAGCCTTGAGTGCACCAATTGCAGGATAGGTAACCAGGGATATAAATCTTGTAAACATTAAAGTTGGAAGAGATTTTCCTTGGGTTTGATGGGTTACCTTAGTGTGCACAGCAGCTTTAATCTCTTGAAAAAGAAGGCTTGCGTAGTCCAAGGGACGATTAAAAAACATGCCATACATGATGGTCAGAATGTTCCTGCTTGCTTGATCGAGAGACCCAATTTTACAAGTGAGACTCTTGTTCAGGATAGAAACGAGGAGATTCCACATTGGGGGTAACTGTTTTCTCTTGAATTCAGATAGTTTGCTTAGGGGTTCATTGTAATCAAGAAAGAGGATGAAGGATAACAATGCTTCAGCAGATGGGTTCGATTCTAGGGTTGGATTTGGAACAAATTCACCATCAATTAGTATATGTGAAGGGGATAAATGAAAATACCTGGCTAATTTCTTCTTGGTAATGGGAATTTCCACAGCAGTATCAGGTTGATCAGGGTGACTGAAATTTCCATGCAAAGTCTCATCATCATAAATATACATCGATTGCCACACTTCTTGAACGTATATTTCAGGAACATTTGGGTTTGTCAGAGTTAGGGCTCGGTTAAGTTCATGTTGTTGGAGAAATTCAACCATGATTCTGAATTCGGACTGGTAGGTATTAGGATCAAGAAGAATGTGTACATTTTTTGCTTTCAATGGCAGCTTGACGAACGGAGCACTATCGGCAGTGGAATCGACGAAACGTCCTTCGTCATCGTTAAGAGTTGGATTTGCAAGATGAGAAGCCATTGATGAGAGTTGGTAAGAATTGCAAGCAAGTTCGTGAGTAAGAGAGTGTGAGCAGTAAGAGTGGAGAGGAAGAAGATGGGTATCTGAAAATTGGGGATTTTATATGAGACCGACTTGGAATTGGAAGAGGTTTATGTATTGGAGTAGAAGAAAACGGTTCAGGAAAGATGATGTAAGCACCCAGGCGTGGATACATGCAGTCACACAATGAATGACACGTGGAAAGTAGGAGTGATGAGTAAGCCACGATTTTTGAAAAGAAAACTGAAGGGTTATCGGCCTAAAATCGGTTGATTATCCCAAAAGTAAATAAAAAGAAAATATAAAACAATTTGTTGAGTAATTAAAGAAAATTAATTAAAGAACAAATTGAAATATATAAATCTGTTTATTTAGATTTAAAATCAGTCATTTGGTGAAAAAAAAATTTGAACCTAATGAAAGTTTGATTTTTCATGAAAATAAAATAATAAGAAAAATTAAAATTGAATATAGAAATTTTAAGAAACCTTGACGGCAAGAGTTAATAAAATGTATATATTCAATAAAATTTTTGGAATATTTTGATTCATAGAAAAAATATTTTGAAAAACATGTCAATTTTGAATCACCATCTAGGATAAGTTTAAAATGAATCATAGGCATTCTGAGAGACCTTGACGGCAAGAGAAACACAAAATAAGAAGATTCAGAAGAAACTCAGGTGGATGGAAAAATTCATAAGACAGCTAACCTAGTGTTAGACTTTGAACTGCTTAAGTGAGAAACTCCCCTCTGAATGATAAACTTCCCTTTGAATAATAAGCTCCCCCTTGAATGATAAGCTCCCCCTTTGCTTCAGGAATTGGCGCCTTTCTGATATAACTTGGATGAAAAGGAATAAAATGCAACAAAATAAAACTTAGACCAGAAGCGACCAGAGGTCTCTGAGTGCTTCTGGATGAAGTTCAGAAGACGATCAGAGATCTCTGATAACTTCTAAGAATAAAATTTACATGTTTAGTATTCCCAACTTGCTGATTAAAAAATTAAAACGCTTCTCATCCAGAGCTTTTGTAAAAATGTCAGCCAGTTGGTAATTAGTAGAGACAAAATACATTTCTATGGTACCCTTTTCTACACGATCTTTGATAAAGTGATACCTGACATCAATATGCTTCGTTTTTTAGTGCTAAACTGGGTTTTCTGTAATGGCAATTGCACTTTCAGAATCACAGAGTATGGGAATCTTATCATAGATCAGACCGTAGTCTCTGAGTTGGGTTTTCATCCAAATAACTTGGGAACAACAGCTAGCAGCAGCAATACACTCAGCTTCTGCAGTAGATGTTGAAACACAATTTTGTTTCTTGGATGTCCAGCTGATAAGTCGATTACCCAGAAGTTGACAACTACCAGAGGTGCTTTTTTTGTCCAACTTACATCCTGCATGATCAGAATCTGTATATGCCATTAAATCAAACCCAAAATTTTTAGAGTACCAGAGACCCAATGAAGGAGTTCCCTTTAAGTATCTAAAAATTCTTTTGACAGCAACCAAATGAGATTCTTTAGGATTAGCTTGATAACGAGCACAAAGACAAGTGGCAAACATAATATCAGGCCTACTTGCTGTCAAATATAGAAGAGAACCTATCATACCTCTGTATCCTGTGATATCGACAGGTTTTTCCAGAGGGATCAGGACCTAGTTTCATGCTAGGAGAGATAGGTGTTTTCATAGTTGATGAGTTCTGAAAATGGAATTTCTTTAACATGTCAGAGACATATTTTGCTTGATTAATAAAAATACCATAGGTACTTTGTTTAACCTGATGTCCAAGAAAGAAAGTTAATTCTCCCATCATACTCATTTCAAATTCGGTTTCCATCAACTTAGAAAACAAATCAACTTCTGTTTGATGAGTAGAGCCAAAAATTATGTCGTCCACATAAATTTGAACAATAGTTAACATACCTTTGCCTCTTTTGATGAAAAGTGTGGTATCAATTTTACCTTTCTCATATCCTTTGTTGATCAGAAATTTGGATAAACGTTCATACCTGGCTCTGGGTGCTTGCTTTAAGCCATACAGTGCTTTGTCAAGAAGAAAAACATATTCTGGATGTCTTGAATCTTTAAAGCCAGCTGGTTGTTCAACATACACTTCCTCTTTGATATTTCCATTTAGAAATGCACATTTAACGTCCATTTGATAGACTTCAAAGTTTTTGTAAGCGGAGAATGCCAGAAAAAGTCTTATCGCCTCTGGTCTCGCAACAGGAGCAAAGGTTTCATCATAATCAATATCTTCTTCTTGACAATATCATTTTCCCACCAGACGAGCCTTGTTTCTGATCACAATTCCGTCCTCATCCTTTTTATTTCTAAAAACCCACTTAGTACCAATGGCAAGTTTGCCTTTTGGTAATGGTACTAAGTTCCAAACTTTGTTACGCTCAAATTGAAGTAACTCTTCCTGCATTGCTTCTACCCAACTAGGTTCGGCTAAGGCTTCATGAACTTTCTTGGGTTCAATTAGACTTAGAAAGTTAACATAGAAAGCTTCATTTGCTGTGTGCAGATCGTGTTTTCACACCCTCAGAAGGATTACCAATTATGAGATCTGGAGTATGTGATTTAGTCCATTTCGTCATCCTTGTTTGTGATATTGGTTGAGCTTGAACTTCGGTGTCAGAAGATGAGATAACTTCATCCGGAAATATTGATTCTGAACCTCTTGATTCTAAAGTCTCTCCCTCAGATGATGGAACAGAAGAATCTTCTGGACAATCAGATGAAACAGGAACAGAAGGAATTGAAGAGCTAGGTTCAGAAGAGGTAGGACCAGATAAAGTTATGCCAGAGGCATGAAGAACTTTAGGTATGCTGAAAGAAGGATTAGTTATAGCAGGTTCTGACATTACTTCTTCGCCCAGAAAGTCTTGAAAAAGGGCATCAATATCGGATTTTCTGGATCCTGAAAGAAAGTCAGAAGTAACAGTATTAAGTTTGAGTTCTGAAGTAGAATATTCAGAGGTGAGTTGAGTTTGATCATCAAAATCAACGTTAATGCTCTCCATAACGGTTTTAGTTCTGAGATTAAAAACACGAAAGGCTCTGGAATTTAAAAAATAGCCTAAGAATTTTGCTTCATCTGATTTTGGATCAAACTTGCCAAGTTTGTCTCTGTCATTTAAGATAAAACACCTGCAGCCAAAAATATTAAAGAATTTGACAGATGGTTTTCTTTTGTTAATAAGCTCATAAGAAGTTTTTGAGATGCCTCTTGACAATTATGGAACGATTCTGAGTGAAACAAGCAGTGGCTACAGCTTCCCCCCAGAAGTGAATTGGGAGTCCAGAAACTGCAAGCATTGTTCTAGCTGCTTCGACCAAGGTTCTGTTGCGACGTTCAACGACACCATTTTGTTAGGGAGTGCGTACAGCAGAGAAGTTCTGAGAAATTCCATTTGCAACAAAGTATGCTTCAAGTTTGGCATTCTTGAATTCAGTACCATTATCGCTTCTCAGCTGTTGAATCTTTTAGTGTAAAAGAACTTGGATTCTGGTCATCATATTTTGAAGGACAATAGGAACTTCTGACTTTTGTCGAACAAAAGCAAGCCAAGTATATACCTGGAAAATTCATCGATAAGTACCAGAATATACTTTTTACCAGAAAGACTCTGAATTGCAATTGGACCACAGAGATCGACGTGTAGCAATTGCAGAGGTCTTATGCAAGAGTGATCACTTTTTGTTTTATGAGATGCTCGTTTTATTTTTCCCATTTCACATGCAGGACAGAGGTGATCTTTTTGAAAATGAACTTCTGGAAGTCCAGATACCAAATTATGTTTTACAAGCATCTCAAGATTATCAAAGTTTAAGTGAGACATTTTATGATGCCAGAGACATGCAACTTCACTCTTTTTGGAAATAAGACATAAGGTTTCCTTACCATCCTTGGAGGTAAAATTCATCATGTATAGATTACCTTTTCTGTCTGCTCTCCAAAGTTCCTCACCTGCCTTAGAAAATAAGTAACAATGTTTTTCATTAAAGACGACAAGTATCTTAGAATCACATAGTTGACTTACACTTAGGAGGTTATGTTTCAAACCAGAAACATGAACTACTTTAGATAAGGTGATGTTACCTTCCTGTAAAGTACCATAGCCCTTAATTTGACCCTTACCATTATCACCAAACGTTACAGCTCCACCACTTTTGTCTTTCAATTGGGAGAGTAAGTTTCGTGAACCAGTCATGTGCCTCGAGCATCTAGAGTCAAGATACCAGATATGCACACGCTGTTTCTGCAATCAAGATCAGAGTCTCTTAGGTACCCATACCATTATGGGTCCTTTAACGTTAGTTTTTATCTTATCAGCCTTTTGCTTTTGATTTGATTTAACATAAGGTAAAGACGTATTCTTTGGATTTTTTGTTTTTCTATTTTGCTTTGTTTTACTTTTATTGAAGTACGAATGGTTTGCAGTGAAGGAATTTGAAGTTTGTGAGAAAAATTTCTGTAATTTTAAGAAAAGAGAAAAACATTCAGAATTCTGAAACATAGAAGATTTTATTGAATTTTCTTTGCGACAATGATAATTACAATTATTCTTAGATCTGTCTTTTCTAGTAACAGTTGTTCTAAAGAACTTCCTATCTAGACTAGACGTATGTTTAGAATCTGAAGTATTCTTCAGCGGAGATTTCCTCGGATTTACCTATCTAGACTAGACGTATTTACTGAAACAGGAACAGAAAGATTAGATTTCCATTTACCTTTCTGAACAAAAGAAAGTTTTGGAGGATAAGAGTTAGGAAGTTGGATAGGAATTTTCTTTTTAAGTTTTTCTTCCTTTTCAAGATGAGGACAAGATTTAGCTTTCAGACACATTCCTATAAAATCTGGATGTATAAAAACAGGTTTTCGTTGTTCAGAGGGAACAGAGAAAATCGGAATTTCACTTGAATTTTTTTTAGCATCCATTCCAGAAGCTCTTATCTCCAGAGATTCATTTGTAAATAGAAAGGGAGTGTCTTTGTTTTTTATGATCTCTGGAGTTTTAGCATAAATAGAAGATTGATGTACAAGATGAGAGAAATATGTGTCTGACTTGTCAAAGAAATCCTCACTTTGATCATCATTTTCCCATGGATATGTGATTTCTTCTAAATCCTTTTAAGTTTCAGAAATATTTAAATCAATAAATGAACAAGGAAATATCTCTGGATTATTTTCTAACTTTTGTTTGTCATTCTCAAGTTTAAAACAATTATCCAGAGTCAAGAGAAGATCTTTTTCAAAACTAAGTCTTAATTTCTCCTCTGCTTGAATAGGAATAAACGCATCAGCCTCTGGATTCAATTTTGTAAGAACACTTGAACCAAACTTGAAAATATCATCCTTCTTCAGAATTTGATTTAGATTAATATTGGTCTTTTCAGAAGAACATGTAATGTTTTTAAACTTGAGTTTCCGTTGATGATGACCATTTTCAGTTTTAGATCGTTTAAAACATGATTCTTCAAAAATAATTGGAAACACAGGCTACTGTTGTTGTCTTATACAAAAAACAGAATTTAAACCAGACTTCTTTTCACACGTATAGGGATCTAAATCTTCAAAGCCGATTCCAGATCTTCCTACTTGTGTACTTATTTTCTCATGAACTTTTTGAGCATCCAGATATGTTTTGATCCGGTGCGTTTTGTTTTGAAGTTCAATGTACAGAAATTCTCTTTCTTTTTGAAAATAGTTTTTAAGTGCTACAGAATTTAATCTGTCACTTTCCTTAACTTGAATTTCCTTATCCTTTTCTTTCAGAAGTTTCTTATAACTCAAGTGCTCCTTTTTTACCAAAACTTCTGTGTCTTTCAATGTTTTAGAAATTTTTTCTTTTTCTATGTCAAGTTCCAGTTTTTCTTCTGTTAAGATATCCATCTCTCTTTTGTAAATATCTCTTTCCTTTTGTGTTGTGGAAAGAGTTTTCTCAATATTTTTTCGTAACTTCTTTTCAATTGTAAGCTTTTGCTTAAGTTCTTCAAAATTGTTTGATAAAAGCACAATTGTATTCTCAAGTTCAGAAGATTCAGAAAGATTACTAACCGGTGAATCAGAAGGCTGTTCTTTTGATTCATTTGTACTAGCCATTCCACATAACATGGCCTCATCACCACTGGACTCATCTCTGATCCAGTTTTCTTTCTCAGCATAGTGGGCTCTTTCAGTAACATTATACTTGTATTTATTTTTGTAATATGTTTTGTCTTTATCCAGAGCCCCTCTGCAATCCTTCGAGTAATGACCCGGTTTGCCACATCTGTAACATACATCTTTCTTTTTCCTCATTTCCTCTTCCTTCTTTTCTGCCTCAGTCTTCTCAGGTCTCTGAACCTCTTGTTTAGGAGTATAGTTAGAGCGATCAGACCTTCTATTTCCTTGAAATGCCCTATTTCCAAAACGTTTTGTAAACTGTTTGGTAATAAGAGCCAAGGAATCAGCAAATGCCTTTATTTCATCATGAGAATCAGAATCTTCTTCTGGAACAGTTTCTGACATGAATGCCTTGTTTTTCACTCTTCTATCTTCACTTTTTCTTCTGGTAACTCCCTTTATTTCAGAAATCAAGGCCAGAGGTCCACCTATAGTTGTTTTCTTTTGCACAACCTCCTTTTCATGAGCTTGAATAGTTCCAAATACATCGTGTAGAGACCATTGCTCAAGATCTTGATTTGCTTGTAATGACATGGATAGATTTGACCATTCTGGATTTAATCTCTTTAAGAATAAGACATTATTGTCTTCCTTTGATCGAACAATATCACATCGTTTGCATAGATTTATCAGATTATTAAATCTATGAAAAGTCTGTTCCAGAGATTCATCCGCAATGGCCTGGAAGCTGTTGTCATCGTTCAGCGCTTGAGCTCTTCGATTTTTCTTCATTTTAGCACCACCTTCCAGAAGATTTTCTAACTGATCCCATAATTCCTTAGCAGTATCACAGGAATCCAGAAATTGAAAAATCTCATTCGGAATAGCCATGATAAGAACAATTTTTGCCTTTTTAGCAAGTTCAACTTTGGCCTTTTCCTCATCATTCCAATTTTCCCTTAGCTTTGGAACTTTTCGGGCAGGTATTTCAGCAGTATTGGTAGTAGCATGAACTCTTGGAACTGTAGTCATTGGTATGAAGGGACCATTTTGAACAATAGGATAAAGTTCAATGTCCAATCCTTCATAGAAATTTATCATTCGAATCTTCCATTGTGGATATTCACCACGAATAAGAGTTGGAGGTTTGGTCAGAGAACCAGAGGTGTAAACATCATTCAAATTTGAATTTTCCATTTTTTTTTTAAATCGAGAAGTATGTAATGACAGATTTGAGTTGAAATCTAGAACAAGTAAATTTCAATTGATTTGAACAACAAAATTTTACTAATTCTTCAAAATTTTAACTACAATTACCACTGTTTTAGACAGAATTGTTATAAATCTTCGTAGAACAGGGTGGAATTATGAACACTAGTTAAAACAGAAGATTACTGAATGAATGAAGAGAGAAATTTCCAAATTGAGATCTAATAATCAATAGATTGATTATCAGGCTCTAATACCAATTGTTGGTTCCAGATTCTCTTCTTCACAGATTAATCGATTGATTCATAAAACAGAGTATAAGCGGAAGCAATTTATATCGATTAATCAACAGTAATAAGAATCGATCAAAGATTGAGGAACAGATTAACTATGTATTATAACCTGAATGATGATTACAGATACATGGAATGACGCACAGTAAGTTCTTCAATATAACGATTTGATCGACGAATTTTACAGTAGAGAAAGGATCTATTTATACAAATTGAATAAAGTGAAAGTCAACATCTTAATCTATTACAAACTGACACGTGTGAGAGATGGGAGCGTGTAACAAACTAGTCAGTTGCAAAAAGGTAGACATCCTTGATGTATGTGCCACGTCATATTCTTCATCTTGTGGTTCATACTTTCAAAAGTGTAACAATACATATACAAATGGACATCTCGGAGGCCGAATCGTCATCTTGGAGAAATCGCAGAGGCTGAAGCGTCACCTTGGAGAATGAGCTTTGAAGCGTGAGTTCCGGTAGAGAAAGAACCCAAAATTATGAGCGGCTGAAGCGTGAGTTCTGAGAGGATGAAGCGTCACCTTGGTATATGGAAGAGTTTTTAAGACATTTTAAGATTTAAGACTTTTTAAGACTGGTGTATAAAAAGGTTGTACATGATGCAAAAAAGGTTGTACTTTAAGACTTTTGCAAAATTCCGTTTATAAAGTAGTAGAGATAAAAGTTGTAAATTAAATCATTTTTGGACTTATATATTATTCTATGTAGGTGTGAAGTTTTTGGATGGCGATTGAATTCCAATGTTTATGATGATTGTGGCTTAGAAAACTCATCACACCAAGTTTTTAAGAGATACTTGTTTTTATGCGGCTGGTACAAGCTTTTAATGCATATATTGAATTACCTTTTGTTCTTTCTTTTGGAGAACCATATGCCTGTTCTATTTGTCTAAGCTCCTACAATTTCCCTTAATTTCATCCGGCGTGGATTGCTCTTATTTTAGTTTCTATTCAAGTTTACTTTAGTTGAGATTTAAATGATTCTAATTAATGATCCTAACTAGAATGTCTTTTTAGATGGTGTACTATTTCAAAAATTATAAGCTTGAGCTTCGTTATAAGTATTTTTGCCTAACGTACAACATTTCAATGCCTTAGTGACCCACTCCCCCTATAATCCCTATTAAAAATGACCTTATCAACCTCAACCCACGTCTGAAACCCCAAACTTCGATTCTCATCCCACGTCCCCTTTTATTCGGATTGAACCCCATCTACACCCAAACTTTCTCTCACTTCACGGCAAACATCCTCCCCTTCTATCTAGATGAAATCCATCGACTTCTCTTTCTTTCCTTTCTCCTCATATGCTGCGATGTTGCTCCGCCGAAAACCTAGCATCTGCATGTTTTCACAACCGGCATTCTCCCTCTTTTGCTCTTCAAAAACAAGATTCGATTTTTCACAACTCTTCACAACTTAGGGTATGTGCTCCCTGAAACTCACAGATCTCTTCCTCTCAGTTACTAACCCCGTTTTGAGTTCTTGGGAGCTGAGATGCCTGATAAAATGTTTTTGATTCTGGGGAATTATTGGAAGACTTCTACCAAAGTACTCGAAATCGAAACTGAACAATATAATATTTTTAAGTAAGTAACCCGTGGTTTTTTGGAAACCTGATAGGTTTGGTTTTATACGTCGTTCATGTTGTTGTTTGCAGTTTTTTTCCTTAGTAGTTTGGCCATGTTCTAAATCTCGAGCTAGAGCAGATAATGATTGTTTGAACGATGTTTTTTTTTTTTGTTAATAAAAGTTGTAATTAAATTCATTTTTGGACTTATATATTATTCTATGTAGGTCTGAAGTTTTTGGATGGCCATTGGATTCCAAAGTGTATGATGACTATGGCTTAGAAAACTCATCACACCAAGTTTTTAAGAGGTACTTGTTTTTAGCGGCTGGTACAAGCTATTAATGCATATATTGAATTACCTTTTGTTCTTTCTTTTGGAGAACCATATGCCTGTTCTATTTGTCTAAGCTCCTACAATTTCCCTTAATTTCATCAGGCGTGGATTGTTCTTATTTTCGTTTCTATTCAAGTTTACTTTAATTGAGATTTAAATGATTCTAATTAATGATCCTAACTTGAATGTCTTTTTAGATGGTGTACTATTTCAAAGATTATAAGCTTGAGCTTCACAACAAGTATTTTTGCTTAACGTTTAACGTTTCAATGCCTTAGTGACCCACTCCCCCTATAACCCCTATTAAAAATGACCTTATCAACCTCAACCCACGTTTCAATCCCCAAACACTGATTCTCATCCCACGTCCCCTTTTATTCGGATTGAACCCCACTTACACCCCAACTTTCTCTCACTTCACCGAAAACATTCTCCCCTTCTTGTCTTCCATGATGAAATTTAGATTTCTCCTCTATCTAAATGAAATACATCGGATTCTTGATAAAACTTTAATTTTTATAGAATTTAACCAAAAATAGGGTTGCATTTTGAGAAAAAAATGTCACAAATTGGGAAAAATTGCATTTATTTATTTAAATTTTGGGCTTTTTATAAAGAAAAAATATAAATTTTTATGGGTTGGGCCCTAGTGGCCAGTCCCCTTCTCCTTTCCTCCAAAACCCTACATATAAAAACTCAAATTCTTCCATTTTCCCTCATTTTTCTCCCTTTTCTCTCAAGAGCTCTTTCAGATCCTCTCTTCTCCTCCCATTTTCTGCCTAAAATCCAGCCATAAATCCTCCAAATACAATCGAGTTTTTGAAAGTTCTTGAAGTATTATCATCTCCCAAGTGAAGGTATGTAACTCCAAAGCATTTCTCATCATTTTTTAGCACTCTTGGTGCCTTTTTCTCATTTTTCTTCTTACTTTTGATGCATTCAAAGAGGACAGTTGCTCTCCTTGTCTTCAACACATCCTTGGTCAAAAGATGTTGAATACGAGACAACGAAGATGGGTCGAGCTACTTAGCGATTATGATTGTGAAATAAGGTACCAATGTCGTAGAAGATGCATTAAGTAGGAAAGAAAGAGTAAAACCGACAAGAGCACGAGCTATGAGAATGTTGGTTCAAACGACGCTAAAGACCCAAATTCTTGAAGCACAAAAAGAAGCGCTGAAAGAAGAAAACTTGAAGCATGAGACCTTGCACCACTTGGAGAAAGAATTCGAGATACGATCAGATGGAGTACATTACTTCAAGAATAAAGTTTGGGTACCAAAGGTCGACCCTCTGCGAATGACGATTTTGAACGAAGCTCATCAGTCTAGGTATTCGATTCATCCAGGAGCCGATAAGATGTACAAAGAGTTGAAGGAATATTATTGGTGGCCAGGAATGAAGAAGGACGTAGCCTTGTATGTAAGTAAATGTCTAACCTGCTCGAGAGTCAAGGCTGAACATCAAAAGCCATCCGGTCTTCTGCAACAACCGGAGATCCCATAATGGAAATGGAAGCAGATCTCAATGGATTTTGTGACCAAGTTGCCCAGAACTAAGAAGGGTCACGATTTGATTTGGGTTATTGTGGATCGGTTCACGAAATCCGCACACTTCCTGCCTATGCGAGAAGACTTTAAAATGGAAAGACGTGTGCAACTATACATCAATGAGATTGTTATGCGTCATGGAGTACCCATTTTGTAACACCCCTAAAAATGGGAGTTAATTTAAACCATAGAAAATGCGGAACAACTTATACTTCATAAAACATCACCCATAAATATGGGGAGAAAGTTAGAGCGAGTTTACAACATCTATAGGAAAGTTAAATGACAACCTAGTAATCTATATAACTGAAAATACAGATTAAGTACGGGTGTCACTAAAATCTTCAAAATAATCTTCTATGTAACTCCATCTATACACACGAGGTGCACATCAAAAAGAATGCCACTACCGGCACCTAGATTCTCTCATCCCATCAAGCCCCATCCGCTTGATCACCTGTTATACATGTCATTTTAAGAAAAAGTGTTAGGCTTAAAGCGTACTGAGAACAAACAGTTCAAAAATACAGAAAAGCCATTTAAACTTCAAAAGCGGTAAATACTTGATCACCTCTTTGGGGGAACTTCTACGGGAATGACCCGTCATCTGGTCGATTACTCGACCACACAAGCTCAACTCCAAACTGGGATCTCTTGCAAGTGCCTTCCCCAAGTACTTCTGACTATATGTGCCTATGGATCCATTACACTAGTCTAACATCTTAATACAATTGTTTCCAATGTATTAGCTTCTCTTCACAAATCTCTGTGAAGTAAATCATCGTGCTTCCAAGAACCTTCCTTCCAAAATTAGGTCAAATTATCATTTAGGTTTATACATCATTTTTCTTGCATTTAAACTCATAAGAGTATTCCAAAACCGTTGTTGACTTCCAATTCATCATTTCAAAGAAAAACCATAAATGACACATTTTGACCTAGTTTTACCAAAATCTTCCCAATATAGAAATACTCATTTTAAACATCATATTAAGGTAAAATACTTCATTTTTGACATGTATAAAGTTTTAAAGGTAAGAATGAACTCATAAGCTAGAGATTGCAAAACCCTAGAAAATCTCTAAGATGATGAAGATGGTGGAACTAGCTAAAAGGAAATCAAGACACCACCACTTGAAGCTTTAACACCAAAGTCCAACTTGATTTCTCCTCTTTAATTGAGAAATAAATGCACTTGAGAGAAGTAGGTAGAAGAGATGGAACCCTAGAAATCGCCCCTTACTACTCTGGTCTCAATACCATAACTGATATCTGATAAAATGAGACTGAGTTGAAAAATCGCGTCTTAATGGAGCCTCCTGGACAACACGGGCGACTATGCCCTTGGCGACTATGACATGTCCTAGTCGCGAGTCATAGTCGCGGGATTTGTACCGAAGCATCAGATTTTGGCTGGTTGGGGTTTCTTGGCGACATTGCCCTGCGACTATGACATCGCAATGTAGCCTGTCATAGTCGCCGAAAACGTAACGAAGCTCAACAAGTTTCCGGCTTTCGTTCCTCTCCCCCATTCCATTGCAACCCAACATTATACACATGAAACCTTCCATTAAGCCATAAATCACAATCTTACCATGCTAATTTACATAAACTTTCGCTAAAGGGTGTTACAATCTTCCCACCCTTGAAATTAATTTCGTCCTCGAAATTTACAGATTAACCAAACAAACTCGGATTTCTCCTCTTCATATCCTCTTCCGCTTCCCACGTCACATTTGAACCGCGATGGTGCTTCCATTGCACCTTAACCATGACGATTACTTTATGACGTAACTTTTTATTCTTGATTTCTAGGATCGCCTCCGGTTCTTCCACACAACGACTATTGTCGACACGAATCTCTGAGAGATGTATCACACTCTCTTCTTCCGCTAAACTCTTCCTCAAATAACATATGTGGAACGTAGGATGTATGCCCTCCAATTCGGGTGGCATTCCAATTTATACGCTTGCCGCCCCACTCTTTCCAAGATTTTAAACGGCCCGAGGAAACGAGGAATAAGCTTCCCACGCTTCCCAAACCTTATAACACCCTTCCAAGGGGACACTTTAAGCATAACTCGTTCCCCTACTTGGAATTCCATGGGTCTTCTCTTTATCGGCATAGCTTTTTTGATGGTCTTGGGCCGCCTTAAGCCGTTCTCGGATAATCTTTACCTTATCAGCCGTCTCTTGCACAATTTTGGGTCCGGAGAATTGCTTCTCGCCCGCTTCCAACCAACATACCGGTGTCCTACATTTCCATCCATAAATTGCCTTGAAAGGTGCCATTCCAATGCTAGAATGGTAACTGTTATTGTAGGCAAATTCTACCAGCGGTAGATGCGAATCCCAATTTCCACCGAAATCAATAAAACATGACCTAAGCATGTCCTCAAGAGTTTGAATAGTCCTTTCACTTTGACCATCTGTTTGGGGGTGAAATATCGTACTTAAGTTTATCCTGGTGCCTAACCCCTCTTGCAATTCATTCCAAAAGTGAGAAGTGAATCGACTATCATGGTCTGACACGATAGTCAAAGGCACACCATGCCTTGCAACTATCTTATTCACATACAACTTAGCCAGTTTGTCAATCGGGCCGACTTCTCGCATTGCTAAGACGTGAGCACTCTTCGTCAATCTATCCACCACTACCCATATGGTGTCGTGACCTCTCAAGGTCTTTGGTAGTTTCATCACAAAGTCCATAGTGAGTTGTTCCATTTCCATTCCAGAATTTCCAACGATTGAAGACTTCCATATGGCCTTGATTTTCCGCTTTGACCTGTAAACAAGTCACACATCTCTCTACATATCTAGCAACATCCAACTTCATGACGGGCCACCAGTAAGTTAATTTTAGATCTCTATACATCTTGGTACTACCCGGATGTATGGAGTATTTAGACTTATGAGCATCCTCCAATAGTAATTCCCGGTTGCCCCCAATCTTAGGCACCCAAACACGTCCTCAGAATAGTTTCAGACCACGACTATCTTTGGTTAACATCAAGTGTTGCTTCACCATCACCACGACTATCCTTTAAGTTTTCCTCACGTAATGCCTCCATTTGAGAAGTCTTGATTCGGTCGATCAGACTTGACACTATGTCAATTTCTGTGAGCACGGCCCTCGTCTCGCTACCATACTCCTTCCTACTTAAAGCATTCGCCACTACATTTGCTTTACCCGGATGGTATAGCAAGTCACGGTCATAGTCCTTAAGCAACTCTAGCCAACGTCGTTGCCTCATGTTTAGCTCTTTTTGATCAAAAATATGCTTCAAGCTCTTATGATCGGTGTAGAGTGTACACTTAGTTCCGTAAAGACAATGTCGCCATAATTTCAATGCAAATACCACCGCCGCCAATTCCAAGTCATGGGTTGGGTAATTCCTTTCATGTTCCTTGAGTTGCCTTGATGCATAAGCAATTACCTTGCCCTTTTGCATTAACACACACCGCAATCCCATCTTTGTAGCATCGCTGTAAACCACAAAGTCTTCAGATCCTTCCGGCAAGGATAGAATCGGTGCTTCACACAATTTCTTTTGTAGAGTCCGGAAATCCTCTTCTTGCTTGTTGGTCCAAATGAACTTCACGTTCTTCCTGGTCAATGCTGTCAGAGAAGATGCAATCTTTGAGAAATCTTGAATAAACCTTCGATAATACCCCCCAATCCTAAGATACTTCGAATCTCGGACGGGCTCTTAAGCGGTTCCCAATTCGTCATTTCTTCTATTTTGGATGGATCTACCTTCACTCCGTCTTGAGTGACAACGTGTCCCAAAAGTTGGACTTCCTTTAACCAAAAGTCGCACTTCGAGCAGTTCCCGCAGATGTTGCTCGTGGTCTAACTTGCTCTTAGAGTAGACAAGGATATCATCAATAAATACTATAACCGATTGGTCTAGAAATGGTCGACACACCCGATTCATCAAATCCATAAACACTACCGGCGCGTTTATCAACCCAAACGACATTACTAGGAATTCATAATGCCCATACCGCGTTCTAAACGCCGTCTTTGCTACATCATCCTCCTTCACTTTCACTTGGTGGTAACGCGAACGTAAGTCGATCTTTGAGAAGCATCCCGCTCCTTGTAGTTGATCAAAGAGGTCGTCGATTCTTGGGAGTGGATACTTGTTCTTCACGGTTACCTTGTTTAGTTCACGATAGTCAATGCACATTCTGATAGTGCCATCCATCTTCTTCACAAATAAACCGGAGCTCCCCACGGTGACGAGCTTGTTCTTACGAAACCCTTCTCAAGGAGATCTTGTAATTGTGTCATCATTTCTTGCATCTCGGATGGTGCCAACCGGTAGGGTGCTCTAGCAATCGGAGCGGCCCCTTGTACTAGATCTATTCGAAACTCCACTTGTCTATCGGGTGGCAAGCCGGGTAGATCTTTGGGGAACACATCTGGAAATTCATTAACAACTCGTACATCATCTAATTTCCTCTTCTCTAACTTCGCATCTAAAACATAGGCTAAATATGATAGGCATCCCTTGGCTAAACACTTGCGTGCCTTTGCCAAGGTTAACAATGCAACTTCACCCTTCCTTCTTTCCCCGTAGACTATCACCATACTACCATCCGATAACGGAATTCAAATCAACTTCTTGGAACACAAAATCTCGGCTTGGTTCTTGGCCAACCAATCCATTCCAATTACCACATCAAATCCTCCTATTGCCATAGGCATAAGGTTTATCCCAAACTTACTTCCTTCAATTGCCACCACACAATCCTTAAGGATATCACGGACAAGAACTTGTTTACCATCGGCTATTTCAACAATAAAAGCATCTTCCAAAGTACTAACAGGTACATGCACATTTGGGTAGAAAGAAGTGGATACGGAGTTAACAAGGAACGTAGCCGACACCAGAATCACAACGAACATGAGCGGGTACGGAGTTAACAAGGAACGTACCCGACACCGCGTCCGCCGATGCCTTCGCTTCATCCGCCGTCATTTTGAAAGCTCTTCCCACCGCCTTCTGACCCCCACCAACTTTCACTTGAACATTCCCTGTCTTCAACTCCGGGCAATCGCTCCTGTAATGGCCCGATTCTTGCATTCGAAACACGTCATTGACTTGACCGGGCAATCAAGAATCTGATGTCCACTCTTCCCACATCTAAAACAGTTACCCGGGATCAGGCTACAAGCTCCAAAATGCTTGCTCTGGCATTTGGGGCACCAACTAGCTTCCTTCCTAGAATCGGTTCTTCGATTGTTGTTGTTGTTGCTTGTGGGATTGTAGTTTGACTTCTTGGAAGGCGCTGCATGCCCTTCCCACTTCCTCTTTTCTCCAACTCGCAACCTTTCTTCAACACCCAAGTTAATAGCATCTTCCTTATGTTGGGCTTCTTGAATTGCTTGACGAAGAGTAGAGGGCTTTGAAGCCCGTACCCTATCCATCATATCTGTCGGTAACCCTTTAACGTAAGCATTTATCTTTTCTTTCTCATCCGGGGCCACATGCCCAACCAAACTCAGCTTCTCAACGAACAACCGGGTGTACTCTCTCACGGTTTTGTTCCCTTTCTTGAGAGCCCGAAACTCATCAGCAATCTGGTCGATAGCCCTTTCATTACAATACTCTTCCATTACCTTCGCCTTAAACATCTCCCATGTGAACATAGAGACGATCATGGACCCAAGAGTAGCGTGGTAACGTCCCATCATTTTTGGGCCTCGCTCCATAGCATTTGCGAAGTTAACTTCACCTTTTGCCTCTCTTCACAATCACTCGAGCTAAATGCTTGCTCGATTTCTTGCAACCACCGGATGCAGTTTACCGGATCATCCGAACCAGAAAACTCCGGCGGTTTGGTACACATAAAGTCCTTGTATGAACAACTTCTTACCACATGTCTCACTTCAGTTGCAGGCGTCTCTTCAGTAACCAGTACGACCCCATTCCCGCCTGAACCTCCTACAATATTCTCCGCAGTCGCTTCATGCCTTCGCTGACTGGCCTCCTTCTCTTCGAACATCTTCATCATCGTTTCATGCTATTGAGCAAAAAGAGAATTCATTGTTTGGATCATACTGAGCCTAAGCTCATCTTGTGAGCCAGCTTGTACCATAAGAGGTCCAATTCCGGGATTAAGGTTTACGGCCGGAAATCGGTCAATTCGGGGTGGTGATCTCTTAAAAACAGTAGGAATTAACGGTGGTTGAGTGGCTCCCCCTGCCACTTCCTGAATCGTGACACTGTTGGTTGCTCCATCAATTTCGTTACGCGACCGGGTTCGCGTGTTCACCATCTTAGTCTGTCAAGATGATACAACGAGAGTAAGACAAAACCAACATAAATACGTTTAACAAGTTCACCAATCATTGCAACAATAGTAAAATAAGCATACTAAGAATACAATGCACCCAAAACAGCATTAGCTACGTGATATCTTGGATATATCGTATACACAAGAATCCCCATTACCAAAGTCACATTTCATGATTAGCGTATTTCCGTGGACTCTAAAGCTCTCTTATCTCAATAGTGTCTAACCATTCTCACAAAACATCACTTAAAGTCTCATCTTAAGACTAGGCATCTTAAGTTCATACCTAGTTCGCTTAAACTAGAGCTCTAATACCAACTTGTAACACCCCTAAAAATGGGACCTAATTTAAACCAAAGAAAATGCGGAACAACTTTTACTTCATAAAACATCACCCATAAAGATGGGGAGAAAGTTAGAGGGAGTTTAAAACATCTATAGGAAAGTTAAATGACAACCTAGTAATCTATATAACTCAAAATACAGATTAAGTACGTGTGTCACTAAAATCCTCAAAATAATCTTCTATGTAACTCCATCTATACACACGAGGTGTACTTCAAAAAGAATGCCACTACCGGCACCTAGCTTCTGTCATCCCATCAAGCCCCATCCGCTTGATCACCTGTTATACATGTCATTTTAAGAAAAAGTGTTAGCCTTAAAGCCTAGTGAGAACAAACAGTTCAAAAATACAGAAAAGCCATTTAAACTTCAAAAGCGGTAAATAACCATATAACCGAAAGCCTTTCCCTAAACACCATTTTTTATTTACTTCTGCGATTTACACATGAAAGATACGCTTTACTTCTCTAGGGAGGAACTTCTATTGGAATAACCCGTCATCTGGTCGATTACTCGACCACACAAGCTCAACCCAAACCGGGATCTCTTGCAAGTGCCTTCCCCAAGAGTATTCTTGAACCTTTCTTGACTTCCAATTCATCACTTCAAAGAAAAACCATAAATGACACATTTTGACCTAGTTTTACCAAAATCTTCCCAATACAGAAATACTCATTTTAAACATCACATGAAGGTAAAATACTTCATTTTGACATGTAGAAAGTTTTAAAGGTAAGAATGAACTCACAAGCTAGAGGTTGACAAAACCCTAGAAAATCTCTAAGATGATGATGATGGTGGAACTAGCTTAGCTGAAAGGAAATCAAGACACCACCACTTGAAGCTTTAACACCAAAGTCCAACTTGATTTCTCCTTTTTAATGGAGAGATAATTGCACTTGAGAGAAGTAGGTAGAAGAGATGGAACCCTAGAAATCGCCCCTTACTGCTCTGGTCTCAATACCGTAACTGATATCTGATAAAATGAGGGCCAGAAAAGTTATGCTGATAATCGCAGGAAACTATTAGAGTTCCAAGTAGGCGATAAAGTGCTACTAAAAGTGTCACCGTGGAAAGAATGATACGTTTTCGAAAGAAGGGCAAGCTGAGTCCTAGATATATTGGACCATTTGAGATGGTGGAAAGAATCGGAGCAGTCGCTTACAAACTCAGGCTGCCACAAGAGCTTAGTGCCATTCACGACAAATTTCATGTATCGAATCTCAAGAAATGTCTATCTGACGTATCCTTAGTATTACCATTGAAGAGATTCAAGTCAATGAACAAATGCGAGTTATGGAGGAACGAGTAGAAGTTCTTGACCGAGAGATCAAACGATTAAGGCATAATAAGATTCCGATTATAAAAGTTCGTTGGGACTCAAAGTATGGACCGGAATTTATTTGGGAGTGAGAGGATTTCATGAAAGGCAAATATCCTCACTTGTTTGCAAAGGAATCCATTGGAAGTAGCAGTCATTAAATTTCGGGACGTATTCCTCTAACAGGGGGAGACTGTGACATCCAACAAATCTAAGCTTCCAGGTTAGCATTTAGTAAGCTTTTATTAGTGATATTTTAGAAAAAAAAATATTTGAATAGGAGTTATTTAGTATAGAATGGCCAAAAATTCTCTAGAATTTTCGGTAGTGGCTTAAAAAGCCCGGTTCCAACCGTAACTATATGAAACGTCTTATATAATGCTAAATGCTTTACTTTGTATCCAAATTATATAAAATATGAAGTTTTAATATATCAAGTATAAAACTTTTATTTTTATAAAATTTAACCAAAAATAGGCTTGCATTTTGAGAAAAAATGTCACAAATTGGGAAAAATTGTATTTTTTTTAATCAAGTTTTGCGCTTTTTATAAAAAAAAATTATAAATTTTTATGGATTGGGCCCTAGTGGCCAGCCCCCTCCTACTTTCCCCCAAAACCCTACATATAAAAACTCAAATTCTTCCATTTTCCCTCATCTTTCTCCCTTTTCTCTCAAGAGCTCTTTCAAATCCTCTCTTCTCCTCCCATTTTCTGCCTAAAATCCAGCCATAAATCCTCCAAATACATCTAAGTTTTTGAAAGTTCTTGAAGTATTATCATCTCCCAAGTGAAGGTATGTAACTCCAAAACATTTCACATCATTTTTTAGCACTCTTGGTGCCTTTTTCTCATTTTGCTTCTCACTTTTGATGCATTCAAAGAGGACAACTGCTCTCCTTGTGTTCTATAGGTAGATTATACACCAAAGAAATGTAAAATGTCTATATAATGGTGGTAATCCATGACCATTACAAATGGAACTCAATAAATGTAAGAAAAATATCTTTGCATGTGGGTTTGTTCATTGAAAAGAGCATTTTTGGTGCTGACAGATTACTACCTAGTACTTCCGCCGACCATATCTTGCCAAATCATTGTCCAAATATCGTGATTTTTCTTCTGAAATGTTATTCTCTGAGTTAGGGTCCTAACCCAAGTGGAATCACTCAAAACTATAGCGTTTTGACCCTCCAAACACCCAAAACATTTTAGGTGTGCAAACAGTGAATCCACCAGTAGGTAAACCCCACTTTGCATGACTACATCTCTTTGATTATTTATCTAAAATACATGATTTTTCTTCTGGAGTCATCTTTTTTGAGTTGGGGTTCATATGAATCTGGTCTCACTAAAAAAATATAGAGTTTTGAGGTGCTAACCAATTTAAATAAGTTAACTGTGCAATCTGTCAAATAATGACAGATGTGTGCATGCAACTTAAAGGTACCATAACTTCCTCATAACTCATCCAAAATGAGTGATTCTTCTTTTAAAGGCTTTATTTATGTGTTAGGTTTATAACCCAACTGGAATTTCTGAAAAACACTGAGTAGAACTCCTCAAATGTTTGAACCCTTGTTTTGTAAAAATTGTTTGAACCCTTTTTACATCTCCAAAAATCATAAAAATTGGCCAAAATGACCTTAACTCAGTGGTGTATACGAATAAAAAAATGAGGAAATTTGACATTTTAAAAACTACTTTAATTTGATCATTTTATGAACCTAAAGTTTCTGCCAGAAAATGAAAATTCTGGAATCTTTATTTTACGAACCTAAATCATTTGAGGACCTATAATGGTACTAATATATAAGGATTTTGTATGACTTATCATCATAATCTAACAATTAAAAGCATAAGTGCATTATATATGATGGGACTAATAGTTAATCAAGTGGACAAATATGAACATTTAAGGACCTATAACACATTCATCCTTATGGTTATAACCCTAAGACAAATTAGTAACCAATCGAGTATTTTATTGTAATAGGAGGATACTAGGCCGGACAAGGGAACTACTTCGCATATTTGTTTGGATCTTTTGCTATCAGGTGAGTATTCACAGCCCCTCTTTTACATGTTTTATACATTTTAGGGTGTAAAGCTTGTATTAAGAAAGTTGAATTGATTTATATTGTTAAATGAAAAGTATATAAATCATTAAGATGAGCAAATTGATGTTACACAAAATGATATATTGAGTTATGTAAAGTCCCCGTGGTACACTGCTATTAACTCCGTATATTTTTTGAGCCGATGATATTTGTGGATAGCGCTATTTGGTTGACATACCCACCTGACTGGCAAGTAGGGGTGCACTCTATCAATTAAGAATGCTCTACACATGTGGAATTTACTTCCACCGCTGAGGTAGTTCGTGGGGTGTAGAATGTCGTTTAGGCTTAGTAGTGGCTTAATATTTAATTATCATGTGTAATAATTATGTGTATATTTGATCATAAAGATAAAAGTGTTAAAGTGTGACAACTGTCAAAATTCAAGCCTTCAGGTTAGCTTCTATTAAGTTTATTAGTGTTTATAGAGATTAACCTTAAGAATAGGAGTTAGTTGGTTTAGAATGGCCGAAAAATTCCTAGCATTTCCGATAGTGGCTTAAAATGTCCGGTTCCGACCCATAACTGTCTGAAACATCCAATACAGTGTCAAATGCTCTAATTTATACCCAATTTATATAAAATATATAGTTTTAGTATTTTAATTATAAAACTTTTATTTTTAGTAGAAATTAACCAAAATGGGCTAACAATGTTGAGAAAAAGACCACAATTGACACAATGGACTTCAAATCTCACATTTTTGGGCTTAATAGAATTTTTTAAAAACAAATTGTTGGGTTTTGGGTGGGGCCCATTCCATTGCCGCCCCCCCCCCTCTTGATTTGACATATAAATATTGTTTTTTTTAGTTTCCCTCATTTGCAACTCTCAAAATTCAAACTTCTCTCTCTCTCTAAAAAAACAAAGAGACATATTCACTTCTCTCTTCTCTTCCTCTCTAAGATTAAACTCAGCCATTTTCATCAAATATCTTCATTAAAAATCAATTTCAAGCAAAAATTTAGAAGCCCTAATCACCATCCAAAACAAGGTAACAACTCTACTCTCTTTTTCTTGCATTTTTTGGGTGAAAAACCCACTTTTCTTATAAGTTTTTAGCTACTTCTTTTAATATCTGAAATTTCTGAATTTGTGGAGAGATTATACACCAAAACATGTAAATATGTTTATACAATGGTGGTAATCTATGATCCACACAATAAAACTCAAGAAAATAGGTGAAAATCATGATTTTATTTGTTTTTGAGTAAAAATGGTGATTTTTGGTGCTGACAGATTTATTGCATGTGCATAAATCGTCCATTTCTTGCAAATAATATGTTAAAATATCTTGAATCTTCTATCTACATGTTTATTTAGTGAGTTGGGGTTCTAATCCAAGTGGTCTCACTGAAAAACATTGAATTTTGACCCGCCAAATACTCATAACAAATCATGTGTGCAACTGGAAGTTCAACAGTAGGAAAACCCTACTTTGAACAACCATAACTCTTTGAATATTCTTCCAAATCACTTGATTTTTCTTCTGGAAGTTAATTTATTGAGTTACCTTTCAAATGCCACTGATTTCATAAAAAAATATGGTGATTTGAGGTTCCAACTAATTGAAACAAAATGAGTGTGCAAACTGTCAACCAATGCCAGATTTATGCATTCATGTTCAAATGGCCATATCTCTTTCAAAACTCAATGAAAAAGGATTATTTTTTTCTTTTGAGAGTTAGTATTATGAGTTAGATTCAGTTTGCAAGTGGAATAACTTAAAAATATGGAGTTTTGACCCTCTTAGGTGTGCAATATGTGAGACCACCAGCAGCTAAACTCTACTTTGTGTGTTAGTATCTCCTTTGTTATTTGTCTTTAATGCATGATTCTTCTTCTAAAACTTTATTTTATGAGTTAGGATTCATATGAATCCAGTTTCATTCAAAAATATGAAGTTTTGAGGCATTAACCAATTTATTAAGTTTAAGTGTGCAATCTGTCAGCTAATGACAGAATTGTGCATGCAACTTTGTAGTGCCATATCTCCTTCATAACTTCTTCAAAATCAGTGATTCTTATCTCAAAAGTTTCCTTTATAAGTTATGATTCCAATCCAACTGGGAATTCTAGAAAACACTAAGTAGAACTCCTCAAATGAGTGATTTACTAACATGGTGTAATTTGCCATGCCAGTTGTGACTCTTTGCATTGCATATATTATTTGAATCATTTTTATATGTCCAAAATGCATCAAGTTTGGTCACCATCACCATAACCCAGTACGATATCACATATAAAAATATGGGAAGCTATGTCATTTTGGAAGTCTCTACATTTTGATCATTTGGAGAACTACAAGTTTCTGTCCAGAAGTGAAATTCTGGAATTTCTTGATTTTAACAATTAATGATCATTTGATGGTTTATAACACAACTTACGATATAAATTACTATATTAACGAGCATATGTGTATTATGTACCATTGGACTATAGACAATCAAGTCGGATGTATGTGGACATTTATAAGTTGACATACCCACCTAACTGGCAAGTAGGGGTGAACTTTATCAATGAAGAATGCTCTACACATGTGGACTTTAGGTTCACTGCCGAGGTAGTTCGTGGGGTGTAGAATGTCGAGTAGGCTTAGTAGTGGCTCAATATTTATATATCATGTGTAATGGTAAATTTGTATTTTTGCTCATGAATTTTTAAAACTGATGCGAACTTCTGCTTCGCTATTTCTATACCTTGCATATAAAATGCTTTGTGCATATGAAAAACCTGTGAACTCACCAACTCTTTGTAGTTGACACTTTGTTTTAACATACTTTACAGGAAGATAAGAAGGTAACCGATCAAGCTTAGTTTATTTTTGTGGAACACCAATCAAGACTTTATATATATTTCTTTTTATTTCGATGTAATTTGTTTGTTAAGACAAAGTTGTCAAATTGTAAACCTTTAAACTTTAAACGTTGATATTTTAATTATGTATGTATGGTTGTTGTTTATATTCCTATTGTTGTGAATCCTAGAACTGTCGTACCTCGTGTTTCCGCTTTAGCGGGGTGTGACAGACTTGGTATCAGAGCCTTAGGTTATAGAGAACACCGGTTTTCTAATAAAAACCATGCACTATAACCAAAATTTTATTTTCTTAGATGAACTTAAAAGTTTAAAAACCTACTACTAGTATAACTACAATAAGCATCGTTCTAGCATATTATAATTAGGAAAAGTCTGATCACCTATGTTTAAATATGGTATGAGTAAGAAGGGACTTGGACTAGTTATATTAAAATTAGCATAGATCGGGAAAACTTCTTATTTCAAATCGAAAAATAGCGTGAGTTTGCATAAGCATTTTATAAATTATTATTTACTAAAGTACATTTAGTAATTAAATTTGTTACCGTCGTAGTTTAAAAATGTCTCACTCATCCTCACTTCCCGAGCACTCCCCCGACGAATCCGGGCATTTTACTAGCCTCCCTAGGAGGAACCAACCCATCCATGATGAGAGTGTTCCGTCTGAAGAAAGTGACGCGACAACCCGAGAGACTTCTGTGGAAACTTTTGTACCTGCGCCACCTCCAGTCGATGTGGCTGGTCTGTCGCGAGGACCTAGGACAATAAGAACCGCCCGAAAGCGTGTTCTCCCTCCTTGGAGGGTGACTATTGCAGTTCCCTCTGAACCTCCGAGCGAGCCATCCAGATCGCGAACTCTATCGCGAAGTGTGACTCCTCCTTCACCCGCAGTTGGAGTACCCGTGCCCCAGTCTCGAGGAATGACCGCAGCGGAGAACTACTGGGTCTCGGGCATGGCCAACGAAGTACACACTCATCGGCTGAGGTTGGACCATTTCCAGCAGTCCATAGACGGCATTTTTACAGCCCTGTACTCACAAGATGAGATTACTGATAGAATCATGGAGATTACCTCTGAGTCTAGGAAGGCGATTAGGAGGCTGTACACTTATTTGGCTTGGGCATTAGGAGCGTTGATGTTGATGCTAGGAGTCTTGATATGGGTTTTGATGCATTAGCAGACTTCTGTCATTATGAATCTTTTGGATAACAATAGTTACTTTATTTTGAGGCTTGTAGCCTAGATGTTAAGTTTAAACACTTTATTGTTTTGTTGGTATTGTATTTTGAATTTTTTTATTTTATTTTATGTTAAATTGTTATGGTTTTTTATGGAGTTATGCATGATAAATATTTACCGCATGATTGTTCCTGTATGAGTTTATTTGATTATTGTTGAATGAATGTTATAAGATACGCATAACTTAGTATGTAGACTATATGTGACCATAGTATTAGAATCTGACCAAGACTCCATTTGAAATGGTGTTTTAGAACAATGCCTCCAAGGAGAGAACCCAGAAGTTGCACGACTGGTATCCGAACAACTCATGGATGCGTTTCCAAACATTGTTAGCCAAGTAGCAGCTGGCCTAAATTCTAATCAAAATAACAATCGTGGACCGGGAGATAGGGAATGTACGTATAAATCTTTCAGGGGTTGTAACCCTAAAGAATTCCACGGAACTGAAGGAGTTGTCGGTTTACTGACCTGGTTAGAAAGCATGGAGTCTGTTCTCCACATTAGCAAGTGTACAAAAGGAAGGAAGGCAGAGTATGCTGCTTGTCTTTTACAAGGGCGAGCATTAACTTGGTGGAACACTCAAGTACAAACATGTGGAAGGGAATCAGCAAACAGTCTTACATGGGAAGATTTCAAAAGAATGCTGCAGAAAGAATATTGCCCAAGGAGTGAAATTCAGAAGCTGGAAGCAGAGTTGTGGAATCACGAGATGAAAGGGAATGATATAGACACTTATATTGCCCGTTTCCATGAATTAGCCAAGCTAGTACCACATTTGGTAACACCTGAGGAGAATAGAGTTGACCGTTATGTATGGGGTTTGTCTCCGGAAATTAGAGGGGACGTTACTTCAGCTGATCCAAAGACACTTCAAGCAGCAGTGAACGTAGCAACACGACTCACCAACAATGCGAACCGTACAAGGACGTTTGCAACCAACAAGGCATTGGGAAAGAGAAAGGTGGATGAACCTGCAAGAAGACAGTTTGGAAAGAGGACGGGCAAGGAGCAAAGAACGTCAAGAAATTATGGAATTCAGGCATCGGCAACAGATAAAGAAAAAGGGACGTACCCGAGGTGTGATAAATGTAATAATCATCATCAAGGGAAATTCATTACTTGTCTCAAGTGCAACAGGAGAGGCCATGTTACGAAGAATTGCAGGGTTGGTGAGAAGATAGCATGTTATGAATGTGGGAGCACAGATCATTTCAAGAACAGGTGCCCAAGACGGAATTGGAGGCCAGACACTAGGCAACCGCAACTAGCAAATCAAGGGAACCAAGGAAATCAAGCACGAGGTCGGGTATTTGAAATTGGAGCAGAAGAAGTAAGACAGAACCCATATGTAGTTACAGGTATGTTTCTCCTGAATAATCATGATGCATCTATACTATTTGATTCTGGAGCAGATAGGAGTTTTGTGTCTTTAGATTTTAGACCAAAGATAAATCTGAGGCCTGAAAAGTTGAAAGAATCATACGTAATTCAATATGCCAACGGTCAAGAATGTAGGGTCAACGACGTAATAATGAATTGCACTATAAACTTGGCTAGTAGGGATTTCCGTATAGATTTAATCCCGATTAAACTAGGAAGTTTTGACATAGTTGTGGGCATGGATTGGTTTTCCAAAAACCAAGCCGAAATTTGTTGCTCCGAAAAGATCCTTCGAATTCCGTTACCCGAAGGGGGAAAACTCGAAGTACACGGAGTGAAACCCAAGAGGGGTATTAAATTAGTGACGTGTATGAAGATGCGAAAGTATTTGAGAAAGTATTGCATTGCTTTTCTAGCTCACATCTTGGATAAGAAGGTCGAAGAAAAATGCCTTCGAGATATTCCTATAGTCTGGAATTTTCCTGAAGTATTCCCGGACGAATTGCCTGGAATACCCCCACCAAGACAAGTGGAGTTCCACATAGAATTAATTCCTGGAGCCGCGCCAGTGGCGAGAGCACCATATCGGTTAGCACCATCAGAGATCCAAGAACTGTCGGAACAACTTCAGGAATTACTCGACAAAGGATTCATCAGACCTACCTCTTCACCTTGGGGAGCCCCGATTTTATTTGTTAACAAGAAAGATGGATCTTTTCGAATGTGTATCGATTACAGGGAACTCAACAAGTTGACTATTAAGAACCGATACCCCCTTCCCCGGATTGATGATCTGTTCGACCAACTTCAAGGTGCAACGTACTTCTCGAAGATCGATCTCAGGTATGGATATCATCAAATGAGAGTGCGAGAAGAAGATATCCCCTAGACGGCCTTTAGGACTCGATATGGTCACTATGAGTTCCTAGTCATGCCATTTGGTCTAACAAACGCACCAGCAGTTTTCATGGATTTGATGAATAGAATATATCGACTGTTTCTCGACAAGATCGTGATTGTGTTTATAGACGATATACTTATTTATTCTCGAGACAAAAAGGAGAATGAGCAACATTTGAAGCTGATACTTGAATTGTTCAGAAACGAAAACTTGTACGCCAAATTCTCTAAATGCGAATTTTGGATTCGTGAAGTGCACTTTCTTGGCCATGTGGTGAATGAAAAAGGAATCCAAGTTGATCCATCTAAGATTGAAGTCATTAAGAAATGGGAAGCCCCAAAGACACCAACGGAGATCCGCCAATTTCTGGGATTGGCAGGTTATTACAGGCGATTCATCGAGAATTTCTCTAAAATTGCGCAACCACTAACAACTCTAACCCAAAAAGATAAAAAGTTAATTTGGGGAGAAAAACAAGAAGAAGCCTTCCAGACACTCAAACACAAGTTATGCAACACACCGATTCTGGCTCTACTACTGTGATGCTTCTCATCAAGGAATGGGCTGTGTGTTAATGCAAAAAGACAAGGTTATTGCATACGCATCAAGATAACTGAAGATTCACGAGAAGAATTACACTACTCATGATTTGGAGCTAGGAGCGGTGGTATTCGCACTCATGATCTGGAGACATTATCTCTATGGTACTAAGTGTACTATATTCACATATCACAAGAGCCTTCAACATATTCTTGATCATAAAATGTTAAACATGAGGCAAAGAAGATGGGTTGAACTACTTAGTGACTACGACTGTGAAATAAAGTACCATCCAGGCGTTAAGCCGAAAGGAAAGAGTAAAACCAACAAGAGCACGTGCTATGGGAATGATGGTCCTGACGAGTTTAAAAACTCAAATACTGGAAGCACAAGGTGAAGCTTTGAATGAAGAGAATTTGAAGATTGAAACCTTGCAGCACCTAGAGAAGGAATTTGAAATGCAAACAGATGGGGTACATTACATTAAGAATAAAGTATGGGTACCGAAAGTTGGTGATCTACGATCAATCATTTTGGACGAAGCCCATCGATCCAGATATTCGATTCACCCAGGGGCAGATAAAATGTATAAGGATTTGAAGGAGTATTATTGGTGGCCGGGAATGAAGAAAGATATTGTCGTGTTCGTAAGCAAGTGCCTGACTTGTGCTCAGGTAAAGGCCGAACATCAGAAACCATCTGCTTTACTTCAACAACCTGAAATAGCACAGTGGAAATGGGAACAAATAACAATGGATTTCGTGATACTATATGGGTTATAGTGGACCGACTTACCAAATCGGCTCATTTCATTCCCATTCGCGAAGATTTCAGCATGGAAAGGCGTGCATAAATCTACATAAATGAAATAGTTATACGTCATGGTGTGCCTATTTCCATTATTTTGGACAAAGATACACGATTTACATCGCGATTTTGGCAATCTCTTCAAAAGACTTTGGGTACGCGTTTCGATTATAGCACTGCCTATCATCCACAAACAGATGGTCAGTCGGAAAGAACTATTCAAACGTTAGAGGATATGCTGCGTGCATGTACAATAGATTTCGTTGGGAGTTGGGATACCCACCTGCCACTCGTTGAATTCTCCTACAACAACAGTTATCACACCAGCATACAGTGTGCGCCGTATGAAGCGCTGTATGGACGTAAACGTAGATCGCCGCTTAGCTAGGTAGAAATCGAAGATAGACAGTTGACAATGCCCGATGGAGTTTCAAGTGGGAGATAAAGTGCTTTTAAAGGTGTCTCAATGGAAGGGACTGGTACGCTTCAGGAAGAGAGGAAAGCTGGGTCCCAGATACCTTGGTCCATTCGAAATACTCGAAAGAATTGGACCAGTGGCGTACAAGTTGAAGTTACCACTGAATCTAAGTGCCATCCACGACACATTTCCTGTGTCAAATCTAAAGAAATGCCTAGCTGATGAAACATTGATGTTACCCATGGATGAAATTAGATTAACGACCGGTTAAACTTCATTGAAGAACCAGTTGAGGTATTGGACCGAGAATTTAAACGGTTGAGGCATAAGTATCCCAGCTTATTCGAAAACACCCCGGAGAAGGCTAGTTCTTAAATTTCGGGACGAAATTTCTCTAACGGGGGGAGACTGTGACAACTGTCAAAATTCGAGGCTTCATGTTAGCTACTAATAAGTTTATTAGTGTTTATATAGATTAATTTTAAGAATAGGAGTTAGATGGTTTAGAATGGCCGAAAAATCCCTAGCATTTCCGGTAGTCGCTTAAAATGTCCGGTTTCGACCCGTAACTGTCTGAAACATCCAATACAGTGCCAAATGCTCTAATTTATACCCAATTTATATAAAATATATAGTTTTAGTATTTTGTTTTTAAAACTTTTATTTTTATTAGAAATTAACCAAAATGGGCTAACAATGTTGAGAAAAAGGCCAAAATTGAAAACATGGACTTCAAATCTCACAATTTAAAAAAAAAAAAAATTGTTGGGTTTTGGGTGGGGCCCATCCCATGGCCGCCCCCCCCCCCCCCTCTTTTGATTTCACATATAAATATTGTTTTTTTTAGTTTCCCTCATTTGCAACTCTCAAAATTCAAACTTCTCTCTCTCTCTAAAAACAAAGAGACATATTCACTTCTCTCTTCTCTTCCTCTCTAAGATTAAACTCAGCCATTTTCATCAAATATCTTCATCAAAAATCAAGTTCAAGCAAAAATTTAGAAGCTCTAATCACCATCCAAAACAAGGTAACAACTCTTCTCTCTTTTTCTTGCATGTTTTGGGTGAAAACCCCACTTTTCGTATAAGTTTTTAGCTACTTCTTTTAATATCTGAAATTTCTGAGTTTGTGGAGAGATTATACACCAAAACATGTAAAAATATTTATACAATGGTGGTAATCTATGATCCACACAATAAAACTCAAGAAAATAGGTGAAAATCATGATTTTATTTGTTTTTGAGTAAAAATGGTGATTTTTGGTGCTGACAGATTTATTGCATGTGCATAAATCGTCCATTTCTTGCAAATAATATGTTCAAATATCATCAATCTGCTTTCTACAAGTTTATTTAGTGAGTTGGGGTTCTAATCCAAGTGGTCTCACTAAAAAACATTGAGTTTTGACCCCCCAAATGCTCATAACAAATCATGTGTGCAACTGGAAGTTCAACAGTAGGAAAACCTTACTTTGAACAACCATAACTCTTTGAATATTCTTCCAAATGACTTGATTTTTCTTCCGGAAGTTAATTTAATTAGTTACCTTTCAAATGCCACTGATTTCATTAAAAAATATGGTGATTTGAGGTTCCAACTAATTGAAACTAAATGAGTGTGCAAACTGTTTTGATATAATTCTGATCATATTCTGGGATCCACAATTGGTATCAGAGCTACACGATCTGAGTTTTGATATAATTCTGATTGAGTTCGACAAATTAAAGGTAAAATTCTTGATTTCTGTTTTCTGCTTAAACTTGTCGGCACAAGCTTCCAAATCGTGTTTAGAAGTTCTTTTAACGGATCTTAGTTAATCGACAAGAAGTTCTTATCACACTTTTGCCTATCGACAAAAATTCTTATCGCACCTATCTGTGTCGATAAGAAACTTTAAGTCGCATCTTTAAGCATCGATAAGAATTTTTTTTTATCGATAAGTAATTTATATCTCATCTCTTATTATCAATAACTTTTTATATCGCATCTTTATATCCCGATAAGATTCTGCTTCCCATTCAAATTTGTTTTTGTTTAATTCTGTGCACTTTTACTTCACTTTTGTTAGAAAACTCAGGGTCACTAACTTCTACAGCTTTTCTAGTTTAAGAGTTCTCAACTACCAGTCTTAAATTTTAACATAATTCAAATTTTTTACTTTAGTTTAAGTTTTAGTACTTTTGCTTCACTTTTATTGGAAAACTCAAGGTCTCTGACTTCTGCAGCTTTTCTAGTTTAAGAGTTCTCAAGTACACTGTTTAAACATTAAAGTAAATGTTTTTATTTTATTTTTAATATTGTTGGGGACTCGGGAACTTAGATCTCCTCTTCCTTAAAAAGACATAGTTCTTTTTCTGTGGACGAAGGCTTCGTTCTTGCTTTTCAACAATTTAAGATAAATATAAAAAGGATTTTCAGAATCGTGTTTTAAAATTGCATCTTTAAGACCCGATAAGTTTTCTTATCGCCTCTTTAAGGCCCAATATAAAAAGTTATCGCCTCATTCTTACCCGATATAAATTCTTCTCGATTCTTCTCAAATGGATAAGTTTTCTTGTCGAGTGCTCTTAACCCGATAAAAACTCTTATCACCTCAGTTTTAGCCGATAAGATTTCTATTTTGTCAAATCGAGATTTTACATTAAATTCACAAAACTCTTAGAACTTTTTCAAAACTTCTTGATCGAGATCACTCTGTCAAGTACTATGACTTCACGCGAAGCAATGGCAATCGGTTCGGATACAAAACCTCCAATTCTCTTTCCGGGCGAATACTCTCAGTGGAAGGACCGGTTTCTCGATTTCATTGAACTTAGTGATTACGCCGATGAAATCATGAGTTCCATCAATGACGGTCCTCCACCAACTTTCTATCAAGAATTCCCTGCTATGCCAAATGCCACTCCTCGTGTCGCTGCCACAAGAGGAGTAAAACCAAAATCTGCATGGGATACCACGGAAAAGAAAATCATGAAAGGTGATCAACTAGCACGCTCGTACCTTCTAATGAGCCTCCCAAATGATATTTATATCAGCATCGATAGCCACAAAAGATCTGTCAAATAGATGTTGGAAGAAATCGAAAAATTTATGCTCGGAACAAAGATTGGGACTCATCTAAAGATCACCAACTGTATCTCGTAATACGAAGAATTCAAAGCCAAAGAGGGTGAAAGTCTTACGAATACTTACACTCGTTTTGTTCAATTGGTGAACGAGTTAAGCAAAAACGAAATTCGTAAGATTAAGATCGAGAACAATGTGAAGTTTGTTAGCAATCTTCAACCTGAATGGCGCCGCTTTGCCAATCAAATCAAACACAACAAATTTCTCGCTGAACTCGATCTTCACGAAGTTTACGAAACCCTACAACAAGATAAAGAGGAGGTACTCGAATCAATGGGGGCAAACACCATAAAGAACTCCGATCCTATCGCCTTAGTAGCAAAAGATTCCTCTCATGTATCGCAAAGCATATCACAAGACGTCATTCCTGATTTAGTGGACGAAGAATTCGATTATGATCCGGAAATCGCCAAATTCCAACAGCAATTGGCTTTTCTTACAAAATCGTTCCAACAAAAGTTCTCTCGTCGCTCAAATCCCTATCAACAATGATATGCTTCGGGACCAAAGAACCATTAGCGCAAACCCATGTTTGAGCCTAAACCAAGGAGAGAACAATCTCGTCCAACACCCAAACCGGAAGACAAATTCAAGGGTGAAATGAGCCTGTGCTACAACTGCGGCGAATCCGGCCACTATGCCTGTTGGAAAAAGCCAATCGTCCAAGACTCAAACTACTTCACCTACAAATTGATGTTGGCTAAACAAAAGGAAGCCGGTAAAGTACTCATGGCGGAAGATGAACAATGGCTCAATCATGGTAATGGTGATGATGATATGGAAAACGAGGTACAAGCACACTTCAGTCTGATGGCTTATTCTGATGATTCCACTTCAAACGCTTCCGACTACACACCCGAGGTAAGCCACTCTGACTATGACAATTTTGTTTCCCAAATGCATGATTTGATGCTTCAATTAAAGGAATTACAATCTAAGTTGAAAACCGAGAAACTCTTGGTTTCCAACTTAGAAGCACACTTAGAAAATAATCATCAACAACTGCTAATTGCCCAATCTGAACTTGCAACATCTCAAAGTATTGCACAAAATCATCAAAAGGAGAAAACCATTTTTTAAGAGGAAAATTTTCAATTACAACAACAAATCTCGGATCTCACAACACAACTTAACAAATCCAAAAGTGAGACCGAAGAATTTTCATTAAAATATGAATTTGTCAGTTTTCAAAGACAAGATCTTTTGGAAAACCTTAAGGATTTGGAACTCAAACTGTATATGATTGGTCAAACTGAGCACATAATTCATTTAAACGCTCCAAAAGACTTACGTTCAAAAGCTGGATTAGGAATTGATAACCCAAAACACTTAGAAAAGGACATCTACAATACTTCGACTATCTATAAATTTGAATATCTGAACCTTGGTTCGGAATACAAAATTCAATTTATGAAATCGGATTCCAACGTCGAAGAAAGGGAAGATTTGAATATGAGAAATAAGAATTTTCATCAAATTCCTTTCTGCTATCCTCAAATAGTAGAAAAGGAATCTTCATATGAAACTCTTCCAAATGACTATTTTCCATCTTATAATGACGAAAAACTTTAAACTCAAATTCCTGAATTTAAACCTTATATTCCCACCTTGTTTTTAGAAAAGAAAATTGGTCAAGTTGAAAAAGTGTTGGAATCTGAACGTTCTTCGTCGCACAAGGAAAAAGAGGCATTTATTTCAAAAATTAAAATATTGGAAAACGAGGCTTTACAATTAAACAAAAACCACGAAAATGATTCTATTTCCAATATTTATTCGTGTAAAGCTTTCGTTAGCAATTATTTAGATGATTGTGAAGAGTTGTTTAAATTAGAGCCAAACTATATTCCTCCTAAACAAAAATGTTTCCCTTCTCCCGACCAAATTGATGATGAATTAGATGACCTGGAGTCAATGTATTTTTCGGATGCAAATTCTAATCTTTCTTTACTTGACGACGACGAATGTTTAAATGATTTAAATGCTGACTTTGACTTCAATCCTACACTTCCAACTCATACGGAGTTTTTGGACAAAGGCAAAAAGCCAATTGTCAGTTTTGCTTCCGGAGGATCCGAATGAGTGTTCCACAAGTCAAATGAATAACACTCATTCTACCCAAACAAATCAAACTGAATTTTATCCAAAAATTACTAACGATGGTCCGGTTGATGTTTCAGCTGTTCATAATTTAAAGACCAAACAAGTTTGGGATGAAAAAGGCAAACGCACTTCAAAGTCGTCATCCCGAATAAAGACAAATTTTCTTTTACAAATTCTACAAATGTCAAAAGATCAAATAATTATTTTCTATTTCCTTATACAATTCATTCGTTTCGACATTTAATTAAATTTTCTCGTAATCAAATTTGTTGCTCAAATTGCGGTGTGAATGAGTTTGAGCGCTTAAATTCGTTTGATTATGGTTATGATTATTTTCTGAACATGCATAATTCTTATAATTTTCATCATAATCATTTTCCAACTCCGCCTGTTTATAAATGGGTTCCTAAAGAGACCATGGCTAACGCTCCTAAGTCCTACTTCAAGTGGGTACCCAAAGGTACAAAGTCAACTAACCCCGAAGGACCCATTTATAAATGGGTACCTAAATCTTCCTGATTTTGTGCAGATCGGTCATGTGTGGTACTTAGATTCTGGTTGCTCCAAACATATGACCAGACAAAAGGAGCTGCTTGCCAATTACAAGGAGAAAAAGGGCGGATTCGTAAAATTTGGCAACAATAATTTAGCACCCATCAAAGGACATTGAGACATCATGCAAAACAACATCACCATTTCCGATGTTTCCTATGTTCAAGGCCTGAGCCACAATCTGCTAAGTATTAGCAAATTCAGTGACAAACAACTTGAAGTAAATTATCGACCCAAAAAATGCTGTGTGCGAACCTTTGAAGGAAAAGAATTGTTAGCCGACACGCGCAAATCCAACCTTTACACCATCGATCTATCCCAAGTGACCGCCCCATCCAATGTTTGTCTAATCTCAAATGTTTCTAATCCCAAGAACTGGTTATGGCATCGATGACTTTCTCATTTAAACGTCAAAAACATCAATCGCCTCTCCATTCACGGATTAGTCACCGGTCTACCAAAGATGAAGTTTGACAAACCACACTTATGCGAAGCATGCGAGATGGGAAAGATGAAGAAAGTTTCTCACAAATCCAAGGTGGTTCATAGCACAACTCGACCCCTTTAGCTCATACATATGGATTCAAGGAAAGAAATACCATCTTCTACTACAACTTCTGGTCCATCTACCTCTACAGTTCCATCATCCAGCCAACAACAATCTGCTCCACCTCCCACACAACAACAAGATCCGCCAACGGTTGAAAAGCCTGCGGTAGAATTTGAAGTTGAGAGTGGATTGCAAGCTGCTGAACCAGCAATTGAAGAAGAAGTAAATGTTCAGCATTTAAGAGATTCAGTCCGAAACTGGTTTCGTGATCCATATGTGAATCTTATGCATTCGGAAAAGAAATTCCTACCAACAAATATTGATCAAACACCGCTGCTACCCCATCAAATTCATTGGGAAAGAATTCTTTCAAACAACAAATGGGTAAATCCACAAGTCAGAACTCCATACTTAGAAGAAACCATGCAAAAGTTATTTGTGGAAAAGAAGAAACTAGAGGATATGTCTCGAATACATTTGATCATGGAAATGGATCCGCTTCAAGTAACGGAATATGTGAGCATACTGAAGACTAAAGTGAAGGATCCTAAAGAAGTTGTTTCTAGATACAGAATAGTCGCAATCATGGAGATCGGATGTGATAAAGCCTATCAAGTAGAATTTCCAACTTTCAAAGTGAGAAGATATGATGGAAAAGTCTACTGTTTTTCTGAAGATGACTTTGCCAGACTGGATGTAACTGATATGGAAACTCTGTATACTGAACTTAAAGACAAAACAGAAGATCGATGGATGAACAAAAAGCTTTAGGAGCAATTGTGAGGCATATTCAAAAGGAAATTCGACAAAGCTATCTTCACGATTTCCAAAGGGCTGTAGAAAGTAAACAGAAGAAAGTCTATCTGCCGAAGCCTGATCAATATTTCCCTGGCCTAAAGAATTTGAAAGTGACTCAAGTGATGACCTGACCAGCTCATGGAGTTGTATACATGAAGCCAAACGGAGAAATGAGATTCTTAAGATTTGGTGAAGTTGCTTTCTATTCTGACGGAACTTTATTAGCTATTCGTAACAGACTTTCTGCAGAAGCAAGTGCTGATCAAAGAAGAAGTAAGAAACAACAACTTAAGGCGAATGAACGAGAAAATTTACTAAACACTATCGAGCTGATTGACGAGCGCATCATCTACAGACAGACCCTTAGATGTTTTGAAGGAATGTTCGCGCTAAAGAGATAAACGGTCATTTTGACACAAAGGGGGAGATTGTTAAGACTTTATTTAATTGTGTCAAAAATAAGGAAACGTTACTTAAATATAAACATGGTAAGTGTATAACGCCATTCTCTTAGTTTCCTTATATCGTTTAGTCCATTAATATAAACTAGCAATGTGCCCGTGCAATGCACCGGGTGAACATCGTGTGAAATTTATTGAACTGGTAAGCGTTTATCACAATAAATTTTTAGTAAATGACCCCTAAGCCATAAAAATGGGTTTCTGAACAGCACCTCAAAATTTTTGGGCCCAATTTTACTTGTGATTGGGGTCTTGATTTACATAGCTTAACTAATCTAATACAAAACCCACATCAAGCATATGCGTGTATGGATATATCTGTTTCTATTTTATGTGGATTTAAAAATTGTATGCATTTACATGTTCGATTTTTGATGCGAATTATTAGGCTAAAAATGTGTCAATATTAATAGAAAATAGGTAAAATGGAGCAGAAAGGAAGGAGCATCACCATGAATCATAATAGTCATCTCCTTAAGGTTATTAACCAAAGTACAACATGTCATGGCATCTCAAAGTTAGTGAGATTTATCATCATAAAGAAATATACAAGCAACCATAGAGCCTCAACCAGCATGCATGGATAAGGATAAACTAAATCCTAATATAACATTACTATTTACTAAGCGATGCAACCAAGTACCTATTGAACCAAAAGCTAACTTATGCGTATAAGTAAGACAAATTGCTTGAATTGTATGCATGGACGGACCTAATATAGAGCATACGATGGCACGCGCCACAATAGTATTTCTTAGTCGAAAAGATTAAAAAATTTAGTTTTATGAAAGGTGCAACTGTATCGCTTTAAAAGGTGTCACCCTATGATAGTCAGGAGTTCAAGAAAATCAACCGTACCTTGTAATCAACAAAAAATCTTTTGAAATCAACCCAAAAAAGGGGTTAAAAACTCTTGAAATCAACAAAAAAACCCGAAAGTTCCCTTGAAATCAAAATAAAAACTTAAAGATCCCTCGGAACGGTAAAATTTGGCTAAAAATACATCGAGCGATTATTGAACGTTAATAAAAACATGAAGATACTCGATAAAAAACGTTCTTTTTGTAATTATTTTATATCTATAAAAAAATTTGGTTTCATCCCTGATTATATGTATGTATATATATATATATATACATAACCTACAAAAATTATACATGGCATAGGAATGGATCTCTTAATTCTAATATTGACAAAAATATGACAACTCCACTTGTATTCTGTGGCATTTTGAACACATCCGCTTAACAATGACTTCATAACATCCTGCTGCAAATGAAACGGTTATTGCAAATAACAATCATAACTTCAACAGGTGCAACAATATAGGACTTAATACCAAGTATTAGTAAGCACATACATTGAGAAATCGGGGGGAAGCAGAAGGAGGAACAGATCCAACCAAAATAGTTAATGAATGAAAATTTTACGTATCAAAATCAAGGAATCATCTCCATGACATGGTCATATGTAATTACAACACAAACATAAAAAGGATTCTGAAACCATTGTCCAAAGTTGGATGAGCGAAACCCAAATGGAAAGCAACCTAGAGAGAACAAAACCTGAATGTGTATATTTCTCTGTGTGCTCCAAGAAAAGCAGAAATCAAAAGGATTATATAGAAAAAAATGAGTCTTTTTTTAAAATACAAAGACGAACGATAGAGATGGTCAGCAAATACTTTTTGAATCAGGGAGCAGCTGTGTGACTTTGAAACCATAAAACAGATTGAGACACCGAATTGGATTGGTAGAAAAAGTCTGATTGAAGAAAGTAAAGTATGAACCTCCCTCTTTGATGGTGGCAAATGTTTAAATTATTGGGAAGAAACATGAAACATGAGAATAGAATGATTGACTTTTTTTCTAAAGAAAGAGATACTGGACATGGTCTGATCGGTGGTGGTGGTGGTGAAATGTTCTTTAATGCATCAAGGGTTTGTACACTATGCATAATAACATGTAATTAAGAGATTTTAAGAACTTATGCATTAAAAGGTAGTACTTGGTGCATAGTGAGTTGCACTTAAGACTTTTTTCTCAAACCATAATTAAAGTAGTATAGATAGGCGCATAGGGTCATTGTAAAAGAGTGCATATTATTAAGAGCTAAATTGTTTGAGAGAGATCTGATATTATAATCAATACAAGTAAGATATCCGACTTCGGATCTTCATTAAATTGCGTGTTCTTCGTGTTTTACTTAATCACTGTAGTACTTGATCATATTCTGGGATCCACAGCCAGTCATTAAAATTTCAGGGACGAAATTCTTCTAACAGGTGGAGACTGTGACAACTGTCAAATAAGAAGCTTCAGGTTAACAATAGTTTAGGGCTTCTATGAATTTAAAAAAAATTACTTATCAAGGCTTAATTAGATAGTTAAGTGCGTAATCGGCTTAGATTTCTGGTGTCTAATCCTGATAGCCCGCTATTGCAGGTATAAGATAAAATCTATCTTAATGTAATGCAAAAATTATTTAATTGCACCATTTATAAAAAAATGGATGACATAAAAATCGTAATTCCATGAAGCTCAATTTAAAATCTAACAATTTTGCCAAAATTGAAAAAAATTAACCTAAATCTACTTACATTTCATTTCTTTTTTTTACAAATTTATAAACAACAAATTGTGGGCCTTTAAATTTTTTTTTATTTATAAAAATGGGCCTAAGTGGCTGGCCCGCATTCCCCCCAACACACTCCACATATAAAAACTTGAATTTCTCCCATTCCCTCATTTTCTCACCTTTTTCCTCTAAAAATCATCTCATCTTCTCCCTTCTTCTCTCTTCTTCTCCCCTTTAACTCCAACCAAGAACACCAACAAAAATCTTTCTTTTAGCAAATTCTTGAAGATATTGAAATCCTTTTTATCATCCAAGTAAGGTAAGAACTTCATCTTCACTATTTTCTTCCAATTTTTGGTGAAAAACCCATTTTTCTTGCACTTTGAGTTGCTTTTCATCTAACCTCCGAATTTTCTGAGTTCTAAGGAGAGATTATACACCAAAGACATGAAGAAAATGTTGATAAAATGGTGGTAATCCATGACCCAAGCAGTAGAACACAAGAAAATAGGTAAAATGAAGTTGCATGTGGGTTTTGTTCCTTAAAAAGGGTATTTTTGGTGTTGACAGATTACTACCTAGTACTTCTGTCGCCCATATCTTGCAAAATACTTGTCCAAATGTCATGAATCTTCTTCTAAAAAATTATTCTCTGAGTTAGGGTTCTAACCCAAGTGGAATCACTAAAAAATATGAAGTTTTGACCCCCAAACACCCAAATCATTTCAGGTGTGCAAACAGTGAGTCCAACAGTAGGTAAACCCTACTTTGGACGATTGTATCTCTTTGATTAGTTACCCAAAATGCTTGATTTTTCTTCTGAAGGTTAGTTTAATGAGTTATCGTTTTACCCAAAACTATGGGGATTTAGGGGTTCAATCTTTTAAAACAAAATAAAGGTGCAATCTGTTCAGAGATGACAGATTGTTGCATGCATATTAAAAGTGTCATAGCTCTCTCAAAACTTAATAAAATAGAGTGATTGTTCTTCTGGAAGTTATATTTATGTGTTATCTTTGTAATCCATTTGGAATCATTGAAAAATGACAAGTTTTGACAACCAACAGTAACTTCCACATGGTGCATTATGTCTTGAAGATTGTGACCCTTAAAACTTAAGCCCCTCCAAAATTCGTAATATTTTTACAAAATGTTGCTAACTCAGTAACTTAAACCATACAAAAATTGGGGTAAGAAATTAAATGAGGAAGATGTATTTTGGTAATTATTTTTAAGGGGATATATCTTAAAACTCATCATTAACTTTCTGGAATGTTATGATTTTATGTGAAACAAGTTGGAACTTTTAAAAACTTTAGACAAATCAAGGACAATATATATTACAACTCTTTATATATTAAATTGGCATTACACAAGATAGGTTTTAATTCAAGCAAAGACCTAATTCTTTTAGACTCGAAAAGATAAAGTGACTAATTGTGTACGTTGCTTTGATAAGAAGACTTTAGGCCGGCAAGTGAACGGTTTCGTGTATCTAAACGGAGCTTTTTGCTAGCAAGTGAGTATTCACTGCCCCTCTTTTAAAATGTTTTATATATTTTGGGGTGAAAAGCATGATTAAATGGAATTTTGAGCTAATTCGGATGCGAAATATTATGAAATTGATGATATGGGCACTAAGGCATGTACACTAATAGTTGCATTTGAGTAAAATGTCCTGAAAAAATTTGTACACTACTATTAACTCAAGTGAGGAGCCGAGAGTAATTGTGGATAACGCTATTTGGACTAACAATCCCACCTAAAAACTGACAAGTAGGGGTGCACATTACTTATAATAAAGGTTCTACATATCTGGGGTTTTAGTCCCACCGCTAAGGTAGAACTATAAAGAGCATTATGGTCGAAAGGTTTAATGGGGACTCAAAACTTACTATAAATTAGGGTACAATATGCCTTGTGAAGTTTCGTAATTTAAAGATTTATTAAGTTCCATAAAAGGTATCTCAATCAATATTCATTTATGCAAAAGATGTTTATAATATTGAAAGCCTATGAACTCACCAGCTCTTTGTAGTTGACCTTGTTTTTATCATGCTTTTCAGGGGCAAGAAAGATTATCTGAAATGCTTGTTATATGTGCGCGTCGACATCAATCACGTTTTAAAAATTTAAATCGTTATGTTTGGACACTTTGTTTCTTTTATTCTGTTAAAACTTTAGACTTGTATGATGTAATTTCGGTTTTAATTTGTTATGTATTTGAATGGATGATTGGTGTTGTTTTTGCCCTATTGCAATGAAATCATGAACTATCACGCCTCGTGTTTCCGCTTTAGCGGGGTGTGACAGACTTGGTATCATAGCCGGGAACTGGACTGGTGTGCCAGTGAGGACGCTGGGCTCCCAAGGGTGGGGGGATTGTGATATCCCACATTGGTTGGGGAGGAGAACAAAAGTTGCCTTATAAGGGACTTGGGTACCTCCTTTATCAGACGCGTTTTAAAACCGTGAGTCCAGGTGTGTGGACAAAGCGGACAATATCTGGTACGGTTGGCCTGGGATGTTACAGAAGTCTGTCACACCCTGCTAAATGAAAACACGAGGTACGACAGTTCAAAGTTTCACAGCAATAGGAATATAAACACCAACCATACATATATAATTAAAGCGTCAAAGTTTAAAGTTTAAAAGTTTACAACCCGACCACTTTGACTATAACAAACAAATTACATCAAAATAGATATAAAAAAAGTCTTGATTGGTGTTCCACAAAAATAAGCTAAGCCCGATCGGTTACCTTCTTATTTCCTGTAAAGCATGTTAAAACGGAAGTGTCAACTACAAATAGTTGGTGAGTTCACATGTTTTCAAATGCACAAAATATTTTGTATGCAAGATAAAATATTGACGAAACGAATACTAGCATCAACTTAAGCATTTTAATTTTTATGAGAAATTATGCAAACAATTATTACACATGATATTTCTTTATTGAGCCACTACTAAGCCTAAACAACATTCTACGCCCCACGAACTACCTCAGGGGTGGAAGTAAATTCCACATGTGTAGAGCATTCTTAATTGATAAAGTGCACCCTTACTTGCCAGTTAGGTGGGTATGTCAACCAAATAGCGGTATCCACAATACCATAGGCCCAAAACAATTACAAAGTTAATAATAGTGGACCATGGGGCCTTTACATAACTCAATACATCAATTGTGTAACATTAATTGCTCATCCTAATGATTTGTGTACTTTTCTTTTAACAATATAAATCAGTTCAATTTTCTCATCCAAGCTTTACACCCCAAAACGTATAAACTATTTAAAAGAGGGGCTGTGAATACTCACCTTTTAGCAAAAGCTCCGCTTACAACACGATCCGCTCACTTGCTGGCCTAACGTTTCCCTATCAAAGCGAAATACCCAAATGGTCACTTATTCGTCTTAGTGTTACTTATGGAGGTGAATATGTTTTAATTCCATAGATGTCCAACTTGGTTAACTATTAGTCCATCATATATAATGCACATATGCCTTTTTTATTAGTTTAATACGATAATTAACACCAAAATGTATACATATTTGTACCATTAGGCCTTTAGGAGATTAGAGTTCAAGAAATCTGAAATTTTCAGAATTCCATCTTCTGGCAGAGACTTTGAGCTCTAAGAATGATCAAATCAAAGTACCTTCTAAAATGACAAATTTCCTCATCTTTTTATATGTGATGTTGTTAGGACTTTATTTAATTGTGTCAAAAATAATGAAACGTTACTTAAATGTAAACATGACAAGTGTATAATGCCATTCTCTTAATTTACTTATATTGTTTAGTCCTTTAATATAAATAGGCGCATAAGGTCATTGTATGAGCATGCATAACATTAAGAGCTAAATTGCTAGAGAGAGATCTGATCTTATAATCAATACAAGTAAGATATCCGACTTCGGATCTTCATTAAACTGTGTGTTCTTCGTGTTTTACTTAATTATTTATGTACTTGATCATTTTCTGGGATCCACAGATGTAATGCAGTGTTAGGGTCATTGTGACCAATGTTCATGCATTTTGGACATATAAAAAGAATTCAAATAATTTTACAAAATAAGATGTCGCAGTTGGTCCAAGAATTTACACACTTTTAGTAAAACAGCCATTTGAGGGGTTCTACTCAATGTTTTTCATAAATTCCAATTGGATTAGAAACCTAACACATAAATAAAGCTTTTAAAAGAAGAATCACTCAATTTGGATGAGTTTTGAGGAAATTGTGGTACCTTAAAGTTGCATGCACACATCTGCCATATTCTGACACATTGCACACTTAACTTACTTAAATTAGTTAACACCTCAAAATTTATATTTTTGAGTGAGATTGGATTCATATGAATTATAACTCATAAAAGAAGTTTCCAAAGTAGGGTTCATTTACTGGTGAGTTCACTGCTGCACAATCAAAACTCAATGTTTTTGAGTGAGACCACTTGGATTAGAACCCCAACTCATAAAATAAACTCTTAGAAGAAGATTCATACCATTTGAATGAGTATTTAGCAAGATTTGGGCGACATAAATACAAGGGAGTATTTTGTCAGCTTCCCAAAATTATCATTTTCATGAATCAAACCCACATGCAATAGGTTTTTGCTTTGATTTCTTGAGTTCCATTTGTTTGGGTCATGGATTATCACCATTATAGAGATATTTTACATATCTTTGTTGTATAATCTACCCTTAGAACTAAGAATATCATAGAGGAGATGAAAAGCAACTAAAAAGCACAAAAAGTTTGGGTTTTCATCAAAAAAATTAAAAAAGCAAGGAGTGAGATGAAGTTCATACCTTGTTTGAGGGATTTTGAAGCTTCAATGTTCTTCAAGATTTGATCTTGAAGGGGGTTTTTGGCTGGATTTTTTAGAGGAAATGGGAGGGAAAGGAGAAAAGGGAAAATGTCCCTTAAGTTCTAGAGAGAGAGAGAGAGAGAGAGGAGTTTAGAAGATTTAAAAGTTCAAAATGAGATGTTTGAGAAAAAAAAGGATTATATATGGGGGGAAAGGGGGGGGGGGGGGCGGCCATGGGCCCCTTTCCAACCCAAAAAATAAATATTTTTTTTTACAAAAAGCCCAATATGTTTAAAAATGTCATTTTCTTCTCAATTGTGACATTTCTCCTAAAAAAGTAAGCCCAATAGTGGTTAAATTCTAAAAAAATTAAGAGTTTTATACTTGACATTTTGAAATTCATATTTTATATAATTTGAATATAAATTAAGGCATTTGGCATTATATAAGATGTTTCGGATGGTTACGGGTCGGAACCAACTTTCTAAGCAACTACCGGTAACTTTTGCGAATTTTGGCCATTTTATACTAAATAACTCCTATAAAGTAACTTTCCTAATTAAATCTCTAATAAGAGCTAATAAGATGCTAACCTGGAAGTCTCTGACTTGACAATTGTCACAGTCTCCCCTAGTTAGAGGAATTTCGTCCCGAAATTTAAGAACTAGCTTTTTCAGAGGCGCTCACGAACATGCAAGGATACTTATGTTTCATGGAATCTTCTCGTTCCCAAGTATACTCTAGGCCATGCTTCGCATTCCAGCGAACTTTGATAATAGGGATCTTACTGCGCCTCAGTCGTTTGACTTCTCGGTCAAGTATTTCGATTGGTTCTTCAATGAAGTGTAATCGATTGTTAATCTGAACATCTTCCAAGGGTAGAACTAATGCTTCATGCGTTAAGCATTTCTTCAAGTTTGACACATGGAACGTGTCGTGGATGGCGCTCAATTCCTGTGGTAACTTTAGTTTGTACGCCACCGATCCAATTCTTTCGAGTATTTCAAATGGACCAATGTATCGGGGACCCAGCTTGCCTCTCTTCCTGAAGCGTACTAGTCCCTTCCATGGCTATGCTTTCAGGAGCACTTTATCACCCACTTGGAACTCTAACAACTTTCTTCGATTATCTGCATAACTCTTCTGACAATCTCTTGCTGTCTTGAGTCTTTCCTTGATGGTTGAGATCTTGTCAGTGGTTTCCTAAATGATATCGGGCGTGGTCAGTTTTCTATCTCCTATTTCTAACCAACTAAGTGGTGATCTACATTTTCGTCCGTATAGGGCTTCGTACGGCGCACACTGAATGCTGGTGTGATAGCTGTTGTTATAGGAGAATTCAACAAGTGGTAGGTGGGTATGCCAACTCCCACCAAAATCTATTGCGCACGCAAGCAACATATCCTCTAGCGTTTGAATAGTTCTTTCCGATTGTCCATCCGTTTGAGGATGATAGGCAGTGCTATAATCCAACCGTCTACCCAATGCCTTTTGAAGAGACTGCCAAAATCGTGATGTAAAACAAGTGTCTCTATCTGAGATAATGGAAATAGGTACACCATGACGTTTAACTATTTTGTTGATGTAAATTTGTGCACGCCTTTCCATACTGTAATTTTCACGAATCGGAATGAAATGAGCTGATTTTGTAAGTCGATATACTATAACCCATATAGAATCGTGACCCTTTCCAGTTCTCGGTAGCTTGGTTACGAAATCCATGGTTATTTGCTCCCACTTCCATTGAGGAATTTCGGGTTACTGAAGTAGACCGAATGGTCTCTGATGTTCAACCTTGACTTGAGCACAGGTTAAACACTTACTTACGTATAAAGAAATATCTTTCTTCATTCCTGGCCACCAATAGTATTCCTTCAGATCCTTGTACATCCTATCCGCTCCTGGGTGAAACGAATATCTGGATCGATGGGCTTTATCCAAGATGCTTGATCGTAGATTACCAACCTTTGGTACCCGTACTTTATTCTAAAAGTAATGCACTCCATCTGATTGTAATTCAAATTCTTTTTCTAAGTGATGCAATGTCTCATTCTTCAAATTCTCTACTTTTAAAGCTTCTTTTTGTGCTTCAAGAATTTGATTCTTTAAACTCGTTTGAACCATCATTCCCATAGCTCGTGCTCTCGTCGGCTTCACTCTTTCCTTTCTGATTGATGCGTCGGCTACAACGTTAGCCTTGCTCGGATGGTCCTTTATTTCACAATCGTAGTCACTAAGTAGCTCGATCCATCTTCTTTGCCTCATATTGAGCATTTTCTAGTCAAGAATGTGCTGAAGGCTTTTGTGATCAGTGAAAATGGTGCACTTAGTGCCGTAGAGATAGTGTCTCCAGATTTTGAGTGCGAACACCACCGCCCATAACTCCAAGTCATGGGTGGTGTAATTCTTTTCATGAACCTTTAGTTGCCTCGATGCGTATGCAATAAATTTGTCTTTTTACATCAGTACACATCCCATCCCTTGATGTGAAGCATCACAGTAGACTACAAAGTTATCCACTCCCTCTAGTAAAGCCAAATCGGTGCGTTGCATAACTTGTGTTTGAGAATCTGGAATGCTTCCTCTTGTTTCTCTCCCAAAATAAAGTTCTTATCCTTTTGGGTTAGTGTTGTTAGTGGTTGAGCGATCCTGGAGAAATTCTCGATAAATCACTGATAATAGCCTGCCAATCCAAGAAATTGACGGATCTCGGTTGGTGTCTTCGGGGCTTCCCATTTCTTAATGGCCTCGATTTTAGCTGGATCAACATGAATTCTTCTTTCATTTACTACATGGCCAAGAAAGTGTACTTTTCGGATCCAGAATTCGCATTTGGAGAACTTGGGGTACAAATTTTCGTTCCTGAGCAATTCTATTATCAACCTTAAATGTTGTTCATGCTCTTTCTTACTACGAGAATAAACGAGTATATCATCTATAAACACGATCACGAACTTGTCTAGGTATGGTTGACATACTCTATTAATCAAATCCATGAAGACTGCCAGTGCGTTTGTTAGCCCAAAAGGCATAACTAGGAACTCGTAATGTCCATAACGAGTTCTAAACGTTGTCTTAGGAATGTCTTTTTCACGAACTCTCATTTGATGATATCCCGATCGAAGATCGATCTTTGAGAAATACGTAGCACCTTGAAGTTGATCAAATAAGTCATCAATTCGAGGAAGTGGGTATCGGTTCTTGATTGTCAACTTCTTGATTTCCCTGTAATCAATACACATTCAGAAAGATCCATCCCTCTTTTTAACAAATAAAACTGGAGCTCCCGAAGGTGAAGAGCTGGGTTTGATGAATCCTTTATCGAGTAGTTCTTGAAGTTGTTCTGATAATTCTTGCATTTCTGACGGTGCTAGTCGATAAGGTGATTTTGCTACAGGCGCAGCTCCCGGAATTAAATCAATGTGGAACTCCACTTGCCTGGATAGGGGCAGTCCAGTAACTCATCTGGGAAAACTTCGGGAAATTCTTGAACTATAGGGATATCTTGCATGCGCTTCTCTTCGACCTCCTTATTCACAATGTGAGCCAAAAATGCACAGCAGTCTTTCCTTAGGTACTTTCGCATCTTCATGCATGACACAATTTTAAGATTCCTTCTGGGTTTCTCACCATGTACTTCGAGTGTTTCTCCATCGGGTATTGGTATTCGGATGATTTTCTTAGAGCAGCAAATTTCAGCTTTGTTTTTAGACAACCAATCCATACCCACGATTATTTCAAAACTTCCTAACTGAATCGGAATTAGATCTATACTGAAATCCCTACTAGCCAAATTTAAAGTGCAGTTCATTAATACGTCATTGGCCCTACTTTCTTGACCGTTGGCATATTCAATGACATATACCTCTTTCAACTTTTGGCAATTTAGATTTATCTTTGGTCTAAAATCTAATGACACAAAACTCCTATCTACTCCAGAATCAAATAATACGAATAGGTGATGATTGTTCAGAAGAAACATACCTTTGACTACATCCGTATTTTGCCTTGCCTCTTCAACTCCAATCTCGAACACTCGACCCCTCATTGGTCCTCTTTGATTTCCTTGATTTGTTGGTTGTGCTTGCCTGGTATCTGGCCTCCAATTCCGTCTTGGGCATGTATTCCTGAAGTGATCTGGGCTTCCACATTCATAACAAACTCGCTTCTCACCAATCCTAAAATCATTTGCAATATGACCTTTCCTGATGCACTTGAGACAAGTAATGTATCTCCCCTGATGATGACTATTACATTTATCACACTTCGGGTACGCCCCTTTTCCATTCTCTGTTAGCTGAGTCTAAATCCCATAGTTTCATGTCATTCTCAGATTTTTGCCCATTCTTCCCCCAGATTGCCTTCTTGTGGGTTCTTCCATCTTCCTCTTGCCTTGAGCCTTGTCTTTTGCAAACAACCCTGAACTTGATGCATTATTGGTGAGTCTGGTTGCCGAACTCACTGCTTCTTGTAGAATTTTCGGGTTTGCCGAAGTAACATCTTCACGTATTTCAGGAGTTAAACCCCACACATATCTATCAACTCGGTTTTTTTCAGATGTTACCAGATGTGGTACCATTTTTGCTAGTTCATGAAAACGGGCTGTGTAAAAGTCTACATCATTCCCTTTCATCTCGTGATTCCACAACTCTGCTTCCAACTGCTGAATTTCACTCCTTGGGCGATATTCTTCCTTCAGCATCCTCTTGAAATCTTCCCACGTAAGACTGTTTGCCGCTTCCCTACCCCGCGTTTGTACTTGAGTGATCCACCAGGTTAATGCTCGCCCTTGTAAGAGACAGGCAGCAAACTCTACCTTCTTTCCCTCAGAACACTTGCTAATGTTGGGAACAGACTCCATGCTTTCTAACCAGGTCAAGAAACTGACGGCTCCTTCAGTTCTGTGAAATTCCTTAGCGTTACAACTCCTAAAGGATTTATATGTACATTCCCTATCTCCTGATCCTTAGTTGTTATTTTGGTTAGTAATCAGGCCAACTGCTACTTTGCTAACAATACCTGGTAGTGCTGCCATGAGTTGTTCGGATACCAGTCGTGCAACATCGAGAGTTTGTCTCCTTGGCGGCATTGTTCTAAAACACGATTTCAAATTGAGTTTCGATCATATTTCTATTACTATTTCCGAACTAATTCTACTTACTAGGTTTAAGCATATAATATAATATACGTCTAGTCCTAATCATCTAAACATACATCCAAACAATATACGAAAATCATATAACATGCATAACTTTCATAGATAAAATCAAACAATCCAACATAAGTTTCAAAATACAATTCCAAAAAGATAATAAATTGTTTACAACTTAAAACAAACAAATCCCAAATAAAAGTGTTTCAGTCCCAAAAAGCTTCACATAGAGAGGTCGACTAGTGCAACATCAACCTAATCAACACTCCTAATAAGATCGCCAGGGTTCCTATCATCCAAGCTAGGTATAAGTGCATCCTCTGAATCGCCCTCCTAGCATCAAGGGCAACCTCCATGACCCTATTCGTAAATTCATCCTGTGTGTGCATTATCGTCAGGATGTCTTCTAAGGAGTGTCGGTAATGGTCCAATCTATGCCTGTGGAGCTCTACTTCATTAGCCATTCCTGAGACCCATGCGTGCTCCAACGCGGTCATGCCCTGTGGTTGCGGTACAGGGACTCCTATCGCCGGGGGAGGAGGAGTCACACTTCGCGACCGAGATCGCGACTGGGATTGTTCTCCCGAAGGTACGGAAGGAACCGTGAAAGTCACCCTCCTAATAGGGAGAACGCGCTCTCGAGCGGTCCTTATCGTCCTCGGTCCTCGTGATGTACCCTCACCAGTACGTGAAGGTACGGGCATGGAACTAAGTTTCGAGCGTAGGAGTCAGCGGTATCCTCCTCGTAACTATGCTTGGACGGGTCATAATAATCATGGTTTGGGTCGTTCCTCCTAATTCGGCCGGTGACATAAGCAGACTCGTCTAGGGAATGTTTAGATGATAACATGATGCTGTGATAAAAAAAATATAAATGTCAGAAACATTTTATAATACTCATGCGAACTCACATAAAATCATATTTTTCGATTTAAAGTAAGAAGTTTTCCGATCTATGCTGATTTTTAGTATAACTAGTCCAACTCCCTTCTTATTCATACCAAATTTAGACATAGGTGATCACGCTTTGCCTAATTATGATATGTTTGAACGATTCCTATTCTAGTTATACTAGTACTAAATTTTTTTTTTTTTTTTATTTTGGTTATAGTGCATGGTTTTTGTTAGAAAACCGGTGTTCTCTATAACCTGAGGCTCTGATACCAAGTCTGTCAGACCCCGCTAAAGCGGAAACACGAGGTATGACAGTTCAAAGTTTCACAGCAATAGGAATATAAACACCAACCATACATATATAATTGAAACGTCAAAGTTTAAAGTTTAAAAGTTTACAGCCCGACTACTTTGACTTTAACATACAAATTACATCAAAATAGGTATAAATAAAGTCTTGATTGGTGTTCCACAAAAATAAGCTAAGCCTGATCGGTTACGTTCTTATTTCCTGTAAAGCATGTTAAAACGGAAGTGTCAACTACAAAGAGTTGGTGAGTTCACAGGTTTTCAAATGCACAGAATATTTTGTATGCAAGATAAAATATTGACGAAACAAATACTCGCATCAACTTAGGCATTTTAATGCTTATGAGCAATTATGCAAACAATTACTACACATGACATTTCTTTATTGAGCCACTACTAATCCTAAACGACATTCTACACCCCACGAACTACCTCAACGGTGGAACTAAATTTCACATGTGTAGAGCATTCTTAATTGATAAAGTGCACCCCTACTTGCCAGTTAGGTGGGTATGTCAACCAAATAGCGTTATCCACAATACCATCGGCCCAAAACAATTACAGAGTTAATAGTAGTGTACCATGGGGACTTTACATAACTGAATATATCAATTGTGTAACATCAATTGCTCATCTTAATGATTTATATAATTTTCTTTTAACAATATAAATCAGTTCAATTTTCTCATACAAGCTTTACACCCCAAAACGTATAAAATATTTAAAAGAGGGGTTGTGAATACTCACCTTTTAGCAAAAGCTCCGCTTACAACACGATCCGCTCACTTGCCAGCCTAACGTTTCCCTATCAAAGTGAAATACCCAAATGGTCACTTATTTGTCTCCGGGTTACTTATGGAGGTGAATATGTTTTAAGTCCATAGATGAAAAATGCCATCTTCTGGCAGAAACTTTGAGGTTTAAAAATGATCAAATCAAAGTACCTTCTAAAATAAAAAATTTCCTCATCTTTTTATATGTGATGTAATGCAGTGCTAGGGTCATTGTGACCAAAATAAGATGTCACAATTGGTCCAAGAATTTACACACTTTTAGTAAAACAACCATTTGAGGGGTTATACTCAGTGTTTTTCATAAATTCCAATTAGATTAGAAACCTAACACATAAATAAATCTTTTAAAAGATAAATCACTCAATTTGGATGCGTTTTGAGGAAATTGTGGTACCTTAATGTTGCGTGCACACATCTGTCGTATTCTGACAGATTGCACACTTAACTTACTTAAATTGGTTAACACCTCAAAACTTTATATTTTTTAGTGAGGTTAGATTCATAAGAATTCTATCTGATAAAAGAAGTTTCCAAAAGAAGGATCATGCAATTTGACTAAATAAACAAAGAGATACAAATATGCAAAGTAGGGTTCATTTACTGGTGAGTTCACTGCTGCACAACCAAAATGTTTTGGAATGTTTGAAGGTTCAAAAGTCCATATTTTTTAGTGAAACCACTTTGGTTGTAAAGATAACTCATAAACCTAACTCTAAAAAGAAAAATCATCCTTTTTTCATAGAGTTTTAAGGGAGTTATAGCATTTCCAACATGCATGTGACATTCTGTCTGAATTTTACTTTCTGCATAGCAAATTTGATTCAAGGTTTCAAATGGTCAAAACCTCATCTTTTTGAGTGAGACCAAATGCATTTGAAAGCTGACGCAATAAACTACACTCTAGAAGGAAAAAGAAATAATTTTGGATGATTAATCGAGAAGTTATGGTCGTTCAAACTAGGATTTACCTACTGTTGTACACCAGTTGCACACTTGATTTGGTATGAGGGTTTGGGGGGACAAAACTCAATTTTTTTGAGTGAGACCACTTGGATTAGAAGCCCAACTCATAAAATAAACTTTTAGAAGAAGATTTATACCATTTGGATGAGTATTTAGCAAGATTTGGGCGACATAAATACAAGGGAGTATTCTGTCAGCTTCCAAAAATTACCATTTTCATGAATCAAACCCACATGCAATAGGTTTTTGCTTTGATTTCTTGAGTTCCATTTGTTTGGATCATGGATTATCACCATTACAAAGATATTTTACATATCTTTGGTGTATAATCTACTCGTAGAACTAAGATTATCATAGATGAGATGAAAAGCAACTAAAAAGCACAAAAAGTTTGGGTTTTTCACCAAAAAAATTTGAAAAGTAAGGAGAGAGATGAAATTCATACCTTGTTTGAGAGATTTTGAAGCTTCAATATTCTTCAAAATTTGATCTTGAAGGGGGTTTTTGGAATGAGTTTTGAGAGGAAATGGGATGGAAAGGAGAGAAGGGAAAATGTCCCTAAAGTTCTAGAGAGAGAGGGGAGTTTAGAAGAGTTTTATACAAGATGTTTCGGGCCGTTACGGGTCGGAAAAAAAATAAGAGTTTTATACTTGACATTTTGAACTTCATATTTTATATAATTTGAATATAAATTAAGGTATTTGGCATTATATAAGATGTTTCGGGCCGTTACGGGTCGGAACCGAGCTCTCTAAGCAACTACCGGTAACTTTTGCGAATTTTGGCAATTCTATACTAAATAACTCCTATAAAGTAACTTTCCAAATTAAATCTCTAATAGCACGCCCTTCCACTAAAACGGGTCCCTTTTTCTGTCGTTAAGGTGGAGAACTGAACGAATGCTTTTCCCCGAGGTTTGGAGAAAGCTGATATCAATAGGGGCATGATGACTTGACGTCATCCTCACCTTCCTCCGGCTTATCTTCGGCCGATACAATAATAACTGCTTACTTATGTCATGATGTGAGACAAACGTTAGGAATCCACTTATGTAATAGAGTCGATCCACTAGACCACAGGTAAAAATAAGATTTCCAGAAATTAACAAAGTAATATTTCCTAAGAGACTATGATCCAACTACTCGATACAACGATCTATTAGATCATGTTCTTAGGCATCGCGATGCAATCATATAAGAGCTAATAAGATGCTAACCTGGTAGTCTCTGACTTGACAGTTGTCATAGATTCTTTTTCTTTCCTTTCTCCTCATCTGTTGCGATGTTGCTTCGCCGAAAACCTAGCATCTCATGTTTTCACAACCAACATTCTCCCTCTTTTGCTCTGCAAAAACAAGATTCGATTTTTCACAGCTCTTCACAACTTAGGGTATGTGCTCTCTGAAACTCACAGATCTCTTCCTCTCAATTGCTAGCCCCGTTTTGAGTTCTTGGGAGTTGAGATGCCTGATAAATTGTTTTTGATCCTAGGGAATTATTGGAAGACTTCTACCAAAGTACTCCAAAGCGAAACTGAACAATATAATATTTTTAAGTAAGTAACCCGTGAGTTTTTGGAAACCTGATAGGTTTGGTTTTATACATCGTTCATGTTGTTGTTTGCAGTTTTTTTTCCTTAGTAGTTTAGCCAAGTGCTAAATCTCGAGCTAGAGCAGATAATGAAGGTTTGAACGATGTTTTTTTTGTTGATAAAAGTTGTAATTAAAATCATTTTTGGACTTATATACCATTGTATGTAGGTATGAAGTTTTTGGATGGCGATTGGATTCCAATGTTTATGATGATTATGGCTAAGAAAACTCATCACACCAAGTTTTTAAGAGATACCTGTTTTTATGCGACTGGTACAAGCTATTAATGCATATAATGAATTACCTTTTGTTCTTTCTTTTAGAGAACCATATGTCTGTTCTATTTGTCTAAGCTCCTACAATTTCTCTTCATTTCATCAGGCGTGGATTGTTCTTATACTAGTTTCTATTCAAGTTTACTTTAGTTGAGATTTAAATGATTCTAATTTATGATTCTAACTTGAATATCCTTTTAGATGGTGTACTATTCCAAAAATTATAAGCTTGAGCTTCACTACAAGTATTTTTGCTTAACATACAACATTTCAAGGCCTTAGTGACCCACTCCCCCTATAATTCCTATTAAAAATGACCTTATCATCCTCAACCCACGTCTCAAACCCCAAACAGCGATTCTCATCCCACGTCCCCTTTTATTTGGATTGAACCCCACTTAAACCCCAACTTTCTCTCACTTCACCGCAAACATCCACCCCTTCTTGTCTTCCATGATGAAATTTAGATTCCTTCTCTATCTAGATGAAATCCATCAGCTCCTCTTTTTTTCCTTTCTCCTCATATGCTGCGATGTTGCTCCACCGAAAACCCTAGCATCTTCATGTTTTCACAACCAGCATTCTCGCTTTTTTTCTCTTCAAAAACAAGATTCAATTTTTCACAACTCTTCATAACTTAGGGTATGTGCTCTCTGAAACTCACAGATCTCTTCCTCTCAATTACTAACCCCGGTTTGAGTTCTTGGGAGTTGAGATGCCTGATAAAATGTTATTGATTCTAGGGTATTAGAAGACTTCTACCAAAGTACTCCAAAGTGAAACTGCACAATATAATATTTTTAAGTAAGTAATCCGTGGGTTTTTGAAACCTGCTAGGTTAGGTTTTATACGTCGTACATGCTAAATCTCGAGCTAGAGCAGATAAAGAAGGTTTAAACGACGTTTTTTTGTTAATAAAAGTTGTAATTAAAATCATTTTTGGACTTATATATCATTCTATGTAGGTCTGAAGTTTGTGGATGGCGATTGGATTCCAAAGTTTAGGATGATTGTGGCTTAGACAACTCATCACACCAAGTTTTTAAGAGGTACTTGTTTTTTTGCGGCTGGTACAAGCTATTAATGCATATATTGAATTACCTTTTTTTCTTTCTTCTGGAGAACCATATGCCTGTTCTATTTGCCAACGCTCCTACAATTTCCCTTAATTTCATCAGGCGTGGATTGTTCTTATAATAGTTTCTATTCAAGTTTACTTTAGTTGAGATTTAAATCTAATATATGATCATAATGAAGGTTGGAATGATGTTTTTTTGTTAATAAAATAGTAATTAAAATCATTTTTGGACTAATTTATCATTCTATGTAGGTCTGCAGTTTTTGTATGACTAATGGAATCCAAAGTTTAAGATGATTGTGGCTTAGAAAACTCATCACACCAAGTTTTTAAGAGGTACTTGTTTTTATGTGGCTGGTATAAGCTATTAATGCATATATTGAATTACCCTTTGTTCTTTATTTTGGAGAACCATATACCTGTTCTATTTGTCTAAGCTCTTGTAATTTCCCTTAATTTCATCAGGCGTGGATTGTTCTTATAATAGTTTCTATTCAAGTTTACTTTAATTGAGATTTAAATCTAATTTATGATCATAATGAAGGTTTGAATGATGTTTTTTGTTAATAAAATTGTAATTAAAATCATTTTTGGACTTATATATCATTCTATGTAGGTCTGCAGTTTTTGTATGACTAATGGAATCCAAAGTTTATGATGATTGTGGCTTAGAAAACTCATCACACCAAGTTTTTAAGAGGTACTTGTTTTTATGCGGCTGGTATAAGCTATTAATGCATATATTGAATTACCCTTTGTTCTTTCTTTTGGAGAACAATATGCCTATTCTATTTGTCTAAGCTCCTACAATTTCCCTTAATTTCATCAGCGTGGATTGTTCCTATAATAGTTTCTACTCAAGTTTACTTTAGTTGAGATTTAAATGATTCTAATTTATGATCCTAACTTGAATGTCTTCTTAGATGTTGCAGTATTTCAAAAATTATAAGCTTGAGCTTCACTACAAGTATTTTTGCTTAACGTACAACATTTCAATGCCTTAGTGACCCACTTCCCCTATAATCCCTATTAAAAATGACCTTATCAACCTCAAACCACGTCTCAAACTCCCAAACACCGATTCTCATCCCACGTCCCCTTTTATTCAGATTGAACCCCACTTAAACCCTAAATTTCTCTCACTTCACAATAAATATGCTCCACTTCTTCTCTTCCATGATGAAATTTAGGTTCCTGCTCTCTATCTAGATGAAATCCATCGGCTTCTCTTTCTTTCCTTCTTCTCATATGCTGCAATGTTGCTCCGCTGAAGACCTAGCATCTTCATGTTTTCACAATAGGCATTGTCGCTCTTTTGCTCTTCAAAAACAAGATTCATTTTTTTTACAGCTCTTCTCAACTTAGGGTATGTGCTCTCTGAAACTCTCGATCTCTTCCTCTCTATTGCTAACCCAATTTTGAGTTCTTGGGAGCTGAAATGCCTGATAAAATGTTTTTGATTCTAGGGAATTATTGGAAGACTTCTACCAAAGTACTCCAAAGCGAAACTGAACAACATAATATTTTTAAGTTAGAAACCTGTGGTTTTTTTAAAACCTGATGGGTTTGGTTTTATACGTCGTTCAAGTTGTTGTTTGCAGGTTTCTTTCCTTAGTAGTTTAGCCAAGTTCTAAATCTCGAGCTAGAGTAGATAATGAAGGTTTGAACGATGTTTTTTTTGTTAATAAAATTTGTAATTAAAATCATTTTTGGATGTTAGATCCCAAACTATCAAGAATGTAGAGAGATTAAAGAACAAGAACAAGAATTAGGTCACTGAAGTTGTATGTCGTATTGATTATGAACAGTATTACAAAATGTGTATCTTTAAAAGCTTTATGTATCAATATTAGTTCTAACAATCTAACACACTATCTATTTATATACAAATGGAAATGCTAAAGATACAGTACAAAAATGACAGACAGATTCAGAACTGCTTCTGAACTTCTTCAGAACTTCTTCAGAAGTGTCTTCAGAACTATCTTCAGAACTTCTGAAGTAGCCACTTCAGAAGTCATGCCTTAGGCTTTACATTACTTGACTTCTGAGTTCTGAACCTTTCTCTTCAGAACCCATTCTTCTTTTGAAGCTACTTCTGATATCTATCAATCTCCCCCTTAGCTTCAAGAGTTCAAATCATACTTCCAGAAGTTCAAAATCTCTCTTACATCTTTAAGAATAAGATTTCTGTACTCCAATATAGATTCAATTATCCTGAGCATCTCCTTTGCCAGCTTTCTGTATTTCTCCCATTGCTCATCACTAAGTTTCTTTTGTCTTTTATTCTTCTTCTTCTTCTCTAGTTTATCTCTTATAATCATAAGAGTTCCATTACAGCACTTGTGCAGTTCTTCAAATCTTACAAATAACAATATATCAAAACACTTGCACACAAAGCCTGGAGGCTGAATGACCAGAGTACTTCTTTTGAGGTTTTCAATATCTGGTAAGCTTAAGTTTGGAGCACTCATATGAACCTTTTCTTTGTTCATAACATAGGCCACTTGGAAATCTGCTTTAGCTTTCCAAATAAATTCTCTGTATAAACCATCTCTGAGAACTGGGAAAGATTTTCTAAATTTGGCAATGGAGTCATGAAAGGGATATAAACTTCTACGTACTCTTAAGAGATCTCTGAGGTAAACATTCTGAAAATCAGCCTGTGTAAAAGAGGAAATCTGACCATCTTTTCTTTCCATAGTGAAATAAGCATGCTTGTAATTGTTTTTCTGCTTTAGATCAGCAGTGATTACTTTCACTATTTGACTTTTTTTTTGTACTTGACTTACAGGGAGTCTAATTTTTCTAATGATATCATAATACATTGTTTCCATTCAAATGACTTCTGAATCCAACAATCAATGTAATTGAAATTTTGTTCATATTCCATGAACATTTTTGGATGGAAAAGTTAAAGAAACATGGTAAAAGCGTGTTCTTCAATCCTTTGCTCTTGTAAATGTTCAGATTCAGATTTTTGAGGAATAGGAGCAATCTCTTCTAGAGAGTTTTCAGAAACTTTTTCTTTTCCTTTTTCAATTTCCTTCAGACTAACTTCTGAACATTCCATCTTCTGAGAAAGTTTCTGAATTTCTTCAATATATTGCTTCTTTGTATGAATCTGAAAATCATAGACATTACTCAGAAGATAATCAGCTCCTTTGATTTGATTTACTCTTGTGTGCCCAGCCATATAACTCTTTCTTACATAATCTCTGAAAAATATTCTTTCCTTGATCAAGTAAATTATTTCTTCTGTTACATCAGATGAAGCAAGATATTGTTCTGCATACTCAATTAACCATTTCAGAGTAGAAGTTAAGTACTTCGGTATATCTGAAACAATAAATGTCTTTGAATGATCTACTCCTGTTCTGTAAGTGAATCCCAAATCTGGACTTGTGAAGACCTTTGTAATTCCATGTCTTTCAATACTCTCTGGTTCCAAGAGATTGACATTATTTAATTTGAATTCTAATGCCAGCTGAAAATCATGCTTAATTAGATTTCTGACATAGATCCCTAGAATTCTTCTGATTTCAGAATCAATTTCAGAATCTTCTCTCTTGACACAAAAATTCAGAACCGTAAACTTATCTTGCAACCTCAACTTGTACAAATCAAATAGAGAAGATTCTGTCAAAGAACCATCTCTACTTTCAGCTCCAAATTTTACTATATACAAATCATCTTCAACAACTTTAGATATACATCTGACCTTCTTAATCAAAGTTGAGTCATGCAATTCTTGTAATCCATGTTTTTGTACATACAACCTTACCTTTGAAATATGATCCTTAGACCACTCATCATTCACATAGTCTTCTAAGGTTGCATACTTGAGATTTCTTCTATACAATTCCATAATAATTATCTTCAGGAAAGATAAGCTGACTTTCTCCAGAAATTTCAAATATCATATCACTTTCATAAATTTGATTAACTATGGGTTCTTCAAGAACAGGAAAGTCAATCAGAGGAATATTTATGCAACTTCTGAACTTGACATGTGGTTTGTCTGAAGCAATCATTAAGATTTCATCTGTAAAATCAAATGCCTCCATATGACTTAAATCAAACTCAATCTCAAACCATTCAGCTGGTTGATTAAGAAATTCCTTGAAAATCATTAGTCTTTCATCCAAGAATCTATACTCCAGATTCCTTGGATGATTCAAGATGATATATCTCCAGCAATATTGACTAATCAACATGAAAACGTTTTCAGAAATTTCATAATTTTCAATTTCTCTTAGAACTTGAGGTCTCCAGATAATCAGATATGTGTTCTCATTAATTACAACATCATTTTCTAACTCCATTCCTTCATTCACTTCCATTTTTTCATCAAATAAAATCACATCAGATAGGTCACTTGGCTCTCCAATAGTATCTTCAAAAACGAGATACTCATTTAACATTTCCTCATTTGAATCCGAAACAACATCTGTGTCTTCAGAACTAAGTTTGTTTTTAGAATCCAGAGACACATTTTCAGTCTCATAAATGGTCTTGTTTGAAGTCCTTTAGAAGAAGGTTGGCCTGTAGATGTCACAACATCATGAACCACATGTGATTCTGTAAATGGAGCTTTGGTGATGTTCACTCCACCAGGTCTTCCAACCAATCTTTGATATCCTACAATAGGTATATCTATGGTTGTTTTGGCAATGTGACTAACACTTTGCTTGTTTACATCTGAAAGATGTGTGCTGGTGTGAATAAAATCCACATTTAGTGGTTCAGAAGGCCCAATGTTGAGTGGACTCTCAAACTCAAAGTGCTCAAAACTGTGAAGGGGGACTGATATCCTTCTTTTTCAACAATAGGTTCTTCTAAATCAGAACCTATTGGTAAATTAGCTGCTTTCCCCATATGTGTTAGTGAAACACCCTTCTGTTGAGAGATGGGTGAGTGGCTGGAGGGGTTAACAAGTTTTGCCATGGGCTCGCTGGCTTTTTCAATATTAGCCACCAAAGAATGTGGAGTAATAGATGATGTGGGTGCTCGGCTTAGAACTGTTCGTTCACAAGTTTCTTTATTTTTTACTTGTGTTCTCCGCTCTTCAGTTCTTTTTCTTACTCTTCTACCCAAACTCTCATTTTCATTTTTCCTTTTCACACCATGAGGCTGTTCTCCCCTATGAACAGCCTCCCCACTCTGCCTAGGAATTCTAGACACCTCACGATGCTCACCACTCTTGGTAGAATCAGGGGAAGAGACTACTGGTTTAGGTAGTCCCATTGATTCACAGTACTCACTCAAGAACCTATTTGATGATTTTACATATGCAAGTAAGTAACCTGGTAGCGGTAAAGCATTTGGGAATTGTAATTTAGCATTTGGTGGTCTGAGATTATCCATTGAGAAAAGGGGAACATGTACCTCATGAGTTAAAACAGGAATTGCAGGAACAGCTTTCATGGCCCCTTTGATAAAGGTTTGAAAGAATCTTTGAAATGGTATGTAGTTGTAAGTAGATTTCTTCAAAACTGCAGATTTGAGTTCTTCAAAAATAAGAGAAGCATAATCATAATACTTGTTGAATGCTATTCCATGAAAAATGATTCTTCCATTTGTTGATGCTTGATCCAGACTTGAGCTTTTCCCAGACAGGCAAGTGTCAGAATTGTGAATAGGCAGTACCAGATAGGGAGTAAACACTTCGTTCTGATTGAGCTTAAAGCATTCAGTTGTTCAGAATACCCTAATTGCATAAAGTCTGAGATAATCTTAAAAGATGATGGAATAGGATCAAACGAAGTTTTCCCAACAACTTCATCCTCCTTTGGAAGAAAATGAATACTTCTAATATCTTCAACAGAAATGCAGACTCTGTAGCCATGTACATATGAAGAAATATCATCTGTCTCTTCATCAACTTCAGCGTGAAACCACCATTGTTGCAAATATGAAGCAGGAAACAAGAATTTTCTGGATAGCAAGGCTTGAAGGGGATGTTTCTTCAGAATTTCAATTAAGATCATTTGATCTTCATTGAAATCAGTAGACTTTAGATTTAGGGCGCAGTTGTTCTTCTTGATCTCAAGTAGTTTCCTTTCAGGAACATATAATTTGGACAAATTAGGACCATCACTGATGTGTGCACGAGATTGAGAGTCAGCAACACCAACATTCGACTAAGAAGCTACTTAAATAGGCTCAATTTGAATTTCCCCAATTTTGTCAGTTTGCGGGTTAGGGTTAGGGTTGGGTTTGGGGTTTGGATTCGAAGGACCAGCTCAGAAATCACAGTAGTAGCAGTGTCTTTTAGAATCGGTTCAACTTCTAGATTGATCTCCATTGATCCACCATTATCTTCTTAGGAACTATTTTGAATGAATCATTACTTGAGGATCCATTACTGTCACTGAAACGAGACTTTGCAGATTGAACATTCGAAGTCGACATAGTTGAAAATGAGGAAATATTTGAGTTTTAATGAAGATCAATGAACAGAGTGAGATTTCGGAGGGAAACATTGCTAAAATTTGAAGACGAAGATGAATCCATGGATTATAAAGGACTGAATAATCGTGGATGGACACGTGGCCAGTAATAGTGATTATAGTAGTAATGATCATTTATTCAGATAAATGAACCGTTTAATCGACGTGTTTAAGGATTAACCAATGAAATTAAAACACATGGCGCACGAATAGTCTTTACAACGGGAAGAAAAATTCTGAGAACAAGTTCAAAACTTCAGAAGAAGTTCAGAACTTCTGAGAATAACTTCAGCAGTTTGAATGAAATGATTCAGAAATACTGCAGAACTTCAAAATCACAAAAATCATTTAAATCTTCAAACTTCTGAAAAATATAAAATATTTGAATAATTCATAAGTAGATTTGAACTATATGAGAAAAGAATTTATCTTCAGAAGTTTGTCCATATTCTTCAGATGTGTACAATTAGATGTGTCACCCATCATTTTAGATCTTGAGTGTTATAGAGGCGTTCTAAAGACTTGAAATTGAGTATGACTCCCCCTTGAATCAAGAATAATTATGATTCTCCTCCTTAAACAATGCTAGACATCAAAGTTGTTAGAAATAAAAGATAGAAAAATGAAAAAAAAAATCAAGTATTGTAAGACAATCAATTTTTGAAAATTAAGATGGAATTATGCCTCTGAATCATGAAAGATAAAGTTCTGAAAACTTATCTACAAAAATTCTAAAGGTAAGATTTCTCAGAAATTTGATGAAATAAACTCAGTACATAAAATTTTTAAATTTAAATTGATGCTTAATACTTACACAGACATATTCATCATACCCAATTTACATACCAAAAAATTAAAACGTTTTTCATCAAGTGCTTTGGTAAATAAATCAGCCAATTGATAATCAGTCTGAACAAAAACATTTCAATATTACCTTTTTCAACATGATCTTTGATAAAATGATATCTTACATCAATGTGCTTAGTCTTTGAATGTTGAACAGGATTTGCAGTAATTGCTATGGTACTCTTTGAATCACAATATAGAGGAATCTTTTTGAATGTGTAGCCATAGTCTTTTAGTTGTTTTTGCACCCAAATAACCTGTGAGCAACAGATTGCAGTAGCAACATATTCAGCCTCTGCAGTAGAAGTTGAAACACAATTCTGCTTCTTGGAAGACCAACTCACAAGTCTATCAACTAAAAATTGTCATGATCCAGATGTATTTTTTTTGTCTAGTTTGCAACCACCATGATCTGCATCTGTGAAAGCTGTTAATTCAAAACCAGAATCCTTTGGATATCAAAGTCCCAATAAAGGGGAACCTTTGAGATATCTAAGGATTCTTTTAGCAGCAAGAAGATGTGATTCCTTAGGATTAGCCTTATATCTAGCACAAATACATGTAACAAACATTATATCAGGTCTACTAGCTGTTATGTAAAGCAAAGATCCAATAATGCCTCTGTACTTTTTCTGATCAACAGATTTTCCATTCAAATTAGGTTCTAATTTTGTTGTAGTGGCCATTGGAGTTTGAATACTATAATAGTCAGTCATGTCAAACTTCTTAAGTAAATCAGAAATATACTTAGATTGATTAATGAATATGCCAGTGGGAAGTTGTTTTACTTGAAGACCAAGGAAAAATGTTAATTCTCCCATTATACTCATTTCAAATTCAGTTTGCATGATTTTCTCAAAATTTCTGCAAAATTTTGGATTTGTAGAAGCAAATATAATATCATCTACATATATTTGTATTAAGATCATATCATCACCTTCTTTTTTCAGAAATAAAGTTGTATCAACAGTACCTCTTTTGAATTTGGAATTCAGAAGAAAAGTTGTGAGAGTGTCATACCATGCTCTTGGTGCTTGTTTAAGTCCATATAAGGCTTTGTCTAAAATGTAAACATAATCTAGAAATTCTTTGCTTACAAAGCCTTCTGGTTGTTCAACATACAGTTCTTCATGAAGAATTCCATTCAGAAATGCACACTTAACATCTATTTGAAACACCTTCATGTTTTTGTGAGCAGCATATGCAAGAAAAATTCTGATAGCTTTTAGTCTTGCAACAGGGGCAAAAGTTTCATCACAATCAATTCCCTTTTGTTGACAATACCCTTAGCTACAAGTCTTACTTTGTTTCTCACAACAATCCCATGTTCATCTTTTTTATTTCTGAAAACCCATTTGGTACCAATGATTGATTTACCTTTTGGTTTTGGAATCAATCTCTAGACTTTATTTCTTTCAAATTGATTTAGTTCATCTTGAATTGCTAAAACCCAGTCTGGATCTTGAAGAGCTTCATATGGCTTTTTGGGTTCTACACTACTTAAAAAATTCACATACAAACATTCATTTCCTGCGGCTGATCTTGTTTGTACACCTTTTGATGCATCACCAATAATCTGGTGAATTGGATGACTTGATGTCCATTTGTTCACATTTGGTAATGGTTGAACAGATGAAACATTGTTAAATGAATCATAATCATCAATGATTGCTTGAGTTTCAGTATCATGATTGATAGCTGAATGTATATCTGAAGTCTCCGTCTCAAATTGAATATTCTGTACTGGTTCAGAAATAGTATGCATAGGTTCAGAAACAGGGACAACAGGTTCAGAAATAACTTGCACTGTTTCTGAAATAACTGGTACAGCTTCAGAAGTAGGAAATTCTGAATTTGAGGTTGAGATACGTGGTCCAGAATTATTTGATATCGTAGGTTCTGTAGATTCTTGTTCTGGAATACTTCTGAGTAAAGAAGGATTTTGATAATCTGCAAAAACATTCACAGAAATATCAAATAAGTCTTGGCATAAAGTATCTAAATTTGATTTAAGTAAAGTTTGAGATTCAGAAGTGTGATTTGTCTTGCTGTTTTCTGAATCCAAAATTTCAGAAACTAGGTTAAGCTTGAGTTCTGAACTGTCTTGTCCAGAAGTCATTGTTGGCTCATGAAATCTAATATTTGAAGTCTCAATGATTCTTTGTGTTCCTTTGATAAGTACTCTGTATGCTTTGGATCTTTGAAAATAGCCAACAAAGATACCAGTTGTACCCTTAGGTGCAAATTTATCTAGATACTGTGTATCATTCAGAAGAAAACACCTGCAACCAAAATTTTTAAAATAATCAATAGAGGGTTTTCTTTGTTTAATAATTTCATAAGGAGTTTTAAGTAGTTTTCTATGCAGAATTGTCCTGTTCTGAGTAAAACATGCAGTTGCAATTGTTTCTGCCCACAAAGATAAAGGAAGTTCAGAATATGCCAGCATGGTCCTTGCAGCTTTTACCAAAGTTCTATTTTTCCTTTCAACAACACCATTCTGTTGGGGAGTTCTGGCAGCGGAAAAATTATGTGATATACCAATAGATTCCAAAAAATTCTGAAGTGTAGAATTTGTAAATTCTGTGCCATTGTCACTTCTGATCTTTTCAATTGGTAGTTGAAGAAGAACTTGTATTTTCTTGAAAAGGGATGAGTCTTTCAGAAGTATTAGATTTGAGTCTTAAGAATTCAACCCAAGTATATCTTAAATATTCATCTACAATAACAAGAATATACTTCTTTCCACCCATAATTTGAGTCTTCATTGGTCCACACAAATCCATATGTAGCATCTCAAGTGGAGCTTTACATGAAGATAGCATTTTCAGAGGATGGGAGCTTCTTTTAATCTTCCCTAGTTCACATGCAGAACATAAGGAATTCTTTTCAAATCTGATCTTTAGTAGTCCTCTTACAGAGTTGTGTCTTTCCAGTTCAGAAATGGCTTTGAAGTTCAGATGTGACATTCTTCTATGCCAAAGCCAACTATCATTTCTCATAGTTGTAGAAATATAACAGACTCCTTGTAATTGACAATCTGCAGTGAAAGTTGCAGTGTAGATATCTCCATCTCTATAAGCAGTTAACTCATTTTTGTTTGCTGAACTCAGAACATGACAATAGTCTATATCAAAATTGACATTCCAATACTTGTCACAGAATTGACTTATACTGAAGAGATTATGGTTTAGACCTTCCACATAGAAAACCTTCATCAATTTGACATCTCCTTAAGAAAAAGTTTCATATCCTCTCACATAACCTTTTGCATTGTTTCCAAAGTTAACTTTTCCTCCATATCTTTCATGATAATCAGTTAGAAGTTCTTTGAAAGGTGTCATGTGTCTTGAACATCCAGAATCTAAGACCCACACATGACATATCTGCAAAAATGATTATTGAGATTTAGGTATCCATTTAAGAATGGGTCCTCTGAGATTAGTCAAAAACTTTGAATTTCTGAACTTTGACTTAATCTTTTGAAAGTTAGAAGTTTGTTCAAAACTTTTGCATTTATCATTCTTAGTATTATTTTTTTTTTCTTTTTATATTTATTTGCCAATGTTGCTAAGAAGTTCTGAATTGATTTCTCAAGTTTTTTTCTTATTTGTTTTGGAGTTCAGATGAAAATTATGATGTCCACAACTAATACAGTGAATATGATTCTTCAGAATATTTAATAATGCAGTAGATGAACAAGAATCAACACTATTTGATTTGTCAACATAAATATTTTTATTCACTTTATGGTACGTCAATTTTCTTTGAACTTGAAAAACTATCTAATTTGTCAGTCTTTGATAGTCTTTCACCTTTCTTTCTCCAAACAGTGGATAGCTCTGTTAAGGATAAGAAATGAGGATTAGTATAAGAAATTCTTTTACTTTCTTTCGTTTTAACTTCAGATTGAGGGTTTGAATTATGAACTTTAGAAGTTGAATTTGAAGATTGTCATTTTTCAAACATTTTAACGCTGGTTACAAAATCAGATAATGATATTGAAGATTTAACTGAAGATAAAGATGTGTTTATAGATATAGGAGTACCATTTCTCCTTCAGTCATACAAGACAGTTTTCAGAAATTCTGGTTTCAGAAAAACAGTATTAAACTTGTCAGAAGATAATTTTGGTGCTTCAGATTTTAAAATTTCTCCTTCAGTCATACAAGATTGTAATTTATATACCAAATATCCATCTTTATCAATGACTTGAACCATATGATCATCATCATCTTCTGAATCTGAAGCATCCATTAAATCTGAGAAGTTATCCTGAGTCATGCTAGATGCAAAAGATTTTTGATTTAAAATATTTTCAGACTCATCCTAAAAATTATCAAAAATAATTTCTGAATTCTCGTTATTATCTTGTAAAGATTCAATATCTGAGAATTCATCATATTTTTCTTCATGTTCTGATGTATTACCACAATTATCCACTGGTAGAGCTTCCGAAAATAATTTAGAAGTAAGTTCAGAAGATAATTCATAAGTTTTAATAGAGGATTCAAATTTTTCTACAGAAACAGTTTTTGAGTCAGAAGTAAGTTCAGAAATGTTTGTAACGTTTTTATTTATCACTTCTGTTTCAGAAACCATATCTGTTTTACTAGGTTTTTCTTCAGAAAATAAAGTTTCTGATTTTACAAAAGGAATTCTTTCAGGCAAAGAGAGATTAACAGGTTTGGATATGACACCTGGATTAGTTTCATTAAAAAAATTCGTTTTTGAATAATCATAAATATTTGCAGGTGCCTTTTTCAGAATTTGACTTTCATTATATCCCAAACCTGCCTTTATATTGTAAAATTTTGAATTCTGAGCCTGGTTTGTTAAAATATTTAGAGTATGTTCAGTGTGTCCTCTTTTAATCTTTTTGTAAAGATCAAGTCTTTCTTGATTTAGAAAATTTATTTAACATTCAGAACCTCTTTTTCAGATTTTTTATTTATGATATCTTTTTGTAAACTATCCATCTTTTCTTTTAATAATAATTTTTTTTCAGAATTTTTTTCAAGAATTTGTTCAGCTTCTTGGCAATTTTGTTTATAGATTTGACTTTCAGCTCTGAATTGATTTACCAACATTCTTTCACCTTTGATTCTGTTTCTGAGATTTTCAAATTCAGAAAACATTTTCTCAACTTGATTTTGCATTTCAGAATCTCCAGAAAGTTATTCAGAATTTGGTTCAGAAGAGTAATCTATTTCAGAATTTAGTTCAGAAGATGAAGAAATTACCTCAGAATCATGCGCATGTTTATCTTCTGGATCCATTTGGCACATATAGCAATTTGAGGCATAGTGAGCTACTTCTTCATCATATTCACCATGACTCCAGTTTAACCAATCCTCTTCATACTAGGTTACTAAAGCTGGATTAAGTTCCTTCTTCTTAGCAAGAAGATGCTTTTTCTCATAGTAGCCTGAGTTTTTTACTTTGGGCATTTTGCACTGTCTTGCATAATGACCAGGCTTACCACAGTTTAAGCATCTTGCTAGTTCAGATGTCTAAGTATGACCAGCATCTTGATTTTTCTTAAGTCCAACTTCAGATTTTGGTTTATTCTGATATTTTTGATTATATCTTTGAGTGAATTGCCTTGTCATAAAAGAAATATTATCATAAATTCTCTTAAGCTCTTCATCTGATTCATCCCTATCACACAAATTTGTCTCTGGGGTCTCACAAATTTTGCTCTTAGCAGAAATGGTCATGGAATTATTATACTTCATGCTCAACAAGACTACTGTTTCATTTGCCTTCTTTTGTTCATTCTGTCTAGTCTTGATTTTGTCGTCTTGTTGGAACCGAATGCCATAGAAATCATGAATAGATTTTTTAGATAGATTTCTAGTAACCATGTTATCAGAGAAGCTTGAACATTCATTACCCAAGTTGTTCAGAAATTTGTTGTTTATCTCAGAGTTTGATTTCTGAACACCTTTTCTTCTCAGATCATTCAGGATATTGTTGAATCTGTGATAAGTCTCTGTAATAGATTCATTTTCTTTATACCTGAAGTTTTCATAAGTACCCACACAGATATTCAATCTTTGTGCTTGGGCCTTTGTGCTACCCTGCATTTGAGCTCCAACCTCATCCCATATAGCTTTGGCAGATGTTAAGCTATCTACCCTATTGAATATCTCATTAGGAATGACAATTGTGAGAAGAGTTAATGCCCTTTTGTCAACTTTAGCTTGAGCTTTCTCAGCAGTACTGTACATACCTGGGCTTTTCTTGATTCGTGATGCAGGTATCTCAGGAGTGGACTCAGTTCTTGTTACTGATGGAATTTCCACATAGACCTCCAGAGGGCCATTTACAATCGATTGCATTAGAGCTTCATCGATATCTGATCCGATAGAGTTGGTGGTTTATTTTCTGATCCGATAGAGATGATTTCTTTCGACATCTTTGATTTGAAATCGATCGAGAATTCACCTGAAATTGAATCTTGAATTTTTCAATCAAGAATACCAAGAACTGTCAGATCTGACAAGTTCTACTTTGAATGTCAAGAACAGATGAACTGGCTCTGATACCAATTGTTAGATCCCGAACTATCAAGAATGTAGAAAGATTAAAGAACAAGAACAAAATTTAGGTCCCTGAAGTTGTATGTCGTATTGATTACTGAATAGTATTACAAATTGTGTATCTTTACAAGCTTTATCTATCAACATTAGTTCTAACAATCTAACAAACTATCTATTTATATACAAATGGAAATGCTAAAGATACAGTACAAAAATGACAGACAGATTCAGAACTGCTTCTGAACTTCTTCAGAACTTCTTCAGAAGTGTCTTCAGAACCATCTTCAAAACTTCTTCAGAATCTTCAGAACTTCTGAAGTAGCCATTTCAGAAGTTATGCCTTAGGCTTTACTTTACTTGACTTCTTAGTTCTGAACCTTTCTCTTCAGAACTCAGTCTTCTTTTGAAGCTACTTCTGATATCTATCATTGGACTTATATATCGTTCTATGTAGGTCTGCAGTTTTTGGATGGCGATTGGAATCCAACGTTTATGATGATTGTGGCTTAGAAAATTCGACACACCAAGTTTTTAAGAGGTACTTGTTTTTATGCGGCTGGTACAAGCAATTAATGCATATATTAAATTACCTTTTGTTCTTTCTTTTGGAGAACCATATGTCTGTTCTATGTGTCTAAGCTCCTACAATTTCCCTTAATTTCATCAGGCGTGGATTGTTCTTATAATAGTTTATATTCAAGTTTCCTTTAGTTGAGATTTAAATGATTCTAATTTATGATCCTAACTTGAATGTCTTTTTAGATGGCGCAGTATTTCAAAAATTATAAGCTTAAGCTTCACTTCAAGAATTTTTGCTTAACGTACAACATTTCAATTCCTTAGTGACCCACTCCCCTTATAATCACTATTAATAATGACCTTATCAACCTCAACCCAAGTCTCAAACTCCCAAACGCCGATTCTCATCCCACATCCCCTTTTATTCGGATTGAACCCCACTTAAACCCTAACTTTCTCTCACTTCACCGCAAACATCCTCCCCTTTTTCTCTTCCATGATGAAACTTAAAATCCTGATCTATCTAGATGAAATCCATCGGCTTCTATTTCTTTCCTTCTCCTCATATGCTGTGTTGTTGCCCCACTGAAGACCTAGCATCTTAATCTTTTCACAACAGGCATTGCCGCTCTTTGGCTCTTCAAAAACAAGATTGGAGTTTTCACCACTCTTCACAACTTAGGGAATGTGCTCTCTGAAACTCCAGATCTCTTCCTCTCAATTGCTAACCACATTTTGAGTTCTTGGGAGATGAGATGCCTGATAAAATGTTTGTGATTCTAGGGAATTATTGGAAGACTTCTACCAAAGTACTCCAAAGTGAAACTGAACCATATAATATTTTTAAGTAAGTAACCCGTGGGTTTTTGGAAAGCTGATGGGTTTGGTTTTATACATTGTTCATGTTGTTGTTTGCAGTTTTTTTTCATTAGTAGTTTAGCCAAGTGCTAAATCTCGAACTAGAGCAGATAATGAAGGTTTGAACGATGTTTTTTTGTTAATAAAAGTTGTAATTAAAATCATTTTTGGACTTATATATCGTTCTATGTAGGTCTGCAGTTTTGGGATGGCGATTGGAATCCAAAGTTTATGATGATTGTGGCTTAGAAAACGCGTCACACCAGGTTTTTAAGAGGTACTTGTTTTTATGCGACTGGTACAAGCTATTAATGCATATATTGAATTACCTTTTGTTCTTTCTTTTGGAGAATAGTATGTCTTTTCTATTTGTCTAACATCCTTCAATTTCCCTTAATTTCATCAGGCGTGGATTGCTCTACATAGTTTCTATTCAAGTTTACTTTAGTTGAGATTTAAACGATTCTAATTTATGATCCTAACTTGAATGTCTTTTTAGATGGTGCAGTATTTCAAAAATTATAAGCTTGAGCTTCACTACAAGTATTTTTGCTTAACGTACAACATTGGAATGCCTTAGTGACCCCCCCCCCCCCATAATCGCTCTTAAAAATGACCTTATCAACCTCAACCACCTCTCAAACCCCCAAACACCGATTCTCATCCCACGTCCCCTTTTATTCGGATTGAACCCCACTTAAACCCCAACTTTCTTTCACTTCACCGCAAACATCCTCCCTTTATTCTCTTCCATGATGAAATTTAGATTCCTGCTCTATCTAGATGAAATCCATCGGCTTCTCTTTCTGTCCTTCTCCTCATATGTTGCGATGTTGCTCCGCCGAAGAACGAGCATCTTCATGTTTTCACAACAGGCATTGTCGCTCTTTTGCTCTTCAAAAACAAGATTCGATTCTTACAACTCTTCACATTTCTAGAGTTCCATTTGTAATGGTCATGGATTACCACCATTATGTTGACATTTTACATGTCTTTGGTGTGTAAGCTACCTATAGAACTAAGAAAATCGTAGATGAAGTGAAAAGCATTTCAAAGTATAAGAAAATTTGGGTTTTTCACCAAAATTTGTAAGAAAATGATGATGATGAAGCTATTACCTTGGATGATGTGAAGGATTCAGTATCTTCAATGATCTTGCAAAAAGGATGGCTTTTTGTGTGAAAGTTGGCTGGAAATAGAGAGGAGAAGAGAAAAGATGAGAGAAAATGAAGAGGGTTTAATTTCAAATTTTGGAGACAAGAGTGAAAATGAGAGAAAATGTGAAAATTTAGGTTTTTATATGGTGGGGGTTGGGCTTGGGGTGGGGGGGCCGGCCATTAGGCCCAAGGGCACAAAAATTTAAATTTTTTTAAAAGCCCAACTTGTTGTTTAGGTGTTCCTAGAAAAGAAAGAAATGAAATACAAGTATATTTAGGTTACTTTTTTTCAATTTTTGGCAAAATTGTTAGATTTTAAATTAAACTTCATGGAATTAGGATTTTTATGTCATCCATTTTTTTATAAATGGTGCAATTAAGTAATTTTTGGCATTACATTAAGATAAAATTTATCTATACTTGTAATAGCGGGCTATCGGGATTAGACACCGAAAATCTAAGCTGGTTACGAACTTATCTATCTAATTAAGCCTTGCTAAATAAATTTTAAAAATTCTTAACTATTTCTAACTTGAAGCTTTTGATTTGACAGTTGTCACAGTCTCCCCCTGTTAGAAGAATTTCGTCCCGAAATTTTATTAACTGGCTTTCCCAGGGGTGTTCGCGAAAAGGTGAGGATACTTATGCTTAATGAAGTCTTCTCGCTCCCAAGTATACTCTGGGCCATGCTTCGAGTTCCAGCGAACTTTTATTATAGGAATCTTACTACGCCTTAACCGTTTGACTTCTCGGTCAAGTATTTCGATTGGTTCTTCAATGAAGTGTAACCGATCACTAATCTGAACATCTTCCAGGGGTAGTACCAATGATTCATCGATTAAGCATTTCTTCAAATTTGACACATGGAACTATCATGGATGGCGCTTAATTCATGTGGTATCAAATGGGCCAATATATCTAGGACCCAGCTTGCCTATTTTCCTGAAGCGTACTAGTCCCTTCCATGGTGATACCTTTAACAACACCTTATCACCCACTTGAAACTCCAATGGCTTTCTCCAATTATCTGCGTAACTCTTCTGACGATCTCTTGCTGTCTTGAGCCTTTCCTTGATGATTGAGATCTTGTCAGTGGTTTCCTGGATGATGTCGGGCCTGGTCAGTTGACTGTCGCCAATTTCCAACCAACTAAGTGGTGATATACATTTACGTCCGTATAGGCCTTCGTACGGCGCACACTGAATGTTGGTGTGGTAGCTGTTGTTATAGGAGAATTCAACCAGTGGCTGGTGGGTATCCCAACTTCCACCAAAATCTATTGCACACGCACGCAACATATCCTCTAGCGTTTGAATGGTTCTCTCCGATTGTCCATCTGTTTGAGGATGATAGGAAGTGCTTAAGTCCAACCGCGTACCCAATGCTTTTTAGAGAGACTGCCAAAATCGTGACGTAAAACGAGTGTCTCTATCTGAGATAATGGATATAGGCACCCCATGAAGTGTAACAATTTCATTTATGTAAATTTGCGCACGCTTTTTCATACTGTAATCTTCCCGAATAGGAATGAAATGCGCTGATTTTGTATGTTGATCTACTATAATCCATATGGAATCGTATCCCTTCCCAGTTCTGGGTAGCTTATTCACGAAATCCATGGTTATTTGTTCCCATTTCCATTGGGGAATCTCGGGTTGTTGAATTAGACCGGATGGTTTCTGATGCACCACCTTAACTTTAGCGCAGGTTAAGCATTTGCTTACGTGCAAAGCAATGTCTTTCTTAATTCCTGGCCACCAATAATATTCCTTTAAGTCTTTCTACATCTTATCAGCTCCTGGGTGAACCGAATACCTTGATCAATGGGCTTCATCCAAAATGGTTGATCGTAAGTTACCAACCTTTGGTATCCAAACTCTATTTTCAAGGTAACATACCCCATCTAACTTTGTTTGGAATTCATTTTCCAAGTGATGTAGGGTCTCGTTCTTCAAATTCTCTACCTTCAACGCTTCTTCTTGAGCTTCGAGAATTTGAGCTTTTAAACTCGTCGTAAGAAACATTCCCACAGCTCGTACTCTTGACAGTTTCACTGTTTCCTGCCTTCTTAATGCGTCGGCTACCACGTTAGCCTTGTCTGAATAGTACTTTATTTGACAGTCATAATCATTAAGCAACTTAACCCATCTTCTTTGCCTCATATTGAGCATTTTCTAGTCGAGGATGTGTTGAAGGCTTTTATGATCAATGACGACAGTGCATTTAGTGTCGAACAGATTATGTCTCCAAATTTTGAGTGCGAATACTACGGCTCCTAGCTCCAAATCATGAGTTTTATAATTCTTCTCATGGAATTCAAGTTGCCTTGAAGCATATGCAATGACTTTATCATTTTGCATCAACACACACCCCAAACCTTGTTGGATGCATCACAGTAGACCACGAAACTCTCTGTGCCTTCGGGTAATGCTATAATCGGTGCATTACATAGCTTGTGCTTTAGTGTCTGAAATGCTTCTTCCTATTTCTCTCCCCAAATGAACTTCTTATCCTTTTGGGTTAGTGTCGTTAGCAGCTACGCAATTTTTGAAAAATTCGCTATGAATCGCCGATAATTGCCTGCTAAACCAAGAAATTGACGAATTTCTGTTGGTGTTTTCGGTGCCTCACACTTTTTTATGGCCTCAATTTTTGTCGGATTCACGTGAATTCCCTTCTCATCGACTACGTGGCCAAGAAAATGTAGTTCGCGAATCCAGAATTCACATTTAGAGAACTTTGCGTACAATTTCTGTTCTTTGAGTAGTTCTAGTATCAACTTTAGACGTCGCTCATGATCCTCCTTGCCTCGAGAATAAATGAGTATATCATCTATAAACACTATCACGAACTTGTCTAAGTATGGTCGACATAATTTATTCATAAAATCCATAAAGACTGCTGGTGCGTTTGTTAATCCAAAGGGCATGACTAGGAATTCATAATGACCATAACGAGTTCTAATGTTGTCTTGGGGACGGCTTCTTCACGAACTCTCATTTGATGATAACACGATCGAAGATCGATCTTTGAGAAGTATGTAGCACATTGGAGTTGATCAAATAAGTCATGAATTTGAGGAAGGGGGTATCGGTTCTCGGAAGGAGTGGAACTCGAACGATCTTCTCGGAACAACATGTTTCAGCTCGATTCTTGGACAATCAATCCATGCCCACAATTATGTCAAAACTTCCTAACTTAATTGGATTTAGATCTAGACTAAAATCCCTACTGGCGAAGTTTAAGGTGCAGTTCATTATTACGTCTTTGGCCTACTATCCTGTCCGTGGGCATATTCAATGGCATATATACTTCTTTCAACTTTCGAGGTCTTAGATTTATCTTTGGCCTAAAATCTACCGACATAACTCCTGTCTTCTCCAGAATCAAATAGTACAGACGCATAATGATTATTCAGAAGAAACGTACCTGTGACTACATCCGGGTTTTGCCTTGCTTCTTCAACTCCAATCTCGAACACTCGACCTCTTGCCTGACTTTCTTGATTTCCTTGATTGGCTAGTCGTACTTGATTAGTTTTCGGTCTCTGATTCCATCTTGGACATGCGTTTCGGAGGTGATCTGGACTTCCACACTCAAAACATGTCCGTCTTCCTACATTCTGACAATTAATACATCTTCCAACATGTTGTTTGTTGCACTTATCGCACTTAGGGTATGCTCTTTTCTCTTTCTCTGCTGGTTGAGTCTGAATCCCATAGTTCCCTGTCATCTTCAGATTTTTATCCATTCTTCCTCCAGATTGCCTTCTTGTGGGTTCCTCCATCTTTATCTTACCTTGAGCTTTGTCTTTTGCAAACATTCCCGAACGATTAGCATTATTGGTGAGTCTGGTTGCCGAATTCACTGCTTCTTGAAGAATTTTCGGGTTTGCCGAAGTAACATATCTATCAACTCGGTTTTCTTCAGGTGTTACCAAATGTGGTACCATCTTGGCTAATTCGTGAAAACGAGCAGTATAAGAATCTATGTCGTTCCCTTTCATCTCATGCTTCCATAGTTCTGCTTCCAGCTTCTGAATCTTGCTCCTTGGACAGTATTCTTCTTTCAACATCTTCTTGAACTCTTCCCTTGTATGGCTGCTGGCCGCTTCCCGACCTCGCGTTTGTACGTGAGTGTTCCACCAGGTTAATGCTAGTCCTTGTAGTAGATAGGAAACAAACTCCACTTTCTTTCCCTCGGTACATTTGCTAATGTGGAGAACAGACTCCATGCTCTCTATCTAGGTCAATAATCCAACGGCTCCTTCAGTTCCATGAAATTCCTTTGGATTAAAACTTCGAAAGGATTTATATGTACATTCTCTTTCTCCAGATCCTCGGTTATTACTTTGATTAGTGTTTAGGCCTGCTGCTACTTGCTAACAATATTTGGAAGTGCTGCCATGAGTTGTTCGGATACAAGCCTGCGATCTCGGGGTTTTCTCTCCTCGAAGGCATTGTCTTTAGGCATAGGTTCATATTGAGGTTGGGTCATATTACTATTACTATTTATGTCGAGTCTACTTAACTAAATTATGCATATAAAACACTCGCTTCATAAAATCATTGTTTAAAATCACATAACTTCAATATCCAGCAAAAATAATTCCCAAAAGACATCAAGTATCTTAGAGTTCTAAATAGTGGGCTACATGCCACCAAAAGAAGTTTCCAAATTTAACCAACAAAGTAGTCAAAAAGTTCTCTCCTAGGTTGACTAGTCACATAGCCTGAGGAGTCAGGAGAGTACTTAGTATGGGTGGATGAGTGAGACATAGTGAACCGCGATAGTAACAAGCTTAATTACAAAGCGTGCTATAGTAAAATATCAAAATCATGAAATGCTTATGCAAACTCACACACAATACCGTGCTTTTCATATTTGAGTAAGAAGTTTCTATTTTAGTCCAACTTCTAACATAACCAGTCCAAGTCCCTCCTCATACATACTAAATTAGACATAGGTGATTAGGCTTTGCCTAATTATAGTATACTAAGACGGCACCTTCCCTAGTTGTATCAGTAGTAAACTTTAAGTTCGAAGTTCGTTTAGGAAAATAGTTTTTAAAAACTTTTGGTTATAGTGTATGGTTTTCATGGAAAAACCGGCATTTTCTATGACCTATGGCTCTGATACCAAGTCTGTCACGCCCCGCTAAAGCGGAAACACGAGGCATGATAGCTCATGATTTCATAGCAATAGGACATAAACAACACCAATCATCCATTCAAATATATAAAATATTTAATTCGAAATTACATCTTACAATCTCAAAGTTTTAACAAAATAAAGTAATCATAGTGTTAAAACGAAACAGTTTCAAATAAAAACTTAATTGATGTTGACGCGTCGACATAACTAAACATTTCGGTTTACCTCCCTTACTCCTGAAAAGCATGATAAAACAAGGTCAACTACAAAGAGTTGGTGAGTTCACTGGTTTTCAATACGATAAACATCTTTTGCATAAATGAATTTTGATTGAGATAACTTTTATGGCACTTATTAAATCTTCGAATTACGAAACTTCACAAGGCATATTGTACCCTAATTTATAGCAAGTTTTGAGCCACCACTAAACCTTTCGACCACAATACTCTTTATAGTTCTACCTTAGCGGTGAGACTAAAACCGTACATATGTAGAACCTTTATTATAAGTATTGTGCACCACTACTTGTAAGTTTTAGGTGGGATTGCTATCCGCACCCCTAACTGTCAGTTTTTAGGCGGGATTGTCAGTCCAAATAGCGCTATCCATAATTACTCTCGGCTCCTCAGTTGAGTTAATACTAGTGTACAAATTTTTCCAGGATATTTTACTCAAATACAACTATAAGTGTACATGCCTTAGTGCCTATATCATCAATTTCATAATATTTCGCATTCGATAATATAATTAGCTCAAAATTCCATTTAATCATGCTTTTCACCCCAAAACATAAAAAACATTTTAAAAGAGAGGTTGTGAATACTCACAGATTTGGTATTAATCTTGAAAGATGAACGTAGTCGCTTACTTGTCCGGCCTAATCCTTTCCTATCAAAGCAAGGTATGAAATTAGTCACTTTTCCTTTTCGGGTCTAAAAGAATTAGGTCTTTGCTTGTATCAAAACCTATCTTATGTTATGCCAATTTAATATATATAGAGTTGTAATATATTTTGTCCTTGATTTGTCCAAATTGTTTATTTAACTCTAGTTTTTAAAGGTTCCAACTTGTTTCACATAAAATCATGAAATTCCAAAAAGTTCATATTGGTCCTCAAGATACTTCACCTTACAAATCATCACCAAAATACATCTTCCTCAATTAATTTCTTACCCAAATTTTTGTATGGTTTAAGTTACTGAGTTAGCAACATTTTGTCAAAATATTACGAATTTTGGAGGGGTTTAAGTATTTAAGTAGCTATTTTCCTTTTTAAGGGTCACAATCTTCAAGACAGAAAGCACCATCTGGAAGTTACTGTTGGTTGGAAGGTCAAAACTTGTCCTTTTTCAATGATTCCAAATGGATTAAAAAGCTAACACCTAAACCTAACTTCCATGCATGCAACAATCTGTCAGCTCTGAACTCTTTTTCATTAAGTTTTGAGAGACCTATGAGACTTTTAATATGCATGCAACAATATGTCAGCTCTGAACTCTTTTTCATTAAGTTTTGAGAGACCTATGAGACTTTTAATATGCATGCAACAATCTGTCAGCTCTGAACAGATTGCACCTTTATTTTGTTTTAAAAGATTGAACCCTCAAATCTTCATATTTTTGAATGAAACCAGTTGCATTAAAAAGATAACTCATTAAACTAAGTTTCAGAAAAAAAATCAAGCATTTTGGGTGACTAACCAAAGAGATACGGTCGTCCAGAGTAGGGTTTACCTACTGTTGGACTCACTGTTTGCACACCGGAAATGATTTGGGTGTTTGGGGGTCAAAACTCCATATATTTGAGTGATTCCACATGGGTTAGAACCCTAACTCAGAGAATAATCTTTTAGAAAAGATTCATGACATTTGGACAAGATATGGGCGACCGAAGTACTAGGTAGTAATTTGTCAGCACCAAAAATACTCTTTTTAAGGGTTATAACCCACATGCAACTTGATTTTGCTTACATTTCTTGAGTTCCATTTGTAATGGTCATGGATTACCACCATTATGTTGACATTTTACATGTCTTTGGTGTTTAATATACCTATGGAACTAAGAAAATCGTAGATGAAATGAAAAACATTTCAAAGTATAAGAAAAATTAGGTTTTTCACCAAGATTTGTAAGAAAATGATGAAGATGAAGCTATTACCTTACTTGGATGATGAGAAGGATTCAATATCTTCAATGATCTTGCAAAAAGGATGGATTTTGGTGTGAAATTTGGTTGGAAATAGAGAGGAGAAGAGAAAAGATGAGAGAAAATGAAGAGGGTTTAATTTCAAATTTTGGAGAGAAGAGTGAAAATAAGGGAAAATGGGAAAAGTTAGGTTTTTATATGGTGGAGGTTGGGCTTGGGGTAGGGGGGAGGGACGGCCATAAGGCCCAAGGCCACAAAAATTTAAATTTTTTTTAAAGCCCAACTTGTTGTTTAGGTGTTCCTAGAAAAGAAAGAAATGAAATACAAGTAAACTTTGGTCACTTTTTCTCTATTTTTGGCAAAATTTTTAGATTTTAAATTAAACTTCATGGAATTTGGATTTTTATGTCATCCCTTTTTATTATAAATGATGCAATTAAATAATTTTTGGCATTACATTAAGATAAACTTTATCCTATACTTGCAATAGCGGGCTATCGGGATTAGACACCTGAAATCTAAGCCGGTTACGCACTTAACTATGTAATTAAGCTTTGCTAAATAAATTTTAAATTCTTAGAAGCCCTAAACTATTGCTAACCTGAAGATTTTGATTTGACAGTTGTCACAGAATCCTAAGGGATTCAGTGAATGGGGCTTTTAGAATGTTCACCGCACCAGGGCTTCCAACCAATCCTTGATTATCCAAAATAGGAACATCTATGGTTGTTATGGAAATGTGACTAACACTTTGGTCAGGGAAGTCTAAAAGACTTGTGCTTGTGTGAATGAAAGTAGTATCTTGTGCTTTAGAAGGCTCAGAATTGAGTGGACTCTCAAAATCAATGTGCATTGAATGGTGAAGGGGGGACATATTTCCTTCTGTTTCAACACCAAGATCCTCCAAGTGGGGACTTGGTGGTTTATAAACTTCTGGCCCCATATGTCTTATTGAAACATCTATCTGTTGAGAGATTGGTGAGTGCGGGGGGGGGGGGGTAGCAAGAGTTGCCATGGGCTCACTAGTCATTTCAATGACCACCACCTAGAGTGTGGAATATCAGATTGTGTGGCTGCCCGGCTAGTAATAGATGGTTCACAAGTTTGTTTTTCTTTTACATGTGTTCTCCTCTCTTCATTTCTTTTATTCACCTTTGTTCTACCCTGTCTCTCAGTTACATTTTTCCTCTTTGCACTATGAGGTTGTTCCCCACCCTGAACATCCTCCCCACTCTCTAACAATTCTAGACCCCTCACCCTGCTCTTCTCTTGGGATTGAATCATTGGTAGGGATCACTAGTTTAGGCAATCCCATAGATTCACAGTACTCAATCAACACCCTATCGTCAGGACTTACATAAGCCCTCAATTCTTCTGGAAGTGGTATGGCCCTTGGAAATACAAGCTTTGAACTTGGTGGCCTCAAGTTCTCCATGGAGAATAAAGGAACATGGACCGTATTTTCTGATCTTGGAATTTCTGGAGTAGTTCTCATTGCTCCTTTGATGAAGAGTTGAAAAAATCTCTGAAATGGTATATAGGTATATGCATTCTTCTTGCAGACAGCAGACTTTAATTCTTCATAGATGAGTGTGGCATAATCATAGTGCATATTGTAGCAAATACCATGGAAAATGATCCTTCCATTTGCAGAAGCCTGATCCAAGCTAGAAATCTTTCCAGACAAACAAATATTAAGTGTAGAGAATAAGTAATACCAGATGGGAGGAAGACATTTTCTTCTGAAAGCACTCATAGTAGTGAAGTTTTCTGAATAGCCTAGCCTCATGAAATCATCAATCATTTCTGAAGCCTTTGGAATTGCATCAAAATTGTTCTTACCAACAACCCCATTAGCTTTTGGAAGTTCAAGAATACTCCTTATGTCAGTCTCTTTGATACAAAATCTATATCCAGCAGCATGTGAAGAGATTTCATCAGTACTTTCTTCATACTTAGCAAAATACCACCATTGTTGAAGATATTCTTTAGGAACCTAGAATTTTTTAGTAAACATTTGTCTGAACGGATGCTTTTTCAGAATTTCAATAAGGATTTGTTGATCTTCTGTGAAGTCAGTTGATCTAACATTTAGAGCACACTTGTTTCTTTTGATCTCCATTCTTTTATTATCAGGAACATTCATTCTGGTAAGATCAGGGACAGTAGACATTGAAATATCAGCAACATTTCTCTCTTTTGCAGCACTAGCATTGCCCTGAAGTTCATTATTTCCTCCAACTGAGTCAGAAGTGACTACAATCAGATCAATTTGTGTATCCCCAATTTCGGCAGTGTTAGGGTTAGGGTTTGGGTTTGAAGGTCCAACATCATCAATTCCCATGATTGCAGTATCTTCCAAGGTAGGATCAGATGGTTAAGTTACTTCAATGGATCTAAACATAACTTTTGCAGACACAATTTTGAAAGATGCCCCACTTGATGATCCATCTGAGCTTCCAACGAAGCATGATTTCGAGGTTTGCATGGGTTGATTAACATTTAATGAAGACATTTTTGACGAGATTTGTGAAATAGAGAGTGATTGCAGGGTGAAAAGTTCAGGGAATAGGTTTCAGAGGGAAAAATCAAAGGAAAACGGTAACGATGACGAAGACATGGATTTTATGATGTGGATGGTCGTCCTGGGACACGTGGCATAGGGAGAGCTAAAAAGTAATTGCTATTAGGTTTGTAAACATGAATTACAACGGTTAATTTGGATTACGGGAACGTTTACGATATGTTTAATGCTTGACTGATGGAATTATAACACGTGGCACACTCGCGAAGTGAGTCATCATCTGAGAGTTAGTCTCCGAAATTATTTTTGAACTTTGAACTTCTGAGAAATAATTTCTGACTCTGGTACTTCAGAAGTTGATAAAACTTCTGAACTATGAAAATCATTTAATATCATACTTCTAAATTCAGAAATTAAGTTTTATCATTTAGAAGTAGCTTGAATAATTGAAAAATGTTTTCATCTTAAATGTTTATTCATACATTTAAGTGATTAAGCTTAAATCCAATGATCATCTGTTCAGATCTGTATCAGAAATACCACTAAAGTGAAATAATCAGCCAGTACAAGTGAATATATCCAAAATATAGATTTCAGATACTCCCCCTTGAATCACACAATATGAAAGATATGAAAAACTCCCCCTTGAAAAATGCTCTATAGAAATGAAATGAAATAATCAGTTACTGGGACATAAGAAGTTCAGAGATAATACTTAATATCATCATAATTAAAAGATTTAATATTGAAGAATATATTCTTATCTATAATATGAATTTCTGAAATGAAGAATTTAGACTTTGGAAATACAAAGTTTAGAACTTCTGAATTTGGTTCTTCAGATTTTTGAATGATTCAGTTCAAAAGTTAATACCTAACTTCTATTCTAAGTAAAAGAATTATTCAAAAAGATTCATCATGCCTAATTTACTTACTAGAAAATTAAATCTTTTCTCATCAAGAGCTTTGGTAAATAAATCAGCCAATTGAGAATCTGTTTGAACAAAGAACATTTCTATAATATCTTTTTTCTACATGATCTTTGATGAAGTGATACCTAACATCAATGTACTTGGTTTCGGAATGCTGAACAGGATTAGCAGTTATATGTAACACCCTAAAATTTAGAGTATGGGAGTTTACATCTAAACATGGATATTAAAATAACAACCTAATAATCTATGCTATTTAGACTATAGATTACAATTGGGTGTTACTAATATCCTCAAAAGAATATTCTATTGCTCCAACTATGTATATGCTCTATGAACATATCTCCAAAAAGGTGTCCTCTCTCTCGACACATCAACTCGCTCTTCTCTAAAGAGCCCCGTCAACCTATTTACCTGCTAAACCACATTTAAAATCAAGTGTTAGGCTTATGCCTAGTGAGAACAAACAGTTAAATGGATAAGCAGTTAAAAAACATTTAAAAGACAAGGTATGGTGCATTTATCCCATTTAACTTCACTTGAAACAAACTTACTCTTGATGAGCAAGGATCCTTTAAAAGCAACCGGGGGAGACCCGGTGTTCCATTCTTAGTGACAGACACCATAAGTAGGTCACTACACGATGTTTGAGCTAAACGTAAGAGCCAATGGCAATCGACAATAATCGATTATGCCCCTTAGTACACGACCCCTGATGACTCCTACGAAAGCCCTCGATATGATCAATAGCACCGGCTATAACCGATTATGCACCTTAGTACACGGCCCCCGATGACCCCAACTAGCGCATACGTAGAGTCAATGGCATTCGGTAATGAACCGGCATAATACCCAACGGTACCAGGCCCCCGATGACTACTATGCGAACGAAAAGGGACAACACTCCCGCTTTACACGACTATATGCCTATGGATCCATTACATACTTGTACTACGACCGAATACATCAACGAGGCGTATTACTAGATTTCCAACCTTGAAACCCCTTTCCATAATAGATTCAATGATCCTTATCATTTCCTTTGCCAGCTTTTTGTACTTCTCCCATTCTTCATCACTAAGCTTCTTTTGTCTTTTGTTTTTCTTCTTCTCTAGTTTATCTCTTATAATCATAAGAGTTCTATTACAGCACTTGTGTAATTCTTCAAATCTTATAAATAGTAATCTATCAAAGCATTTACACATAAAACCTGAAGGCTGAATGACTAGAGTACTGCTTTTGAGATTTTCAATATTTGGTAAGCTTAGATTTGGAACACTCATATGAACTTTCTCTTTGCTCATTACATAAGCCACTTGGAAATCTGTCTTAGCTGCCCAAATAAATTCTCTGTACAGACCATCTCTAAGAACTGGGAAAGCTTTTCTGAACTTGGCAATAGAATCATGAAAAGGATACAAACTTCTGTATACTCTTATCATATCTCTGAGATAGACATTTTGAAAATCAGCTTCTGTAAAAGTTGAGATCTCACCATCTTTTCTTTCAACAGTGAAGTAAGCATGCTTGTAATTGTTTTTCTGCTTCAAATCAGCTGTGATTACATTCATTTTTCTAATGATATCTGAATACCATTGTTTCCATCCAAAAGACTTCTGAATCCAGCAATCAATATAATTGAACTTTTGTTCATATTCCATGAATAGTTCTGGATGAAAGTACTCAAGAAAAATTGTTAAAGCATGTTCTTCGATTCTTTGCTCTTGTAATTATTCAGATTCAGACTTTTGAGGAATAGGAACAACTTCATCTAAAGTATTTTCAGAAACCTTTTCTTTTTCTTTTTCTTTTTCTACTTCTTTAACTTATGAACTTTCTAACTTCTGAGAGAGCTTCTGAATTTCTTCAATATCTTGTTTCTTTGTGTGAATCTGAAAGTCATAGACATCGCTCAGAAGATAATCAGCTCCTTTGATTTGATTTATTCTTGTTTGCCCAGCCAAAGAACTCTTTTTTACATAATCTCTGAAAAATATCCTTTCCTTGATCAAGTAAATTATTTCTTCTACAACATCAGATGAAGGAAGATATTGTTCTGCATACTCTATTAACCATTTCAAAGTAGAGGTTGAGTACTTTGGTTTGTCTGAAACAATGAAAGTCTTTGAAAGATATGCTCCTATTTTGTAAGTGAATCCAAATCTGGATTTGTGAAGATCTTTGTAATTTCTTGTCTTTCAATACTTTCAGGCTCCAAGAGATTGACATTTTTTAATCTGAATTCTAATGCTAGTTGAAAATCACGTTTAATTAATTTCTAACATAGATTCCTAGAATTCTTCTTATCTCAGAAACAGCTTCAACATCTTCTCTCTTGACACAAAAATTCAGAACAGTAAGTTTATCCTGCAACCTTAACTTGTAGAAATCAAATAAAGAGAATTCTGTTGAAGAACCATCTCTCCTTTCAGCTCCAAACATTATTATATTCAAATCACCTTCAAAAGCTTTGGATATACATCTAATCTTCTTGATTAAAGTTGTGTCATTCAATACTTGTACTCCATGTCTTTGTACATAAGATCTAATTTTTGAGATATAATCCTTAGACCATTCATCATTTACATAGTCTTTTAAGGTTGCATATATGAGATTTCTTCTATACATGCTAAAATAAGTATCTTCAGGAAAGATAAGCTGACTTTCTCCAGATAGTTCAAAAATCATATCACTTTCATAGACTTGATCAACTATGGATTCTTTAAGAACAGGAAAATCAATCAGAAGAATGTTTATGCAGATTCTGAATCTGACATGTGGCTTATCTGCTGCAATCATCAAAATTTCATCTGTAAAGTCAAAAGCTTCCATATGACTTAAATCAATTTCAACTTCAACCCACTCAGCTGGTTGATTAAGAAATTCTTTGAAAATTGTTAGTCTTTCATCCAAGAACCTACACTCCAGATTCCTTGGATGATTCAAAATGATGTACCTCCAACAATATTCAAATGAGAAATTTCATTACTTTCAGCTATTCTTAGATCTTGAGGTTCCATATAATCAGATCTTTGTTCTCATTTATTTCAACCATTCCTTCATACACTTCCATCTCTTCATCAAAAAGAATTACATCAGATAAATCAAATGGCTCTCCAATAATGTCTTCAAAATCAAGATACTCATTCAAAATTTCTTCATTTGAGTCAGGAATGACATCTGTGTCTTCAGAACTTAGCTTATTTTCAGAATCCAGAGACACTTTCTTAGTCTCATACCCTTCTTCCATAGTTTCTTCAGAAGTGACTTTTTCAACTTCTAGACCTTCATCTTCTACATGTAAAATATCTTCTATTGCTTCAGAAGTTCTATCAGTTTCATCGTTTTCAGGGTTCCGAACTTCTTCAGAAGTTTTCTCAGAAGATCGTTTAGAAGTCTGAACTTGAGCTTCTTCAGAAGATTTTTCAGAATTTTGACCTTGTGGAATGTCAACATCTTCAAAGACTTTCTGTCTCTTCTCCCCCTCTTGATTTTCAGGAACATCCTGATCATCAATACTACGCTTTAAAGTCTTTGCTTGTGCACCACATTCCAATGCAGAAATACGATTGTTCAAGGATACTTTAGAATTCTGAATAGTGGTTAATTGATTCAGAATCTGAGAGATGTCATCCTTTGTTGCAAATTCAGAAGCTGATGTCTGAGTAGAAGAAGATTGCATAGAGGTCTTCAAGGATTGAACCGTTGAAATAACTTCAGAAAAAGAATCCATAATAGCCTTTTGAAAGTTGCTGAGATCAGAAGTAGTTGCAAGTTGGAATTCATGCAATTTATCCGCCACTTTCTTCTCCTGTCCATCCAACCTATCCTCCATCACCTTACAGTTTTTATCCGTCAATTCCTTAATGTCCTTTTGAATCTTTGCAAATTCAGAAGTACAAAAATCTTTGAATTCAGAAAATTCAGAAGATGAGGGAAAATGTCCAAGACCAACAAATGGTCTTGTTTGCAGTCCTTTAGAAGAAGGCTGACCTGTAGATGCCACGACATCATGAGTCACTTGTGATTCTGTTAATGGAGCTTTGGTAATGTTCACTCCACCAGGTCTTCCAACCAATCCTTGATAGCCTGTAATAGGTATATCTATGGTTGTTGTGGCAAGGTGACTAACACTTTGCTTGTGGACATCTAAAAGATGTGTGCTAGTGTGAATAAAATCCACATTAAGTGGTTCAGAAGGACCAAAGTTGAGTGGACTCTCAGACTCAAAGTGCTCAAAACTGTGAAGGGGGGACATACGTCCTTCTTTTTCAACAATAGGTTCTTCCAAATCGGAACCTATTGGTAGATTAGCTGCTTCCCCCATGGGTGTTAATGAAACACCCTTCTGTTGAGAGATGGGTGAGTGGCTGGAGGGGTTAACAAGAGTTGCCATGGGCTCACTTGCGTTTTCAATACTACCCACCAAAGGATGTGGAGTAATAGATGATGTGGGTGCCCGGCTTAGAACAGGTAGTTCACAAGTTTCTTTATTTTTTACTTGTGGTCTCCCCTCTTCAGTTCTTTTTCTCACTCTTCTACCCACCCTCTCATTTTCATTTTTCCTCTTCACACCATTAGTTTGTTCTCCCCCATGAAAAGCCTCCCCACTCTTCCTAGGGATTCTAGACACCTCACAATGCTCACCACTCTTGTTAGAATCCGGGGAAGAGACTACTGGTTTAGGTAGTCCCATAGATTCACAGTTCTCATTCAAAAACCTATTTGATGTTTTGACAAGTGCAAGTAAATAAGGTGGTAAAGGTAAAGCATTTGGGAATTGCAGTTTAGCATTTGGTGGTCTGAGATTATCCATTGAGAAAAGGGGAACATGTACCTCAGGAGTCAGAACAGGAATTGCAGGAACAACTTTCCTTGCCCCTTTGATGAAGGTTTGAAAGAATCTTTGAAAGGGTATATAGTTGTAAGTAGACTTCTTCAAAACTGCAGACTTGAGTTCATCAAAAATAACAGAAGCGTAATCATAATGCTTGTTGAATGGTACTCCATGAAAAATTATTCTCCCATTTGTTGATGCTTGATCAAGACTTGAGGTTTTACCAGAAAGGCAAGTGTTCAGAATTTTAAACAAGCAATACCAGATAGGAGGTAAACACTTCCTTCTGAATGAGCTTAATGCATTGAGTTGCTCAGAGTATCCTAACTTCATAAAGTCTGAAATCCTCTCAGAAGATGATAGAATAGGATCAAATGAAGTTTTCCCAACAACTTCATCCTCCTTAGGTAGAAAATGGATATTTTTGATGTCTTCAACATAAATGCAAACTCTGTAGCCATGAACATATGAAGAAATATCATCTGCTTCTTCATCAACTTCTGCGTGAAACCACCATTGTTGTAGATAAGAGGCAGGGACCAAAAATTTCCTTGATAGCAAAGCTCGTAGAGGATGTTTCTTCAGAATTTCAATTAGGATCATTTGATCTTCATTGAAATCAGTAGACTTTAGATTCAGGGCGCAGTTGTTCTTCTTGATTTCAAGTAGCTTTTCTTCAGGGACATATAGTTTGGGAAAATCAGGACCATCACTGCTTTGTCCACGAGATTGAGAGTCAGCAACACCAACATTTGACTCAGAAGCCACTTCAATAGGCTCGATTTGAGTTTCCCCAATTTTGTCAGTTCGCGGGTAAGGGTTAGGGTTTGATTTGGGATTTGGAGTTGAAGGTCCAGCTTCAAAAATCACAGTAGTAGCACTGTCTTTTAAAATCTGTTCATCATCGAGATTGATCTCCATTGATCCAACCATTATCTTCTTAGGAACTATTTTGAATGAATCAGTGCTTGATGATTCATTACTGTTACTGAAACAAGATTTTGCAGATTGAACATTTGAAGTCGACATAGTTGAAAATGAGGAAAAATTTGAGTTTGAATGAAAATCAATGAACATGGAAAGATTTCGGAGGGAAAGATTGCTAGAAAGTGAAGACGAAGATGAAGTCATGGATTATAAATGACTGAATAATCGTGAATGGACACGTGGCCAAAAGTAAGAGTGATTAAAGTAGTAATACTCATTTATTCGGATAAATGAACCGTTTAATCGACGTGCTTAAGGATTAGCCAATGAAATTAAAACACGTGGCACACGATTAGTCTTTATAACGGGAAGAAAAATTCTGAGAAAAGTTCAAAAAATTTCAGAAGAAGTTCAGAACTTCTGAGAATAAGTTCAGAAGTCTGAAAGAGATGGTTCAGAAACACTTCAGAACTTTCGAAATAAGTTCCGAACTTGACTTGGAATCCTTCAAAATCATAAAATTCATTTAAAACTACAAACTTATGAAAAATGTAAACCATTTGAATAATTCAGAAGTAGGTTTGAACAAGAAGAAAAACAATTTATCTTCAGAAGTTTGTCCAGATTCTTCAGATGTAAACAACAGAATGTGTTATCCACCATTTCAGATCTTGAATGTTATAGAGAAGTGGGAAAGACTTGAATTAGAGTTTAACTCCCCCTTGAATCAAGAAACATTATGATTCTCCCCTTAAAGAATGCTAGAGATCAAAATTGTTAGAAATAAAAGATAGAGAAATGAGAAAAAAAATTGCAAGTATTAGAGAACAATCAATTTGTTTGAAAAATTATGCCTCTGAGTTAAAAAAAAATTCTGAAAACTTAACTACAGAAACTCTGAAGGTAAGATTTGTCACAAGTTTGAGGAAATAAACTCAGAACATAAGATTTTTGAAACTTGAATTGATGCTTAATACTTACACAGACATATTCATCATGCCTAATTTACTTACAGAAAAATTAAAACATTTTTCATCAAGTGTTTTGGTAAATAAATTAGCGAATTGATAATCCGTCTAAACAACAAAATATTTCAATATTACCTTTTTCAACATGATCTTTGATAAAATGATATCTGACATCAATGTGCTTAGTCTTTGAATGTTGGACTGGATTTGCAGTAATTGCTATGGCACTTTTTGAATCACAATAAAGAGGAATCTTTTTGGATGTGTAGCCATGGTCTTTTAATTGTGTTTGCATCCAAATAACTTGTGAGCAACAAATTGCAGCAGCAACATATTCAGCCTCTACAGTAGAAGTAGAAACACAATTATGCTTTTTTGAAGACCAACTCACAAGTCTATCATCTAAAAATTGATATGATCCAGATGTACTTTTTTTGTCTAGTTTGCAACCACCATGATCTGCATCTTTGAAAGTTGTTAGCTCAAAACCAGAATCCTTTGGATACCAAAGTCCTAATGAAGGAGAACCTTTGAGATATCTAAGGATTCTTTTAGCAGCAAGAAGATGAGATTCCTTAGGATTAGCTTGATATCTAGCACAAATACATGTAGCAATCATTATATCAGGTCTACTAGCTTTTAAGTAAAGCAAAGATGCAATAATGCCTCTGTACTTCTTCTGATCAACAGATTCTCCATTCAAATCAGGTTCTAATTTTGTTGCAGTGACCATTGGAGTTTGAATACTAGAACAGTAAGTCATGTCAAACTTCTTAAGTAAATCAGAGATATACTTAGATTGATTAATGAATATGCCAGTGGATAGTTGTTTTACATAGAGACCAAGAAAAAATGTTAATTCTCCCATCATACTCATTTCAAATTCAGTTTGCATGATTTTCTCAAAATTTCTGCAAATTTTTGGATTTGAAGAAGCAAATATAATATCATCTACATATATTTGTATTAAGATCATAGCATCACTTTCCTTTTTTAGAAATACAGTTGTATCAACAGTACCTCTTGTGAACTTGGAATTCAGAAGAAAAGTTGTGAGAGTGTCATACCATGCTCTTGGTGCTTGTTTAAGTCCATATAAGGCTTTGTCCAAAATGTAAACATGATCTGGAAATTCTTTGCTTACAAATCCTTCTGGTTGTTCAATATACACCTCTTCATGAAGAATTCCATCCAGAAATGCACACTTAACATTCATTTGAAAAACATTCATGTTTTTTAGGGCAACATATGCAAGAAAGATTCTGATAGCTTCTAGTCTTGCAACAGGAGCAAAAGTTTCATCATAATCAATGCCCTCTTGTTGAAAATACCCCGTAGCTACAAGTCTTGCTTTATTTCTCACAACAATCCCATGTTCATCCTTTTTATTTCTGAAAACCTATTTGGTGCCGATGATTGATTTACCTTTTGGTTTAGGAATCAATCTCCAGACTTTATTTCTTTCAAATTGATTTAGCTCATCTTGCATGGCTAAAATCCAGTCTGGATCTTGAAGTCCTTCACATGGCTTTTTGGGTTCCATACTGCTTAAAAAATTCACATACATGCATTCATTTGCTGTGGCTGATCTTGTTTGTACACCTTTTGATGCATCACCAATAAGATGATGAATTGGATGACTTGATGTCCATTTGTTCACATTTGGCAATGGTTGAACAGATGAAACATTGTTGAATGAATCATAATCATCAATGATTGCTTGAGTTTCAGTATCATGATTAATAGCTGAATGTAGATCTGAAGTCTCCCCCTCAAATTGAAAATTCTATACTGGTTAAGAAATAATCTGCACAGGTTCATAAATAGGAACAATAGGTTCAGAAGTAACTTCCACTGTTTCTGAAATAATTTGTATAGGTTCAGAAATGGGAAATTCTGAATTTGAGGTTGAGAGTAGTGGTCCAGAAGTATTTGATATTGTAGGTTCTGTAGTTTCTTGTTCTCTAATATTTCTGAGTAGAGAAGGATTTTGATAAATGGCAGAAACATTCAAAGAAATATCAAATAAGTCTTGACATAAAGTATCTAAATTTTTTTTAAGAAAGGTTTTAGATTCAGAAATGAGATTTCTCTTGTTGCATTCTGAATCCAAAATTTCAGAAACTTGGTTAAGCTTGAGTTCTGAATTGTCTTGTTCAGACGTCATTGGTGGCTCATGAAATCTAACATTTGAAGTCTCAATGATTCTTTGTGTTCCTTTGATAAGTAATCTGTATGCTTTTGATCTTTGAGAATAGCCAACAAAGATACCAGCTGTACCCTTAGGTGCAAATTTATCTAGATGTTGTGTATCATTCAGAAGAAAACACCTGCAACCAAAATTTTTTAAATAATCAATTGAGGGTTTTCTTTGCTTAATAATTTCATAAGGAGTTTTAAGCAGTTTTCTATTCAGAATTATCCTGTTCTGAGTAAAACATGCAGTTGCAATTGCTTCTGCCCAGAGAGATAAAGGAAGTTCAAAATATGCTAGCATGGTCCTTGAAGCTTCTACCAAAGTTCTGGCAGCAGAAAAATTATGTGAAATACCAACAGATTCCAAAAAATTCTGAAGTGTAGAATTTGTAAATTCTCTGCCATTATCACTTCTGGTCTTTTAAGCTGGTAGTTGAAGAAGAACTTGAATTTTCTTCAGAAAAGGAACGGGTCTTTCAGAATTATCAGATTTGAGTCTTAAGAATTCAACCCAAGTATATCTTGAATATTCATCTACAATCACAAGAATATACTTCTTTCCACCCATGCTTTGAGTCTTCATTGGTCCACACAAATCCATATGTAGCACTTCAAGTGGAGCTTTACATGAAGATAGCATTTTCAGTGGATGGGAGCTTCTTTTGATCTTCCCTACTTCACATGCAGAGCATAAAGAATTCTTTTCAAATCTGATCTTTGGTAGTCCTCTTACAGAGTTGTGTCTTTCCAGTTCAGAAATGGCTTTGAAGTTTAGATGTGACATTCTTCTATGCCAAAGCCAACTATCATTTCTCATAGTTGTGGAAATGTAACACACTCCTTGTAATTGACCATTTGCAGTGAAAGTTGCAGTGTAAATATATCCATCTCTATATGCAGTTAACTCATTTTTGTTTGATGAACTCAGAACATGACAGTAGTCTATATCAAAATTTACCTTCCAATACTTGTCACAGAATTGACTTATACTGAAGAGATTATATTTAAGACCTTCCACATAGAAAACTTTCATCACTTTAACATCTCCTTTGGAAAAAGTTCCATATCCTTTCACATAACCTTTTGCATTATATCCAAAGCTAACTGTTCCTCCATATTTTTCATGATAATCAGTTAAAAGTTCTTTGAAAGGTGTCATGTGTCTTGAACATCCAGAATCTAAGACCCACACATGACATATCTGCAAAAATGATTATTGAGATTTAGGTACCCATTTAAGAATGGGTCCTGTGAGATTAGTCAAAAACTTTGAATCTCTGAAGTTCGACTTAATCTTCTGAATATCAGAAGTTGGTTCAGAATTTTTTAATTTGTCATTTTTAGTATTACTTTGAAGTTTCATTTTATTTTTGTATTTGTTTGCCAATGTAGCTGAAAATTTCTGATTTGATTTCCCAAGATGTGTCTTATTTGTTTTGGAGTTCAGATGAAAATTATGATGACCACAGTTAATGCAGTGAATATGATTCTTCAAAATATTTAATAAAGCAATAGATGAACAAGAATCTTCATTGTTTGATTTCTCAACATGATTTCTTTTATTCACTTTATTAACTCTTGGTATATCAATTTTCTTTGAATTTGAAAAACTATCTAATTTGTCAGTCTTTGATAGACTTTCTCCTTTCTTTCTCCAAACTAAAGTAGATAGCTCTGTAAAAAGATAAAAAATTGAGGATTAGTATAAGAAACTCTTTTACTTACTTTAGTTGTAACTTCAGATTTAGGATTTGAATTCTGAACTTTAAAGTTGAATTTGAAGATTGTCCTTTTTGAAACTATTTAATTCTGGTTGTAAAATCAGATGCTGATTGAAGATACAGGTGTTTTTGTGGATATAGGAGTATCATTTGATAAAGTAGAAGAAGTTTCAGTTTTCAAAAATTCTGGTTTCAGAAAAACAGTATTAAACTTGTCAGAAGGAACTTTTGGTTCTTCTGATTTTAAAATTTCTCCTTTAGTCATATTTTATTGTAATTTATAAACCAAATATCCACCTTTATCAATAACTTGAACCATAGGATCATCATCATCTTCTGAATCAGAAGCATTCATTAAATTTAAGAACTTATCTTGAGTCATGCTAGATGCAAAAGATTTTTGATTTAAAATATTTTGAGACTGATCATCAGAATTATCAAAAATAATTTCTGAATTCTCATTATTATCTTTTGAAGATTCAACATCTGAGAATTCATAATATTTTTCTTCATTTCTGATTTATTATCAGAATTATCTTCTTTTAGAACTTTAGATAAACTTTCAGAAGTAGATTCAGAAGATAATTCAGAAATTTTCTCAGTTTTAATAGATGATTCAGATTTTTCTTCAGAAATAGTTTCTATTCAGAAGTAAGTTCAGAAATGTTTATAATATTTTTAAGCATTACTTCTGTTTCAAAAATTGTCTCTGATTTACCAGAATTAAGAGATTTTTCATCAGAAAATAGAGTTTCTGATTTTACAAAAGGAAATCTTTCAGGCAAAGAGAGATTAACAGGTTTGGATATCACACCTGTTTTATTTTCATTAAAAAAATTCATTTTTGAATAGTCATAAAGATTTGCAGGTGCCTTTTTCAGAATTTCACTTTCATTATATCCCAAACCTGCTATGATGTTATAAAATTTTGAATTTTGAGCCTGGTTTGTTAAAATATTCAGAGTCTGTTCTGTTTGTCCTCTTTTAAAGTTCAGATCTTCCAATTCCTTAATCTTTTTGTAGAGATCAAGTTTTTCTTGATTCAGAAAGTTCATTTTAACATTCAATTTTTTTTTTTTCAGATTTTTCATTTATGATATCTTTTTGTAAACTTTTCCATCTTTTCTTTTAAAAATAATTTTTCTTCAGAAATTTTTTCAAGAGATTGTTCAGCTCCTTGGCAATTTTGTTTATAAATTTGACTTTCAGCTCTGAATTGATTTACCAACATTCTTTCACCTTTAATTCTGTTTCTGAGACTTTCAAATTCAGAATACATATTCTGAACTTGATTTTGCATTTCAGAATTTTAAGAAAGTTGTTCAGAATTTGATTCAGAATTTGGTTCAGAAGAGTAATTTATTTCAGTATTTAGTTCAGAAGACAAAGAAATTACCTCAGAATCATGTGCATTTTTATTTTCTGGATCCATTTGGCAAATATAGCAGTTTGATGCATAATGAGCTATTTCTTCATCATATTCACCATCACTCCAGTTTAACTAATCCTCTTCATATTTGGTAACCAAAGCTGGATTAAACTCCTTCTTTTTAGCAAGAAGATGTTTTTTCTCATAGTAGCCTGAGTTTTTTACTTGGGCATTTTGCACTGTCTTGCATAATGACTAGGCTTACCACAATTAAAGCATCTTGCTGGTTTAGATGATTCAGTTTGACCAGCATCTTGACTTTTCTTGAGACCAACTTCAGATTTTGGTTTATTCTGATATTTTTGATTATATCTTTCAGTAAATTGCCTTGTCATAAAAGCAATATTATCAGAAATTCTCTTAAGTTCTTCATTTGATTCATCCCCATCCCACAAGTTTGTTTCTGGGATTTCACAGATTTTGCTCTTAGCAGAGATGGTCATAGAATTATTATACTTTTTGCTCAACAAGGCTACTGTTTCATTTGCCTTCTTTTCTTCATTTTGTCTAGTCTTGATTTTGTCGTCTTGTTGAAACAGAATGCCATAGACATCATGAATAGATTTTCTAGAAAGATTTCTGGTAACCATGTTGTCAGAAAAACTTGACCATTCATTCCCCAAATTGTTCAGAAATTTAATATTTATCTCAGAGTTTGATTTCTGAACACCGTTTCTTCTCAGATCATTTAGGATATTGTTGAATCTATGGTAAGTCTCTGTAATAGATTCATTTTCTTTATACCTGAAGTTTTCATAAGTACCCACACAGATATTGAATCTTTGTGCTTGGGCCTTTGTACTACCCTGCATTTCTGCTTCAACCTCATCCCACATGGCTTTTGCAGATGTTAAACTATCTACCCTATTGAATATTTCATTTGGAATGGCCATTGTAAGAAAAGTTAATGCCCTTTTATTAATTTTAGCTTGAGCTTTCTCAGCTGTACTGTACATACCTGGGCTTTTCTTGATTCTTGAAGTAGGTATCTCAGGAGTTGACTCAGTTCTTGGTACTGATGGTATTTCCACATAGACCTCCAGAGGGCCATTTATGATCGATTGCATTAACGCTTCATCAATTTTATCCAAGAATTGAATCATCCTGATTCGCCATTGATGATATTCACCCAAAAATAGAGTTGGTGGTTTAGTTTCTGATCCGATGGAGACGATTTCTTTCGACATCTTTGATTTGGAATAGATCGTGAAATCACCTGAAATTGAATCTTGAATTTATCAATCAAGAAAATCAAGAACTGTCAGATCTGACAAGTTCTTCTCTGAATGTCAAGAACAGATGAATTGGCTCTGATACCAATTGTTAGATCCCAAACAATCAAGAATGTAGAGATTATAAAGAACAAGAACAAGAATTAGATCACTGAAGTTGTATGTAGTATTGATCACTGAACTGTATTACAATATGTGTATCTTTACAGGCTCTATCTATCAACGTTAGTTATAACAAAGTATCAAACTATCTATTTATATACAAATGGAAAAGCTAAAGTTACAGTACAAAAATAACAGACATGTTCAGAACTACTTCTGAACATCTTCAGAACTACTTCCGAAGTGTCTTCAGAAACCTCTTCAGAATCTTCAGAACTTCTGAAGTAGCCACTTCAGAAGTTATGCCTTAGGATTTTCTTCATTTGTCTCCAGACTTCTGAATCTTTCTTTTCAGAACCTAGGCTTCTTTTGAAGCTACTTCTAATATCTATCAACAAGTATTTTAGTTTATAAGTTTATAGTTGAATTCACTAGCTAGAGTTTGAGGAAACCCTAGAAATCCCCAAGTAAAACACTTGAACTAGAGGTTAGAACCCTAGATCTTGATTCTCTAAGCTTGAATTTCAAAGATGAACTTGGTTGGTTGTTGGAGAGCAATGAATGCTCCTGAAATCGCCCATTTAGGGTTTGGTCTTGAGAGTAAATGTTGAGAGAAAGAGTTGGTATAGGTAATAAATGAAATCTGATATAAAAATCCCGTTTTTACACTTCAGACCACGAATTGCGACCAAAAAATGCGACCGTTGCATTGGTCAGGTCGCAATTGCCAGGTAGCAATTTTTCCTGATCACCTACGGTACATAAATTGCAACCAAAAAAATGCGACCTTGGCATTGGTCAGGTCGCAATTGCCAGGTAGCAATTTTTCCTGATCACTTACGGTACATAAATTGTAACCAAAAAATGTGACCTTGGCATTGGTCAGGTTGCAATTGTCAGGTAGCAATTTTTCCTAATATAAATTGCAACAAAAAATGCTACCGTGGCATTGGTCAGGTTGCAATTTTTCCTGATGGTTCTACAACAAACTTTAACTTAATACGTCACATCCCTAGGCTTGCATTTACTTATAAAGGACCGAGAAATGTGAATTCAAGGTGTTACACTCCTCCCATCCTTGAAATTAATTTCGTCCTCGAAATTTTATAACTAAGCGAATAAATGAGGACATCTTTTCCTCATGTCTTCTTCCGCTTCCCACATTACATTCGACCCTCTATGATGCTTCCATTGCACCTTAACCATGGTGATCTCTTTGTGGCATAACTTCTTAAACTTACTTTCTAAGATCGCTTCCGGCTCTTCCACACATCGGCTACTGTCGACACGGATTTCTGAGAGAGGTATCACACTCTCTTCCTCAGCTAAACATTTCCTTAAGTAGCATATGTGGAACGTAGGATGTATGTCGACCAACTCGGGTGGCAACTCTAATTTATACGCTTGTAGCCCCACTCTTTCCAAAATTCTGAACGGTCCGAGAAAACGAGGGCTAAGCTTCCCGCGTTTTCCGAACCAAATGATATCCTTCCATGGAGACACCTTGAGCATAACCCGCTCACCCACTTGGAACGCCATTGGTCTTCTCTTCTTGTCGGCATAATTCTTTTGGTGATCTTGGGCCACTTTTAGTCGTTCTCGAATGAGCTTCACCTTGTCAGCCGTCTCTTGTACAATCTCGGGCCCGGAGAATTGCTTCTCGCCCGCTTCTAACCAACACATTGGCGTTCTACATTTCTGTCCGTAAAGTGCCTAAAAAGGCGCCGTTCCAATACTAGAATGGTAACTGTTGTTGTAGGCAAACTCCACCAACGGCAAATACGAATCCCAATTCCCACCAAAGTCAATTACACATGACCTAAGCATGTCTTCAAGAGTCTGAATGGTCCTTTCACTCTGACCATCCGTCTGCGGGTGAAATGTCGTGCTCAAGTTTATCTTGGTGCCCAACCCTTCTTGCAATCCATTCCAAAAGTTAGAAGTGAACCGGCTATCCCGATCCGACACAATAGTCAAAGGCACAACGTGCCTTGCAACTATCTCATCCACATACAACTTGGCCAATTTGTCAACGGGTCCGGCTTCTCGCATTGCTATGAAGTGAGCACTCTTCGTTAATCTATCCACCACTACCCATATGGTGTCGTGACCTCTCAAGGTCTTTGGTAGTTTCGTCACAAAGTCCTTAGTGAGATGTTCCCATTTCCATTCCGGAATTTCCAACGACTGAAGGCTCCCATACGGCCGTTGGTGTTCCGCCTTGACTTGCAAACAAGTCACGCACCTCTCCACATAGCTAGCAACATCCAATTTTATGACGGACCACCAATAAGTTAACTTTAGATCCCTTTACATGTTGGTACTACCCGGATGTATGGAGTACTTGGACTTATGGGCATCCTCCAAAAGTAGTGCTCGGTTGCCCCCAATCTTAGGTACCCAAACACGTCCTCGAAATAGCTTTAGACCACAACTACCTTCGGTCAACATCAAGTGTTGTTTCACCATCACTTCATCTTTTAGGTTTTCCTCAAGTAGTGCCTCCACTTGAGCTGCTTTGATTCGGTCAATCAAACTAGACATCACCTCAATCCGTGTAAGTACGGCACGTGTTCCGCTACTGTACCCCTTTCGGCTCAATACATCCGCTACCACGTTGGCTTTACCCGGATGGTAAAGTAGCTCACAATCATAGTCCTTGAGTAGTTCAAGCCAACGTCGGTGCCTCATATTCAGTTCCTTTTGATCAAACACATATTTCAAACTTTTGTGGTCGGTATAGAGTGTACACTGGGTTCCATAAAAATAGTGTCTCCATAACTTCAAAGCGAAGACCACCGCCGCTAACTTTAAATCATGGGTTAGGTAGTTCTTTTCGTGTTGCTTTAGTTGCCTTGAGGCGTAGGGAATCACCTTGCCCTTTTGCATTAACACACAACCCAATCCCATTTTCAATGCGTCACTGTAAACCACAAAATCTTTCGTCCCTTCCGGAAAGGATAGAATCGGTGCATCACACAAGTTCTTTTGAAGACTCCGAAAACCCTCTTCTTGCTTGTCGGTCCACACGAACTCCACGTTCTTTCTAGTCAACGCCGTCAGAGAAGATGCAACCTTAGAGAAATCTTGAATAAACCTTCGATAATACCCCGCCAATCCCAAGAAACTTCGGATCTCTGATGGGCTCTTAGGCGGTTCCCAATTCATCATTACTTCTATCTTGGATGGATCCACTTTTATTCCCTCTTGGGTGACAACATGACCTAAAAATAGTACTTCCTTCAACCAAAAGTCACACTTAGAGAACTTGGCGTATAACCTTTCTATCCTTAACACTTCGAGAACCTCCCAAAGGTGTTGCTCGTGGTCTAAATCATTCTTAGAGTAGACAAGGATCTCGTCAATAAATACTATTACCGATTTCTCTAGAAAAGGTCGGCACACGCGGTTCATCAAGTCAATGAAAACCGCCGGCGCGTTCATAAACGTCGTTTTTGCTACATCATACTCCTTCACCTTCACTTGATGATAACCCGAGCGTAAGTTGATCTTTGAGAAACAACCCGCTCCTTGTTGTTGATCAAAGAGGTCGTCAATTCTCGGTAGTGGGTACTTGTTCTTCCCGGTCGCCTTATTTAACTCTCTATAGTCTATACACATCCTCATTCTGCCATCCTTCTTTTTCACAAACAAGACCGGAGCTCCCCAAGGTGACGAGCTTGGTCTCACGAAACCCTTCTCGAGGAGATCTTGTAGTTGCGTAATCATTTCTTGCATCTCGGATTGTGTCAACCAGTACGGTGCTCTAGCAATCGGAGCGGCCCCCGGTATTAGATCTATTCGAAACTCTACTTGTCTATCGGGTGGCAAGCCGGGTAAATCCTCGGGAAATTGTAGATCCCAGATTATCAAGTACAATGAAGTATAAACGTAATATAATAAAAGCAATACGAACAAATAGGATTTGAATGAAGACCGTAGTCGTATATCTCTTGATGTATGTATCGATTACAAGAAACAATATCAGAAATAACCCCTATTGTAATCGACAACTTCATATTGAATACCTAGACTCCTATTTATATTGAAAGGTCTATTCTAATTAAGGAAGGAAAGAGTTTAAGGAATTATAAACTTCCTTTTACATTTGAGCATATCCATTCATTATTTTGACACAATAAAATACTAGACCTAACAATCTCCCCCTTTGTGACAAAATGAGTCTTTACTTCTTGAGCTCGAACATGCCTTCGAATCTTCTTAGAGTCTGTCGGTATAGGATTCTTTTGTCGATTAACCTGACAGCTTCTAGGAGAGAATTTCTTAGCACATTACTCATCCTTGAAGTACTTTTCCTGTCAGTAGCTAACTCTGATGCAAGTCTGTTTCGGATTCCCCATAAAGTTCCATCTGAATATGCAGCCACTTCCTTAAAACTGAGAAACCTCTTTTCTCCTTTAGCGTGCATCCAGACAACTCCATGAGCTGGATAGGTAAGGACAGTCATAACATCAATGTCGCCCGTTACTGGAATAGACTGGTCAGGTTTTGAAATATAAATCTTCTTTTGTTCGCTTTCTATCCCACGCTGTACGTCATGAAGATAACTGTACCTCTGTTCCTTCTGTATATGTCTAACCACTGCTCTTAGTGCCCTTTGCTCATGCTCATTTATGTTCTTCTTTTCTCTCAATTCATTGTATAACGTTTTAAAGTCCATGATATCTAGTCTTGCAATATCTGCTTCAGAGAAGGAATACACCTTACCATCTTCTCTCTGGACTTTAAATGTAGGATATTTGACTTGAAATACTCTGTTCGTATCGATCTTCAGAATCCCAACTATTATGTGTCTTGAAATTACATCAGCAGGATTTTCAGCTCTCATCTTCAAGATATGGACATACTCTTTGACTTAAGCAGGATCCATTTCCATCACTAGATGAATGTGTGCCAAATCTTCAGTCTTCTTTTCCTCCCTGAAGATCTTTTCCATAGTTTCTTCAAGGTATGGCACCCGTATTTGCTGATTCACCCATTTCGACATGCTTTCTGTCAGCATCCTTTGCCACCGAATCTGATGAGGCAGCAGTCTTGGTTCATTTTGATCCCCCAAAGCATAATTCCTAGCCGTATGCTTTAGGTTCACGTAGTCTTGTTCTTGAAGGACTGGTTCATATGGATCTCTAAACCAGTTTCTCACTGAGTTCCGTAGACCTTGAACGTCGATTCTTTCTTCACTTGGTTCTGGTGCGGCAGGTTCAGCTGTAGTCTTGAATTCGATATCGGCCGCAGGCTTTTCAACCGTTGGCATATCGGCTTCTTTAGTTGTTGGTGCGTGCTGTCGGTGTTGGGTTGTTTGAGTAGATGGTCTTGAAGATGTAGCAGCGGCTGTTCGGGCTTGTGATCTTGAGGCTCGACGTGTCTCCCCCTCAGGACGAGTTGGAGCGGAGCCCGGGTCGTCCTGGTGAGGCCGAGAAGTAGGCACAGATACAACCGGGCGGCAAGACTCTTGAATCTCAGTACGCAGAGAAGTGATAGCACCCAGAATATCATCGGTTTGGTGCTTTTGAGTAGTCTTCAGGTCTCTTAGCTGTTGCTCGATGTCGGCTCGGAACACGTCAAACTCATGGCGAGTGACGATGGGGATTTCCATATTTCTTCTTAGAAGACCCACAAGTGAATCTTCCGGTAGACCTCTTGCAGTGGCTTCGGCTAGCAGGTTCGCATATAACATCGACATTAGCTCATCATTATTGTACTCATATCGATGTGGTGATAGAGGCCGATCTTCATGTTGGGATTGTGGCAGAAGTGAGTGACTGGAGCTTGGTCGTGAAGATCTTGATTGTTGGGGAACCGGTTGCTTCAGGTGGGCGGCTTCATGAATTTCTCTTACGAAGGCTTCCCTCTCGACTGTCATTAGAGCAGCATGAGCAGCTAGGGAGTCTTTTTCCTTTTGTAAGTGTGTGGCAATGATTGTTTCAGTCTTGGGGGGAATGAAGTATGTGGGAGTCGTGGTACCTGTATGGGAAACACCGGGATCACTTAGATTACCCGTTGACGATACAGTCGAGAAACCTGTATGAGCTACGTTCAGTGTTGGCATAGATGTAGCACTGGTAGGATTTCCTCCCAATGCTCATGAAATGTCTGGAATGGACATCAATATAGGAGTTCCGACTGGGCTACGAAGGCTCTCAGTGTGTAATGACTCATGTCCCCTAGCGGGCTCTTGACTCGATGTGCTTTGAAATGAAGTCGAAGCAGGTGGGCTACTGCTTCTGGTTTCAATAGTTATGCCTCCCGAGGGGAGGGGAGCTAGATAAGGTGCTAATCCCACAAGTAATTTTGAAACTGTCGGCTAGGAGCCTTCAAAGTGGCTGGGAGGGGCGTGCAATTGCGCTGCTACGTCCACAGGGGCTTGTCAACGAATGAGTAGGACTAGTAGACGTGGTTACCTGGATGGGGGAGTCTGGTCTCGCACTCACAATAGTTTTTTTCTTCCCATCGCTCACGCTCACCCTTTCTTTTTCAACTAATACACCCTCCTCTCTCATTATCTCTCCAGTGAAAGGCTCAGTGAAGATGTCAGACATTGATCCAGAGATCTGATCTTCTTCAAAGTCAAACGGTTCATTCGGCTCATCATGTTCTTGATCGGCTTCAGCGGTGAAGGGTTCATTCGCTCATCATGAGCATCAGTTGTAGCAGTAGGTAGTTCATCAATGTCCAATGTAGAATCGGAAAGAGGTGGTTGTGGACCAATGCGACTAAGAGCTTGGTCTTCAATGGCAATAGTTCTCAGACGGAGGGAAAGGGGTTGAGTATCAGATTCATCTTCATCGGATGATGAATGTCATGGGCGAACACGGTTACGGCTAACGAGCATTTTGAAACGTGGTGTACATAGGGAAGTAGAAGCCGCTCGTGGGTTAGTGGGTGGTGATATTGGGATGGATGGGGCAGCAGTTGTTGGGATTGGCTGATCAGGTGCACCGCCCTCGTCATTTCCCCTTACAATACGCTCATCACCCTGTTCAAGATCCCCATGATCCTGAACATGCTCATCTACCCTAGGACCCTCTTCCTGCACAATATGTTCCTCATGGATTGGCTCTTGGGCAGGCACAACTAGAGGTGGTTGAGCCATTAAGCCGTGTCTCTCCCGATAAGCTATCACACTCAATGCATTCTGATCAGCATAAGCGAGGAGGGCTTCAGGGATAGGCATGACGAATTCAAAGTGTCGGTCATTGAGCTTGAGGAACTTCAGTGAGTTGGTTGGTCCCAACGGTGATCCAGTGCAGCGAGGAATGTCCGGTTTGGATGATAGCATGGCATGTATAAAAAAAACTGAAGGAACCGTTGAAAGGGTACGAAGGCATGATCACGATAATTTGACTTGTCTTCAACTAGCTCCACAAAGTCCGTCCATATGAGCATCGCATAATCATAGTGACTGTTGAAAGCTATACCGTGAAATATACGTAAGGCCGCAGTACTGGCCTTCTCCATGCCAGTGTGTTTGCTAGTCAGAGGAGCGATTGACAATGGTGAACAGTGAGAACCAGATGTGTGGCAGGTACATGCGTTTGAACTGGCCGGGGCTTGTGAGGGGTTCGGGTGAGTTGTACCCAAGGGCTCGGATGTCGGCACAAAGTTATTCTTCGGTTGCAAGGGCATCATATGGGTGGTCATCGATGGCAACCGGAAAGCGGAAGATTCGAAGAATCTGAGAGGGTGTTAAGCGGGTGAAGAAATCATCGATTTTGGCAGTAAAGTGATGATCACTGTCGTCCGGATGGTATGTTAACGTATACCAGAATTGCTAGAGATAGAATAGGGGTACCCGATGGTCCAAAGCAAAGGCATATCGAAGAGGATGGCGTTGAAGGATGTCGATGATGACTTGGTGTTCGATGGTGATGCCAAAATCGAGACAGTGGTTGTTTGGTTTAATTTTTCGAAGATGTGCTTTGGGGATCAAGATTTCATCCCGGTTGACCGCGTTGGTACTGGGTTCGGTTGAACGTTCGGAAGGCATTGGGTGTTCATCATCAGAGGGATTTGGATCATTCATAGCTACCATGTGTACTGAAATAATACAGTTAGTCAAACAGATGAACAGTCAGTGCTAGGAAGTGATGAACAAAAAAAATAATAAATGCTAAGTCTTTTTTTCGAGTCCCATTGGGCCGCTAACAAAAGTTATCGAGTGCAATGGTATCGAGAATCACCAGATGTCGAGTGAAGTTAGGCGAAAAAAAAAAGCTTGTTAAACAAAATTGAAAGAACAAACTTGTGTATCTGTAAGATAGATGTCGAGTCACTGGGAATCGAGAAACACAAGTTATCGACTGACCAAATACTTAACACACAATTTGAAGACAATTGTTGTCGATACTTGTATGGTCAATAACAATTGATGTCGACTCCAAAGGGGTCGATGAAATAACTTGGGAAATTTGAAGAACAGGTTTATCGATCCTTTTGAGACTCGATGAAAACTCTTAAAAATTGAAGAACGTGTTATCGAACCTAAAAGACTCGATAAAAACACTTAGACATTTAAAGGGCATGTTATCGATCCTATAGGACTCGATAATCAAGCTTGGTGATTTTCATCGATTCATAGGGAAGCGATTAAACATGTTGTCGAGTCCTTAGGAGTCGATAAAGTCCCTTAGCGAAGACGAAGGTGTTCTTATCATTCTAACTTGGGTCGATAAAAACACAAGGGCATATAGAGGGACTCGATAAATATGCTTAAGGGTTTAGTGACTATCCTAAGTGCTCAGATGCAGAAAAGGCATAAAACTAAGGAAAAATCCTATGTCTAGGTGCGATTAGTGATAGGGAACGAGTTTAATAAAGCATTCATTTTAAATAACACATTAAAAAACCACAAAATTGACTGATTTCAGTCAAACTCGGAAACCCAAAGGGTTTTAAAAAAACGAACTGTTCAAGCTGCTTTTATGGAATCATGCAATGGATAAAACCATTAAGTGCAAGAATTAAAGATGTTAAGGGGAGAAATGCGAACCTGGTGATGCTTTTAGATCTGAAAAACTTGAAGATTTGAGAATCTGATCTTGGATAGTCAAGAACTCGAAGGGTTTTTCAGAGAGTAAGAGGGAAATTCAAAAACTTGTTTCAAAAATATCTATCTGTGTGGGGCCCGATTTCTTTAAATAGTGGTCATCGGGTGATGACACGTGGCAGAAGGTGATTGGGCCGAGAAAAAAATTCCCTTTATCGAGAGGTCGATTGGGGAGGTTGTCGACCCAAGTGAGGTCGACAATCCATTTTTTTCGGGCCCTTAGGGGCCGAGAACCTTACTTGAAATTAATTTTTTTTTTCAAATGAATAAAATGATGATAAGGCTCCCCCTTTACATGTGCATAAGATTATGTGCTCCCCCTACAAACGTGATTAAGTAAAGAACGTACCTTGTCACTCCCCCTCGAAAAGTGAAACACAGTTAGACACACGACGAAGCTAACAAAAAAAGTGGAAATAAATTGAAAATAAAGAATTGTAAAAATAGTTTAAAATCCACAAAATGAGAACCCAACAGCGATGTAGATTTACGTGTAGGAGTAGGTGAATGTGCATAATCCCTCGGATAGGTGTTTTGAGTATTTTGAAACCGACTGATTTAGTGAAAATCAGGTTTTAAGATTAAGCATTCCCAACTTGGATACTAGGAATTGGAAGCGTTTCTCATCCAGTGCCTTGGTGAACAGGTCGGCAAGCTGAAGTTCCGTATTTACAAAGTATAATTCAATTGTACCTCTATCGACATGATCTTTGATGAAGTGATACCGAACGTTGATGTGTTTAGTATTCGTGTGTTGTACAAGGTTGCTTGAGATGGCTATGGAGCTTTTGGAATCACAGTAGATAGGAATCTTATCAAACCAGAATCCATAGTCTTTGAGTTGAGTGCGCATCCAAAGAACTTGAGAAGAGCAGCTTGCGGCAGCGATGTATTCGGCTTCCGCAGTAGAAGTGGAGATGCAAGCTTGCTTCTTTGAAGACCAACTTACCAAATTATCTCCTAAGAATTGAATGTGACCCGAAGTGCTTTTTCGATCAAGCATGCGTTCGGCGTGATCCGAATCTAAAAAGGCAGTTAGTTTGAAACCCGTATCCTTGGGATTCCATAGGCCAAGATCAGTAGTACCTTTTAGATATCGGAAAATACGTTTGATAGCACTAAGGTGAGATTTTTTTGGAGAAGTTTGATATCTCGCGCATAAGCATGTGGCAAACATTATATCCGGGCGACTAGCCGTTAGATACATTAAAGAACGAACCATGCCCCGGTAATTTTTAGAGTCCACAGGTTTTCCCAAAGGATCAGCGTGTAGCTTCGAATCCGGAGACATGGGTGTACCAATCGGTGTACAAGACATCATGTTATATTTATGTAACATATCCGAGATGTATTTCGATTTGTTGATGAACATTCTCGTTGAAAATTGTTTTATTTGAAGACCAAGGAAAAAATTCATCATCCCCATCATGCTCATGTTAAATTCTACAATCATGAGTTCGGAGAACTCCTTGCATTGTTGAGGGTTAGTCGAACTAAATATAATGTCGTCCACGTAGACTTGAATGAGAATAATGTCACCATTTTTCTTTTTAATAAAGAGAGTTGGATCGATTTTGCCTTTGGAGTAATCATTCTTTACCAGATGGGCAGACAGGCTGTCGTACCATGCGCGCGGAGCTTGCTTTAAGCCATAGAGTGCCTTGTCGAGGTTGTAAACATGATCGGGTTTTGAAGAGTAGATAAATCCGTCGGGTTGGGAAACGTAGACTTCTTCACGCAGAACACCATTCAAGAAGGCCGTTTTGACGTCCATTTGAAAAACCACAAAGTTATTGTGAGCCACGTAAGCCAAGAACATGCGAAATGCTTCAATACGGGCTACGGGCGCAAATGTCTCGTCATAATCAATCCCTTCTTGTTGGCGGTATCCTTTTACGACAAGCCGTGCTTTGTTGCGTATGACGACCCATCTTCATCTTGCTTATTTTTAAAGATCCATTTGGTGCCGATAATGGTTTCGTTTCGAGGACAGGGAACTAGGAGCCAAAGTTTCAAGCTTTCAAATTGATTGAGTTCTTCTTGCATGGCCACAATCCAATCAGGATCATTCATTGCTTCGTGAATGGATGTGGGTTTGATCTTGCTTAGGAACGAAGAGAACATACAATCGTTGGCCGAGGCTACTCGTGTATTGACTGGTTTGGTTGGATTGCCAATAATCTGATCAACGGGATGAGACCGAATCTATTTGGTTGTATGAGGAAGCGGATGAAATGCATTCGGATCTGGGGTATCATCTTCATAAGAGCCTAGAGGAAGATCTTAAAGTGATTCTAAGGTTGGAGCCACGTCAGAGGATCTTGTAGCACTTGTGACATCCTTAGGGGCCGAGGTTGATGGTGGGGGAGAGGATGTTGGTTCCGTAGGACTTGGTTGAGCATCCGGTTGAGATTCAGATGGGATGGGAGGAGTATCCGTTGGTGTGGGAGGAGCGGATGTAGATGAGTTTGGAGTTGCAGCAGTTGAGACGGTTTCCGTTGTATTTTGCCGGCCGGAAAGTTCCGTGGTCTCGGCAATCTCCAAGATAGGTGGGGAAAGTTGAGTAGATGTATCCGAGGGAGATCCAAGATAATCCGAGTAAAAGTACTCGAATAATTCATCAAGATTGGAAGAACTAGATTTGGAAGTTGATGGTTGAGCGGGGTTTGGGGCAGGTTCCGAACGGATGTGTTCGGAAGCTAAGATACCGGTGAGTGCGGGTCCAGAACTGTCATGTTCATGAGCCATTTCGGCATTTGGATCAAACTTAATGTTGACGCTTTCCATGATGCAACGTGCGTGTTTGATGTAGACCCGATATGCTGACGCGTTTGGAGAGTAGCCGAGAAAGTAAGCTTCATCGGATTCGAGATAGCCATCAAGGGTACGACTTTTGAATTCCGTACCATTGTCGGTGCTAATGGTTTGAGCAGTACGTTCCAGCCTGACTTGAATGGCTTTTAAGAATGTGATAATTGTATCGGGAGTTTCATCCTTCGAGTGAAGAAACTTCACCCACGTGAAGCGAGAAAAGTCATCAACCATCACTAGAACATACTTCTTTCCATGTATGCTTTGAGTCCGCATCGGGCCACATAAGTCCATATGAATGAGTTGAAGAGGTCGAGTTGTGCTATGAACTACTTTGGGTTTATGAGAGACCTTCTTCATTTTTCCCATCTTGCATGCGTCACATAAGTGTGGTTTGTCGAATTTTATTGCAGGAAGACCGATGACTAGTCCGTGAATGGAGAGGCGATTGATGTTCTTGAGGTTCAAATGAGATAGACGTCGATGCCATAACCATGTCTTTGGACTAGAGACATTTGAGATTAGACAAACAGTTGATGGTGCAGTCACTTGAGAAAGATTGATGGTGTACAGATTGGACTTGCGTGTGCCGGCTAATAACTCTTTGCCATCAAATGTGCGCACACAACATATTTCGGGTCGAAAATTGACTTCAAGTTGTTTGTCACAGAATTTTTCGATACTCAGCAGATTGTGGCTCAGGCCTTGAACGTATGAAACGTCAGAAATGGTGATGTTGTTTTGGATGATATCACCATATCCTTTGATTGGTGCCAAGTGATTATTGCCAAATTTAACAAAACCGCCCTTTTTCTCCGTGTAATTGGCAAGCAGCTCCTTTTGTCCGGTCATGTGTTTGGAGCAACCAGAGTCTAGGTACCCATTTGTAAATGGGTCCATTGGGGTTAGTTGACATTGCACCTTTGGGTACCCACTTGAAGCGAGACTTAGTGGTGTTAGTCATGTGATGGTTAGGAACGCATTTATAAATCGGTGATGATGGATAAAAGTTATGATGAGAATTATAAGAATTTTGCATGCTAGGAAAATAACCATAATCATAATCAATCGGATTTATGCGCGCAAAATCATTCACACCGCAATTGGAACAACAAAGTTGATTACTAGAAAATTTAGTTAAATATCGAAATGAATGAATTTTATAAGGAAATCTAAAACGATTATGGTTTCTTTTGACATTTGAATGAGAAAAATTGTCTTCTTTGCGGGAGGATGACTTTGTTGTACTCGTGCCCCTTTTGACCCAAACTTGTTTGGTGTCTAGAGTATGAACCGCTGAAACATTAAGAGGGACACGATTAGTATGATTTTTAAATAAATGAGTGGAGTTTGTTTGTTTGGGAGTGTTGTGATTTTGACTCGTGGAACACTCCGTTGGTTTCTCCGAAATAGAAACCGATTCCATTGGTTGTTTGCCTTTGTATAAAAGCTCCGTATGGTTTGGAAGTACAGGATTGAAGTCAAAAGCAGTACACATGTCTTTTAAACTCTCGTCCGATTCAAGTGAAGATTGATTAGAAAGGGCATCTAATTCATCATTGATTTGTTCGTCGAAAAAGGAATATTTTTGTTTTGGGGGATGTAATTTGGATTATGTCACACCCCGCTAAAGCGGAAACACAGGGAGTGATAGTTCAAGATTTCATAGCAATAGAGCGATAACAACACCAATTGTCCAATCAAATACATAACACATAAAACTGAACATTACATCATACCAGTTCAAGTTTTAACAAAAAAAAAATAAGATGTTCTACAAAACGATTTCAAATTTAAACGTGGTTGATGTTGATGCGCCCCAAACACAAGCATTTTTAGTTACCCTTTCTTACCCCTGAAAAGCATGAATAAAACAAGGTCAACTACAAAGAGTTGGTGAGTTCACAGGTTTTAAATATTTTAAACATCTTTTGCATAAATGAATATTGAGTAAAATACTTTTATGGCACTTCAATAATCTTTACATCATAAAACGTTCAAGGCATTTTTGTACCCAAATTATAAGTAATGAGCCACCACTAAACCTTCGACCACAAAAATATTTTTAGTTCTACCTCAGTGGTGGACCTAAAGTCCACATGTGTATAGCCTTCTTTTTAATTCTACTTCAGCGGTGGACCTAAATTCCACATGTATAGAACCTTCTTTTTAATTCTACCTCAGCGGTGGACCTAAAATCCACATGTGTAGAACCTTCCCTTTTAAGTATAGTGCACCCCTACCTGTAGTTTCCCGGTGGGATTGCTATCCACACCCTACTTTTCGGTTTTTAGGTGGGATTGTCCGTCCAATAGCGCTATCCACATATACCCTCGGCTCCTCACTTGAGTTAATAGTGGTGTACAAAGTTTTATGGAACATTTTACTCAATACAATCTATTAGTGTACATGCCTTAGTGCCCAAAATCAACAATTTCATATTGTTTCACATTCGGTAATGCAAATAGCTCAAATATTTCATTTAATCATGCTTTCCACCCCAAAACGTATAAAATACTTTAAAAATGGGGATGTGAATACTCACCTTTGCAAGCTCTGCTACTCAAAAGCACGATCCGATCCCCACCCAAAGGCCTAACGATTCCCTAACAAAGAGAAATGCTCAAAACCATCACTTGTGGGTCTAAAACTACTTATGGAGGTGAATAAGTCTTAAGCTTATAAATGTCCACATACATCCAACTTGATTGTCTATAGTCCAATTATACATAATGCACATATGCTCGTTAATATAGTAATTTATACCGTAAGTTGTGTTATAAACCATCAAATGATCAATAATTGTTAAAATCAAGAAATTCCATAATTTCACTTCTGGACAGAAACTTGTAGTACTCCAAATGATCATAATGTAGAGACTTCCAAAATTACATAGCTTCCCATATTTTATATGTGATATAGTTATGAGTTATGGTGATTGTGACCAAATTTGATGCATTTTGGACATTCAAAAATGATTCAAATAATTTATGCAATGCAAAGGGTCACAACTGGCATGGCAGATTACACCATGTTAGTAAATCACTCATTTGAGGAGTTCTACTCCGTGTTTTCTAGAATTTCCAGTTGGATTGGAATCATAACTCACTCATAAAGAAATTGTTTGAGAAAAGAATCACTGATTTTGAAGAAGTTATGAAGGAGATATGGCACTACAAAGTTGCATGCACAATTCTGTCATTAGTTGACAGATTGCAGACTTAACCTTAATAAATTGGTTAATGCCTCAAAACTTCATATTTTTGAATGAAACTGGATTCATATGAATCCTAACTCATAAAATAAAGTTTTAGAAGAAGAATCATGCATTAAAGACAAATAACAAAGGCGATACTAACACACAAAGTAGAGTTTCCCTGCTGGTGGTTTCACAGATTGCACACCTAAAGTACTTTAGGTGTTTGGAGGGTCAAAACTCCGTATTTTTAAGTCATTCCACTTGCAAACTGAATATAACTCATAACACTAACTCTCAAAAGAAAAATAATCATTTTTCATTGAGTTTCGAAAGAGATATGGTCATTTGAACATGCATGCACAAATCTGTCATTGGTTGACAGTTTGCACACTCATTTAGTTTCAATTAGTTGGAACCTCAAATCACCATATTTTTTAATGAAATCAGTGGCATTTGAAAGGTAACTAATTAAATTAACTTCCGGAAGAAAAATCTAGTGATTTGGAAGAATATTCAAAGAGTTATGGTTGTTCAAAGTAGGGTTTTCCTACTGTTGAACTTCCAGTTGCACACATGATTTGTTATGAGCATTTGGGGTGTCAAAACTCAGTGTTTTTGAGTGAGACCACTTGTATTAGAACCTTAAATCACTAAATAAACTTGTAGAAAGAAGATTCATGATATTTAAACATATTATTTGCAAGAAATGGACGATTTATGCACATGCAATAAATCTGTCAGCACCAAAAATCACCATTTTTACTCAAAAACACATAAAAACATGATTTTTCACCAATTTCTTGAGTTTTATTGTTTGAGTCATTGATTATCATACCATTAGGTAAACATTTTTATATGTTTTTGGGTGTATAATCTTTCCATAAAACTCAAAATTTACAGAAGTTAGAAGAAAACACTTAAAATGCATGAAAAAGTGGGTTTTTCCCCAGAAATGTTAAGAAAAATGAAGTAGATGAAGTTTGCACTTACTTGGATGATGAAATGTGTTGAATATCTTCAATAATCTTGCACTATGATGAGTTTTTGATGAAGAAAAAGGCTGGAATTTTAGGAGAGAAAAGAGAGGAGAAGAGAGAGTGATTATGCCTCTTTAGTTCTAGAGAGAGAGAGAGGTTTGAATTTTGAGAGTTGCAAATGAGGGAAACTAAAAAAAGCAATATTTATATGTGAAATCAAAGGGGTGCCAGCAATGGAAATGGGCCCCACCCAAACCCAACAATTTTTTTTTATAATTAATTTAAGCCCAAAAATATGAAATTAGAAGTCCATTTTCTCAATTTTTGGCCTTTTTCCTTCAAATATGAGCCCAAAAGTGTTTAAATTATATAAATAATAAAATTTTTATATTTAGCATTTGAAACTATATATTTTATATAAATTTGGTATAAATTAGAGCATTTGGCACTGTATTGGACGTTTCAGACAGTTACGGGTCGGAACCGGACATTTTAAGCGACTACCGGAAATGCTAGGGATTTTTCGGCCATTCTAAACCAACTAACTCCTATTCTTATAACTTATCTAAAATAACACTAATGTAAACTTAATAAGAGCTAACTTTGTAGCTCAAATTTAAAAGTTGTCACAGTCTCCCCCTGTTAGAGAAATTTCGTCCCGAAATTTAAGAACTAGCTTTCTCCGGGGCGTTTGCAAACAGGCGAGGATACTTATGCTTCATCAAATCTTCTCGTTCCCAAGTATACTCTGGGCCATGCTTCGCATTCCAACAAACTTTAAAAAATAGGGATTTTACTGCGCCTCAGCCGTTTGCCTTCTCGGTCAAGGATTTCGATTGGTTCATCAATGAAGTGTAACCGATCGCTAACTTGAACTTCATCCAGGGGTAGCACCAATGTTTCATCCGTTAATCATTTCTTCAAGTTTGACACATGAAACGTGTCGTGGATGGCGCTTAACTCCTGTGGCAACTTTAGTTTGTATGCTACCGGTCCAATTCTCTCGGTTATTTCAAATGGACCAACGAATCTGGGATCCATATTGCCTCTCTTCCTGAAGTGTACTAGTGCATTCCATGGCGATACTTTCAGAAGCACTTTATCACCCACTTGGAACTCTAATGGCTTTCTCCGATAATCCGCATAACTCTTCTGACGATCTCTTGCTGTCTTGAGTCTTTCCTTGATGGTTGAAATCTTATACTATGTTTCTGGAATGATATCGGGCGTGGTCAGTTGTCTATCTCCGATTTCTAACCTGCTAAGTGGCGATCTACATTTATGTCCGTATAGGGCTTCATATGGCGCACACTGAATGCTGGCGTGATAGCTGTTGTTACAGGAGAATTCAACAGGTGGTAGGTGGGTATCCCAACTCCCACCAAAATCTATTGCACACGCATGCAACATATCCTCTAGCGTTTTAATAGTTCTTTTCGATTGTCCATCCGATTTAGGATGATAGGCAGTGCTATAATCCAACCGCATACCCAATGCCTATTGAAGTAATTGCCAAAATTGTGACCTATAGCGGGTATCTCTATCTGAGATAATGGCAATTGGCACTCCATGACGTGTAACTATATCATTGATGTAAATCTATGCACGCCTTTCCATACTGAAATCTTCACGAATAGGAATGAAATGAGCTGCTTTTGTAAGTCGATCAACTATAACCCATATAGAATCGTGACCCTTTCCAGTTTTCGGTAGCTTGGTTACGAAATCCATGGTTATTTTCTCCCACTTCCATTGAGGAATTTCAGGCTGCTGAAGGAGACCGGATGGTTTCTGATGTTCGGCCTTAATTTTACCGCAAGTTAAGCACTTGTTTATGTACAAAGCAATGTGTTTCTTCATTCCTAGCCACCAATAATTTAGTTCTACCTCAGCGGTGGACCTAAAGTCCACATGTGTAAAACCTTCTTTTTAATTCTACCTCAGCGGTGGACCTAAAGTCCACATGTGTAGAACCTTTTTTTTAATTCTACCTCAGCGGTGGACCTAAAATCCACATGTGTAGAACCTTCCCTTTTAAGTATAGTGCACCCCTATCTGTAGTTTCCCGGTGGGATTGCTATCCACACCCTACTTTTCGGTTTTTAGGTGGGATTGTAAACTATATATTTTATATAAATTAGGTATAAATTAGAGCTTTTGGCACTGTATTGGACGTTTCAGACAGTTATGGGTCGGAACCGGACATTTTAAGCGACTACCGGAAATGCTAGGGATTTTCCGGCCATTCTAAACCAACTAACTCCTATTCTTATAACTTATCTAAAATAACACTAATGTAAACTTAAAAAGAGCTAACTTGGTAGCTCAAATTTGACAGTTGTCACAGATTACTTTTAAACAACTCTTCGCAATCATTTAAATAATTGCTAACGAAGGCTTTGCATGTGGATATATTTGAAATAGTATCATTCTCATGATTTTTGGTGAATTCTGAAGTCTCGTTTTCAAGTTGTTGTATTTTTCTTAAAAATGATTCCTTTTTCTCTTCCGCCAGAGAATGCTCAAATTCCAACACTTTTTCAAGTTGAATATTTTTCTTTTCAAAATATAGAGTGGGAATGTAGGGTTTACATTCAGGAATTGTATTTTGATGTTCCTCGGCAGAATAAGATGGAAAGTAGTCGTTTGGAAGAGATTCTTTTGATGATTCCTCTTCTACTATTTGAGGATAGCAGAAAGGAATTTGATAAAAGTCTTTATTTTGTCTCTTCCAATATTCTCTTTCTTCGACATTAGAGTCCGACTTCATATATTGGATTTGGTAATCTGGACCAAGATTCAGATATTCAAATTTATAAAGAGTCGGAGTGTTATAGATGGCCTTTTCTAGATGTTTTGGATTTTCAAATCCTAACCCGGCTTTAGAACTTAAATCTTTCGGAGCGTTTAAGTGAATTGTGTGCTCAGTTTGACCTATTTTGTATAGTTTTAATTCCAAATCTTTGGGTTTTTCTAAGAGGTCTTGTGTTTGAAAGCTAACAAAGTCAAACTTGGATGAAAATTTTGCATTCTCACCCTTAGATTTGTTAAGTAGAAGTGTGAGATCAGAATTTTGTTGTTTTAAAACATCATTTTCTTCTTTAAAAATCATTTTCTCCGTTTCATGATTGTGAGCTATACTCTTAGAAGTTACAAGTTCGGATTGAATAAGAAGCAGTTGATTATGATTATTTTCTAGGCGTGCTTCTAGGTTGGAAACCACGAGTTTCTCGGTTTTCAACTTAGATTGTAATTCATTTAATTTACACATCAGATCATTCATTTGAGATACAAAAGCATCAGGGCTTACCTCGTGCGTGTAGTCGGAAGCGTGTGAAGGATTGTCATCGGAATAAGCCATCAAACTGAAATGTGCTTGAGTATCCTTTTCCATATCATCATCATCATTTTGGTTGAGCCATTGTTCATCTTCAGCTAAAAGAACTTTGTCGGCCTCTCTTTGCTTTGCCAACATTAATTTGTATGTGAAGTAGTTGGAATCTTGGACTATCGGCTTTTTGCATTCTCCTGCGTAATGGCCGGATTTTCCATAGTTATAGCATAGGCTCATCTCACCTTTGAACTTATTTTCAGTTTTGGTTGTCGAGCGAGGTTCTTCTCTTCTTTGTTTGGGCTCAAACATGGCCTTTCGCTCATGATTCTTTGATCCCGAGGCATATCTTTGTTGATTGGGATTTGAGCGACGTGATATTTTTTTGAAAAGATCTCGTAAGGAAGGCCAGCTGTTGTTGAAGTTTGGCAATTTCAGGCTCATAGTCAAAGTCTTCTTCTAAATCAGGAAACAACTCATGAGAATTGGAAGAAGAGTCTTTTGCCACCAATGCAATTGGATGAGAGTTCTTCTTAGTGTTTGACCCCATCAACTCAAGGACCTCCTCTTCATCTTGCTGAAGGGTTTCATAAACTTCGTGCAGATCGATTTCAGCCAGATATTTGTTGTGTTTGAATTGATTAGCAAACCGGCGCCACTCCGGTAGAAGATTGCTAACAAATTTGACGTTGTTCTCGATCTTAGTCTTACGAATTTCATTTTTGCTTAGCTCGTTCACCAGTTGTACTAAACGAGTATAAGTGTTCGTAAGACTTTGTTCTTCTTTAGCCTTGAATTCTTCGTATTGAGAGATGCAATTAGTGATCTTGAGTTGCGTGCCAATTTTAGTTCCTAGCATGAACTTTTCGATTTCCTCCCACATTTCTTTAGCCGTTTTCTTGTGGCTATCGATGCTCATGTAGATGTCGTTTGGGAGGCTCATCAGTAGACATGATCGGGCTAATTGATCACCTTTCATTATTTTCTTTTCATTTGTATCCCATGCTTGTTTTTGTTTCACTTCCCTTCGTGCGGCCACCGGAGGAGTATTGTTTAGCATGGCTGGAAAATCTTGATAGAAAGTAGGAGGAGGACCTTCTTTTATTGAACGCATGATCTCATCGGCATAATCAATGCATTCAATAAAGTCAAGAAATCGATCCTTCCATTGAGAATATTCCCCCGGAAAGAGAATAGGGGGTTTGGTGTCTGAACCAATTGCCATGGCTTCGCGGGTTGTCATTGTACTTTACTAGTTGATCTCGATCAGCGAGTTTTTTTTTTAAATTTCTGAGTTGCCTCATGAAACAGTGGGTTTTTATCGATTGACAAAGGATCGACAATAAAATTATCGATATGGGTCTGAATGATAAGGATTTTTATCGGGTGTTCAAGACTCGATAACAATTATTGTCGAGGGAAAGAGACTCGATAAAACTTTAAAAAAAAATTGAATCGATAAAACAACGTATTGTCAATTACAGAGTGCTTGATAACTTTGTTTTTCTCGATAGGATACTCAGTCAATAAAATTTTGATCGATTCCTGAAGACTCGATGAAAAATTGTTGTCGACTTAAACAGACTCGATAATAACTCAACGATACTTAATCCGAGTTTTTTGTAATTGATAAACCTGAAAAAGAGAACAAAGGGTTGTTGACTAAAAAAAACAAGTCTTTTTATGGACAAAAATGTCTAACTTCTCGAGTTTCTTATTCTTTCAATTACAAAAAACTCAAGATTACGAGAGTTTATGATTTTACTAGGGAATTCTTTAGTAAGAAAAGCTGCAGAAGTCACTAGTTCCTGAGTTTTCTTATGTAAAGAAGTTCAAAAGTAAATAAAATAAACTAAAGTAATATTAACTAGCACAGATTAAATATTTTGTGTGTTAAGCGATAAAATAGTAGTATGAGTCGATAACAATTTGACCAAGCAGGGGTAAGAGTCGATAAATAGTTACGCAATAAAAAAATTTTGAATCGACAAAAACACAGAAGTAATATTCGATAAATACGCACCGTAATGGATAAAAAAATCGAGAAAAATAACGGATATGTGTATGAATCGATAAAAAAAATTATGAAGATTTGTCGGGTAAAGCAGTGAAACGGGGGACTCGACAAAAACTCAAAGAATAAAAACGCAGAAATCGAGAAAAAATACCTTCTGTTTCGTGGATATCCTTAGAAAATCGTAAAAACTCAGATGGTAGGCTCTGATACCACTTGTAGATCCCAGATTATCCAGTACAATGAAGTATAAAAGTAATATAATAAAAGCAACACGAACAAATAGGATTTGAATGAATACCGTAGTCGTATATCTCTTGATGTATGTATCGATTACAAGAGACAATATCAGAAATCAGCCCTATTATAATCGACAACTTCATATTGAATACCTAGACTCCTATTTATACTGAAAGGTCTATTCTAATAAAGGAAGGAAAGAGTTTAAGGAATTATAAACTTCCTTTTACATTTGAGCATATCCATTCCTTATTTTGACACAATAAAATACTAGACCTAACATAAACACGTCTGAAAATTCACTAAAGACTTGACCATCATATATTCTCCTCTTTTCTAGCTTCTCTTCCACAACATAGGCTATATAAGATAGGCACCCCTTGCCCAAACACTTTCGTGCCTTTGCTAGTGTTAACAACGCGACTTCACCCTTCCTTCTTTCTCCGTAGACCAACACCATACTACCATCCGATAACGAAATTCGAATCAACTTCTTGGAACACAAAATCTCGGCTTGGTTTTTGGCCAACCAATCCATCCCAATCACTACATCGAAGCTCCCTATATCCATAGGTATGAGGTTCACCGGAAATCGCTTCTCCTCAACCTCTAGTGTGCAATTTCTAAGAACATCTCTAACCAAGACCTTCCTACCTTCGGCTATCTCAACAATATAAGCATCCTCTAGAGTACTAACAGGTACAAGCAGTTTCGGGTAGAAAATAGTGGACATATAAGAAAAAGTAGCACCGGAATCAAAAAGAATACGAGCAGATACGGAGTTTATGAGAAACGTACCCGTCACCACATATGCCGCCTCTTTAGCTTCATCCGCGGTCATCTTTAACGCTCTTCCCATCGCCTTAGGGACATTATCCCTCTTCCCTTGGCTTCCCCCCGTTCTCATCTTTGGGCAATCCCTTCGAACGTGCCCCTGTTCTTTGCATTCAAAACAAATGAGTCCTTTAACCGGGAACCCGCGAGTGTAGTGACCGCTCTTACCACACTTGTGGAACCCTTCCGCAGATGAGTTGCATGGCCCGTGGTGCTTGCTTCGGCACTTGAAGCACCAATTAGGCTCCCTCCTATTCTCGGACCTTCGGTTGTTGTGGTGGTTGTTGTTTTAGTTTGGCCTCTTGGAAGGTGCGGAATTGCCTTCCCACTTCCTCTTTTCTCCACTTAACTTCCTCTCTTCCTTCCTCAGTTCATCGGTGTCCTCCACCATTTGAGCTTGATCAATGGCCTCCCTAAAAGCGGAGGTCTTTGCCGTTTGGACCATTGCCATCATCTCAGATGGAAATCCTTTGATGTACGTCTTCATCTTCTCTCTCTCCATTGGAGCCACATGCCCCACTAGATCCAGTTTCTCCACGAACAATTCCGTATACTCTCTCACAGTCTTATCCCCCTTCTTGAGAGCTCGGAACTCATCCACAATACGATCTATAGCCCTCTCGTTACAGTATTCCTCCAACACTTTCCCTTTAAACATTTCCCATGTCAACATCGATACAATCACCGGGCCAAGAGTTTTGGCGGTGACATTCCACCATCTTAAGGTCGCACCTCTAAGCATCTGTGAGGCAAACCTCACCTTCTGACCTTCCTCACATTTACTCGAGCCAAAAGCTTGCTCGATCTCTTGAAGCCAATTCATGCTTACCACTGGATCGGAAGTCCCGGAGAACTTGGGTGGCTTGGTGCATAAGAAGGTTTTATAAGAGCAAACCTTCCCTGCTCTTCTCACTTCGGTCACGGGGGTCTCTTCAGGATTTGGTGCGGCCCCTGTTCCCCCGGGACCTCCCATAGCATTCTCGGAAGTTACTTCATCCCTCCTGACACTGGCATCTCTCTCCTCAAGAGGCTTAAAGAATGATTCATGTTGTTGTCCCATCATAGTGTTCACCGCTTGTACCAACCGAATCTGAAATTCATCTTGTGAACCCGCCTCCGTCATTAGAGGACCCCCTGCATTAAGATTGAGTGGCGGAATAGTAGTCAATTTAGGCACGGGTATACTAGTGAGAGGAGGTATGATTGGTGGCGGTCGAGTAATTCGGGGTGGTTGAGTAACTTCCGTTGTTGCTGCCACATCCTGATTCGTGACACTGTTGGTTGCTCCCTCAACTTCATTACGCGATCCGGTTCGTGTGTTCACCATCTTAGTTTGTCAAGATGATAGAGTAGAGTAAGACAAAACTAACATAAATACGTATAACACATTTGTCAATCATCGCAACAATAGGAAAACGAGCATACTCACATAACAATATACCCAAAATTGCATTAGCTACATGATATCTTGAATATATCATACCAGTAAGAATTCCCATTACCAAAGTCACATTTCATGATTAGTGCATTTTCGTCGACTCTAAAGCTCTCCTATCTGAATGGTGTCTACACATATCTCACAAATCCACACTTAAAGTCTCAGCTTAAGTCTAGGCATCTTAGATTCACACCTAGTTCGCTTAAACTAGAGCTTTGATACCAACTTGTAACACCCTAAAATTTAAAGCAAAATTTAAACCAAAACGAAATGCGAAATAGTATGAAAATCACCCAATAAGTGGGGATAGAGTATGGGAGTTTACATCTAAACATGGATAATAACAACCTAATAATCTATGCTATTTAGACTATAGGTTACAATTGGGTGTTACTAATATCCTCAAAAGAATATTCTATTGCTCCAACTATGTATATGCTCTATGAGCATATCTCCAAAAAGGTGTCCTCTCTCTCGACACATCAACCCGCTCTTCTCTAAAGAGCCCCATCAACCTGTTTTCCTGCTAAACCACATTTAAAATCAAGTGTTAGGCTTACGCCTAGTGAGAACGAACAGTTAAATGGATAAGCAGTTAAAAAACATTTAAAAGACAAGTTATGGTGCATTTATCCCATTTAACTTCACTTGAAATAACTTACTCTTGATGAGCAAGGATCCTTTAAAAGCAACCAGGAGAGACCTGGTGTTCCATCCTCTGTGACAGATACCATAAGTAGGTCACTACACGATGTTTGTGCTAATCGTAAGAGCCAATGGCAATCGACAATAACCGATTATGCACCTTAGTACACGGCCCCCGATGACTCCTACGAAAGCCCGCGCTATGGTCAATGGCAACCGGCTGTAACCGATTATGCACCTTAGTACACGGCCTTCAATGACCCCTACTAGCACATACATAAAGTCAATGGCATCCGGTAATGAACTGGCATAATACCCAACGGTACCATGCCCCTGATGACTACTATGCGACCGAGAAGGGACAACACTCCCGCTTTACACGACTATATGCCTATGGATCCATTACATACTAGTCCTACGACCGAATACATCTACGAGGCGTATTACTAGATTTCCAACCTTGAAAACCCTTTCCATAAGTCATTTTCTTTCAAATCCAAGTTTTATCAAAAACTAGGTCAAATCATTTTGAGTTCCAAAACAAAAGATTATTTCATTTTATAACCCTCCCAAGTATTTTAAACCATTAAAGATGCTCATTTCATCATTTACAACAAAATACTCCAAAACCTCATTTTGACCTAAAACTTCCAAACTTACCCAAATACACAACCACTTGAAAATAAGCTAAAGAATCGGTAAAATGCTACATTTACTACAAGTATTTGGTTTATAAGTTTAGAGTTAAACTCACTAGGTAGAGTTTGAGGAAATCCTAGAAATCCCCAAGTAAGATTCTTGAACTAGAGGCTAGAACCCTAGATCTTGATTCTCTAAGCTTGAATTTCATAGATGAACTTGGTTGGTTGTTGGAGAGCAATGAATGCTCCTGAAATCACCCCTTTAGGGTTTGGTCTTGAGAGTAAATGTTGAGAGAAAGAGTTGGTATAGGTAATAAATGAAATCTGATATAAAAATCCTGTTTTTATACTTCAGACCACGAATTGTGACCAAAAAATGCGACCGTGGCATCTGTCAGGTCGCAATTGCCATGTAGCAATTTTTCCTGATCACCTACGGTACATAAATTGCAACAAAAAAATGCGACATTGGCATTGGTCAGGTCGCAATTGCCAGGTAGCAATTTTTCCTGATCACTTACGGTACGTAAATTGCAACCAAAAAATTCGACCTTGGCATTGGTCAGGTTGCAATTGTCAGGTAGCAATTTTTCCTGATATAAATTGCAACCAAAAAATGCTACCGTGGCATTGGTCAGGTTGCAATTTTTTTTTGATGGTTCTACAACAAACTTTAACTTAATACATCACATCCTTAAGCTTGCATTTACTTCTAAAGGATCGAGAAATGTGAAATTCAAGGTGTTACATTATGGCTATAACAATTGCATCCAATAAAGTGGAACCTTTTTTAATGTATAACCATAGTCTTTTAGTTGAACTTGCATCCAAATCACTTGTGAACAACAAAATGGCAGTTGCAACATACTCAGCTTCAGCAGTTGAAGATGCAACACAATTTTGTTTCTTAGAACACCAACTAACAAGTCTATCTCACAGAAATTGACATGATCCAAATGTGTTTTTCCTGTCTAAAACATCCTCCATGATCTGGATCTGTAAAAGAAGTTAATTCAAAACAAGAATTCTTAGGATACGAAAGTCCCAATGAAGGAGATCCTTTGAGATATCTAAGAATTCTTTTAGCAGCAAGGAGATGAGACTCCTTAGGATTTGCTTGATATCTAGCATAAATACGTGTTGCAAACATTATATCAGGTCTACTAGCTGTTAATATAGTAAAGACCCAATTATTCCCCTGTACTTCTTTTGTTCAACAGATTTACCAGACAATTCTGGCTCAAGTTTAGTACCAGTGGCCTTTGGAGTCTTGATACTAGAAAAATCAGACATATCACACTTTCTAAGTAAGTCAAAAACATACTTAGATTGATTAATGAATATTCCAGTGGGAAGTCGCTTCACTTGTAAACCTAGAAAGAAGGTCAACTCACCCATCATACTCATTTCAAAGTGAGTTTGCATCATAGTCTCAAAGTTTTTACAAAATTTTGAATTAGTAGATGCAAATATAATATCATCAACATATATTTGAATTAGAATCATCTCCTCACCTTCCTTTTTCAGAAATAAAGTTGAATCAATTGTACCTCATTTGAATTCAGAATTCAAAAGGAATGTTGTAAGTGTTTCATACCATGCTCTAGGAACCTGTTTCAACCCATACAAATATTTGTCCAATATGTAGACATGATCTGAAAACTCTTTGCTAACAAATCCTTCAGGTTCATCAACATACAGTTCTTCATGAAGAATTCCATTCAGAAATGCACATTTAACATCCATTTGAAAGACTTTCGTGTTCTTTTGACCTGCATAGGCTAAGAATATTCTTATTGCTTCTAACCTTGCTAGTGGTGCAAAATTTTCATCATAATCGATTCCCTATTGTTGACAATATCCTTTCGCAGCAAGTCTTGCTTTGTTTCATACAACAATTCCATTTTCATCCTTTTTATTTCTGAATATATGACAACTGTCAAGCCAGAGACTTCCAGGTTAGCATCTTATTAGCTCTTATTAGAGATTTAATTAGGAAAGTTACTTTACAGGAGTTATTTAGTATAGAATGGCCAAAATTCACAAAAATTACCGGTAGTTGCTTAGAAAGTCCGGTTTCAACACGTAACGGTCCGAAACATCTTATATAATGCCAAATGCCTTAATTTATATTCAAATTATATAAAATATGAAGTTTTAAATCTCAAGTATAAAACTCTTATTTTTTTTAGAATTTAACCACTATTGGGCTTACTTTTTGAGGAGAAATATCACAATTGAGAAGAAAATGACATTTTTAAACATATTGGGCTTTTTGTTAAAAAAATATATATTTTGGGTTGGAAAGGGGCCCATGCCCCCCCCCCTCCCATTTGCTCTTAAAACTCCAGCCAAAAACCCCTTCAAGATCAAATTTTGAAGAACCTTGAAGCTTCAAAATCCCCCTAACAATGTATGAACTTCATTTCTCTCCTTGCTTTTCAAAATTTTTTGGTGAAAAACCAAAACTTTTTGTGCTTTTTAGTTGCTTTTCATCTTATCTATGATATTCTTAGTTCTACGGGTAGATTATACACCAAAGATATGTAAAATATCTCTACAATGGTGATAATCCATGACCCAAACAAATGGAACTCAAGAAATCAAAGCAAAAACCTATTGCATGTGGGTTTGATTCATGAAAATGGTAATTTTTGGAAGTTGATAGAATACTCCCTTGTATTTATGTTGCCCAAATCTTGCTAAATACTCATCCAAATGGTATGGATTAATCTTCTTCTAAAAGATTATTTGATGAGTTGGGGTTCTAATCCAAATGGTCTCCCTAAAAAATATTGAGTTTTGACCCCCCCAAACACTCATACCAAATCAAGTGTGCAACTGGAGTTCAACAGTAGGTAAATCCAACTCTGAACGACCATAACTCCTCGATTAATCATCCAAAAGGGTTTCTCTGTCCTTCTAGAGTGTAGTTTATTGAGTTAGCTTTCAAATGCATTTGGTCTCACTCAACATATGAGGTTTTAACAAATTTGGTATGCAGAAAGTAAAATTCGGACATAATGTCATATGAATGTTGGAAATGCTATAACTCCCTCAAAACTCGATGAAAAAGGATTATTTTTATTTTGGGAGTTAGGTTTATGAGTATTTACAACCAAAGTGGTTTCACTCAAAAATATGGAGTTTTGAACCTTCAAAAATCCAAAACATTTTGGTTGTGCAGCAGTGAACTCACCAGTAAATGAACCCTACTTTGCATGTTTGTATCTCTTTGTTTATTTAGTCAAATTGCATTATTCTTGTTTTCGAAACTTCTCTTATGAGTTAGAATTCATATGAATCAAACCTCACTCAAAATAAAGTTTTGAGGTGTTAACCAATTTAAGTAAGTTAAGTGTGCAATCTGTCAGAATATGACAGATGTGTGCATGCAAATTTATGGTACCACAATTTCCTCAAAACTCATCCAAATTGAGTGATTCTTCATTTAAAAGCTTTATTTATGTGTTAGGTTTCTATTCCAATTGGAATTTATGAAAAAAAAACTGAGTAGAACCCCTCAAATGGTTGTTTTACTAAAAGTGTGTAAATTCTTGGACCAACTGTGACATCTTATTTTGTAAACATTATTTGAACTCTTTTTATATGTCCAAAATTCATGAAAATTGATCACAATGACCCTAACACTGCATTACATCACATATAAAAAGATGTGGAAATTTGTCATTTTAGAAGGTACTTTGATTTGATCATTTTTAGACCTCAAAGTTTCTGCCAGAAGATGGAATTCTGAAAATTTTAGATTTCTTGAACTCTAATCGCCTAAAGGCCTAATGGTACAAATATGTATACATTTTGGTATAAGTTATCGTATTAAACTAATTAAAAGGGCATATGTGCATTATATATGACGCACTAATAGTTAACCAAGTTGGACATCTATGGACTTAAAACATATTCACCTCCATAAGTAACCCTAAGACAAATAAGTGACCATTTGGGTATTTCACTTTGATAGGGAAACGTTAGGCCGGCAAGTGTGCGGACTGTGTTGTAAGCGGAGCTTTTGCTAAAAGGTGAGTATTCACAGCCCCTCTTTTAAATATTTTATACGTTTTGGGGTGTAAAGCTTGTATGAGAAAATTGAACTGATTTATATTGTTAAAAGAAAAGTATATAAATCATTAAGATGAGCAATTGACGTTACACAATTGATATATTGAATTATGTAAAGTCCCCATGGTACACTACTATTAACTCTGTAATTGTTTTGGGCCGATGGTATTGTGGATAGCGCTATTTGGTTGACAAAGTCACCTAACTGGCAAGTAGGGGTGCACTTTATCAATTAAGAATGCTCAACACATGTGGAATTTAGTTCCAACGCTGAGGTTGTTCGTGGGGCGTAGAATGTCGTTTAGGCTTAGTAGTGGCTCAATAATGAAATATCATGTGTAATAATTGTTTGCATAATTGCTCATAAAGATTAAAATGCTTAAGTTGATGAGAGTATACGTTTCGTCAATATTTTATCTTGCATACAAAATATTCTGTGCATTTGAAAACCTGTGAACTCACCAACTCTTTCTAGTTGACACTTCCGTTTTAACATGCTTTACAGGAAATAAGAAGGTAACCGATCACGCTTAGCTTATTTTTGTGGAACAGCAATCAAGAGTTTATATATATCTATTTTGATGTAATTTGTTTGTTAAAGTCAAAGTAGTCGGGTTGTAAACTTTTAAACTTTAAACTACGACGTTTTAATTATATGTATGGTTGGTGTTTATATTCCTATTGTTGTGAAACCTCGAACTGTCGTACCTCGTGTTTCCACTTTAGCGAGGTGTGACAGAATACCCATTTAGTTCCAATGATGGATTTTCCCTTGGGTCTAGGAATGAGCCTCCAGACTTTGTTTCTTTCAAATTGATTTAGCTCATCTTGCATAGCTAGAATCCAGTCTGGATCTTCAAGTGCTTCACTTGGCTTCTTTGGCTCAATGTTGCTTAAAAAGTTTACAAACAAACATTTATTTGTTGTTGCAGATCTAGTTTTTACACCTTTGTTAGCATCACCTATTACTTGATGTATAGGGTGATTTGATGCCCATCTATTTACACTTGGAAGTGGTTGAATAGATTAAACATTATTATCAGGATCATAGTCATGGAAGTGGTTGAAAAGATTAAAGCAGGCGATTCAGTTGGAGTGTGAAGTTCTTGTTGGAACCCAGATCCCTTTCTAATGATGAATCAATAGATCAAATATGGAAATATGAGCGGAAGCAAAGTAGATCTATGATTTATAGTAATAAACAGTAAGAACAGTAAGAGCAGTAATGGAGAACAATTGTTAATTTGTATTGAAAAACCTGGAAGATGATTAAAATGCGTTGAATGAAATTCACAATTATCTTCCAAAACTATCTTTTTGATCGATATTTATTACAATCATGAATAGAGCTATTTATACGATTACAATGATAAAAGTTAATTGTCTAGCCTATTCCAAATTGACACGTAAGCTAAGCTTGTTACAAATTCTGTTACACCTAGTTACACGGAAAGTATGTAGGCCACGTCATCAGGAGCGTGTATGATGCCTCTGTTGAAGTCCAGCTGTTCTTCCAAACTCTGGGCGCCTCTATGATGAGTGGGATCAGAAGATAAACTTCTAATCTTCTGCACTTGTACAATTCTGGTTCATGCTTCTCTGTAAATAGGGTCTATCGATCTCCCCCTCGGTATGAAATCCAGAATGTTGAAATAGTAACTTCGTTTGTCTTCTATTTCGTTTGTTTCCTTAGGCTATAAAGTTGTTCGGTCATTCAGCTCATATTGTATTCGATCAGAATGGGGCAGTCTGTGAGATAATCTTGGAGATCAGATCTGTAATTTCTCTGATTTTCATGACGCTATCAAGTTTCTTCACTATCTTCTCTATGGCTTCTTTGCCATGATCATCAACTTCAATAGAGGCATAACATTTGACAATGTATACGACCTCAGAAGATTATTTAGCGCCTCTTTTACTCTGAAGAAGCTTCTTCTATGTGGCCTCTTGAACACAACCACTTCTTCTGGTTGAGTCAGCACCTTTCCAATTCTCAGAGCATTAAGACCCTCCAAATCTTCGTTTGGAGCAGAGATGCATAAGTTGTGTACTTTATAGTTTAGCCCTGTTTGGAAGTCTACCTGTCTTCTATATCGGATAAAAGATTTCATGCATTCGATGATGCGGAAGTAGGCAACTTTATCTTGACTATCCCTCCTTCTATTCATTTGAATCTTCATGAACTTCTTCAGAGTTATGAGATCAGAAGGATTAAGAGACAATATATCATTGTCATAGAAATAGTAAGTCTTTTTATCTTCTCTGACTACCTCATAAATAGTGTACCAAATCTCTGATCGTTCGAATTGAGTGTGCTTGATTGCCGAGATTGCATTGATTGGTACAATCGAGTAGGCATCCTTTCTTGCATGCCTATGACTCATAAATCTGTCTTTGACAGCATCACTTACGTGATAGTCATTTGCAAAATTTGGCAGCATGAAAAATATCTTCTAGTCAACAGGAGCATACATGTGTCTGTTTTTAAATTCCAGAGTAGATATTTCAAGTTTCCCCAACTTCTGTTGTCTTTCTTCATACGCAGCTCTGCACTTTAATGCTCATCTCTCTTAGATTTTTCAAGATTTGTCCGTGCTCTTTCAGCTTCAGCCTTGGCTTCATCGGCTAGCTTTAGCCTTTTCAGCATTTGCTCTGTCTTTTTCAGCTTGTGCCTTGGCTCTTTCAGCTTCAGCCTTGGCTTTTTCAGCTTCAGCCTTGGCTTTATTAGCTTCAGCCTTACCGTTACCAGCTTCAGCTTTAGCTCTTAATTCAGCTTCAGTTCTGATTCTGTCTTCTTCAGCTCTGGATCTAGCAGCTTCAGCTCTGGCTTTTTCAGCTTCAACATTCGGTTGAGGGGCAGGGGCAGAAGGTCTTGCACATGTAGGTTGATATTGCCTCCTTTTATTACCAAGAATCTCAAGTAGAAACTTGGCCACCTCTGGATCTTTGGGAAGAGGACCAGTGTGTGTAGCTAGTAGCGTTAGTGTTAAAGGAGTTTGTTTAGAATAAAGAGGAGGTGCAGAATGTGAAGAGGCTGGAGCTTTACCTCTGTCTTGATCCATTTTCTGACCAATTTCGGTTTTTACCTTTTTATGGTTTTCCAGATTCACCCCCTTCTGAGAATCAGGATCCTGATCCTCTGACTTTTTATGCTTGAGCTCAGCTTTCTTGCATGCCCTAGCCTCCTTTGCTTTCTTCTTTTCTTCAAAAGCAAAACAGATAGAGCTGACCATAGATGATAACTTTGAAATAGAGGTTTCTAAAGTGGTGACCTTCTGATCCATGTAGGAAGTACTAGTATTTGTTTTAGAAACATACTTCGAAGTCAACGCATTTACCCTATCGATCATGGCTTTCGGAAAAATAGCCATGTCAGATTTCTTTACCCGAGAGGAGGAGGAGGCAGAAACTGTTGGGTTTAGTTCAAAAATTTGGTTTCTAAAATACATAGATGGCAACGGAAGCAATAAAGATTTGAACAACATAAAACAAGTTTATACCCACTAAGGATCATTTTACATGTATGGAAAGATTATGCAACCATAGGAAGAAAAAAATAACAACCTTTGTAGCTTTTGGTTCCTCTTGGGAGGCTAGATCGTTGAAGAAGATGGCAAGAGTGCAAGAGTAGAACTCCTCCAAAGATGTTCACCAACAATTACCAACTTGAAAGGATGCTAGTCCTAAACTCTTAAGCTTTAAGACAAAAACCAAGTTTTGACTTAAAGAGAGTATGCAAGTATCAATTCTTCTCTAGACTTTTTTTTAACAAGTTTTAGAGTCTTAAAGAAAATAAGAGAATACATCAAGTATATGGTTACTTGAGTTAGTCTTCCCATGTGGTCCATACCTCAACTAATGATTAATCATAGTGTCAAGACATCCTACCCATGCTTAACCATAGTGTCAAGACATCCATCTAAAGCATGTCTTTTCTATTTAAATAATAGAAGCATGTCTAACTAAAAGACAAAAGTCTTACTAGTTCAAAATGATGTACATGACTTAATAAATCATACCTTATGATATAGTTGATACTTGACATTGAAAATTGTCATTTTCATAAAACAAATAACTTTCAATTTAATTATAAGAGTTATAAATATTTATCAATAATCAAATTCTTATAAATAATCTATTTTTATCAAGTTGTTATTGGTGTGACCCTTTAGGATCATATATTATTAGCAATATCATCCTAATAATGATTCTTGAGCATATAGATCTTTCAATCTCCCACTTGCTCAAGACTCAATATATATTGACATAGACAGTGGTGAATGTCTAACAACATTTCACTGCCCCCAATAACATACGACGAAGTGCCATTCAACAACATCTAATTCCCAATAAGCTCAAAGCTCCAATTGATGTACAAGGTAAGTTATCGATTATCCCTTTGTCTCAGACATCATGTTGAATATGAGATATAGATCGCAATCAATCTCATTTAGTGTTCAACTTTTGATAAGGCGCCTTAGATGTCTAACTCTCAACACATAAGAGGAACAAATCCCATCTTGACTACATACGCCTCTTGCGTAGTTCATACTATACCTAATAATGGCCTTTATAAGCTGTACGGTTAAAGAACAGCATTTAACCATATCAAAGTATAGCATTCGCCACACTCAAGTCCCAAATATGTATCTTAGGTCTAAGGATATAAAGATAATACCTTTATCAAGTATCACTTATGATAGCGATCCATGAAGTGATCTTGAAATGGGTCAAGTCCAATACTTGTTCTTTAACAAGTACCTACGAACTTGGTTGCAACGCTTTGTCAACCAATCCAATTCATATTAGTCTTACTTCATTGTTGCTCCCACAACAATGATTGACTATGGACATTTAGAATAACTACATTATTCGAGGATTAAACATGTTAATATAGAACACAACAAATATTTAATGAAAAGATCATATTCCATATATCACAATCATTAAAATAGTTGTTACTTACAATGTTCCATTACTCAATACTAAAAGAAGATCAAATCCAATCACTAGAATAGCGAAGTCCTATGGCTCTAGCATGACCCTCATGTTTAGCTTGTGGAAGGGGCTTCGTGAATGGGTCCGCCAAGTTTTGATCAGTGTGTACTTTGCGAATACAAATGTCACCACTTCCAACTTCATCCCGAATGTAGTTGAATCTCCGGTGAATGTGCCTGGTTCTTTGATGTGATCTGGGTTCCTTGGCTAATGCAATGGCACCTTCATTGTCACAAAAGATTTCTAGAGGATCTTGAATGGAAGGAACAACCCCTAGATCTTTAATGAACTTTTTCATCCAAGCAGCCTCCTTTGCAGCTTCTGAAGCGGCAATATATTCTGATTACGTAGTGGACCTGCTACAACACTGCGCTTGGAACTCTTCCAAGAAAGCGCACCTCCATTGATAATGAAGACGTATCCCGATTGTGACTTACAATCATCTCGATCTGTTTGGAAAGAAGCATCTGTGTAACACTTTACACTAAGATCTTCTTCCATACCTCCATAGACGAGGAACATATCTTTAGTTCTTCGTAAGTACTTCAAAATGTTCTTCACAGCTATCCAATGACTATCTCCTGGATTTTGTTGGTATACGCTCGTCATACTCAAAGCACACGATACATCAGGTCTAGTGCATAGCATGGCATACATGATGGATCCTATAGCCGAAGCATATGGAATGCCACTCATCTTCTCTAGCTCAACTTTTGTGCTAGGACTTTGAGATGAACTCAAAATCGTGCCATGTGCTATTGGTACGAATCCTCGCTTAGAGTGTTCCATCTTGAACCGTTTCAAGACTTTGTCAATGTATGCACTTTGACTTAAACCTATTAATCGCTTTGATCTATCTCTATAGATCTTTATTCCAAGAATGTATGCGACCTCTCCTAGATCTTTCATTGAGAAACACTTTCCGAGCCAAGACTTAACACCTTGCAAGGTCAGAATGTCATTTCCCATGATTAGTATGTCATCTACATATAAGACTAGGAACGTTACTGTGCTCCCACTAGTTTTCTTGTAAACACAAGTGTCATCTTCGTTCTTGATGAAACCATACTTTGTGATTTCATCATCGAAACGAATATTCCATGTTCGAGATGCTTGCTTCAATCCATAAATGGATCTTTTAAGCTTACACACTTTATTAGGATGCTTTTGATTGACAAAACCATCGGGCTGAACCATATAGACATCTTCTTGTAAGTGTCCATTAAGAAAAGCGGTTTTGACATCCATTTGCCATATCTCATAGTCATAGTATGCAGCTATGGCAAATAGTATCCTAATAGATTTAATCATAGCGACTGGAGAAAAAGTTTCGTCATAGTCAATACCATGAGTTTGAGTGAAACCTTTTGCAACAAGTCTTGCTTTAAAAGTGTGTAGATTACCATCCATGTCAGTTTTCTTCTTGAAAACCCACTTACTCCCTACAGTCTTACTATGGGGAGGAAGATCAACCAAGTCCCATACTTGGTTCTCATGCATGGATTGCATCTACTGCGTTCATGGCTTCAAGCCATTTGTCAGATTCAAAATCTGATATAGCAGTCTGGTAGTTGATGGGTTCATCAGAATCTATCAAGAAGCATTCGTCAATGAGAAATCCATATTTCTTAGGTTCTTGACGAACTCTATCAGATCTACGAACGCTCTGTGTTTCGTTAGAATCATGAACAACTAATTTTTCAGGTTCAACAATTTCTTGTTGAGAACTAGTGCCAACTTGTGATGGATCTGGCGGTGGTTCATGATCTTCTTCAAGTTCCACGCGCCTCCCACTTGATTCATCCATTAGAAACTTGCTTTCTAAGAAATCAGCTTTTCGAGAAATAAAGATATTATTCTCGCTGGGAATGTAGAAGTAATAACCTAAACAATCTTTAGGGTATCCTATAAAAATGCATTTAGTAGATCTTGGTTCAAGTTTACTTGAAGTTTCTTGTCTTTCATAAGCTTCACATCCCCAAACCCTCAAGTAAGATAAGGATGGAGCTTTTCCATTCCAGATCTCATATGGTGTTTTATCTACTTTCTTAGTTGGAGCCATATTCAAAATACGAGCAGCAGTGAGTAGGGCATAGCTCCAAAACGATAAAGGAAGAGTACTTCTACTCATCATAGATCGAACCATATCTAATAAAGTTCGGTTCCTCCGCTCATATACACCATTATGTTGTGGTGTTCAGGTGGAGTGAGTTGTGAGACAATCCCACGACTCCTAAGATGATCTTGAAACTCTTGGCTTAGGTACTCGCCTCCTCTATCTGAACGAAGGATTTTAATGGTCTTGTTGAGTTGATTTTCAGCTTCACTTTGAAACGATTTGAACTTTTCAAATGCTTCATGCTTATGTTTCATTAAGAAAACATAACCATAACGACTAAAGTCGTCAGTAAAGGTGATGTAGTATCTCTCACCATATCTAGACATAGTTTTGAAAGGACCACATACATCAGTATGTATGATTCCTAACAAATCACTTGCCCTTTCACTAGAACCAGAGAAAGGGGATTTTGTCATCTTTCCACATAAGCAAGATTCGCATATGTCAAATGATTCATCATCACTTGCCTTCAAAAGTCCATTCTTTTGAAGTTGGGATATGCGCTTCTTGTTTATATGGCCAAGTCGACAATGCCATAGATAGGTTTGGTTTAAATCATATTTGACCCTTTTGGTGTTTGCATGATAAATGGAATTATTGTTTGAAGAACAATCAAGATTTAACTCATAAATTCCATTAATAGGCCTAGCCTCAAAATAGAACATTCCATTCATAAAGGAGTGAATATTATCATCAACAAATTGATAAGTGAAACCAGATTGTTTTAAACGCGCAACTGAAATAATATTCCTAGTCAGACTAGGAATCAAACATACATTGTCTAATTTTAAATACAGGCCATTAGGTAAACACAATTCAAAATTTCCAAGTGCTTGGACTGCAACTTTTGCTCCATTGCCCATGTGTAATACCATGTCGCCTGCCTTTAGCTGCTTACTCCTTCTGAACCCCTGTAACGAATTACAAATATGAGTTCCACACCCAGTATCAAATACCCAAGTGTTAGATGAAAAAGTAAAGATTCCCATTTCAATCATGAAAATATATATACCTGAAGTGCCTTCTCCGGCCTTCTTAGCTTTCAACCCCGCAAGATAAGTAGGACAGTTCCTTTTCCAGTGACCAATGACTCCACACTCAAAGCATGGATCTTCTTTTGCCACTTTCTCCTTCTTCTTAGGCTGTTGGGCTTGGGGAAACATTTTCCTTTAGCCCTTGCCAACATATGGCTTGCCTTTGGAGTTCTTGCCTTTAGGCTTCTTGATTTTCCCCTCCCTTATCATGAGCACTTGAGATGATTTCCTGGGAATGTTCTTCTCGGCAGTTTTAAGCATCGAGTGCAACTCTGAGATAGGTTTATCCCAACCATTCATGTTGTAGTTCATGATGAAGGTATCATATGATTTTGGCAAAGAGTTTAGGATCACATCTGTTGCCAAATCAAGTGGATATGGAGAGCCAAGTCTCTCCAAATGATCCAGATAGCTCTTCATCTTGAGAACATGTGTGCTCACATTCCCAGTTTCTTCCATCTTGCAACCGTGCAAGCCTCGAACAGTTTCAAAGCGCTCAGTTCTTGCTTGCTTATCGAACATTTCTTTCAAGTGTGTGATCATATCATAAGCAGTGTGATGTTCCAGATCCTTCTGGAGGTCTGGGATCATCATAGCAAGCATGAGGCATGACACATCGATTGAATCATCACAATGCTTCAACCATAAGTCATGTGCAACCTTAGGAGTGGTGTGGGGTTCCTCGGGAATAGGGCCCTCAAGAATGTAGTCCTTCTTTTCTTGTTTAAGGACTATTCTTAGATTGCGATGCCAATCCAAAAAGTTGGAATGATCATGTTTTGCCTTTTCTAGGACAGATCGTAGGGATATTATGTGAGAGTGATGTGGGACAGATGCAGGTGGGGCCATCTACAAAATTTTAACAAAGTTTTATTTAGTATTTAATTCTTTAAAATTAATACCCTTATGTTTCTAAAACATTAATTATTAAAGTATAGGATCCAAGTTGCAAAACAAATAAATAGTTAGGTATCATTTTTCCCATTTATTTATTTCAACAAGGTAAGTGACAATTTACTAATTACATCAAAATGTAATTCCTAGTTATATGGGATCCTAAACAACTTTTGTTAATCGACATGTTTGATCCCATCTATGCCTCGGGCCTCTTATGCTTAGGTAACCTTTATCGCAAAAGATTCCCGATCAAGTCATCCAATTAAAGAAACTTGTGTAATCGGCCCATAACTAGTTATAGGAATCACGAATACACTTCGGCCATCAAGAGATAATACAAGCGGTTAGGTATCCTTCTTCCCACAAGCTTATACAAATGATGTGAGAATGTTCCTATAATTGGATGGCATAGACTTGCGTTTTTAAAAGGGATTTAAATGTTTTATAATTCTAGTTTAAAACATGTGATATCATCGTTATTGCATGCATCCAATAAGCCATGGTATCATTTTCACAAAATCACGTTTTAGGTTCTTTATAAATATAGTTTTATATATTTCGACGCAATCAAATTTTAAAATTAATATCTTATATTAAGTTCGACGTTTGAGCGTTATAGAACCATTTATAACCTTTTAATAAAACTTCCTTTTATTATAAAGACTTAGAGTTTGGATAAGTATCAAAATCACCATTTCAAACTTATTAATATTATTATTTCAAAATTTGTCGTAATAGGGCTTTCAAAACAAAACTATTTTATTTTGAAGTCTCAATTTATACATCTTAAGTTTAAAAGTCATATTTTGAAATATGTGATGATATTTATGTTCAAAATATTATTTAGCATGTAAAATCTCATTTTATCAATCAAGCATAATATTAACATGAAATAAACATCACGAGCATGCATATGTGTATAAACCAAGCCATAAACTAGTGACATTTTGTGAGCCATCACAAAATGCCAAGTCCATTCCTAAAGGGACAAATGGAACCAAATCTTCTAAATGATGTTCTTCAAGCTCCCACTTGCTTAGACAACTCTTTGTAACAAGTTGTTGAAAAATCCATGGAAGTTGTAAAACTTCACAAAACCATGGGGTTAGTTTGGATCTTCAAAATGGCCACCATCTTCAATCTTGTTACATTTTATATAAAGATAAACTAGTCTAAAACTAATCTATTACTTACAAAATTAAACAAGAAGAAAAACTAACTATTAAATTATTACATACCATATGAATAAAAAAAATATTACAACCATTTTGAATAATCAACACAAACAACATCACAAATGGTCCATGGCTTGTTTATGCACTCAAAAATACATATAAACATAAAACAACTCTTTGTTTTTCTAAGACAACTTTTATGACCAAAAATGCATGTAAACTTTTGGTCACAAAAAAAAATAATAATAACAATTATCAAGTTGTCATAGAAAACATGTATGAACATATTCTTATAAAAGAAAGTTATCCATGTTTTCCAAAAACTAAGATTATCCAAATAATCTAAAATCTAACCATGCAAGCAAAATGGCTCTGATACCAATTGTTGGGTTTAGTTCAAAAATTTGGTTTCTAAAATACATAGATGGCAACGGAAGCAATAAAGATTTGAACAACATAAAACAAGTTTATACCCACCAAGGATCATTTTACATGTATGGAAAGATTATGCAACCATAGGAAGAAAAGAATAACAACCTTTGTAGCTTTTGGTTCCTCTTGGGAGGCTAGATCGTTGAAGAAGATGGCAAGAGTGCAAGAGTAGAACTCCTCCAAAGATGTTCACCAACAATTACCAACTTGAAAGGATGCTAGTCCTAAACTCTTAAGCTTTAAGACAAAAACCAAGTTTTGACTTAAAGAGAGTATGCAAGTATCAATTCTTCTCTAGACTTTTTTTTAACAAGTTTTAGAGTCTTAAAGAAAATAAGAGAATACATCAAGTATATGGTTACTTGAGTTAGTCTTCCAATGTGGTCCATACCTCAACTAATGATTAATCATAGTGTCAAGACATCCTACCCATGCTTAACCATAGTGTCAAGACATCCTTCTAAAGCATGTCTTTCCTATTTAAATAATAGAAGCATGTCTAACTAAAAGACAAAAGTCTTACTAGTTCAAAATGATGTACATGACTTAATAAATCATACCTTATGATATAGTTGATACTTGACATTGAAAATTGTCATTTTCATAAAACAAATAACTTTCAATTTAATTATAAGAGTTATAAATATTTATCAATAATCAAATTCTTATAAATAATCTATTTTTATCAAGTTGTTATTGGTGTGACCCTTTAGGATCATATATTATTAGCAATATCATCCTAATAATGATTCTTGAGCATATAGATCTTTCAGAAACATCTTCAGAAGGGATCACGGCCTTAATAATTTCTGAATATCAGCAACGAAGGAACCGTATTTAGCAACAGAAATAGTGACCTCTAGAGTCGGAATATCTTCTGGAAGATAAAAGATGGCCTATGAATTGGCCTTAATGCCAGCGTCCAGACCATTGAATTGTTCAGAAGCAGAAGCCCTCTGAGATTCTGCATTATCAGAAATTAATTTTTTTTATAGCCTCCAGAGCTTGAGTCTGAGCCAATTGTTGTGTATGAATAATATTAAGCATAGATTGCTGAGATTCAAGGGATTGTTTTAGATCGTCTATAGATCTCCGAATTTTATCATCAAATGCCATAAACGCTACATTGGTGACAAAATCAGAAGTGGTAACCGTTGCATCTCCAACACATGGAGCCCCTTGTCTCTCGCGTTCAGAGAGGCCCTCATTCACACCTGTTTTTATGTTGAGTGTGGAGGGACTTCCAACCTGTCTTCAAGGGCTGTCATTGACAAACACCTCTTCGGTTGTTCTGATTGGTTCAACTTGTTCCCTATCATTAGAGGATGGGGAGCTGAACACAATGTGCTTACCTTTTGGGAGTAGAAAAACTCCGATAAGTGGTGCATCCTGATGTTGTAACACCTCTGATGGGAATTCATCAACCTCTAAACTATCAAAGGGTATGGACGTACCCTCTGTTGTCCCTAGGACGTTGTTGGTCACAGAGACTTCAACGATTGGTGTAGGTGATGTCGAGTTCTGGGGCCAAGGAACTCCTATATTTTCATCATCACCCTTTTGAGAGGATGATGAAGAAGAGGTGGTTTCCCCTGCTATGCTTGAGTCAGAGGATTGAAGAGTATCCTCTGATTGGTTGGCTTCTGGGTGGATTGGACTGGGTTGTCCTTGGTCAATGAGAGTAGATATGTTGGCATCTACCTCAGGTATTGTGGTTACCCTTGGGGAACTTGGTAATATTCGCTCATATGTGTCTCTGTGGACATCTTTCGTACCTTCTTTCATTAAGAGGTCAGGATGGGTAGAAGCAGTCGGTTGTTCACTCAAATTCTTTTCAAGCTCATTCTCACTTGACCCCTCACTACCTGAACTAGGCTTTAAATGCTCTAGGGTAGGTATTCTCTGTTCTGAGTATACTAGAGAGCGTCTATAAGAGATGAGATTAAGAGAGGTTGAAGGGATAAGATTGAGCATGTACCTGGAGAGCTCCCTTGGTGAGGAATATCCATTGCTATCGATTGTAGGCTTGTGAGAGCTCATGGATGCGATTTTGCAGAATGGCTGAAGTAGTGGAGCTTTCAGAGCACCGATTGCTGGAAAAGTGAACAATGACAAAAACCTTGGAAACATTAGAGCTGGAAGGGCTTTCCCTTGGTTCTTCAAAAATCAAGCTCGTGTAGTCCAGTGGCCTATTGAAATACATTCCATACATTATTGTAAGAATGTTCTTGCTTGCCTGGACTAAGGAACCAATTTTTACAGGTTAGGCTTTTGTTCATAATGGAAACCAACACGTTCCACATCGGAGGTAATTTCTTCCTCTTGAAGTCAGATAGCTTCGTGAGTGGTTCATTATAACCCAAGAAATTGATAAAGGCTAGCAGGGCTTTTTGGGATAGGTTTTGTTCAAGGTCAGGATTTGGCACCTTTTGACGGTCAACATCGATAATGGGTTGGGGCAAATAAAAATACCTTGCAATTTCTTCCTTGTGATGGGTATTCCACAGCAGCGTCAGGTTCGGTGGGATGGCTAAAGCTTCCAAGAAGAGTTTCTTCATCTGCTATATACAATGATTGCCATACTTCTTGGACATAGATTTCAGGGACATTGGGGTTGAATAAATTTAGGGTTTGGTTTAGTGAATGGTATTGTAGGAACTCGATCATTACCCTGTAATCAGCCAGATAGGTGTTTGGATCTAGAAGAACTTGAACATTGTTGGTTTTCAATGGCAGTTTAATGACCGGAGCACTATCGGCTGTTGAGTCGATTAATCTTCCTTCTTCGTCTTGGACATTCGGGTGTGCAGATTGATTCGCCATCGATGGAAATTGGGGTGTTTGGAAAGCGATGAGAGAGCAGGGATGCAGATTCAAGTAATAACTTGAGGAAGAAAACGATGCACTGTAGTATTAAAATCCCAAATTGAGGTTTATATATGAGAGAGAAAGAGTACTCGAGTGTAATTTGGGATGGGAAGGGTTTTCATTTCGGGATGGGCAAAAACGGTTCATTTATGTTGATGTAAGAACGCAGGCGTGCAGTCATGCAATAACACGATCAATGACAGGTGTACAATATGGTAGCGTGTATGTGATGACTGCCACGTGTATGGATGTGTCACTGAAAAAGTTTTAGCGCTTTAAACTGTTGAGTATTCCCTCCAAAAATTAAAAATAAATTAGTAAGAAAATTATTAATTAAACAACAGGTAATCTATTGATTAAAATAATTTTTGAGATTAATAAAATCTTTTAATGAATTTAAAATCAGACATTTGGATAAATAAATCAGTTTTGTACCAAATTAAAGTTTAATATTCCATGACAAGTATTTCTTAAGAAATTTTAATAAAATAAGTTAATTTTAGTTAACCTTGAAGGCAAGAGTTAAATAAAATAAACTTATTAAAAAGAAAATTTCAGAAGAAAAACAAAGACAGAGAATAGCTGGTCATAGAAAACAGTTTGTCACCAATAATGTCAGAGAACATTTTTTCAGAAAAATCTTAGTTGAATATGAAAATTCTTAGTAACCTTAACGGTAAGAGTTATTCAGAAGAAACATATTCAAATAAAACTTTTAAGTAAAGAGAGGTTCAGAAGACAACTAACTTCAGTTAGAATTGATATGCTCCCGCTCGAATTTGTGCTTTGTGCTCCCCCTCAAAACTTGCAATTTGCTCCCCCTTGCTTTTGTAAGTTACGCTCTCTTTCTGTCATCACTTGGGTCAGAAATGTAATATCTATTCTGTGAGGAACACAAGTGTCCAGAGGCTTCTGAGCGCCTCTGGATTAAACCATCAGAAGTGACCAGAGGCTTCTGGACGGTTCTGATTTGCTCGAAACAAAAAAAATTAACAGACGAAACAAAACAAACAAAACAAAACAAAAGAATATGTACAAAAATAAGCAATTGCACTTAATCCTATGAACATCATAGAATTAAAGAGAATTACATATTTAACATGCCCAACTTGCTGACTAAAAAATTGAATCATTTCTCATCCAAAGCTTTTGTGAATATATCAGCAAGTTGATAATCTGTACAGACAAAATACATTTCTATTGTGCCCTTCTCTACATGATCTTTGATAAAAATGATACCTGACGTCGATATGTTTTGTTTTTGAGTGCTGAACTGGATTTTTAGTGATGACAATAGCACTTTCTGAGTCACATAGCATAGGAATTTTGTCGTATACTAATCTGTAGTCTCTGCACTGAGTCTTCATCCATATTACTTGGGAGCAGCAACTGGCAGCAGCAACATATTCAACATTTGCTGTTGATGTTGATACAGTTCTGTTTCTTGGATGTCCAACTAATAAGTCTGTTTCCCAGAAGTTGACAGCTGCCAGAGGTACTTTTTCTATCCAACTTACATCCTGCATGATCAGAATCTGTATATTCCATTAAATCAAATCCAGAATTTTTAGGATACCAGAGACCCAGTGATGGAGATCCCTTTAGGTATCTAAAAATTCGTTTAACAACAGCTAAATGTGATTCTTTTGGTTTGGCTTGTTATCGAGCACAGAGGCAAGTGGCAAACATAATATATGGCCTACTCGCTGTCAGATACAAAAGTGATCCTATCATACCTCTATAGCTCGTAACATCCACTGATTTCCTTGAGGGATCAGGGCCAAGTTTCATGCTAGGAGAGATAGGAGTTTTCATAGTTGAGGAATTTTGAAGATGAAATTTGTTAAGCATGTCAGACACATACTTGGCTTGATTAAAAAAAATGCCAGAGGCATTTTGTCTGACTTGGAGTCCTAGAAAAAACGTTAGTTCTCCCATCATACTCATTTCAAATTCTTGTTCCATCAATTTTGAAAATAGATCAACTTCTGTCTAATGAGTAAAGCCAAAGATTATGTCATCCACATAGATTTGGACAACAGTTAACGTACCTTTGCCTCTTTTGATGAACAGGTTTGTATCAATTTTACGTTTTTCGTAACCTTTACTGATCAGAAACGTAGATAATCGTTCATACCATACTCTTGGTGCTTGCTTCAAACCATATAAAGCTTTGTCGAGAAGATAGACATACTCTGGATGTCTAGCATCTTTAAAACCAACAGGTTGGTCAACGTACACTTCTTCTTTGAGATATCCATTTAGAAATGCACATTTAACATCCATCTAATAAACTTTAAGGTTTTTGTAGATGGTTAGAAACAATTTGTTCTTTTTATATGTAGTTTCTATAACCAAGTTTGGAAGTATATTTGATATCTTTACTATTGGGTCAACCAAAACGGATCGTGTGTTTTGCTTGACCAACTTAATCAATTTGTGTTGTGTTGGAGGTGTGTCTTGATCTCGATATTCACTCAAAAATTAATTGATTTGATGTTTGTACTGACATATTTGTTGGGGTTTAGGGCTTGAATGAGAACAACTTTTTTATTCCGGAGTAGTGTCAAACTTTCAAGTGCCGTGCATTTTGCTTGTCAAAATACTTCGCATCATTCTTAAATCTTTTTCAATCGCTTTACTAAGGTCTTGCTTGTAATAACCTATTAAGACACCTTAATTATTGGCTTATTCTAAAAGTAATATGTTATTTATGAAATGTTTTGACATGATTTCCGGTACATGTCGTTAAATTGGTTGAGAAGACCATCTTTTCATTTGCCGGTTTTTTCCGGTTGTTTATCGTAATCATGAAGACAAATTGGTGAGTTGTGTTTCTTCGATCCTCCTTTTCTTCATTGTAACTCTGTCGGAGATTCAACGTCTTGATATCAAGACCTTCGTTTCCTAACCCTAGAGCTCTAGGGATTCTAGTAGTACGATAGGGAAGCAACATTGGGACTTCGGCTCACTAATTAATGTCATCTAATGATATGATGAAAACTTTGAGTGGCAATGGGTTGTTTGTAGCTCGTTAGAAACAATTTGTTCTTTTTATATGTAGTTTCTATAACCAAGTTTGGAAGTATATTTGATATCTTTACTATTGGGTCAACCAAAACGGATCGTGGGTTTTGCTTGATTAACTTAATCAATTTGTGTTGTGTTGGAGGTGTGTCTTGATCTCGATATTCACTCAAAAATTAATTGATTTGATGTTTGTACTAACATATTTGTTGGGGTTTAAGGCTTGAATGAGCATAACTTTTTTATTCCGGAGTAGGGTCAAACTTTCAAGTGCCGTGCATTTTGCTTGTCAAAATACTTCGCATCGTTCTTAAATGTTTTTCAATCGCTTTACTAAGGTCTTGCTTGTAACAACCTATTAAGACACCTTATTTATTGGCTTATTCTAAAAGTAATATATTATTTATGAAATGTTTTGGCTTGATTTCCGGTACATGTCGATAAATTGGTTGACGAAGACCATCTTTTCATTTGCCGGTTTTTTCCGGTTGTTTATCATAATCATTAAGACAAATTAGTGAGTTGTGTTTCTTCGATCCTCCTTTTCTTCATTGTAACTGTGTCGGAGATTCCACGTATTGATATCAAGACCTTCGTTTCCTAACCCTAGAGCTCTAGGGATTCTAGTAGTACGATAGGGAAGCAATATTGGGGCTTCGGCTCACTAATTAATGTCATCTAATGATATGATGACAACTTTGAGTGGCAATGGGTTGTTTGTAACTGCTTAGAAACAATTTGTTCTTTTTATATGTAGTTTCTATAACCAAGTTTGGAAGTATATTTGATATATTTACTATTGGGTCAACCAAAACGGATCGTGGGTTTGGCTTGATCAACTTAATCAATTTGTGTTGTGTTGGATGTTAGGACCCAAACAATCAAGATATCAATATATGAAAAGATTATAACAGGAATGATAGTAGCCAAATGTAATTTGTATTGATTGAATGTACTGTATATAGAATATATCTTTACAAGGTATATGAAAACATTAGTTCTAACAATCTAACTAACTATCTATTTATACATACAATAGAAAGACTAAAGTGACAATACATTCATAACAGACAAGTTCAGAATTGGTTCTGAACTCCTTCAGAACTCTTCAGAAGTGTCTTCAGAACTTCTTCAGAACCTCTTCAGAAGTATCTTCAGAACTTCTTCAAATGTTTTTCACTTTAAGAACCCAGTTCCTTTTGAAGCTATTATGATATTTCTATCAATCTCCCCCTTAGCTTCAAAAGTTCAGATCATACTTCCAGAAATTCAGAATTTCTCTTACATCCTTCAGAATTAGGCTTCTGTATTCTAGTAAGGATTCAGCAACTCTAATCATTTCTTTTGCAAGTATCTTGTGCTTCTCCCAATCTTCATTGCTCAGATTCTTTGGTCTTCTATTCTGTCTTTTTACCAAACGATCTCTGATTGCCATGAGAGTTCCATTGCAACATTTGTGGAGTTCTTCAAATCTCACAAATAATAGTTCATGAAAGCATTTACAAACGAAGCCAGGAGGATGAAGTACTAAAGTGCTCTTTTTCAAATTCTGAATATCTGGTAGACTTAGATTTGGTTTGGTTAAGTGTGCTTGCTTCTTGTTTAGAACATAAGCAACCTGGAAATCAGTCTTTGCAGCCCATATATATTCTCTGTATAATCCATCTCTAAGCACTGGAAAAGATTTTCTGAACTTGGTAATTGAGTCATGGAAGGGATAAAGACTTCTGTATACTCTGAGAAGATCTCTGAGATGAACATTCTGAAAGTCAGCTTCAGAAAAGGTAGAAATCTCACCATTTTGTCGCTCAACGATAAAGAATGCATATTTGTAATTCTGTCTTGTCTTCAAATCAGCATTAATCACTTTGATTACAGGACTTTCTTTTCTTGCTTCATTGATTGGAATCCTTATCTTTCTGATGATGTCTGAGTACCATTGTTTCCAACCAAAAGACTTTTGAATCCAGCAATCTATATAGTTGAATTTTTGTTCATATTCCATGAACATTTCTGGATGAAAATATTCAAGGAACATAGTGAAAGCACTTTCTTCAATTCTTTGCACTTGTAGTTGTTCCTCTTCAGATATTTGCTTTTCAGGAACCAACCCTTCAGAAATATTTTCAAGAACTTCTTCCTTTTCTTTTTCTTTTTCCTTTTGTCTTTCTTCTGAACTTTCAACATTCAGAGTATACTTCTGAATTTCTTCCATATCTTGTCTCTTTGTATGAATCTTGAAGTCATACGCATCACTTAACGTATAATGTCTGCTCCTTTTATCTTGTTTACTTTCTTGTGACCAGCTAGATAACTCTTTCTCACAAATTCTCTAAAATGTATTCTTTCTTTGATCAGATAGATAATTTCCTCTTTGATGTCAGATTCTTCAATAAAATCTGTCATGTAGTTCAGAAGCCATTTGAGTGAGGATGTAGAATACTTTGGAATATCAGATACAACAAATGTCTTAGAGACTTTTTCAACAAGATACATGAACCCAATATCTGGATTAGTGAACAATCTCTTCACCCAAACCTTTCAATATATACGAGGTTCCAACAGTTCTTGTGTTAAGTCTATATTCCAAAGTCAATCGAAAATCATGCTTTATGAGATTCCTTATATATATTCCCAAGATTCTTCTAATCTACGAGACTAACACATTCACACGAGTTAACACAAAAAGATAAGATTGCCAACTTATCTTGTAGTCTTAGCTTGTAAACATCAAGGCGAGTAAATTCACACGAGTATCATCTCTTCTTTCGCTCCAAATGCGAATATAGTCAAATCATTACTCGAATCGATTTTGATATGCATCTGATCTTCTTTATTAAAGTTGAATCATGAAAATTCTGAACACCGTGATTCTGAATAAAGTTCTTTACTTGAACAATATGATCTTCAGACCATTCATCATTCAGAAAGTCTTCCAACTTTGCAAACTTCATACTTCTTTTGTACATGAAGCAATAAGTGTCTTCAGGAAATATCAGACTGCTTTCTCCAGAAATAAGTATATTTTCCTTTTCAAACACTTGATCCAATACAGGTTCTTCAAGTATTGGAAGATCTATCTTAGGAATGATAATGCAAGGTCTGATCCTAACTTCAAATTTTCCTGAGAAAGCAATTAGGATTTCATCAACAATTTCAACTCCTTCTAGATGAGCTAAATCAAATTCCAACTCAACTCTTTCATATGGTTGTTCAAGAAAATTTCTGAAGATAGAAAATCTGTTGTCCAAAAGTCTACACTCCAGACTTCTTGGATAATTCAGAAAGACATGCACCCAACAGAATTGATTCAGAATATCCCATAATCTTTCAGAAGCACTTCTGAACTCTTCACTCAGAAGTTGTTGAGGCTTCCAAATTACTAAATCTTTTATTTCATTTGAGCTTTCTCCCATACTTACATCAATCATATCTTCTTCAAACATGATCACATCAGAAAGATCACTTGGTTCTCCAATAACATCTTCAAAAGCAAGGTATTCCCTTAGCATTTCTTCATTAGAATCTGGAATTATATCTGTGTTATCTGAGCCCAAGTTACCTTCAGAATCAAGAGATAACTTTTCTGTTTCATATCCTTCTTCTATCATTTCTTTAGATGAATGATCATTTGTCTCTTGTGCCTCATGTTCTGCAGATAAAATATCTTCTATAGCTTCTGAGACTTTATTAGATTCTTCACCAACATTCTGAGTATCTTCAGAAGTCTTCTCAGAATTTTGAACTTGATCATTTACATTAGATTCTGGTTCAGATACTGTCTGTCTTTTCTCCCCCTCTTGATTATCAGGATCCTGATCATCAAGATTCCTTTTAAAAGTATATGATTGAGATCTGCATTCAAGAGCAGATAATCTTGTGCTTAATTCTGATTGAGAACTCTGAATGGAGGAAAGTTGATTTAGAATCTGAGAAATATCATCTTTAGTGGCATAAGCTTCTGGAGCAGAAGAAGAAGAAGTCTGAGAAGCTTTCAAAGAAGAAACTGAGGAAGCCACTTCAGAAAAAGCTGACAAAAGTGCTTATTTAAACAAATTAAGATTATTGGAAGATTTGAGATGAAAGTCATTCAGCTTGTTGACCAAATTTTCCCCATGTTGATCCAACCTAACCTCCAACACCTTTTTGGTAGAATCCGTCAAATCCTTGATGTCTTTCTGAATCTTTGCAAATTCAGAAGTACAGAGATCTTTGAATTCTGTGAATTCAGAAGATGTGGGTAAGTTGCCAAGATCAACAGATGAACTTGTTTTCAGACCTTCAGAAGAAGGTTGGCCTGTATGAGCCACAAAGGCATCATGAACCACATTTGATTCTGTGAATGGAGCTTTTGTGATGTTCACCCCACCAGGACTTCCAACTAATCCTTGATATCCAAAAATTGAAATATCTATAGTTGTTGATGCAATGTGACAAACACTTTTCTTAGGAACATCTGAAAGATGTGTGCTTGTGTGAATGGATGCCACATTAAGTGGTTCAGAAGGCTCAAAGTTGAGTGGACACTCAGACTCAATGTGCTCAAAACTGTGAAGGGGGGACATATATCCTTCATTTTCAACAAAAGGAACCTCCAATTGGTGTCCTAATGGATTATAAGCTGCTTGCCCCATTTGTGTTGTTGAAACACCCTTCTGTTGAGAGATGGGTGAGTGGCTGGGGGGGGTTAACCAAGGTTGCCATGGGCTCACTGGCTGTTAACCAAAGAATGTGGAATAATAGTAGATGTGGGTGCCCGGCTTGTAATATGTGGTTCACAGGTTTGTTTTTCTTGTACCTGTGTTCTCCCCTCATCAATTCTTTTTCTTACCCTTCTACCCTGTCTCTCATTTACATTTTTCCTCTTCACTCTTTGAGGTTGTTCACCCCCTTGAACAGCCTCCCCTCTCTTTCTAATAATTCTAGACTCCCTTGCATGATCACCACTCTGGTTTGAATCAGGGGAAGGGACTACTGGTTGAGGTAATCCCATAGATTCTAAATCCTCACTCCCAATCCTAGTTGGTGTACTTACAAGTTCAAGTAAATGAGAAGGAAGTGGAACTGCATTTGGAAAAGTATGTTTTGCATTTGGAGGTCTTAAGCTATCCATAGTGAAAATAGGAACATGTACCTCATGAGCTAGAACAGGAATTTTTGAGACAGCCTTCATTGCTCCTTTGATAAGTGTTTGAAGAAATCTCTGAAATGGTATATAGTTGAATGTAGACTTCTTCAAAATGGCAGATTTGAGTTCATCAAAGATGAGACTAGCATAATCATAGTGTTTATTGAAGGCAACACCATGAAAGATAATCCTCCCATTTCTTTGAAGCTTGGTCTAAACTTGAGCTCTTCCCGGATAGGCGGTATTCGGAATGGAAAACAAGCAATACCAAATTGGAGGTAAACATTTTCTTCTAAAAGAGCTCGGAAGCACTAAGGTTTTCAGAGTAACCTAAGCTCATAAAATCTGAGATCATCTCTGATGAGGATGGAATTGAGTCATAACAGGTTTTCCCAAGAACCTCATCTGGTTTTGGCAAATAATGAAGGCTTCTAATGTCATCTACAGATATACAAACTTGTAGGCATGAACATAAGAGACAATTTCATCATCAGTTTCATCTACCTCAGCATAATGCCAGAATTGTTGAAGATAAGAAGCAGGAACAGAGAATTTCCTTGAAAGGAGAGTGCGCAGGGGATGTTTCTTCAGAATTTTAATCAACATTACTTGATCATCAATGAAGTCTTCGGATTTGAAGTTCAGTGCACAGTTATTTATTTTGATGTCAAGTAAATTCTCAGCAGGTACATAGAGTTTGGACAGGTCACCACTTTCAGCAGGAGTCTGGGATTCACTTTCAGCAACATTTGATTCAGAAACAACATCAATGGGTGTATTCTGTGTTTCCCCAATTTTAGCAGTTGTCGGGTTTGGGTTAGGGTTAATGATAGGATTTGAAGGTCCGGCTTGATGAGTTGCAGTTGTGGCTGTGTCATGAAGCATTTGATCATCACTTTGTGGGATTTCCATTGATCCAACCATTAATTTTTGAGGCACAATCTTGAACGAAGCATCACTTGATGATCCAGTGTTATTATTGGAACTCGAGGAAGTAGAAATCATGGTTTTTGAAGTAGACATGATGTAGAAAAAGCACGGATTGGTAACAGAAAGATGATCAATAAACACAGAAAGATTTCTCAGAGAAAAATTGCTAAAAGAATGAAGATGATGAGTAATCCATTGATTTATATGATCGGATAAGCGTTGAAGGACACGTGGCCAAAAAGTAAATGTGATTAGAGTAGTAATCATCATTTATTAAGAGAAATGAACCGTTTAATGGTCGTGTTTAAGAGAAATCCAATGAAATTAAAACACGTGGTACACGCTTAAATGAAAAAATCAACGGGAAGTTTTAGTTCTGAGAACAAGTTCAAAAACTTCAGAAGTTGTTCAGAACTTCTGAGAAAAAGTTCAGAAGTCTGAAAGAAAGAATTCAGAAGAACCGCAGAATTTTTTAAGTGAAGTTCAGAACTAAACTTGGGTCATCTTAGAAGACAAAAAAGCATTTAAAAATATAAACTTCTGAAAAATATAAAACATTTTGAAAATTCAGAAGTAGATTTGAACAAATAGAAAACTGTTTTAATCTAAGGAAGCTTGTTCATACTTCTTAGATATAAAGTGCAAGACTTCATTTCACCAATGCAGAGTTGTTATGTAGGAAAGGGTAGTTAGAGAAATTTGAATTTAATAACACTCCCCCTTGAATCACTAGCAATTATGATTCTCTCCCTTGATTATTGCAACTCTATCAAAGACTCAATCAAATATTAGTGAAATGAGAAAAAAAATGAAAAGTATTAAAATACAATTAACCTAGTTACGGAAGAAATATACTTCTGAGTTTGAAAAGTAGCAAAAATCTGAATGTTTAAACTTCAGAATATACAAAGTAATTCTGAAGAGCAAAGTATTCAGAATTTGATATATAAAAAGAAACTTCAGAATGTAACTTCTAGAGTATAGGTGATGTATAATACTTACATAGACATGTTCATCATGCCCAATTTACTTACCAAGAAGTTAAATCGTTTTTCATCAAGTGCTTTGGTAAATAAATCAGCTAACTGATAATCTGTCTGAACAAAAAACATTTCAATATTACCTTTTTCCACATGATCTTTGATAAAATGATATCTTACATCAACGTGCTTGGTTTTTGAATGCTGAACAGGATTGGCAGTGATGGCAATGGCACTCTTTGAATCACAATACAAAGGAATTTTTTTGAAAGTGTAACCATAGCCTTTTAGTTGAGTTTGCATCCAGATCACTTGTGAGCAACATATTGCAGCTGCTACATATTCAGCTTCTGCTGTAGAAGTAGAAACACAATTTTGTTTCTTTGAAGACCAGCTGACTAGTCTATCACCCAGAAACTGACATGATCAAGAAGTGTTTTTCCTGTCTAATTTGCAACCACCATGATCTGCATCTGTAAATGCTGTTAGTTCAAAACTAGAATCCTTAGAATACCAAAGTCCCAATGAAGGAGAACCTTTTAGGTATCAAAGTATTCTTTTTGCAGCTAGAAGGTGTGATTCCTTAGGATTAGCTTGATATCTGGCACAAATACATGTAGCAAACATTATATCTGGTCTACTAGCAGTTAAGTAAAGCAAAGATCCAATTATGCCTCTATACATCTTCTGATCAACAGATTTTCCATTTGAATCAGGTTCTAGCTTAGTGGCAGTGGCCATTGGAGTTTGAATACTTGAACAATCAGTCATGTCAAACTTCTTAAGTAAGTCAGAAACATACTTAGATTGATTAATGAATATGCCAGTGGGAAGTTGTTTAACTTGAAGACCAAGGAAAAATGTCAACTCTCCCATCATACTCATTTCAAATTTTGTTTGTATGATTTTCTCAAAATTTCTACAAAATTTTGGATTAGTAGAAGCAAATATAATATCATCTACATAGATTTGTATCAAAATCATATCATCACCCTCCTTTTTTCAGAAATAAAGTTGTATCAACAGTACCTCTTTTGAATTTGGAATTCAGAAGAAAAGTTGTAAGAGTATCATACCATGCTCTTGGTGCTTGTTTAAGTCCATATAAGGCTTTGTCTAATATGTAAACATGATCTAGGAATTCTTTGCTTACAAAGCCTTTTGGTTGTTCAACATAAACTTCTTCATGTAAAATACCATTCAGAAATGCACATTTTACATCCATTTGAAATACCTTCATGTTTTTATGAGCAGCATAGGCAAGAAAAATTCGAATGGCCTCTAATCTGGCAACTGGAGCAAAGGTTTCATCATAATCAATTCCTTCTTGTTGACAATACCCCTTAGCTACAAGTCTTGCCTTGTTTCTTACAACAATTCCATTTTCATCCTTTTTATTTCTGAACACCCATTTTGTGCCAATGACAGATTTACCTTTTGGCTTTGGTATCAATCTCCAGACTTTGTTTCTTTCAAATTGATTTAACTCATCCTGCATGGCTAAAATCCAGTCTGGATCTTGAAATGCTTCATATGGCTTTTTGGGTTCCATACTTCTTAAAAAATTAACATACAGACACTCATTTGCTGTTGCAGATCTTGTTTGAACACCTTTTGATGCATCTCCAATTATTTGATGAACTGGATGACTAGACGTCCATTTGTTCACATTTGGCAATGGTTGAACAGATGAAACATTATTCAGAGAATCATAATCATCAATAATGGCTTGAGTTTCAGTATCATGATTGATAGCTGAATGTAAATCTAAAGACTCCCCCTCAAATGGAAAAATCTGAACTGGTTCAGAACTATGAGGTTCATGTTCAGAAATATTTGGAACAGGTTCAGAAGCAACTTGAATTGGTTCAGAAACAACTTGAATTGGGTCAGAAGTTGCATTTTCAGAAGTTGGAAGTTCTGAATTTGAGGTAGAGAGTTGTGGTGCTGATGTATTTGAAATTTGTATTTCTAAAATGTCTTGATCATTTGTATTTCTGAGTAGAGAAGGATTTTGATAATCTGCAGAGACATTTACAGAAATATCAAATAAGTCTTGACATAAATTGTCTAAATTGGATTTAAGTAAAGTTTGAGATGCAGAAGTAGAGTTTGTCTGATTATGTTCTGAATCCAAACTTTCAGAAGTTGGTTTATGTGCGAGTTCTGAACTGTTTTGTTCAGAAGTCATTGTTGGCTCATGAAATCTGACGTTTGTAGTCTCAATGATTCTTTGAGTTCCTTTATGAGTACTCTATAAGCTTTGGATCTTTGAGAGTAGCCAACAAAGATACCAGCTACACCTTTTGGTGCAAATTTGTCAAGATGTGGAGTATCATTCTTTAGAAAACACCTGCAACCAAAGATTTTAAAATAATCAATAGAGGGTTTTCTTTGTTTTAACAATTCATAAGGAGTTTTAAGAAATTTTTTGTTAAGAATGGTTCTGTTCTGAGTAAAACATGCAGTAGCAATTGCTTCTGCCTAAAGAGACAGAGGAAGTTCTGAATATGCAAGCATGGTTCTTTCTTTCAACTACCCCATTTTGTTGAGGAGTTCTTGCAGCGGAAAAATTATGTGAAATACCAACAGATTCCAAAAAATTCTGAAGTGTAGAATTAGTAAATTCTGTTCCATTGTCACTTCTGATCTTTTGAATTGGGAGTTGAAGAAGAACTTGAATTTTCTTCAGAAAGGGTATCAGTCTTTCAGAAGTATCAGATTTGAGTCTCAGAAATTCAATCCATGTATATCTTGTATATTCATCTACTATAACAAGAATGTATTTCTTTCCCCCCATGCTTTGAGTTTTCATTGGGCCACACAAATCCATATGTAGCATTTCAAGTGGAGCTTTGCATGAAGATAGCATTTTCAGAGGATGAGAACTTCTTTTGATCTTCCCTAGTTCACATGCAGAACAAAGAGAGTTCTTTTCAAATCTGATCTTTGGTAGTCCTCTTACAGATTGATGTTTGCCTAGTTCAGAAATGGCTTTGAAGTTCAGATGTGACATTCTTCTGTGCCAAAGCCAACTATCATTTTTCATTGATGTAGACATATAACATACACCTTGTAGTTGACCAGTTGCAGTGAATGTTGTTGTGTAGATATCTCCATCTCTATAAGCAGTTAATTCATTTTTGTTTGTTGTACTCAGAACATGACAATAATCTATGTCAAAATTAACCTTCCAGTATTTGTCACATAATTGACTAATACTGAAAAGATTATGTCTTAGTCCCTCAACATAGAAAACTTTCATTACTTTCACACCTCCTTTAATGAAAGTGCCATATCCTCTTACATATCCCTTTGCATTGTTTCCAAAACTAACTGTTCCTCCATATTTTTCATGATAATCAGTTAGTTGTTCTTTGAAAGGTGTCATTTGTCTTGAACATCTAGAATTTAAGACCCACACATGACATATCTGCAAAAGAGATTATTGAGTTTTAGGTACCCATTTCAGAATGGGTCCTTTGTGATTAGTAATAAAATTTGAATTTCTGAACGTTTTCTTCAGATGTATCAACTCTGAAGTTTGTTCAAAACTTTGAGATTTATCTGTATTTTTATTTCTTTGTTTAATTGAATTTGTCAATGTAGCCAAACATTTCTGAATAGATTTCATCAAATTTCTCTTGTTTGTTTTGGAGTTAAGAAGAAAATTATGATGACCACAATTAATACAGTGAATATGATTCTTTAATGTATTTACAACAGTATTAGACATATAAGAATCAATAACATTTGATTTTTCAACAAAAATTCTTTTATTCACTTTCTTTGTTTTAGGTAGATCATTCTTCTGTAAAATTAAAAACTCTCTAATTTGTCAATCTTTGACAGTCTTTCATCTTTCTTTCTCCATACTAAAGTGGATAGCTCTGTAAAAGATAAGAAATGAGGATTAGTATAAGAAATTCTTTTGTTCACTTTAGATTTATCTTTAGAATTTGTGTTAATTTTCTGAACTTCAGAGAGAGAGTTTGAGGATTGTCCTTGTTCAAAATTTTTAACTCTGGTGTTAAAGTCAGAAGATGTTACTGAATATGGTGTTGAATTTGATGATATGTTTGTATTAGTAGGAGAAAAATCTGAATTCTGATATTCTGGTTTTAAAAACACAGGACCAAACAATTCTGACGGTATCTTTGAAACTCCAGATTTTAATTTTTCTCCTTCAGTCATACATGATTGAGATTTATAAACCAAATAGCCATTTTTGTCAATGAATTGCACCATTTGATCATCATCATCTTCTGAATCAGAAGCATTTATTAGATCTGAAAACTTATTATGAGTCATACTTGTTGCAAAAATATTTGAATTTTTTGTTGTTGTAGACTCATTATCAGAATTATAAAAAAAATATATTGGAATTCTCATCAATATCTTCTGAGGATTCAATATCTGAGAATTCATCATATTTTTCTTCATGTTTTCACAATTGGATTCAGAAGTAACTTCAGAAATAATTTCAGACTTAACAATTACTTCTAATTTTTCTTCAGAAATATTATTTGATTCAGAAGATTTACAAATACTTGTAATTATATTCATTTCTTCCGTTTCAAAGATACTTTCTGGTTCACCAGTTTTAAGAGGTGTTTCTTCTTAAAACAAAGTCTCTGATTTTATAAAAGGAATTCTTTCAGGCAAAGAATGGTTTACAGGTTTGGAAATGATGCCAGTATTTGATTCATTGAAAATTTTCATTTTAGAATAATCATACAAGTTTGCAGGTGCCTTTTTTAAAACTTGACTGTCATTATATCCTAAGCCTGCTTTTATATTGTAAAATTTTGAGTTCTGAGTCTGACTAGTTGAAATATTCAGAGTTTGTTCAGTTTGTCTTCTTTTAAAATTTAAATCTTCCAATTCTTTAATCTTTTTATAAAGATCAAGTCTCTCTTGATTCAGAAAATTCATCTTAACATTTAGAATTTCCTTTTCAGATTTTTCATTTATAACTTCTTTTTGTAAACTATCCATTTTTTCTTTTAAAACAAGTTTTTCTTCAGAAATTTTTTCAAGAATCTGTTCAGCTGCTTGACAATTTTCTTTATATATTTGACTTTCAGCTCTGAATTGATTGACCAAAATTCTTTCACCTTTAATTCTGTTTCTGAGTGTTTCAAATTCAAAAAACATATTTTGAAATTGATTTGTCATTTCTGAATCTTTAGTATTAATTTCAGAATTTTGTTCAGAAGATGAAGAAGATACCTCAGTGTCTTGTTTGTCCTTTTCTGGATCCATTTGACACATGTAGCAATTGGTTGCATAGTGAGAAACGTTTTCATCATCATCTCCATCACTCCAGTTTAACCAATTTTCTTCATACTTGGTTACTAGAGCAGGATTAAGCTCCTTTTTCTTTGCTAATAGATGCTTCTTCTCACAATAACCTGAATTTTTTACTTTTGGCATCTTGCATTGTCTAGCATAATGTCCAGACTTTCCACAGTTGAAGCATCTTGCTGGTTCAGATGTTTCAGATTGACCAGCCTCTTGACCCTTCTTAGGTCCAACTTCAGATCTAGGTTTATTCTGATATTTTTGATTGTATCTTTGTTTGAATTGCCTTGTCATGAAAGCAATATTATCAGAAATCCTTTTAAGCTCTTCATCTGATTCATCCCCATCACACACTGTTATCTCTGGGATCTCACAAACTTTCTTGGTAGCTATGTTTAAAGAATTATTGTAGTTCTTGCTCAGAAGGGCAACTGTTTCTTGTGTCTTCTTTTGTTCATATTGTCTAACTTTGATCTTGTCCTCCTGTTGGAACAAAATGCCATAGACATCATGAATTGTCTTTCTAGACAAGTTCCTAGTTACCATATTATCTGAAAAACTTGACCATTCATTTCCCAGATTGTTCAGAAATTTGTTGTTTATCTCAGAATTTGATTTCTGAACACCATTTCTTCTTAGATCATTCAGAATGTTATTGAATCTATGATATGTATCAGTGATAGATTCATTTTCTTTGTATCTGAAATTTTCATATGTTCCTACACAGATATTTAATCTTTGTGCTTGAGCCTTTGTACTTCCTTGCATCTGAGCTTCTACTTCATCCCACATGGCTTTTGCTGAAGTTAAACTATCAACCCTATTGAATATCTCATTAGGTATTGCCATGGTGAGTAAAGTTAATGCTCTTCTATCAACTTTCATTTGAGCCTTTTCAGCTGGATTATACATTCCAGGACTCTTCTTGATTCTTGATGTAGGGATTTCAGGGGTGGATTCAGTTCTGGGAACTGCTGGAATCTCAACAAATACCTCTAGTGGGCCATTTGTGATAGATTGCATTAAGGCTTCATCTATGTTATCCAAGAATTGAATCATTCTAATTCTCCATTGATGATATTCCCCCAAGAAGAGAGTTGGTGGTTTCGTTTCAGATCCAATTGAGACTATTTCTTTAGACATCTTTGATTGTTAGAAGATCGAGAATTCACCTGTATTGATTTTGAATTTTGTAGATCAAGAACACCAAGAACTTTCAGATCTGACAAGTTCTTTCACAAATCTTCTTCAAGAACAGATGAATTGACTCTGATACCAATTGTTAGGACCCAAACAATCAAGATATCAATATATGAAAAGATTATAACAGGAATGATAGTAGCCAAATGTAATTTGTATTGATTGAATGTACTGTATACAGAATATTTCTTTACAAGGTATATGAAAACATTAGTTCTAACAATCTAACTAACTATCTATTTATACATACAATAGAAAGACTAAAGTGACAATACATTCATAACAGACAAGTTCAGAATTGGTTCTAAACTCCTTTAGAACTTCTTCAGAACCTCTTCAGAAGTATCTTCAGAACTTCTTCAGATATTTTTCACTTTAAGAACCCAGTTCCTTTTGAAGCTATTATGATATTTCTATCATTGGAGGTGTGTCTTGATCTCGATATTCACTCAAAAATTAATTGATTTGATGTTTGTACTGACATATTTGTTGGGGTTTAGGGCTTGAATGAGCACAACTTTTTTATTCCGGAGTAGGGTCAAACTTTCAAGTGCCGTGCATTTTGCTTGTCAAAATACTTCGCATCATTCTTAAATGTTTTTCAATCGCTTTACTAAGGTCTTGCTTGTAACAACCTATTAAAACACCTTATTTATTGGCTTATTCTAAAAGTAATATATTATTTATGAAATGTTCTGATATCATTTTAGGTACATGTCGATGAATTGGTTGAGGAAAACCATCTTTTCATTTACCGGTTTTTCCGGTTATTTATCGTAATCATTAAGACAGATTGGTAAGTTGTGTTTCTTCGATCCTCCTTTTCTTCACTGTAACTATGTCCGAGATTCAACGTCTTGTTATCAAGACCTTCATTACCCAAACCTTGAACTCTAGGGATTATAGGAGTACGATAGGGAAGCAACATTGGGACTTCGACTCACTAATTAATGTCGTCTAATGATACGATGACAACTTATTAATGTCGACTCACTTATTTCTATAACCAAGTTTGTAAGTATATTGAAATATTGAAAATTGGGTCAACCGAAACGGATCGTGGTTTTGCTTGATCAACTTAATCAATTTGTGTTGTGTTGGAGGTGTGTCTTGATCTCGATATTTACTCAAAAATTAATTGATTTGATATTTGTACTGACATTTTTGTTGGGGTTTAGGGCTTGAATTAGCACATTTTTTTTATTCCGGAGTAGGGTCAAACTTTCAAGTGCCCTGCATTTTACTTGTCAAAATAGTTTGCATCATTCTTAAATCTTTTTTAATCGCTTAGGTCTTGCTTGTAACAACCTACTAAGAAACCTTATTTATTGGCTTATTCTAAAAGTAATATATTATTTATGAAATGTTTTGACATGATTTCCGGTATATGTCGATAAATTGGTTGACGAAGACCATCTTTTCATTTGCCGGTTTTTTCCGGTTGTTTATCGTAATCATTAAGACAAATTGGTGAGTTGTGTTTCTTTGATCCTCCTTTTCTTCATTGTAACTATGTCGGAGATTCAACGTCTTGATATCAAGACCTTCGTTTCCTAACCCTAGAGCTCTAGGGATTCTAGTAATACGATAGGGAAGCAACATTGGGGCTTCGGCTCACTAATTAATGTCATCTGATGATATGATGACAACTTTGAGTGGCAATGGGTTGTTTGTAGCTGGTTAGAAACAATTTGTTCTTTTTTATATGTAGTTTCTATAACCAAGTTTGGAAGTATATTTGAGATCTTTACTATTGGGTCAACCAAAACGGATCGTGGGTTTGGCTTGATCAACTTAATCAATTTGTGTTGTGTTGGAGGTGTGTCTTGATCTCGATATTCACTCAAAAATAAATTGATTTGATGTTTGTACTGACATTTTTGTTGGGGTTTAGTGCTTGAATGAGCACAATTTTTTTATTCCGGAGTAGGGTCAAACTTTCAAGTGCCCTGCGTTTTACTTGTCAAAATACTTTGCATCATTCTTAAATCTTTTTTAATCGCTTTACTAAGGTCTTGCTTGTAACAACCTACTAAGAAACCTTATTTATTCGCTTATTCTAAAAGTAATATATTATTTATGAAATGTTTTGACATGATTTCCGGTATATGTCGATAAATTGGTTGACGAAGACCATCTTTTCATTTGCCGGTTTTTTCCGGTTGTTTATCGTAATCATTAAGACAAATTGGTGAGTTGTGTTTCTTTGATCCTCCTTTTCTTTATTGTAACTATGTCGGAGATTCAACGTCTTGATATCAAGACCTTCGTTTCCTAACCCTAGAGCTCTAGGGATTCTAGTAATACGATAGGGAAGCAACATTGGGGCTTCGGCTCACTAATTAATGTCATCTGATGATATGATGACAACTTTGAGTGGCAATGGGTTGTTTGTAGCTGGTTAGAAACCATTTGTTCTTTTTATATGTAGTTTCTATAACCAAGTTTGGAAGTATATTTGATATCTTTACTATTGGGTCAACCAAAACGGATCGTGGGTTTGGCTTGATCAACTTAATCAATTTGTGTTGTGTTGGAGGTGTGTCTTGATCTCGATATTCACTCAAAAATTAATTGATTTGATGTTTGTACTGACATATTTATTGGGGTTTAGGGCTTGAATGAGCACAACTTTTTTATTCCGGAGTAGGGTCAAACTTTCAAGTGCCCTGCATTTTGCTTGTCAAAATACTTCGCATCATTCTTAAATCTTTTTCAATCGCTTTATCAATCGCTTTACTAAGGTATTGCTTGTAACAACCGATTAAGACACCTTATTTATTGGCTTATTCTAAAAGTAATATATTATTTATGAAATGTTTTGACATGATTTCCGGTACATGTCGATAAATTGGTTGAGGAAGACCATCTTTTCATTTGCCGGTTTTTTCCGGGTTTTTATCGTAATAATTAAGACAGATTGGTGAGTTGTGTTTCTTCGATCCTCCTTTTCTTCATTGTAACTCTGTTAGAGATTCAATGTCTTGTTACCAAGACCTTCGTTTCCTAACCCTAGAGCTCTAGGGATTCTAGTAGTATGATTGGGAAGCAACATTGGGGCTTCGGCTCACTAATTAATGTCATCTAATGATATGATGACAACTTTGAGTGGCAATGGGTTGTTTGTAGCTGGTTAGAAACAATTTGTTCTTTTTATATCTAGTTTCTATAACCAACTTTGGAAGTATATTTGATATCTTTACTATTGGGTCAACCAAAACGGATCGTGGGTTTTGCTTTATCAAATTAATCAATCTGTGTTGTGTTGGAGGTGTGTCTTGATCTCGATATTCACTAAAAATTTAATCGTTTTGACGTCCATACTGACATATTTGTTGGATTTAGGGCTTGAATGAGCACAAGTTTTTTATTCCGGAGTAGGGTTAAACTTTCAACTGCGATGCATTTTGCTTGTCAAAATACTTCCCGTCATTCTTAAATCTTTTCCAATCCCTTTACTAAGGTCTTGCTTGTAACAACCTATTAAGACACCTTATTTATTATCTTATTCTAAAAGGAATATAATATTTATGATATGTTTTGATATCATTTCAGGTACATGTCGGTGAATTGGTTGAGGAAAACCATCTTTTCATATACCGGTTTTTTCTAGTTATTTATCGTAGTCATTAAGACAGATTGGTAAGTTGTGTTTCTTCGATCCTCCTTTTCTTCACTGTAACTATGTCCGAGATTCAACGTCTTGTTATCAAGACCTTCATTACCCAACCCTTGAACTCTAGGGATTATAGGAGTACGATAGGGAAGCAACATTGGGGCTTCGACTCACTAATTAATATCGTCTAATGATACGATGACAACTTATTGCAGGTTAGAAACAATTCTTTCTTTTTATTTCTTGTTTCTATAACCAAGTTTGGAAGTATATTGAAATCTTGACAATTGGGTCAACCAAAAAGGATCGTGGGTTTTGCTTGATCAACTTAGTCAATTTGTGTTGTGTTGGAGGTGTGTCTTAGAGGGATTAAACATGGACAAATGAAACTAGAATTAAACTTAGATGTAAAAGAATTTATTAATCAATGTAAAGTTGCAATTCTGGAAACTTGAAGGACTAAAAGTGGAAAATTGAAAAATATAAAAACAAAATTGAAATTAACAAAACCATTTTCAGATTTGTATCTTCTTATCATCTCTTCTTAACATCTCCAACTAAACCTTAGGACAAAAGCTTCATCACTCAAATTAACCCTCAAATCTTGACGTAAAGATGAGATTTTGAAGGTTTTGAAGCCAAATCTTGAAGGTAAACCATTGGGTAACTTGAATCTATGTTATTTGGTTGTAACTAGAAGTCGTACCCGCTACAACGTAGCGGAATTTAAATATTTCATCAACATAAACTTTAAAAGTCTCGAATTCTTTGAAAATATCAAATCGTCTATTGTTATGAACTGATGAATCGACATCCATTATTTTTACAAACTCAAATACAATCGTAATTTAATAGGAACAAAGTAGTACATTTAGTACCTATTTGATTTGACGATTTTTTTTAATAATTTGGATTTTATGGAAAGATTTGGAGTTTTTGGTATGTTTGGTTTGTAAGATTTGGAATAAAATTTAATTTTATTATTAATTGATTCTTACAAAACAAGCATTTTAAACATTTGTAAGTCTTAAAAATTTAAACAATAACCACTTTTTATAGTACAGTATAGATATAAATATATAATGGTGTAAAATGAAAAACTAAAAATGAAAATTTAAGATGCTAAGTTTCAATAAACAGCTCAGTGTATTTATTATTTTTAATATTATTATTAAATACAAAAATATCCATATTGGGTTCTTATGAAGGTATTGAAGAAACAACTATAACCGTATAATTTATAAAAATAACGTTTTTCCTTAATATGTTTTAGTTAATATACGATTATCTGTTAATATGAAAATGACATTAAATGAAAAAGTAAAATATATAAAATTTAATTAAATAACTATAATGTATAAATTGTAAGTTTGAGGAATAATTCACTGCGTGTTTATGTTATTGATAATATGGTTAAGTTAAAAAATATTCAATACTTGGTTCATTTCGAAAATATTAACAAGACCGATTATAATCATATAATTTGTATAAAAAACATATTTATTTAATGTAAGTTGATATGATAAGGGTGTAAAATGGAAAATAAAATAATAAGGGATATGAATGAAATTTATAAATTAATTATAATATAAATAAAGGTGTAAAATAAAAAGATAATAAAACTAAATAAATAACTATAGAGAATAAAATGTAAATCTTTAAAAAAATAACTCGTTACGTATTTATGTATATAATAATATGATTAAATCGGAAAATATTCAATATTGAGCTCATTTTAAATATATCAACGACATGATTATAATGATATAATTTGTAAAAATATAAACTTATGTTTTAATTGTCTTATGATTCATATAGGATAAGGTATAAAATAAAAAATAAAAAATTAAGGGACATAAAATAAATCACATTACTAATTATAAGGGTGTGAAGTGTAACTTAAAACTCTAAAAATAATTTAATTTATAAAATTATATGAGTAGTGGGAGGTTTGTGGAAGTTTTTGGTGCTTTAAATATTGTACCTTATGCATAAAAGTTTGTACCTCTTAAAAGTGTAAACATAACCGAATAGCATGTTTTATATAATAGTATAGATATATATGCTAAGTGTGTGAATATGTGTTGATTAGGTGCTGAAATTTGAAGGGATTGAAGGAATCAATGTCTTGATGATATTATAATCATCCCTAAGGTAAGAACTTTAAAATCCTTGAATTAGGTGCTTAGTAATCTAATATTTATGTGGGTTTTGGTTTAATTTATGTTGGGGATGTTAAACCATAACCAAATTCTCCAATTTTGTCAAACTAATGGTTTAGAATGGTTACCAAATCAAGTGGTAGGGATGATATCTTCGAATAGTGATAAATAGATGTTGATGGTAGCAAACATTAGCAGCTGTTGGTTTTTAAAAATTTGTATAAAATCAACCATTGATCCAATTAAGGTGTATAATATGTCTTTGGAAAGCTTAGAACGTCTACTACAACAGTCATGAAGAGTCCAAGAGCTAATTCGGAGTTTAAGTGGGTCAAAACAGTGAATTACAGTAGCTGGTCACAGTGTACTCGGGATTTACACACTGTGGGCAAAAACTTCGTATTGAATTGGTCATAGCTTCAAATGACATGAATCTTGTTGGGTTGAATTCATAACACACATATCTACAACTTTTATTTAGTGGGTATCACTTAATTTGGCTCCTAAGCGTGAGGTTAATGTCCACAAAAGTGATGCACATAAGCTGAAATGTGTAGGAGATGAATTTCCTATATAATGTCATGTTTAATTATTGATACCTATCATCCAATCACCATCATTAACAATGAATTATATGTTATTAGGGTTTATGTAAGGCTTAATTAAGTCATAAGGAAGGGTACACATAAGATTAGGATGGTTAAACGAACGTAGGTAATTGGTACAATTCTAAGTATACATTATTTGTGATAGGATATCCGACTAGCAAAGGTTGGAACGATAGGCATAAGAGCATATTGCTTTGATTCTCGGCTATATAAGGTACGGATGTCTTATTACTTTGACACGGGAGTGACCTATTGTTAAAGGTCATTCCATTCGAAATTGATTTACCTTGGATTTTCATTGTTATTATTCCTTGTTTGATTTCCATTTGGTGTTCCATTAGTTGAGCACAACTTAGGAATGTTCCAAGGTTGATTGCTCATAATAGGGACCATTGGCCCAGTTCTTGAGTTTTACTTCGAATGCTGAGGCGCAAATAGATTGTTGCTATAACAGATTATTGATCAATTCTTTTGATTCCGTTACATTGTATTTGTTGTTATTATTTACCCAGACACTTGGTCAGGGGCACCGACGATGTGATGTTTCCATGGTGGCTATAATCACTGTGGCGTCCTTGTATATGCGTGGTGAGTGCGCTGGCCTTGATCCGGCCATGGGGGCGGATGGATATCCTAGGAACCGAATAGAATTAGGACAACTTTAATAGTAGTCGAGGGCTAGTGGGTGTTGTGCCCACACTGCTAGTTCCCACCTATGCCTATAGGACCGTACATTCTTTTGGGAACAACGTGTTAGTGTATTCGGGTGATTATGTGAACTTGGATAACACGAAACACGGAATTGGGTGATTATGTGAACCCACTTGTTATATCTTTCTGATTTCAATTGATTTCTATAATTTTCATTGTTTATGCATCGTTGATTATCATTCATATTGAACTTTGCTTATTATTCATATTGTTGATCTGTTCACTGAGTTATTGCTCAGCCACGTTTGTTATTCTGTGGCAGGTTTTAAGGACTGACTGGGGTATATCCGGGTTGAGTGACCAGGAGTGCATTTTGGAGGCTAACTGGATAGACGACCACACTTTAGTATAGTTACTTTTGGGTTGTAAATATTATGTAACCTAACAAATGGTTGTCTATAACCATGAATAGTTTGTTATGTAAATTACCTTAGTTGCTCTATATACTTATAATATGGTATGGTTAGTATGGGATGTTACAGACCCAATTGTAAACATTTCAATATACTTCCAAAGTTGGTTATAGAAACAAGATATAAAAAGAAAGAATTGTTTCAAACCTGCTACAAACAACCCATTGCCACTCAAAGTTGTCATCGTATCATTAGATAACATTATATAGTGAGTCGAAGCCCCAATGTTGCTTTCCTATCGTACTCCTAGAATCCCTAGAGCTCAAGGGTTGGGTAACGAAGGTCTTGATAACAAGACGTTGAATCTCGGATAGACACACAATGAAGAAAAGGTAGATCGAAGAAACACAACTCACCAATCTGTCTTAATGTTTACGATAAACAACCGGAAAAAACCGGGAAATGAAAAGATGGTCTTCATCAACAAATTCATCGATATGTACCGGAAATCATGTCAAAACATTTCGTGAATAATATATTCCTTTTAAAATAAGCCAATAAATTAGGTGTCTTAATAGGTTGTTACAAGCAATACCTTAGAAAAGCAATTGAAAAAGATTTAAGAATGACGGGAAGTGTTTTGACAAGCAAAATGCAGGGGACTTGAAAGTTTGTCCCTACTCCGAAATAAAAAAGTTGTGCTCATTCAGGCCCTAAACCTAAAAAATATGTCAGTACAGACATCAAATCGAATAATTTTTGAGTGAATATAGAGATCAAGACACACCTCCAACACAACACAGATTGAATAAGTTGATCAAGCAAAACCCACGATCCGTTTTGGTTGACCCAATTGTAAAGATTACAATTTACTTCCAAAGTTGGTTATTGAAACAAAATATAAAAAGAACCAATTGTTTCTAACCTGCTACAAACAACCCATCGCCACACTAGGTTGTCATCATATCATTAGATGACATTATATAGTGAGTCGAAGCCCCAATGATGCTTCCCAATCGTCCTCCTATAATCCCTAGAGCTCAAGGGTTGGGTAACGAAGGTCTTGATAACAAGACGTTGAATCTCGGATAGACACACAATTAAGAAAAGGTAGATCGAAGAAACACAACTCACCAATCTGTCTTAATGTTTACGATAAACAACCGGAAAAAACCGGGAAATGAAAAGATGGTCTTCCTCAACCAATTCATCGATCTGTACCGGAAATCATGTCAAAACATTTCGTAAATAATCTATTCCTTTTAACATAAGCCAATAAATAAGGTGTCTTAATAGGTTGTTACAAGCAATACCTTAGTAAAGCAATTGAAAAAGATTTAAGAATGACGGGAAGTGTTTTGACAAGCAAAATGCAGGGGACTTGAAAGTTTGTCCCTACTCCGAAATAAAAAAGTTTTGCTCATTCAAGCCTTAAACCCAAAAAATATGTTAGTACAGAAATCATCAAATCGGTTAATTTTTGAGTGAATATAGAGATCAAGACACACTTCCAACACATCACAGATTGATTAAGTTGATCAAGCAAAGCCCACGATCTGTTTTGGTAGACCCAATTGTAAAGATTACAATTTAATTCTGAAGTTGGTTATAGAAACAAGATATAAAAAGAACGAATTGTTTCTAACGTGCTATAAACAACCCATCGCCACACTAAGTTGTCATCATATCATTAGATGACATTATATAGTGAGTCGAAGCCCCAATGATGCTTCCCAATCGTACTCCTATAATCCCTAGAGCTCAAGGGTTGAGTAACGAAGGTCTTGATAACAAGACGTTGAATCTCGGATAGACACACAATGAAGAAAAGGTAGATCGAAGAAACACAACTCACCAATCTGTCTTAATGTTTACGATAAACAACCGGAAAAAACTGGGAAATGAAAAGATGGTCTTCATCAACCAATTCATCGATAGAGACACAATGAAGAAAAGGTAGATCGAAGAAACAAAACTTTGGGTTGTAAATATTATGTAACCTAACAATTGGTTGTCTATAACCATGAATAGTTTGTTATGTAAATTACCTTAGTTACGGTATGGTTTGTATGGGATGTTACAGACCCAATTGTAAAGATTTCAATATACTTCCAAAGTTGGTTATAGAAAGTAGATATAAAAAGAACGAATTGTTTCAAACATGCTACAAACAACCCATCGCCAATCAAAGTTGTCCTCATATCATTAGACGACATTAATTAGTGAGTCGAAGCGCAATGTTGTATCCCTATCGTACTCCTAGAATTCATATAGCTCAAGGGTTGGGTAACGAAGGTCTTCATAACAAGACGTTGAATCTCGGATAGAGACACAATGAAGAAAAGGAGTATCAAAGACATACAACTCACCAATCTATCTTAATGTTTACGATAAACAACCGGAAAAAACCGGCAAATGAATAGATGGTCTTCCTTAACTAATTTATCGACATGTACCGGAAATGATGTCAAAACATTTCGTAAATAATATATTCGTTTTAGAATAAGCCAATAAATAAGATGTCTTAATAAGTTGTTACAAGCAAGACCTTAATAAAGCGATTGAAAAATATTTAAGAATGACGGGAAGTGTTTTGACAAGCAAAATATGCAGGGCACTTGAAACTTTGTCCCTACTCCGGAATAAAAAATTTGTGCTCATTCAAGCCCTAAACCCAACAAATATGTCAGTACAGACATCAAATCGATTAATTTTTGAGTGAATATAGAGATCAAGACCCACCTCCAACACAACACAGATTGATTAATTTGATCAAGCAAAACTCACGATCCGTTTTGGTTGACCCAATTGTAAAAAGAACGAATTGTTTCTAACCTGCTACAAACAACCCATCGCCACACTAAGTTGTCATCATATCATTAGATGACGTTATATAGTGAGTCGAAGCCCCAATGATGCTTCCCAATCGTACTCCTAAAATCCCTAGATCTCAAGGGTTGGGAAACGAAGGTCTTGATAACAAGACGTTGAATCTCGGATAGACACACAATGAAGATAAGGTGCGTCGAAGAAACACAACTCACCAATCTGTCTTAATGTTTACAATAAAGAACCGGAAAAAACCGGCAAATGAAAAGACAATCTTCCTCAACCAATTCATCGATATGTACCGGAAATCATGTCAAAACATTTTGTAAATAATATATTCCTTTTAAAATAAGCCAATAAATAAAGTGTCTTAATAGGTTGTTACAAGCAATACCTTAGAAAAGCAATTGAAAAAGATTTAACAATGACGGGAAGTGTTTTGACAAGCAAAATGCAGGGGACTTGAAAGTTTATCCCTGCTCCGAAATAAAAAAGTTGTGCTCATTCAAGCCCTAAACCCAAAAAATATGTCAGTAGAGACATCAAATCGATTAATTTTTAAGTGAATATAGAGATCAAGACACACCTCCAACACAACACAGATTGATTAAGTTGATCAAGCAAAACCCACGATCCGTTTTGGTTGACCCAATTGTAAAGATTACAATTTACTTCCAAAGTTGGTTATAGAAACAAGATATAAGAAGAACAAACTGTTTCTAACCTGCTACAAACAACCCATCGCCACACTAAGTTGTCATCATAAGTCAATAAAGAAGGTGTCTTAATAGGTTGTTACAAGCAATACCTTAGAAAAGCAATTGAAAAATATTTAATAATGACCGGAAGTGTTTTGACAAGCAAAATGCAGGGGACTTGAAAGTTTGTCCCTACTCCGAAATAAAAAAGTTGTGCTCATTCAAGCCCTAAACCTAAAAAATATGTCAGTACAGACCTCAAATCGATTAATTTTTGAGTGAATATAGAGATCAAGACGCACCTCCAACACAACACGGATTGATTAAGTTGATCAAGCAAAACCCACGATCCGTTTTGGTTGACCCAATTGTAAAGATTACAATTTACTTCCAATGTTGGTTATAGAAACAAGATATAAAAAGAACGAATTGTTTCTAACCTACTACAAACAACCCATCGCCACACTAAGTTGTCATCATATCATTAGATGACATTATATAGTGAGTCGAAGCCCCAATGATGCTTCCCAATCGTACTCCTATAATCCCTAGAGCTCAAGGGTTGGGTAATGAAGGTCTTGAAAACAAGACGTTGAATCTCGGATAGACACACAATGAAGAAAAGGTAGATCGAAGAAAGACAACTCACCAATCTGTCTTAATGTTTACGATAAACAACCGGAAAAAACCGGGAAATGAAAAGATGGTCTTCATCAACCAATTCATCGATATGTACCGGAAATCATGTCAAAACATTTCGTAAAGAATATATTCCTTTTAAAATAAGCCAATAAATAAGGTGTCTTAATAGGTTGTTACAAGCAATACCTTAGAAAAGCAATTGAAAAAGATTTAAGAATGACGGGAAGTGTTTTGACAAGCAAAATGCAGGGGACTCGAAAGTTTGTCCCTACTCCGAAATAAAAAAGTTGTGCTCATTCAAGCCCTAAACCTAAAAAATATGTCAGTACAGACATCAAATCGATTAATTTTTGAGTGAATATAGAGATCAAGACATACCTCCAACACAACACAGATTGATTAAGTTGATCAAGCAAAACCCACGATCCGTTTTGGTTGACCCAATTGTAAAGATTACAATTTACTTCCAAAGTTGGTTATAGAAACAAGATATAAAAAGAACAAACTGTTTCTAACCTGCTACAAACAACCCATCGCCACACTAAGTTGTCATCATAAGTCAATAAAGAAGGTGTCTTAATAGGTTGTTACAAGCAATACCTTAGAAAAGCAATTGAAAAAGATTTAATAATGACCGGAAGTGTTTTGACAAGCAAAATGCAGGGGACTTGAAAGTTTGTCCCTACTCCGAAATAAAAACGTTGTGCTCATTCAAGCCCTAAACCTAAAAAATATGTCAGTACAGACATCAAATCGATTAATTTTTGAGTGAATATAGAGATCAAGACATACCTCCAACACAACACAGATTGATTAAGTTGATCAAGCAAAACCCACGATCCGTTTTGGTTGACCCAATTGTAAAGATTACAATTTACTTTCAAAGTTGGTTATAGAAACAAGATATAAAAAGAATGAATTGTTTCTAACCTGCTACAAACAACCCATCGCCACACTAAGTTGTCATCATATCATTAGATGACATTATATAGTGAGTCGAAGCCCCCATGATGCTTCCCAATCGTACTCCTATAATCCCTAGAGCTCAAGGGTTGGGTAACGAAGGTCTTGAAAACAAGACGTTGAATCTCGGATAGACACACAATGAAGAAAAGGTAGATCGAAGAAAGACAACTCACCAATCTGTCTTAATGTTTACGATAAACAACTGGAAAAAACCGGGAAATGAAAAGATGGTCTTCCTCAACCAATTCCTCGATATGTACCGGAAATCTTGTCAAAACATTTCGTAAATAATCTATTCCTTTTAACATAAGCCAATAAATAAGGTGTCTTAATAGGTTGTTACAAGCAATACCTTAGTAAAGCAATTGAAAAAGATTTAAGAATGACGGGAAGTGTTTTGACAAGCAAAATGCAGGGGACTTGAAAGTTTGTCCCAACTCCGAAATAAAAAAGCTTTACTCATTCAAGCCCTAAACCCAAAAAATATGTCAGTACAGACATCAAATCGATTAATTTTTGAGTGAATATAGAGATCAAGACACACCTCCAACACAACACAGATTGATTAAGTTGATCAAGCAAAACCCACGATCCGTTTTGGTTGACCCAATTGTAAAGATTACAATTTACTTCCAAAGTTGGTTATAGAAACACGATATAAAAAGAATGAATTGTTTCTAACCTGCTACAAACAACCCATCGCCACACTAAGTTGTCATCATATCATTAGATGACATTATATAGTGAGTTGAAGCCCCAATGATGCTTCCCAATCCTATTCTTATAATACCTAGAGCTCAAGGGTTGGGTAACGAAGGTTTTGATAACAAGACGTTGAATCTCGGATAGAGACACAATGAAGAAAAGGTAGATCGAAGAAACACAACACACCAAACTGTCTTAATGTTTACGATAAACAACCGGAAAAAACCGGGGAATGAAAAGATGGTCTTCCTCAACCAATTCATCGATATGTACCGGAAATCATGTCAAAATATTTCGTAAATAATATATTTCTTTTAAAATAAGCCAATTAATAAGGTGTCTTAATAGGTTGTTACAAGCAATACCTTAGTAAAGCAATTGAAAAAGATTTAAGAATGACGGGAAGTGTTTTGACAAGCAAATTGCACGGGCCTTGAAAGTTTGTCTCTACCCCGAAATAAAAAAGTTGTGCTCATTCAAGCCCTAAACCCAAAAAATATGAAATTTCAGACATCAAATCGATTAATTTTTGAGTGAATATAGAGATCAAGACACACCTCCAACACAACACAGATTGATTAAGTTGATCAAGCAAAACCCACGATCCGTTTTGGTTGACCCAATTGTAAAGATTACAATTTACTTCCAAAGTTGGTTATAGAAACAAGATATAAAAAGAACAAATTGTTTCTAACCTGCTACAAACAACCCATCGCCACACTAAGTTGTCATCATATCATTAGATGACATTAATTAGTGAGTGGAAGCCCCAATGTTGCTTACCTATCTACTCCTAGAATCTCTATAGCTCAAGGGTTGGGTAACGAAGGTCTTGATAACAAGACGATGAATCTCAGATAGAGACACAATGAAGAAAAGGTAGATCGAAGAAACACAACTCACGAATCTGTTTTAATGTTAACGATAAACAACCGGAAAAAACCGGCAAATGAGAAGATAATCTTCCTCAACCAATTCATCGATATGTACCGGAAATCATGTCAAAACATTTCGTAAATAATCTACTCCTTTTAACATAAGCCAATAAATAAGGTGTCTTAATAGGTTGTTACAAGCAATACCTTAGCAAAGCAATTGAAAAAGATTTAAGAATGACGGGAAGTGTTTTGACAAGCAAAATGCAGGGGACTTGAAAGTTTGTCCCTACTCAGAAATAAAAAAGTTGTGCTCATTCAAGCCCTAAACCTAAAAAATATGTCAATACAGACATCAAATCGATTAATTTTTGAGTGAATATAGAGATCAAGACACACCTCCAACACAACACAGATTGATTAAGCTGATCAAGCAAAACCCACGATCCGTTTTGGTTGACCCAATTGTAAAGATTACAATTTACTTCCAATGTTGGTTATAGAAACAAGATATAAAAAGAACGAATTGTTTCTAACCTACTACAAACAACCCATCGCCACACTAAGTTGTCATCATATCATTAGATGACATTATATAGTGAGTCGAAGGCCCAATGATGCTTCCCAATCGTACTCCTATAATCCCTAGAGCTCAAGGGTTGGGTAATGAAGGTCTTGAAAACAAAACGTTGAATCTCGGATAGACACACAATGAAGAAAAGGTAGATCGAAGAAAGACAACTCACCAATCTGACTTAATGTTTACGATAAACAACCGGAAAAAACCGGGAAATGAAAAGATGGTCTTTATCAACCAATTCATCGATATGTACCGGAAATCATGTCAAAACATTTCGTAAATAATATATTCCTTTTAAAATAAGCCAATAAATAAGGTCTCTTAATAGGTTGTTACAAGCAATACCTTAGAAAAGCAATTGAAAAAGATTTAAGAATGACAGGAAGTGTTTTGACAAGCAAAATGCAGGGGACTTGAAAGTTTGTCCCTACTCCGAAATAAAAAAGTTGTGCTCATTCAAGCCCTAAACCTAAAAAATATGTCAGTACAGACATCGAATCGATTAATTTTTGAGTGAATATAGAGATCAAGACACACCTCCAACACAACACAGATTGATTAAGTTGATCAAGCAAAACCCACGATCCGTTTTGGTTGACCCAATTGTAAAGATTACAATTTACTTCCAAAGTTGGTTATAGAAACAAGATATAAAAAGAATGAATTGTTTCTAACCTGCTACAAACAACCCATCGCCACACTAAGTTGTCATCATATCATTAGATGACATTAATTAGTGAGTCGAAGCCCCAATGTTGCTTCCCTATCTACTCCTAGAATCTCTAGAGCTCAAGGGTTGGGTAACGAAGGTCTTGATAACAAGACGATGAATCTCAGATAAAGACACAATGAAGAAAAGGTAGATCGAAGAAACACAACTCACGGATCTGTTTTAATGTTAACGATAAACAACCGGAAAAAACCGGCAAATGAAAAGATAATCTTCCTCAACCAATTCATCGATATGTACCGGAAATCATGTCAAAACATTTCGTAAATAATCTGCTCCTTTTAACATAAGCCAATAAATAAGGTGTCTTAATAGGTTGTTACAAGCAATACCTTAGTAAAACAATTGAAAAAGATTTAAGAATGACGGGAAGTGTTTTGACAAGCAAAATGCAGGGGACTTGAAAGTTTGTCCCTACTCCAAAATAAAAAAGTTGTGCTCATTCAAGCCCTAAACCTAAAAAATATGTCAGTACAGACATCAAATCGATTAATTTTTGAGTGAATATAGAGATCAAGACACACCTCCAACACAACACAGATTGATTAAGCTGATCAAGCAAAACCCACGATCCGTTTTGGTTGACCCAATTGTAAAGATTACAATTTACTTCCAATGTTGGTTATAGAAACAAGATATAAAAAGAACGAATTGTTTCTAACCTACTACAAACAACCCATCGCCACACTAAGTTGTCATCATATCATTAGATGACATTATATAGTGAGTCGAAGCCCCAATGATGCTTCCCAATCGTACTCCTATAATCCCTAGAGCTCAAGGGTTGGGTAATAAAGGTCTTGAAAACAAAACGTTGAATCTCGGATGGACACACAATGAAGAAAAGGTAGATCGAAGAAAGACAACTCACCAATCTGACTTAATGTTTACGATAAACAACCGGAAAAAACCGGGAAATGAAAAGATGGTCTTCATCAACCAATTCATCGATATGTACCGGAAATCATGTCAAAACATTTCGTAAATAATATATTCCTTTTAAAATAAGCCAATAAATAAGGTGTCTTAATAGGTTGTTACAAGCAATACCTTAGAAAAGCAATTGAAAAAGATTTAAGAATGACGGGAAGTGTTTTGACAAGCAAAATGCAGGGGACTTGAAAGTTTGTCCCTACTCCGAAATAAAAAAGTTGTGATAATTCAAGCCCTAAACCTAAAAAATATGTCAGTAGAGACATCGAATCGATTAATTTTTGAGTGAATATAGAGATCAAGACACACCTCCAACACAACACAGATTGATTAAGTTGATCAAGCAAAACCCACGATCCGTTTTGGTTGACCCAATTGTAAAGATTACAATTTACTTCCAAAGTTGGTTATAGAAACAAGATATAAAAAGAATGAATTGTTTCTAACCTGCTACAAATAACCCATCGCCACACTAAGTTGTCATCATATCATTAGATGACATTATATAGTGAGTCGAAGCCCCCATGATGCTTCCCAATCGTACTCCTATAATCCCTAGAGCTCAAGGGTTGGGTAACGAAGGTCTTGAAAACAATACGTTGAATCTCGGATAGACACACAATGAAGAAAAGGTAGATCGAAGAAAACACAACTCACCAATCTGTCTTAATGTTTACGGTAAACAACTGGAAAAAACCGGGAAATGAAAAGATGGTCTTCCTCAACCAATTCATCGATATGTACCGGAAATCATGTCAAAACATTTCGTAAATAATCTATTCCTTTTAACATAAGCCAATAAATAAGGTGTCTTAATAGGTTGTTACAAGCAATACCTTAGTAAAGCAATTGAAAAAGATTTAAGAATGACGGGAAGTGTTTTGACAAGCAAAATGCAGGGGACTTGAAAGTTTGTCCCAACTCCGAAATAAAAAAGCTTTACTCATTCAAGCCCTAAACCCAAAAAATATGTCAGTACAGACATCAAATCGATTAATTTTTGAGTGAATATAGAGATCAAGACACACCTCCAACACAACACAGATTGATTAAGCTGATCAAGCAAAACCCACGATCCGTTTTGGTTGACCCAATTGTAAAGATTGCAATTTACTTCCAAAGTTGGTTATAGAAACAAGATATAAAAAGAATGAATTGTTTCTAACCTGCTACAAACAACCCATCGCCACACTAAGTTGTCATCATATCATTAGGTGACATTATATAGTGAGTTGAAGCCCCAATGATGCTTCCCAATCGTATTCTTATAATACCTAGAGCTCAAGGGTTGGGTAACGAAGGTTTTGATAACAAGACGTTGAATCTCGGATAGAGACACAATGAAGAAAAGGTAGATCGAAGAAACACAACACACCAAACTGTCTTAATGTTTACAATAAACAACCGGAAAAAACCGGGGAATGAAAAGATGGTCTTCCTCAACCAATTCATCGATATGTACCAGAAATCATGTCAAAACATTTCGTAAATAATATATTTCTTTTAAAATAAGCCAATAAATAAGGTGTCTTAATAGGTTGTTACAAGCAATACCTTAGTAAAGCAATTGAAAAAGATTTAAGAATGACGGGAAGTGTTTTGACAAGCAAATTGCAGGGGCCTTGAAAGTTTGTCTCTACCCCGAAATAAAAAAGTTGTGCTCATTCAAGCCCTAAACCCAAAAAATATGAAATTTCAGACATCAAATCGATTAATTTTTGAGTGAATATAGAGATCAAGACACGCCTCCAACACAACACAGATTGATTAAGTTGATCAAGCAAAACCCACGATCCGTTTTGGTTGACCCAATTGTAAAGATTACAATTTACTTCCAAAGTTGGTTATAGAAACAAGATATAAAAAGAATGAATTGTTTCTAACCTGCTACAAATAACCCATCGCCACACTAAGTTGTCATCATATCATTAGATGACATTATATAGTGAGTCGAAGCCCCCATGATGCTTCCCAATCGTACTCCTATAATCCCTAGAGCTCAAGGGTTGGGTAACGAAGGTCTTGAAAACAATACGTTGAATCTCGGATAGACACACAATGAAGAAAAGGTAGATCGAAGAAAACCCAACTCACCAATCTGTCTTAATGTTTACGGTAAACAACTGGAAAAAACCGGGAAATGAAAAGATGGTCTTCCTCAACCAATTCATCGATATGTACCGGAAATCATGTCAAAACATTTCGTAAATAATCTATTCCTTTTAACATAAGCCAATAAATAAGGTGTCTTAATAGGTTGTTACAAGCAATACCATAGTAAAGCAATTGAAAAAGATTTAAGAATGACGGGAAGTGTTTTGACAAGCAAAATGCAGGGGACTTGAAAGTTTGTCCCAACTCCGAAATAAAAAAGCTTTACTCATTCAAGCCCTAAACCCAAAAAATATGTCAGTACAGACATCAAATCGATTAATTTTTGAGTGAATATAGAGATCAAGACACACCTCCAACACAACACAGATTGATTAAGCTGATCAAGCAAAACCCACGATCCGTTTTGGTTGACCCAATTGTAAAGATTGCAATTTACTTCCAAAGTTGGTTATAGAAACAAGATATAAAAAGAATGAATTGTTTCTAACCTGCTACAAACAACCCATCGCCACACTAAGTTGTCATCATATCATTAGGTGACATTATATAGTGAGTTGAAGCCCCAATGATGCTTCCCAATCGTATTCTTATAATACCTAGAGCTTAAGGGTTGGGTAACGAAGGTTTTGATAACAAGACGTTGAATCTCGGATAGAGACACAATGAAGAAAAGGTAGATCGAAGAAACACAACACACCAAACTGTCTTAATGTTTACAATAAACAACCGGAAAAACCGGGGAATGAAAAGATGGTCTTCCTCAACCAATTCATCGATATGTACCAGAAATCATGTCAAAACATTTCGTAAATAATATATTTCTTTTAAAATAAGCCAATAAATAAGGTGTCTTAATAGGTTGTTACAAGCAATACCTTAGTAAAGCAATTGAAAAAGATTTAAGAATGACGGGAAGTGTTTTGACAAGCAAATTGCAGGGGCCTTGAAAGTTTGTCTCTACCCCGAAATAAAAAAGTTGTGCTCATTCAAGCCCTAAACCCAAAAAATATGAAATTTCAGACATCAAATCGATTAATTTTTGAGTGAATATAGAGATCAAGACACACTTCCAACACAACACAGATTGATTAAGTTGATCAAGCAAAACCCACGATCCGTTTTGGTTGACCCAATTGTAAAGATTACAATTTACTTCCAAAGTTGGTTATAGAAACAAGATATAAAAAGAACAAATTGTTTCTAACCTGCTACAAACAACCCATCGCCACACTAAGTTGTCATCATATCATTAGATGACATTAATTAGTGAGTCGAAGCCCCAATGTTGCTTCCCTATCTACTCCTAGAATCTCTAGAGCTCAAGGGTTGGGTAACGAAGGTCTTGATAACAAGACGATGAATATCAGATAGAGACACAATGAAGAAAAGGTAGATCGAAGAAACACAACTCACGGATCTGTTTTAATGTTAACGATAAACAACCGGAAAAAACCGGCAAATGAAAAGATAATCTTCCTCAACCAATTCATCGATATGTACCGGAAATCATGTCAAAACATTTCGTAAATAATCTACTCCTTTTAACATAAGCCAATAAATAAGGTGTCTTAATAGGTTGTTACAAGCAATACCTTAGTAAAGCAATTGAAAAAGATTTAAGAATGACGGGAAGTGTTTTGACAAGCAAAATGCAGGGGACTTGAAAGTTTGTCCCTACTCCGAAATAAAAAAGTTGTGCTCATTCAAGCCCTAAACCCAAAAAATATGTCAGTACAGACATCAAATCGATTAACTTTTGAGTGAATATAGAGATCAAGACACACCTCCAACACAACACAGATTGATTAAGTTGATCAAGCAAAACCCACGATCCGTTTTGGTTGACCCAATTGTAAAGATTACAATTTACTTCCAAAGTTGGTTATAGAAACAAGATATAAAAAGAATGAACTGTTTCTAACCTGCTACAAACAACCCATCGCCACACTAAGTTGTCATCATATCATTAGATGACATTATATAGTGAGTCGAAGCCACAATTATGCTTCCCAATCGTACTCCTATAATCCCTAGAGCTTAAGGGTTGGGTAACAAAGGTCTTGATAACAAGACGTTGAGTCTCGGATAGAGACACAATGAAGAAAAGGTAGATCGAAGAAACACAACTCACCAATCTGTCTTAATGTTTACGATAAACAACTGGAAAAAACCGGGAAATGAAAAGATGGTCTTCCTCAATCAATTCATCGATATGTACCGGAAATCATGTCAAAACATTTCGTAAATAATATATTCCTTTTAAAATAAGCCAATAAATAAAGTGTCTTAATAGGTTGTTACAAGCAATAACTTAGTAAAGCAATTGAAAAAGATTTAAGAATGACGGGAAGTGTTTTGACAAGCAAATTGCAGGGGACTTGAAAGTTTGTCTCTACCCCGAAATAAAAAAGTTGTGCTCATTCAAGCCCTAAACCCAAAAAATATGAAATTTCAGACATCAAATCGATTAATTTTTGAGTGAATATAGAGATCAAGACACACCTCCAACACAACACAGATTGATTAAGTTGATCAAGCAAAGCCCACGATCCGTTTTGGTTGACCCAATTGTAAAGATTACAATTTAATTCCGAAGTTGGTTATAGAAACAAGATATAAAAAAAACAAATTGTTTCTAACCTGCTACAAACAACCCATCGCCACACTAAGTTGTCATCGTATCATTAGATGACATTAATTAGTGAGTCGAAGCCCCAATGTTGCTTCCCTATCTACTCCTAGAATCTCTAGAGCTCAAGGGTTGGGTAACGAAGGTCTTGATAACAAGACAATGAATCTCAGATAGAGACACAATGAAGAAAAGGTAGATCGAAGAAACACAACTCACGGATCTGTTTTAATGTTAACGATAAACAACCGGAAAAAACCGGCAAATGAAAAGATAATCTTCCTCAACCAATTCATCGATATGAACCGGAAATCATGTCAAAACATTTCGTAAATAATCTACTCCTTTTAACATAAGCCAATAAATAAGGTGTCTTAATAGGTTGTTACAAGCAATACCTTAGTAAAGCAATTGAAAAAGATTTAAGGATGACGGGAAGTGTTTTGACAAGCAAAATGCAGGGGACTTGAAAGTTTGTCCCTACTCCGAAATAAAAAAGTTGTGCTCATTCAAGCCCTAAACCCAAAAAATATGTCAGTACAGACATCAAATCGATTTACTTTTGAGTGAATATAGAGATCAAGACACACCTCCAACACAACACAGATTGATTAAGTTGATCAAGCAAAACCCACGATCCGTTTTGGTTGACCCAATTGTAAAGATTACAATTTACTTCCAAAGTTGGTTATAGAAACAAGATATAAAAAGAACGAACTGTTTCTAACCTGCTACAAACAACCCATCGCCATACTAAGTTGTCATCATATCATTAGATGACATTATATAGTGAGTCGAAGCCCCAATTATGCTTCCCAATCGTACTCCTATAATCCCTAGAGCTTAAGGGTTGGGTAACGAAGGTCTTGATAACAAGACGTTGAATCTCGGATAGAGACACAATGAAGAAAAGGTAGATCGAAGAAACACAACTCACCAATCTGTCTTAATGTTTACGATAAACAACCGGAAAAAACCGGGAAATGAAAAGATGGTCTTCCTCAACCAATTCATCGATATGTACCGGAAAAATCATGTCAAAACATTTCGTAAATAATATATTCCTTTTAAAATAAGCCAATAAATAAGGTGTCTTAATAGGTTATTACAAGCAATACCTTAGTAAAGCAATTGAAAAAGATTTAAAAATGACGGGAAGTGTTTTGACAAGCAAAATGCAGGGGACTTGAAAGTTTGTCTCTACCCCGAAATAAAAAAGTTGTGATCATTCAAGCCCTAAACCTAAAAAATATGTCAGTACAGACAACGAATCGATTAATTTTTGAGTGAATATAGAGATCAAGACACACCTCCAACACAACACAGATTGATTAAGTTGATCAAGCAAAACCCACGATCCGTTTTGGTTGACCCAATTGTAAAGATTACAATTTACTTCCAAAGTTGATTATAGAAACAAGATATAAAAAGAACGAATTGTTTCTAACCTGCTACAAACAACCCATCGCCACACTAAATTGTCATCATATCATTAGATGACATTATATAGTGAGTCGAAGCCCCCATGATGCTTCCCAATCGTACTCCTATAATCCCTAGAGCTCAAGGGTTGGGTAACGAAGGTCTTGAAAACAATACGTTGAATCTCGGATAGACACACAATGAAGAAAAGGTAGATCGAAGAAAACACAACTCACCAATCTGTCTTAATGTTTACGGTACACAACCGGAAAAAACCGGGAAATGAAAAGATGGTCTTCCTCAACCAATTCATCGATATGTACCGGAAATCATGTCAAAACATTTCGTAAATAATATATTCCTTTTAAAATAAGCCAATAAATAAAGTGTCTTAATAGGTTGTTACAAGCAATACCTTAGTAAAGCAATTGAAAAAGATTTAAGAATGACGGGAAGTGTTTTGACAAGCAAATTGCAGGGGACTTGAAAGTTTGTCTCTACCCCGAAATAAAAAAGTTGTGCTCATTCAAGCCCTAAACCCAAAAAATATGAAATTTCAGACATCAAATCGATTAATTTTTGAGTGAATATAGAGATCAAGACACACCTCCAACACAACACAGATTGATTAAGTTGATCAAGCAAAGCCCACGATCCGTTTTGGTTGACCCAATTGTAAAGATTACAATTTACTTCCAAAGTTGGTTATAGAAACAAGATATAAAAAGAACGAATTGTTTCTAACCTGCTACAAACAACCCATCGCCACACTAAGTTGTCATCATATCATTAGATGACATTATATAGTGAGTCGAAGCCCCCATGATGCTTCCTAATCGTACTCCTATAATCCCTAGAGCTCAAGGGTTGGGTAACGAAGGTTTTGAAAACAATACGTTGAATCTCGGATAGACACACAATGAAGAAAAGGTAGATCGAAGAAAACACAACTCACCAATCTGTCTTAATGTTTACGGTAAACAACCGGAAAAAACCGGGAAATGAAAAGATGGTCTTCCTCAACCAATTCATCGATATGTACCGGAAATCATGTCAAAACATTTCGTAAATAATCTACTCCTTTTAACATAAGCCAATAAATAAGGTGTCTTAATAGGTTGTTACAAGCAATACCTTAGTAAAGCAATTGAAAAAGATTTAAGAATGACGGGAAGTGTTTTGACAAGCAAAATGCAGGGGACTTGAAAGTTTGTCCCTACTCCGAAATAAAAAAGTTTTGCTCATTCAAGCCCTAAACCCAAAAAATATGTCAGTACAGACATCAAATCGATTAACTTTTGAGTGAATATAGAGATCAAGACACACCTCCAACACAACACAGATTGATTAAGTTGATCAAGCAAAACCCACGATCCGTTTTGGTTGACCCAATTGTAAAGATTACAATTTACTTCCAAAGTTGGTTATAGAAACAAGATATAAAAAGAATGAACTGTTTCTAACCTGCTACAAACAACCCATCGCCACACTAAGTTGTCATCATATCATTAGATGACATTATATAGTGAGTCGAAGCCACAATTATGCTTCCCAATCGTACTCCTATAATCCCTAGAGCTTAAGGGTTGGGTAACGAAGGTCTTGATAACAAGACGTTGAATCTCGGATAGAGACACAATGAAGAAAAGGTAGATCGAAGAAACACAACTCACCAATCTGTCTTAATGTTTACGATAAACAACCGAAAAAAACCGGGAACTGAAAAGATGGTCTTCCTCAACCAATTCATCGATATGTACCGGAAATCATGTCAAAACATTTCGTAAATAATATATTCCTTTTAAAATAAGCCAATAAATAAAGTGTCTTAATAGGTTGTTACAAGCAATACCTTAGTAAAGCAATTGAAAAGGATTTAAGAATGACGGGAAGTGTTTTGACAAGCAAATTGCAGGGGACTTGAAAGTTTGTCTCTACCCCGAAATAAAAAAGTTGTGCTCATTCAAGCCCTAAACCCAAAAAATATGAAATTTCAGACATCAAATCGATTAATTTTTGAGTGAATATAGAGATCAAGACACACCTCCAACACAACACAGATTGATTAAGTTGATCAAGCAAAGCCCACGATCCGTTTTGGTTGACCCAATTGTAAAGATTACTATTTAATTCCGAAGTTGGTTATAGAAACAAGATATAAAAAGAACAAATTGTTTCTAACCTGCTACAAACAACCCATCGCCATACTAAGTTGTCATCATATCATTAGATGACATTAATTAGTGAGTCGAAGCCCCAATGTTGCTTCCCTATCTACTCCTAGAATCTCTAGAGCTCAAGGGTTGGGTAACGAAGGTCTTGATAACAAGACGATGAATCTCAGATAGAGACACAATGAAGAAAAGGTAGATCGAAGAAACACGACTCACGGATCTGTTTTAATGTTAACGATAAACAACCGGAAAAAACCGGCAAATGAAAAGATAATCTTCCTCAACCAATTCATCGATATGAACCGGAAATCATGTCAAAACATTTCGTAAATAATCTACTCCTTTTAACATAAGCCAATAAATAAGGTGTCTTAATAGGTTGTTACAAGCAATACCTTAGTAAAGCAATTGAAAAAGATTTAAGGATGACGGGAAGTGTTTTGACAAGCAAAATGCAGGGGACTTGAAAGTTTGTCCCTACTCCGAAATAAAAAAGTTGTGCTCATTCAAGCCCTAAACCTAAAAAATATGTCAGTACAGACATCGAATCGATTAATTTTTGAGTGAATATAGAGATCAAGACACACCTCCAACACAACACAGATTGATTAAGTTGATCAAGCAAAACCCACGATGCGTTTTGGTTGACCCAATTGTAAAGATTACAATTTACTTCCAAAGTTGGTTATAGAAACAAGATATAAAAAGAACGAATTGTTTCTAACCTGCTACAAACAACCCATCGCCACACTAAGTTGTCATCATATCATTAGATGACATTATATAGTGAGTCGAAGCCCCCATGATGCTTCCCAATCGTACTCCTATAATCCCTAGAGCTCAAGGGTTGGGTAACGAAGGTCTTGAAAACAATACGTTGAATCTCGGATAGACACACAATGAAGAAAAGGTAGATCGAAGAAAACACAACTCACCAATCTGTCTTAATGTTTACGGTAAACAACCGGAAAAAACCGGGAAATGAAAAGATGGTCTTCCTCAACCAATTCATCGATATGTACCGGAAATCATGTCAAAACATTTCGGAAATAATCTACTCCTTTTAACATAAGCCAATAAATAAGGTGTCTTAATAGGTTGTTACAAGCAATACCTTAGTAAAACAATTGAAAAAGATTTAAGAATGACGGGAAGTGTTTTGACAAGCAAAATGCAGGGGACTTGAAAGTTTGTCCCTACTCCGAAATAAAAAAGTTTTGCTCATTCAAGCCCTAAACCCAAAAAATATGTCAGTACAGACATCAAATCGATTAACTTTTGAGTGAATATAGAGATCAAGACACACCTCCAATACAACACAGATTGATTAAGTTGATCAAGCAAAACCCACGATCCGTTTTGGGTGACCCAATTGTAAAGATTACAATTTACTTCCAAAGTTGGTTATAGAAACAAGATATAAAAAGAACGAATTGTTTCTAACCTGCTACAAATAACCCATCGCCACACTAAGTTGTCATCATATCATTAGATGACATTATATAGTGAGTTGAAGCCCCAATGATGCTTCCCAATCGTATTCTTATAATCCATAGAGCTCAAGGGTTGGATAACGAAGGTCTTGATAACAAGACGTTGAATCTTGGATAGAGACACAATGAAGAAAAGGTAGATCGAAGAAACACAACACACCGAACTGTCTTAATGTTTACGATAAACAACCGGAAAAAACCGGGGAATGAAAAGATGGTCTTCCTCAACCAATTCATCGATATGTACCAGAAATCATGTCAAAACATTTCCTAAATAATATATTTCTTTTAAAATAAGCCAATAAATAAGGTGTCTTAATAGGTTGTTACAAGCAATACCTTAGTAAAGCAATTGAAAAAGATTTAAGAATGACGGGAAGTGTTTTGACAAGCAAATTGCAGGGGCCTTGAAAGTTTGTCTCTACCCCGAAATAAAAAAGTTGTGCTCATTCAAGCCCTAAACCCAAAAAATATGAAATTTCAGACATCAAATCGATTAATTTTTGAGTGAATATAGAGATCAAGACACACCTCCAACACAACACAGATTGATTAAGTTGATCAAGCAAAACCCACGATCCGTTTTGGTTGACCCAATTGTAAAGATTACAATTTACTTCCAAAGTTGGTTATAGAAACAAGATATAAAAAGAACAAATTGTTTCTAACCTGCTACAAACAACCCATCGCCACACTAAGTTGTCATCATATCATTAGATGACATTAATTAGTGAGTCGAAGCCCCAATGTTGCTTCCCTATCTACTCCTAGAATCTCTAGAGCTAAAGGATTGGGTAACGAAGGTCTTGATAACAAGACGATGAATCTCAGATAGAGACACAATGAAGAAAAGGTAGATCGAAGAAACACAACTCACGGATCTGTTTTAATGTTAACGATAAACAACCGGAAAAAACCGGCAAATGAAAAGATAATCTTCCTCAACCAATTCATCGATATGAACCGGAAATCATGTCAAAACATTTCGTAAATAATCTACTCCTTTTAACATAAGCCAATAAATAAGGTGTCTTAATAGGTTGTTACAAGCAATACCTTAGTAAAGCAATTGAAAAAGATTTAAGGATGACGGGAAGTGTTTTGACAAGCAAAATGCAGGGGACTTGAAAGTTTGTCCCTACTCCGAAATAAAAAAGTTGTGCTCATTCAAGCCCTAAACCTAAAAAATATGTCAGTACAGACATCGAATCGATTAATTTTTGAGTGAATATAGAGATCAAGACACACCTCCAACACAACACAGATTGATTAAGTTGATCAAGCAAAACCCACGATGCGTTTTGGTTGACCCAATTGTAAAGATTACAATTTACTTCCAAAGTTGGTTATAGAAACAAGATATAAAAAGAACGAATTGTTTCTAACCTGCTACAAACAACCCATCGCCACACTAAGTTGTCATCATATTATTAGATGACATTATATAGTGAGTCGAAGCCCCCATGATGCTTCCCAATCGTACTCCTATAATCCCTAGAGCTCAAGGGTTGGGTAACGAAGGTCTTGAAAACAATACGTTGAATCTCGGATAGACACACAATGAAGAAAAGGTAGATCGAAGAAAACACAACTCACCAATCGTCTTAATGTTTACGGTAAACAACCGGAAAAAACCGGGAAATGAAAAGATGGTCTTCCTCAACCAATTCATCGATATGTACCGGAAATCATGTCAAAACATTTCGGAAATAATCTACTCCTTTTAACATAAGCCAATAAATAAGGTGTCTTAATAGGTTGTTACAAGCAATACCTTAGTAAAGCAATTGAAAAAGATTTAAGAATGACGGGAAGTGTTTTGACAAGCAAAATGCAGGGGACTTGAAAGTTTGTCCCTACTCCGAAATAAAAAAGTTTTGCTCATTCAAGCCCTAAACCCAAAAAATATGTCAGTACAGACATCAAATCGATTAACTTTTGAGTGAATATAGAGATTAAGACACACCTCCAATACAACACAGATTGATTAAGTTGATCAAGCAAAACCCACGATCCGTTTTGGGTGACCCAATTGTAAAGATTACAATTTACTTCCAAAGTTGGTTATAGAAACAAGATATAAAAAGAACGAATTGTTTCTAACCTGCTACAAACAACCCATCGCCACACTAAGTTGTCATCATATCATTAGATGACATTATATAGTGAGTTGAAGCCCCAATGATGCTTCCCAATCGTATTCTTATAATCCATAGAGCTCAAGGGTTGGATAACGAAGGTCTTGATAACAAGACGTTGAATCTTGGATAGAGACACAATGAAGAAAAGGTAGATCGAAGAAACACAACACACCGAACTGTCTTAATGTTTACGATAAACAACCGGAAAAAACCGGGGAATGAAAAGATGGTCTTCCTCAACCAATTCATCGATATGTACCAGAAATCATGTCAAAACATTTCGTAAATAATATATTTCTTTTAAAATAAGCCAATAAATAAGGTGTCTTAATAGGTTGTTACAAGCAATACCTTAGTAAAGCAATTGAAAAAGATTTAAGAATGACGGGAAGTGTTTTGACAAGCAAATTGCAGGGGCCTTGAAAGTTTGTCTCTACCCCGAAATAAAAAAGTTGTGCTCATTCAAGCCCTAAACCCAAAAAATATGAAATTTCAGACATCAAATCGATTAATTTTTGAGTGAATATAGAGATCAAGACACACCTCCAACACAACACAGATTGATTAAGTTGATCAAGCAAAACCCACGATCCGTTTTGGTTGACCCAATTGTAAAGATTACAATTTACTTCCAAAGTTGGTTATAGAAACAAGATATAAAAAGAACAAATTGTTTCTAACCTGCTACAAACAACCCATCGCCACACTAAGTTGTCATCATATCATTAGATGACATTAATTAGTGAGTCGAAGCCCCAATGTTGCTTCCCTATCTACTCCTAGAATCTCTAGAGCTCAAGGGTTGGGTAACGAAGGTCTTGATAACAAGACGATGAATCTCAGATAGAGACACAATGAAGAAAAGGTAGATCGAAGAAACACAACTCACGGATCTGTTTTCATGTTAACGATAAACAACCGGAAAAAACCGGCAAATGAAAAGATAATCTTCCTCAACCAATTCATCGATATGTACCGGAAATCATGTCAAAACATTTCGTAAATAATCTACTCCTTTTAACATAAGCCAATAAATAAGGTATCTTAATAGGTTGTAACAAGCAGTAAAGCAATTGAAAAAGATTTAAGAATGACGGGAAGTGTTTTGACAAACAAAATGCAGGGGACTTGAAAGTTTGTCCCTACTCCGAAATAAAAAAGTTGTGCTCATTCAAGCCCTAAACCCAAAAAATATGTCAGTACAGACATCAAATCGATTAACTTTTGAGTGAATATAGAGATCAAGACACACCTCCAACACAACACAGATTGATTAAGTTGATCAAGCAAAACCCACGATCCGTATTGGTTGACCCAATTGTAAAGATTACAATTTACTTCCAAAGTTGGTTATAGAAACAAGATATAAAAAGAATGAACTGTTTCTAACACTGCTACAAACAACCCATCGCCACACTAAGTTGTCATCATATCATTAGATGGCATTATATAGTGAGTCGAAGCCACAATTATGCTTCCCAATCGTACTCCTATAATCCCTAGAGCTTAAGGGTTGGGTAACGAAGGTCTTGATAACAAGACGTTGAGTCTCGGATAGAGACACAATGAAGAAAAGGTAGATCGAAGAAACACAACTCACCAATCTGTCTTAATGTTTACGATAAACAACTGGAAAAAACCGGGAAATGAAAAGATGGTCTTCCTCAACCAATTCATCGATATGTACCGGAAATCATGTCAAAACATTTCGTAAATAATATATTCCTTTTAAAATAAGCCAATAAATAAAGTGGCTTAATAGGTTGTTACAAGCAATACCTTAGTAAAGCAATTCAAAAAGATTTAAGAATGACGGGAAGTGTTTTGACAAGCAAATTGCAGGGGACTTGAAAGTTTGTCTCTACCCCGAAATAAAAAAGTTGTGCTCATTCAAGCCCTAAACCCAAAAAATATGAAATTTCAGACATCAAATCGATTAATTTTTGAGTGAATATAGAGATCAAGACACACCTCCAACACAACACAGATTGATTAAGTTGATCAAGCAAAGCCCACGATCCGTTTTGGTTGACCCAATTGTAAAGATTACAATTTAATTCCGAAGTTGGTTATAGAAACAAGATATAAAAAGAACAAATTGTTTCTAACCTGCTACAAACAACCCATCGCCACACTAAGTTGTCATCATATCATTAGATGACATTAATTAGTGAGTCGAAGCGCCAATGTTGCTTCCCTATCTACTCCTAGAATCTCTAGAGCTCAAGGGTTGGGTAACGAAGGTCTTGATAACAAGACGATGAATCTCAGATAGAGACACAATGAAGAAAAGGTAGATCGAAGAAACACAACTCACGGATCTGTTTTAATGTTAACGATAAACAACCGGAAAAAACCGGCAAATGAAAAGATAATCTTCCTCAACCAATTCATCGATATGAACCGGAAATCATGTCAAAACATTTCGTAAATAATCTACTCCTTTTAACATAAGCCAATAAATAAGGTGTCTTAATAGGTTGTTACAAGCAATACCTTAGTAAAGCAATTGAAAAAGATTTAAGGATGACGGGAAGTGTTTTGACAAGCAAAATGCAGGGGACTTGAAAGTTTGTCCCTACTCCGAAATAAAAAAGTTGTGCTCATTCAAGCCCTAAACCTAAAAAATATGTCAGTACAGACATCGAATCGATTAATTTTTGAGTGAATATAGAGATCAAGACACACCTCCAACACAACACAGATTGATTAAGTTGATCAAGCAAAACCCACGATGCGTTTTGGTTGACCCAATTGTAAAGATTACAATTTACTTCCAAAGTTGGTTATAGAAACAAGATATAAAAAGAACGAATTGTTTCTAACCTGCTACAAACAACCCATCGCCACACTAAGTTGTCATCATATTATTAGATGACATTATATAGTGAGTCGAAGCCCCCATGATGCTTCCCAATCGTACTCCTATAATCCCTAGAGCTCAAGGGTTGGGTAACGAAGGTCTTGAAAACAATACGTTGAATCTCGGATAGACACACAATGAAGAAAAGGTAGATCGAAGAAAACACAACTCACCAATCTGTCTTAATGTTTACGGTAAACAACCGGAAAAAACCGGGAAATGAAAAGATGGTCTTCCTCAACCAATTCATCGATATGTACCGGAAATCATGTCAAAACATTTCGGAAATAATCTACTCCTTTTAACATAAGCCAATAAATAAGGTGTCTTAATAGGTTGTTACAAGCAATACCTTAGTAAAGCAATTGAAAAAGATTTAAGAATGACGGGAAGTGTTTTGACAAGCAAAATGCAGGGGACTTGAAAGTTTGTCCCTACTCCGAAATAAAAAAGTTTTGCTCATTCAAGCCCTAAACCCAAAAAATATGTCAGTACAGACATCAAATCGATTAACTTTTGAGTGAATATAGAGATTAAGACACACCTCCAATACAACACAGATTGATTAAGTTGATCAAGCAAAACCCACGATCCGTTTTGGGTGACCCAATTGTAAAGATTACAATTTACTTCCAAAGTTGGTTATAGAAACAAGATATAAAAAGAACGAATTGTTTCTAACCTGCTACAAACAACCCATCGCCACACTAAGTTGTCATCATATCATTAGATGACATTATATAGTGAGTTGAAGCCCCAATGATGCTTCCCAATCGTATTCTTATAATCCATAGAGCTCAAGGGTTGGATAACGAAGGTCTTGATAACAAGACGTTGAATCTTGGATAGAGACACAATGAAGAAAAGGTAGATCGAAGAAACACAACACACCGAACTGTCTTAATGTTTACGATAAACAACCGGAAAAAACCGGGGAATGAAAAGATGGTCTTCCTCAACCAATTCATCGATATGTACCAGAAATCATGTCAAAACATTTCGTAAATAATATATTCCTTTTAAAATAAGCCAATAAATAAGGTGTCTTAATAGGTTGTTACAAGCAATACCTTAGTAAAGCAATTGAAAAAGATTTAAGAATGACGGGAAGTGTTTTGACAAGCAAATTGCAGGGGCCTTGAAAGTTTGTCTCTACCCCGAAATAAAAAAGTTGTGCTCATTCAAGCCCTAAACCCAAAAAATATGAAATTTCAGACATCAAATCGATTAATTTTTGAGTGAATATAGAGATCAAGACACACCTCCAACACAACACAGATTGATTAAGTTGATCAAGCAAAACCCACGATCCGTTTTGGTTGACCCAATTGTAAAGATTACAATTTACTTCCAAAGTTGGTTATAGAAACAAGATATAAAAAGAACAAATTGTTTCTAACCTGCTACAAACAACCCATCGCCACACTAAGTTGTCATCATATCATTAGATGACATTAATTAGTGAGTCGAAGCCCCAATGTTGCTTCCCTATCTACTCCTAGAATCTCTAGAGCTCAAGGGTTGGGTAACGAAGGTCTTGATAACAAGACGATGAATCTCAGATGGAGACACAATGAAGAAAAGGTAGATCGAAGAAACACAACTCACGGATCTGTTTTAATGTTAACGATAAACAACCGGAAAAAACCGGCAAATGAAAAGATAATCTTCCTCAACCAATTCATCGATATGTACCGGAAATCATGTCAAAACATTTCGTAAATAATCTACTCCTTTTAACATAAGCCAATAAATAAGGTATCTTAATAGGTTGTAACAAGCAATACCTTAGTAAAGCAATTGAAAAAGATTTAAGAATGACGGGAAGTGTTTTGACAAACAAAATGCAGGGGACTTGAAAGTTTGTCCCTACTCCGAAATAAAAAAGTTGTGCTCATTCAAGCCCTAAACCCAAAAAATATGTCAGTACAGACATCAAATCGATTAACTTTTGAGTGAATATAGAGATCAAGACACACCTCCAACACAACACAGATTGATTAAGTTGATCAAGCAAAACCCACGATCCGTATTGGTTGACCCAATTGTAAAGATTACAATTTACTTCCAAAGTTGGTTATAGAAACAAGATATAAAAAGAATGAACTGTTTCTAACCTGCTACAAACAACCCATCGCCACACTAAGTTGTCATCATATCATTAGATGGCATTATATAGTGAGTCGAAGCCACAATTATGCTTCCCAATCGTACTCCTATAATCCCTAGAGCTTAAGGGTTGGGTAACGAAGGTCTTGATAACAAGACGTTGAGTCTCGGATAGAGACACAATGAAGAAAAGGTAGATCGAAGAAACACAACTCACCAATCTGTCTTAATGTTTACGATAAACAACTGGAAAAAACCGGGAAATGAAAAGATGGTCTTCCTCAACCAATTCATCGATATGTACCGGAAATCATGTCAAAACATTTCGTAAATAATATATTCCTTTTAAAATAAGCCAATAAATAAAGTGGCTTAATAGGTTGTTACAAGCAATACCTTAGTAAAGCAATTCAAAAAGATTTAAGAATGACGGGAAGTGTTTTGACAAGCAAATTGCAGGGGACTTGAAAGTTTGTCTCTACCCCGAAATAAAAAAGTTGTGCTCATTCAAGCCCTAAACCCAAAAAATATGAAATTTCAGACATCAAATCGATTAATTTTTGAGTGAATATAGAGATCAAGACACACCTCCAACACAACACAGATTGATTAAGTTGATCAAGCAAAGCCCACGATCCGTTTTGGTTGACCCAATTGTAAAGATTACAATTTAATTCCGAAGTTGGTTATAGAAACAAGATATAAAAAGAACAAATTGTTTCTAACCTGCTACAAACAACCCATCGCCACACTAAGTTGTCATCATATCATTAGATGACATTAATTAGTGAGTCGAAGCGCCAATGTTGCTTCCCTATCTACTCCTAGAATCTCTAGAGCTCAAGGGTTGGGTAACGAAGGTCTTGATAACAAGACGATGAATCTCAGATAGAGACACAATGAAGAAAAGGTAGATCGAAGAAACACAACTCACGGATCTGTTTTAATGTTAACGATAAACAACCGGAAAAAACCGGCAAATGAAAAGATAATCTTCCTCAACCAATTCATCGATATGTACCGGAAATCATGTCAAAACATTTCGTAAATAATCTACTCCTTTTAACATAAGCCAATAAATAAGGTGTCTTAATAGGTTGTTACAAGCAATACCTTAGTAAAGCAATTGAAAAAGATTTAAGGATGACGGGAAGTGTTTTGACAAGCAAAATGCAGGGGACTTGAAAGTTTGTCCCAACTCCGAAATAAAAAAGTTGTGCTCATTCAAGCCCTAATCCCAAAAAATATGTCAGTACAGACATCAAATCGATTTACTTTTGAGTGAATATAGAGATCAAGACACGCCTCAAACACAACACAGATTGACTAAGTTGATCAAGCAAAACCCATGATCCGTTTTGGTTGACCCAATTGTAAAGATTACAATTTACTTCCAAAGTTGGTTATAGAAACAAGATATAAAAAGAATGAACTGTTTCTAACCTGCTACAAACAACCCATCGCCACACTAAGTTGTCATCATATCATTAGATGACATTATATAGTGAGTCGAAGCCACAATTATGCTTCCCAATCGTACTCCTATAATCCCTAGAGCTTAAGGGTTGGGTAACGAAGGTCTTGATAACAAGACGTTGAGTCTCGGATAGAGACACAATGAAGAAAAGGTAGATCGAAGAAACACAACTCACAAATCTGTCTTAATGTTTACGATAAACAACTGGAAAAAACCGGGAAATGAAAAGATGGTCTTCCTCAACCAATTCATCGATATGTACCGGAAATCATGTCAAAACATTTCGTAAATAATATATTCCTTTTAAAATAAGCCAATAAATAAAGTGGCTTAATAGGTTGTTACAAGCAATACCTTAGTAAAGCAATTCAAAAAGATTTAAGAATGACGGGAAGTGTTTTGACAAGCAAATTGCAGGGGCCTTGAAAGTTTGTCTCTACCCCGAAATAAAAAGGTTGTGCTAATTCAAGCCCTAAACCCAAAAAATATGAAATTTCATGCATCAAATCGATTAATTTTTGAGTGAATATAGAGATCAAGACACACCTCCAACACAACACAGATTGATTAAGTTGATCAAGCAAAACCCACGATCCGTTTTGGTTGACCCAATTGTAAAGATTACAATTTACTTCCAAAGTTGGTTATAGAAACAAGATATAAAAAGAACAAATTGTTTCTAACCTGCTACAAACAACCCATCGCCACACTAAGTTGTCATCATATCAGTAGATGACATTAATTAGTGAGTCGAAGCCCCAATGTTGCTTCCCTATCTACTCCTAGAATCTCTAGAGCTCAAGGGTTGGGTAACGAAGGTCTTGATAACAAGACGATGAATCTCAGATAGAGACACAATGAAGAAAAGGTAGATCGAAGAAACACAACTCACGGATCTGTTTTAATGTTAACGATAAACAACCGGAAAAAACCGGCAAATGAAAAGATAATCTTCCTCAACCAATTCATCGATATGTACCGGAAATCATGTCCAAACATTTCGTAAATAATCTACTCCTTTTAACATAAGCCAATAAATAAGGTATCTTAATAGGTTGTAACAAGCAATACCTTAGTAAAGCAATTGAAAAAGATTTAAGAATGACGGGAAGTGTTTTGACAAACAAAATGCAGGGGACTTGAAAGTTTGTCCCTACTCCGAAATAAAAAAGTTGTGCTCATTCAAGCCCTAAACCCAAAAAATATGTCAGTACAGACATCAAATCGATTAACTTTTGAGTGAATATAGAGATCAAGACACACCTCCAACACAACACAGATTGATTAAGTTGATCAAGCAAAACCCACGATCCGTATTGGTTGACCCAATTGTAAAGATTACAATTTACTTCCAAAGTTGGTTATAGAAACAAGATATAAAAAGAATGAACTGTTTCTAACCTGCTACAAACAACCCATCGCCACACTAAGTTGTCATCATATCATTAGATGGCATTATATAGTGAGTCGAAGCCACAATTATGCTTCCCAATCGTACTCCTATAATCCCTAGAGCTTAAGGGTTGGGTAATGAAGGTCTTGATAACAAGACGTTGAGTCTCGGATAGAGACACAATGAAGAAAAGGTAGATCGAAGAAACACAACTCACCAATCTGTCTTAATGTTTACGATAAACAACTGGAAAAAACCGGGAAATGAAAAGATGGTCTTCCTCAACCAATTCATCGATATGTACCGGAAATCATGTCAAAACATTTCGTAAATAATATATACCTTTTAAAATAAGCCAATAAATAAAGTGGCTTAATAGGTTGTTACAAGCAATACCTTAGTAAAGCAATTCAAAAAGATTTAAGAATGACGGGAAGTGTTTTGACAAGCAAATTGCAGGGGACTTTAAAGTTTGTCTCTACCCCGAAATAAAAAAGTTGTGCTCATTCAAGCCCTAAACCCAAAAAATATGAAATTTCAGACATCAAATCGATTAATTTTTGAGTGAATATAGAGATCAAGACACACCTCCAACACAACACAGATTGATTAAGTTGATCAAGCAAAGCCCACGATCCGTTTTGGTTGACCCAATTGTAAAGATTACAATTTAATTCCGAAGTTGGTTATAGAAACAAGATATAAAAAGAACAAATTGTTTCTAACCTGCTACAAACAACCCATCGCCACACTAAGTTGCCATCATATCATTAGATGACATTAATTAGTGAGTCGAAGCCCCAATGTTGCTTCCCTATCTACTCCTAGAATCTCTAGAGCTCAAGGGTTGGGTAACGAAGGTCTTGATAACAAGACGATGAATCTCAGATAGAGACACAATGAAGAAAAGGTAGATCGAAGAAACACAACTCACGGATCTGTTTTAATGTTAACGATAAACAACCGGAAAAAACCGGCAAATGAAAAGATAATCTTCCTCAACCAATTCATCGATATGTACCGGAAATCATGTCAAAACATTTCGTAAATAATCTACTCCTTTTAACATAAGCCAATAAATAAGGTATCTTAATAGGTTGTAACAAGCAATACCTTAGTAAAGCAATTGAAAAAGATTTAAGAATGACGGGAAGTGTTTTGACAAACAAAATGCAGGGGACTTGAAAGTTTGTCCCTACTCCGAAATAAAAAAGTTGTGCTCATTCAAGCCCTAAACCCAAAAAATATGTCAGTACAGACATGAAATCGATTAACTTTTGAGTGAATATAGAGATCAAGACACACCTCCAACACAACACAGATTGATTAAGTTGATCAAGCAAAACCCACGATCCGTATTGGTTGACCCAATTGTAAAGATTACAATTTACTTCCAAAGTTGGTTATAGAAACAAGATATAAAAAGAATGAAGCTGTTTCTAACTGCTACAAACAACCCATCGCCACACTAAGTTGTCATCATATCATTAGATGGCATTATATAGTGAGTCGAAGCCACAATTATGCTTCCCAATCGTACTCCTATAATCCCTAGAGCTTAAGGGTTGGGTAACGAAGGTCTTGATAACAAGACGTTGAGTCTCGGATAGAGACACAATGAAGAAAAGGTAGATCGAAGAAACACAACTCACCAATCTGTCTTAATGTTTACGATAAACAACTGGAAAAAACCGGGAAATGAAAAGATGGTCTTCCTCAACCAATTCATCGATATGTACCGGAAATCATGTCAAAACATTTCGTAAATAATATATTCCTTTTAAAATAAGCCAATAAATAAAGTGGCTTAATAGGTTGTTACAAGCAATACCTTAGTAAAGCAATTCAAAAAGATTTAAGAATGACGGGAAGTGTTTTGACAAGCAAATTGCAGGGGACTTGAAAGTTTGTCTCTACCCCGAAATAAAAAAGTTGTGCTCATTCAAGCCCTAAACCCAAAAAATATGAAATTTCAGACATCAAATCGATTAATTTTTGAGTGAATATAGAGATCAAGACACACCTCCAACACAACACAGATTGATTAAGTTGATCAAGCAAAGCCCACGATCCGTTTTGGTTGACCCAATTGTAAAGATTACAATTTAATTCCGAAGTTGGTTATAGAAACAAGATATAAAAAGAACAAATTGTTTCTAACCTGCTACAAACAACCCATCGCCACACTAAGTTGTCATCATATCATTAGATGACATTAATTAGTGAGTCGAAGCCCCAATGTTGCTTCCCTATCTACTCCTAGAATCTCTAGAGCTCAAGGGTTGGGTAACGAAGGTCTTGATAACAAGACGATGAATCTCAGATAGAGACACAATGAAGAAAAGGTAGATCGAAGAAACACAACTCACGGATCTGTTTTAATGTTAACGATAAACAACCGGAAAAAACCGGCAAATGAAAAGATAATCTTCCTCAACCAATTCATCGATATGTACCGGAAATCATGTCAAAACATTTCGTAAATAATCTACTCCTTTTAACATAAGCCAATAAATAAGGTGTCTTAATAGGTTGTTACAAGCAATACCTTAGTAAAGCAATTGAAAAAGATTTAAGGATGACGGGAAGTGTTTTGACAAGCAAAATGCAGGGGACTTGAAAGTTTGTCCCAACTCCGAAATAAAAAAGTTGTGCTCATTCAAGCCCTAATCCCAAAAAATATGTCAGTACAGACATCAAATCGATTTACTTTTGAGTGAATATAGAGATCAAGACACGCCTCCAACACAACACAGATTGATTAAGTTGATCAAGCAAAACCCACGATCCGTTTTGGTTGACCCAATTGTAAATATTACAATTTACTTCCAAAGTTGGTTATAGAAACAAGATATAAAAAGAATGAACTGTTTCTAACCTGCTACAAACAACCCATCGCCACACTAAGTTGTCATCATATCATTAGATAACATTATATAGTGAGTCGAAGCCACAATTATGCTTCCCAATCGTACTCCTATAATCCCTAGAGCTTAAGGGTTGGGTAACGAAGGTCTTGATAACAAGACGTTGAGTCTCGGATAGAGACACAATGAAGAAAAGGTAGATCGAAGAAACACAACTCACCAATCTGTCTTAATGTTTACGATAAACAACTGGAAAAAACCGGGAAATGAAAAGATGGTCTTCCTCAACCAATTCATCGATATGTACCGGAAATCATGTCAAAACATTTCGTAAATAATATATTCCTTTTAAAATAAGCCAATAAATAAAGTGGCTTAATAGGTTGTTACAAGCAATACCTTAGTAAAGCAATTCAAAAAGATTTAAGAATGACGGGAAGTGTTTTGACAAGCAAATTGCAGGGGACTTGAAAGTTTGTCTCTACCCCGAAATAAAAAAGTTGTGCTCATTCAAGCCCTAAACCCAAAAAATATGAAATTTCAGACATCAAATCGATTAATTTTTGAGTGAATATAGAGATCAAGACACACCTCCAACACAACACAGATTGATTAAGTTGATCAAGCAAAGCCCACGATCCGTTTTGGTGGACCCAATTGTAAAGATTACAATTTAATTCCGAAGTTGGTTATAGAAACAAGATATAAAAAGAACAAATTGTTTCTAACCTGCTACAAACAACCCATCGCCACACTAAGTTGTCATCATATCATTAGATGACATTAATTAGTGAGTCGAAGCCCCAATGTTGCTTCCCTATCTACTCCTAGAATCTCTAGAGCTCAAGGGTTGGGTAACGAAGGTCTTGATAACAAGACGATGAATCTCAGATAGAGACACAATGAAGAAAAGGTAGATCGAAGAAACACAACTCACGGATCTGTTTTAATGTTAACGATAAACAACCGGAAAAAACCGGCAAATGAAAAGATAATCTTCCTCAACCAATTCATCGATATGTACCGGAAATCATGTCAAAACATTTCGTAAATAATCTACTCCTTTTAACATAAGCCAATAAATAAGGTGTCTTAATAGGTGGTTACAAGCAATACCTTAGTAAAGCAATTGAAAAAGATTTAAGGATGACGGGAAGTGTTTTGACAAGCAAAATGCAGGGGACTTGAAAGTTTGTCCCAACTCCGAAATAAAAAAGTTGTGCTCATTCAAGCCCTAATCCCAAAAAATATGTCAGTACAGACATCAAATCGATTTACTTTTGAGTGAATATAGAGATCAAGACACGCCTCCAACACAACACAGATTGATTAAGTTGATCAAGCAAAACCCACGATCCGTATTGGTTGACCCAATTGTAAAGATTACAATTTACTTCCAAAGTTGGTTATAGAAACAAGATATAAAAAGAATGAACTGTTTCTAACCTGCTACAAACAACCCATCGCCACACTAAGTTGTCATCATATCATTAGATGGCATTATATAGTGAGTCGAAGCCACAATTATGCTTCCCAATCGTACTCCTATAATCCCTAGAGCTTAAGAGTTGGGTAACGAAGGTCTTGATAACAAGACGTTGAGTCTCGGATAGAGACACAATGAAGAAAAGGTAGATCGAAGAAACACAACTCACCAATCTGTCTTAATGTTTACGATAAACAACTGGAAAAAACCGGGAAATGAAAAGATGGTCTTCCTCAACCAATTCATCGATATGTACCGGAAATCATGTCAAAACATTTCGTAAATAATATATTCCTTTTAAAATAAGCCAATAAATAAAGTGGCTTAATAGGTTGTTACAAGCAATACCTTAGTAAAGCAATTCAAAAAGATTTAAGAATGACGGGAAGTGTTTTGACAAGCAAATTGCAGGGGACTTGAAAGTTTGTCTCTACCCCGAAATAAAAAAGTTGTGCTCATTCAAGCCCTAAACCCAAAAAATATGAAATTTCAGACATCAAATCGATTAATTTTTGAGTGAATATAGAGATCAAGACACACCTCCAACACAACACAGATTGATTAAGTTGATCAAGCAAAGCCCACGATCCGTTTTGGTTGACCCAATTGTAAAGATTACAATTTAATTCCGAAGTTGGTTATAGAAACAAGATATAAAAAGAACAAATTGTTTCTAACCTGCTACAAACAACCCATCGCCACACTAAGTTGTCATCATATCATTACATGACATTAATTAGTGAATCGAAGCCCCAATGTTGCTTCCCTATCTACTCCTAGAATCTCTAGAGCTCAAGGGTTGGGTAACGAAGGTCTTGATAACAAGACGATGAATCTCAGATAGAGACACAATGAAGAAAAGGTAGATCGAAGAAACACAACTCACGGATCTGTTTTAATGTTAACGATAAACAACCGGAAAAAACCGGCAAATGAAAAGATAATCTTCCTCAACCAATTCATCGATATGTACCGGAAATCATGTCAAAACATTTCGTAAATAATCTACTCCTTTTAACATAAGCCAATAAATAAGGTGTCTTAATAGGTTGTTACAAGCAATACCTTAGTAAAGCAATTGAAAAAGATTTAAGGATGACGGGAAGTGTTTTGACAAGCAAAATGCAGGGGACTTGAAAGTTTGTCCCTACTCCGAAATAAAAAAGTTGTGCTCATTCAAGCCCTAAACCCAAAAAATATGTCAGTACAGACATCAAATCGATTTACTTTTGAGTGAATATAGAGATCAAGACACACCTCCAACACAACACAGATTGATTAAGTTGATCAAGGAAAACCCACGATCCGTTTTGGTTGACCCAATTGTAAAGATTACAATTTACTTCCCCCAATTTATTGCTTCCTCTCCACCAATAATGCCTACTCCTTCAACTCGTTCTAAAAAAATGGGATTCCGTGTAATAAGCTTTTGATATTCAGCAATTCCTGTTAAAAAATAAGTTGGTTATAGAAACAAGATATAAAAAGAACGAACTGTTTCTAACCTGCTACAAACAGCCCATCGCCACTCAAAGTTGTCATCATATCATTAGATGACATTATATAGTGAGTCGAAGCCCCAATTATGCTTCCCAATCGTACTCCTATAATCCCTAGAGCTTAAGGGTTGGGTAACGAAGGTCTTGATAACAAGACGTTGAATCTCGGATAGAGACACAATGAAGAAAAGGTAGATCGAAGAAACACAACTCACCAATCTGTCTTAATGTTTACGATAAACAACCGGAAAAAACCGGGAAATGAAAAGATGGTCTTCCTCAACCAATTCATCGATATGTACCGGAAATCATGTCAAAACATTTCGTAAATAATATATTCCTTTTAAAATAAGCCAATAAATAAGGTGTCTTAATAGGTTATTACAAGCAATACCTTAGTAAAGCAATTGAAAAAGATTTAAAAATGACGGGAAGTGTTTTGACAAGCAAAATGAAGGGGACTTGAAAGTTTGTCTCTACCCCGAAATAATAAAGTTGTGCTCATTCAAGCCCTAAACCCAAAAAATATGAAATTTCAGACATCAAATCGATTAATTTTTAAGTGAATATAGAGACCAAGACACACCTCCAACACTACACAGACTGATTAAGTTGATCAAGCAAAGCCCACGATCCGTTTTGGTTGACCCATATTTAAAGATTACAATTTAATTCCGAAATTGGTTATAGAAACAAGATATAAAAAGAACGAATTGTTTCTAACCTGCTACAAACAACCCATCGCCACACTAAGTTGTCATCATATCATTAGATGACATTAATTAGTGAGTCGAAGACCCAATGTTGCTTCCCTATCTACTCCTAGAATCCCTAGAGCTCAAGGGTTGGGTAATGAAGGTCTTGATAACAAGACGTTGAATCTCAGATATAGACACAATGAAGAAAAGGTAGATCGAAGAAACACAATTCACCAATCTGTATTAATGTTAACGATAAACAACCGGAAAAAACCGGCAAATGAAAAGATAATCTTCCTCAACCAATTCATCGATATGTACCGGAAATCATGTCAAAACATTTCGTAAATAATCTACTCCTTTTAACATAAGCCAATAAATAAGGTGTCTTAATAGGTTGTTACAAGCAATACCTTAGTAAAGCAATTGAAAAAGATTTAAGAAATGACGGGAAGTGTTTTGACAAGCAAAATGCAGGGGACTTGAAAGTTTGTCCCTACTCCGAAATAAAAAAGTTGTGCTCATTCAAGCCCTAAACCCAAAAAATATGAAATTTCAGACATCAAATCGATTAATTTTTGAGTGAATATAGAGATCAAGACACACCTCCAACACAACACAGATTTATTAAGTTGATCAAGCAAAGCCCACGATCCGTTTTGGTTGACCCAATTGTAAAGATTACAATTTACTTCCCCCAATTTATTGCTTCCTCTCCACCAATAATGCCTACTCCTTCAACTCGTTCTAAAAAAATGGGATTCCGTGTAATAAGCTTTTGATATTCAAGAATTCTGTTAAAAAATAAGTTGGTTATAGAAACAAGATACAAAAAGAATGAATTGTTTCTAACCTGCTACAAACAGCCCATCGCCACTCAAAGTTGTCATCATATCATTAGATGACATTATATAGTGAGTCGAAGCCCCAATTATGCTTCCCAATCGTACTCCTATAATCCCTAGAGCTTAAGGGTTGGGTAACGAAGGTCTTGATAACAAGACGTTGAATCTCGGATAGAGACACAATGAAGAAAAGGTAGATCGAAGAAACACAACTCACCGATCTGTTTTAATGTTAACGATAAACAACCGGAAAAAACCGGCAAATGAAAAGATAATCTTCCTCAACCAATTCATCGATATGTACCCGAAATCATGTCAAAACATTTCGTAAATAATCTACTCCTTTTAACATAAGCCAATAAATAAGGTGTCTTAATAGGTTGTTACAAGCAATACCTTAGTAAAGGAATTGAAAAAGATTTAAGAATGACGGGAAGTGTTTTGACAAGTAAAATGCAGGGGACTTGAAAGTTTGTCCCTACTCCGAAATAAAAAAGTTTTGCTCATTCAAGCCCTAAACCCAAAAAATATGTCAGTACAAACTTCAAATCAATTAACTTTTGAGTGAATATAGAGATCAAGACACACCTCCAATACAACACAGATTGATTAAGTTGATCAAGCAAAACCCACGATCCGTTTTGATTGACCCAATTGTAAAGATTACAATTTACTTCCAAAGTTGGTTATAGAAACAAGATATAAAAAGAACGAATTGTTTTTAACCTGCTACAAACAACCCATCGCCACACTAAGTTGTCATCATATCATTAGATGACATTATATAGTGAGTTGAAACCCCAATTATGCTTCCCAATCGTACTCCTATAATCCCTAGAGCTTAAGGGTTTGGGTAACGAAGGTCTTGATAACAAGACGTTGAATCTCGGATAGGGACACAATGAAGAAAAGGTAGATCGAAGAAACACAACTCACCAATCTGTCTTAATGTTTACGATAAACAACCGGAAAAAACCGGGAAATGAAAAGATGGTCTTCCTCAACCAATTCATCGATATGTACCGGAAATCATGTCAAAACATTTCGTAAATAATATATTCCTTTTAAATACGCCAATAAATAAGGTGTCTTAATAGGTTGTTACAAGCAATACCTTAGTAAAGCAATTGAAAAAGATTTAAGAATGACGGGAAGTGTTTTGACAAGCAAAATGCAAGGGACTTGAAAGTTTGTCCCTAATCCGAAATAAAAAAGTTTTGCTCATTCAAGCCCTAAACCCAAAAAATATGTCAGTACAGACATCAAATCAATTAACTTTTAAGTGAATATAGAGATCAAGACACACCTCCAATACAACACAGATTGATTAAGTTGATCAAGCAAAACCCACGATCCGTTTTGGTTGACCCAATTGTAAAAATTACAATTTACTTCCAAAGTTGGTTATAGAAACAAGATATAAAAAGAAAGAATTGTTTCTAACCTGCTACAAACAACCCATCCCCACACTAAGTTGTCATCATATCATTAGATGCAATTATGTAGTGAGTTGAAGCCCCAATTATGCTTCCCAATCGTATTCTTATAATCCCTAGAGCTCAAGGGTTGGATAACGAAGGTCTTGATAAGAAGATGTTGAATCTCGGATAGAGACACAATGAAGAAAAGGTAGATCGCAGAAACACAACACACCAAACTGTCTTAATGTTTACGATAAACAACCGGAAAAAACCGGGAAATGAAAAGATGGTCTTCCTCAACCAATTCATCGATATGTACCGGAAATCATGTCAAAACATTTCGTAAATAATATATTCCTTTTAAATTAAGCCAATAAATAAGGTGTCTTAATAGGTTGTTACAAGCAATACCTTAGTAAAGCAATTGAAAATGATTTAAGAATGACGGGAAGTGTTTTGACAATCAAAATGCAGGGGACTTGAAAGTTTGTCTCTACCCCGAAATAAAAAATTTGTGCTCATTCAAGCCCTAAACCCAAAAAATATGAAATTTCAGACATCAAATCGATTAATTTTTGAGTGAATATAGAGATCAAGACACACCTCCAACACAACACAGATTGATTAAGTTGATCAAGCAAAGCCCACGATCCGTTTTGGTTGACCCAATTGTAAAGATTACAATTTAATTCCAAAGTAGGTTATAGAAACAAAATATAAAAAGAACGAATTGTTTCTAACCTGCTACAAACAACCCATCGCCACACTAAGTTGTCATCATATCATTAGATGACATTAATTAGTGAGTCGAAGCCCCAATGTTGCTTCCCTATCTACTCCTAGAATCTCTAGAGCTCAAGGGTTGGGTAACGAAGGTCTTGATAACAAGACGCTGAATCTCAGATAGAGACACAATGAAGAAAAGGTAGATCGAAAAAACACAACTCACCGATCTGTTTTAATGTTAACGATAAACAACCGGAAAAAACCGGCAAATGAAAAGATAATCTTCCTCAACCAATTCATCGATATGTACCGGAAATCATGTTAAAACATTTCGTAAATAATCTACTCCTTTTAACATAAGCCAATAAATAAGGTGTCTTAATAGGTTGTTACAAGCAATACCTTAGTAAAGGAATTGAAAAAGATTTAAGGATGACGGGAAGTGTTTTGAGAAGCAAAATGCAGGGGACTTGAAAGTTTGTCCCTACTCCGGAATAAAAAAGTTGTGCTCATTCAAGCCCTAAACCCAAAAAATATGTCAGTACAGACATCAAATCGATTTACTTTTGAGTGAATATAGAGATCAAGACACACCTCCAACACAACACAGATTGATTAAGTTGATCAAGCAAAACCCACGATCCGTTTTGGTTGACCCAATTGTAAAGATTACAATTTACTTCCAAAGTTGGTTATAGAAACAAGATATAAAAAGAACGAACTGTTTCTAACCTGCTACAAACAGCCCATCGCCACTCAAAGTTGTCATCATATCATTAGATGACATTATATAGTGAGTCGAAGCCCCAATTATGCTTCCCAATCGTACTCCTATAATCCCTAGAGCTTAAGGGTTGGGTAACGAAGGTCTTGATAACAAGACGTTGAATCTCGGATAGAGACACAATGAAGAAAAGGTAGATCGAAGAAACACAACTCACCAATCTGTCTTAATGTTTACGATAAACAACCGGAAAAAACCGGGAAATGAAAAGATGGTCTTCCTCAACCAATTCATCGATATGTACCGGAAATCATGTCAAAACATTTCGTAAATAATCTACTCCTTTTAACATAACCCAATAAATAAGGTGTCTTAATAGGTTGTTACAAGCAATACCTTAGTAAAGCAATTGAAAAATATTTAAGAATAACGGGAAGTGTTTTGACAAGCAAAATGCAGGGGACTTGAAAGTTTGTCCCTACTCCGAAATAAAAAAGTTTTGGTCATTCAAGCCCTAGACCCAAAAAATATGTCAGTACAGACATCAAATCGATTAACTTTTGAGTGAATATAGAGATCAAGACACGCCTCCAATACAACACAGATTGATTAAGTTGATCAAGCAAAACCCACGATCCGTTTTGGTTGACCCAATTGTAAAGATTACAATTTACTTCCAAAGTTGGTTATAGAAACAAGATATAAAAAGAACGAATTGTTTCTAACCTGCTACAAACAACCCATCGCCACACTAAGTTGTCATCATATCATTAGATGACATTATATAGTGAGTTGAAGCCCCAATGATGCTTCCCAATCGTATTCTTATAATCCCTAGAGCTCAAGGGTTGGATAACGAAGGTCTTGATAACAAGACGTTGAATCTCGGATAGAGACACAAAGAAGAAAAGGTAAATCGCAGAAACACAACACACCAAACTATCTTAATGTTTACGATAAACAACCGGAAAAAACCGGGAAATGAAAAGATGGTCTTCCTCAACCAATTCATCGATATGTACCGGAAAACATGTCAAAACATTTCGTAAATAATATATTCCTTTTAAAATAAGCCAATAAATAAGGTGTCTTAATAGGTTGTTACAAGCAATACCTTAGTAAAGCAATTGAAAATGATTTAAGAATGACGGGAAGTGTTTTGAAAATCAAAATGCAGGGGACTTGAAAGTTTGTCTCTACCCCGAAATAAAAAAGTTGTGCTCATTCAAGCCCTAAACCCAAAAAATATGAAATTTCAGACATCAAATCGATTAAGTTTTGAGTGAATATAGAGATCAAGACACACCTCCAACACAACACAGATTGATTAAGTTGATCAAGCAAAGCCCACGATCCATTTTGGTTGACCCAATTGTAAAGATTACAATTTAATTCCAAAGTAGGTTATAGAAACAAAATATAAAAAGAACGAATTGTTTCTAACCTGCTACAAACAACCCATCGCCACACTAAGTTGTCATCATATCATTAGATGACATTAATTAGTGAGTCGAAGCCCCAATGTTGCTTCCCTATCTATTCCTAGAATCTCTAGAGCTCAAGGGTTGGGTAACGAAGGTCTTGATAACAAGACGCTGACTATTGTGCCGTACCATTATGGAAGAAGATTCGGCCAAAATGTGGACTTCCACGGGAATAAAAAAAAATGGAGAGACACAATGAAGAAAAGGTAGATCGAAGAAACACAACTCACCGATCTGTTTTAATGTTAACGATAAACAACCGGAAAAAACCGGCAAATGAAAAGATAATCTTCCTCAACCAATTCATCGATATGTACCAGAAATCATGTCAAAACATTTCGTAAATAATCTACTCCTTTTAACATAAGCCAATAAATAAGGTGTCTTAATAGGTTGTTACAAGCAATACCTTAGTAAAGGAATTGAAAAAGATTTAAGAATGACGGGAAGTGTTTTGACAAGTAAAATGCAGGGGACTTGAAAGTTTGTCCCTACTCCGAAATAAAAAAGTTTTGCTCATTCAAGCCCTAAACCCAAAAAATATGTCAGTACAAACTTCAAATCAATTAACTTTTGAGTGAATATAGAGATCAAGACACACCTCCAATACAACACAGATTGATTAAGTTGATCAAGCAAAACCCACGATCCGTTTTGATTGACCCAATTGTAAAGATTACAATTTACTTCCAAAGTTGGTTATAGAAACAAGATATAAAAAGAACGAATTGTTTTTAACCTGCTACAAACAACCCATCGCCACACTAAGTTGTCATCATATCATTAGATGACATTATATAGTGAGTTGAAACCCCAATTATGCTTCCCAATCGTACTCCTATAATCCCTAGAGCTTAAGGGTTTGGGTAACGAAGGTCTTGATAACAAGACGTTGAATCTCGGATAGGGACACAATGAAGAAAAGGTAGATCGAAGAAACACAACTCACCAATCTGTCTTAATGTTTACGATAAACAACCGGAAAAAACCGGGAAATGAAAAGATGGTCTTCCTCAACCAATTCATCGATATGTACCGGAAATCATGTCAAAACATTTCGTAAATAATATATTCCTTTTAAATACGCCAATAAATAAGGTGTCTTAATAGGTTGTTACAAGCAATACCTTAGTAAAGCAATTGAAAAAGATTTAAGAATGACGGGAAGTGTTTTGACAAGCAAAATGCAAGGGACTTGAAAGTTTGTCCCTAATCCGAAATAAAAAAGTTTTGCTCATTCAAGCCCTAAACCCAAAAAATATGAAATCGCGGACATCAAATCAATTAACTTTTAAGTGAATATAGAGATCAAGACACACCTCCAATACAACACAGATTGATTAAGTTGATCAAGCAAAACCCACGATCCGTTTTGGTTGACCCAATTGTAAAGATTACAATTTACTTCCAAAGTTGGTTATAGAAACAAGATATAAAAAGAACGAATTGTTTCTAACCTGCTACAAACAACCCATCCCCACACTAAGTTGTCATCATATCATTAGATGCAATTATGTAGTGAGTTGAAGCCCCAATTATGCTTCCCAATCGTATTCTGATAATCCCTAGAGCTCAAGGGTTGGATAACGAAGGTCTTGATAAGAAGATGTTGAATCTCGGATAGAGACACAATGAAGAAAAGGTAGATCGCAGAAACACAACACACCAAACTGTCTTAATGTTTACGATAAACAACCGGAAAAAACCGGGAAATGAAAAGATGGTCTTCCTCAACCAATTCATCGATATGTACCGGAAATCATGTCAAAACATTTGGTAAATAATATATTCCTTTTAAAATAAGCCAATAAATAAGGTGTCTTAATAGGTTGTTACAAGCAATACCTTAGTAAAGCAATTGAAAATGATTTAAGAATGACGGGAAGTGTTTTGACAATCAAAATGCAGGGGACTTGAAAGTTTGTCTCTACCCCGAAATAAAAAGTTTGTGCTCATTCAAGCCCTAAACCTAAAAAATATGAAATTTCAGACATCAAATCGATTAATTTTTGAGTGAATATAGAGATCAAGACACACCTCCAACACAACACAGATTGATTAAGTTGATCAAGCAAAGCCCACGATCCGTTTTGGTTGACCCAATTGTAAAGATTACAATTTAATTCCAAAGTAGGTTATAGAAACAAAATATAAAAAGAACGAATTGTTTCTAACTTGCTACAAACAACCCATCGCCACACTAAGTTGTCATCATATCATTAGATGACATTAATTAGTGAGTCGAAGCCCCAATGTTGCTTCCCTATCTACTCCTAGAATCTCTAGAGCTCAAGGGTTGGGTAACGAAGGTCTTGATAACAAGACGCTGAATCTCAGATAGAGACACAATGAAGAAAAGGTAGATCGAAAAAACACAACTCACCGATCTGTTTTAATGTTAACGATAAACAACCGGAAAAAACCGGCAAATGAAAAGATAATCTTCCTCAACCAATTCATCGATATGTACCGGAAATCATGTTAAAACATTTCGTAAATAATCTACTCCTTTTAACATAAGCCAATAAATAAGGTGTCTTAATAGGTTGTTACAAGCAATACCTTAGTAAAGGAATTGAAAAAGATTTAAGAATGACGGGAAGTGTTTTGACAAGTAAAATGCAGGGGACTTGAAAGTTTGTCCCTACTCCGAAATAAAAAAGTTTTGCTCATTCAAGCCCTAAACCCAAAAAATATGTCAGTACAAACTTCAAATCAATTAACTTTTGAGTGAATATAGATCAAGACACACCTCCAATACAACACAGATTGATTAAGTTGATCAAGCAAAACCCACGATCCGTTTTGATTGACCCAATTGTAAAGATTACAATTTACTTCCAAAGTTGGTTATAGAAACAAGATATAAAAAGAACGAATTGTTTTTAACCTGCTACAAACAACCCATCGCCACACTAAGTTGTCATCATATCATTAGATGACATTATATAGTGAGTTGAAACCCCAATTATGCTTCCCAATCGTACTCCTATAATCCCTAGAGCTTAAGGGTTTGGGTACCGAAGGTCTTGATAACAAGACGTTGAATCTCGGATAGGGACACAATGAAGAAAAGGTAGATCGAAGAAACACAACTCACCAATGTGTCTTAATGTTTACGATAAACAACCGGAAAAAACCGGGAAATGAAAAGATGGTCTTCCTCAACCAATTCATCGATATGTACCGGAAATCATGTCAAAACATTTCGTAAATAATATATTCCTTTTAAATACGCCAATAAATAAGGTGTCTTAATAGGTTGTTACAAGCAATACCTTAGTAAAGCAATTGAAAAAGATTTAAGAATGACGGGAAGTGTTTTGACAAGCAAAATGCAAGGGACTTGAAAGTTTGTCCCTAATCCGAAATAAAAAAGTTTTGCTCATTCAAGCCCTAAACCCAAAAAATATGTCAGTACAGACATCAAATCAATTAACTTTTAAGTGAATATAGAGATCAAGACACACCTCCAATACAACACAGATTGATTAAGTTGATCAAGCAAAACCCACGATCCGTTTTGGTTGACCCAATTGTAAAGATTACAATTTACTTCCAAAGTTGGTTATAGAAACAAGATATAAAAAGAACGAATTGTTTCTAACCTGCTACAAACAACCCATCCCCACACTAAGTTGTCATCATATCATTAGATGCAATTATGTAGTGAGTTGAAGCCCCAATTATGCTTCCCAATCGTATTCTGATAATCCCTAGAGCTCAAGGGTTGGATAACGAAGGTCTTGATAAGAAGATGTTGAATCTCGGATAGAGACACAATGAAGAAAAGGTAGATCGAAAAACACAACACACCAAACTGTCTTAATGTTTACGATAAACAACCGGAAAAAACCGGGAAATGAAAAGATGGTCTTCCTCAACCAATTCATCGATATGTACCGGAAATCATGTCAAAACATTTCGTAAATAATATATTCCTTTTAAAATAAGCCAATAAATAAGGTGTCTTAATAGGTTGTTACAAGCAATACCTTAGTAAAGCAATTGAAAATGATTTAAGAATGACGGGAAGTGTTTTGACAATCAAAATGCAGGGGACTTGAAAGTTTGTCTCTACCCCGAAATAAAAAGTTTGTGCTCATTCAAGCCCTAAACCCAAAAAATATGAAATTTCAGACATCAAATCGATTAATTTTTGAGTGAATATAGAGATCAAGACACACCTCCAACACAACACAGATTGATTAAGTTGATCAAGCAAAGCCCACGATCCGTTTTGGTTGACCCAATTGTAAAGATTACAATTTAATTCCAAAGTAGGTTATAGAAACAAAATATAAAAAGAACGAATTGTTTCTAACTTGCTACAAACAACCCATCGCCACACTAAGTTGTCATCATATCATTAGATGACATTAATTAGTGAGTCGAAGCCCCAATGTTGCTTCCCTATCTACTCCTAGAATCTCTAGAGCTCAAGGGTTGGGTAACGAAGGTCTTGATAACAAGACGTTGAATCTCGGATAGAGACACAATGAAGAAAAGGTAGATCGAAAGAAACACAACTCACCAATCTGTTTTAATGTTAACGATAAACAACCGGAAAAAACCGGCAAATGAAAAGATAATCTTCCTCAACCAATTCATCGATATGTACCGGAAATCATGTTAAAACATTTCGTAAATAATCTACTCCTTTTAACATAAGCCAATAAATAAGGTGTCTTAATAGGTTGTTACAAGCAATACCTTAGTAAAGGAATTGAAAAAGATTTAAGAATGACGGGAAGTGTTTTGACAAGCAAAATGCAGGGGACTTGAAAGTTTGTCCCTACTCCGAAATAAAAAAGTTTTGCTCATTCAAGCCCTAAACCCAAAAAATATGTCAGTACAGACATCAAATCAATTAACTTTTAAGTGAATATAGAGATCAAGACACACCTCCAATACAACACAGATTGATTAAGTTGATCAAGCAAAACCCACGATCCGTTTTGATTGACCCAATTGTAAAGATTACAATTTACTTCCATAGTTGGTTATAGAAACAAGATATAAAAAGAACGAATTGTTTCTAACCTGCTACAAACAACCCATCGCCACACTAAGTTGTCATCATATCATTAGATGACATTATATAGTGAGTTGAAGCCCCAATGATGCTTCCCAATCGTATTCTTATAATACCTAGAGCTCAAGGGTTGGATAACGAAGGTCTTGATAACAAGACGTTGAATCTCGGATAGAGACACAATGAAGAAAAGGTAAATCGCAGAAACACAACACACCAAACTATCTTAATGTTTACGATGAACAACCGGAAAAAACCGGGAAATGAAAAGATGGTCTTCCTCAACCAATTCATCGATATGTACCGGAAATCATGTCAAAACATTTCGTAAATAATATATTCCTTTTAAAATAAGCCAATAAATAAGGTGTCTTAATAGGTTGTTACAAGCAATACCTTAGTAAAGCAATTGAAAATAATTTAAGAATGACGGGAAGTGTTTTGACAATCAAAATGCAGGGGACTTGAAAGTTTGTCTCTACCCCGAAATAAAAAAGTTGTGCTCATTCAAGCCCTAAACCTAAAAAATATGAAATTTCAGACATCAAATCGATTAATTTTTGAGTGAATATAGAGATCAAGACACACCTCCAACACAACACAGATTGATTAAGTTGATCAAGCAAAGCCCACGATCCGTTTTGGTTGACCCAATTGTAAAGATTACAATTTAATTCCAAAGTAGGTTATAGAAACAAAATATAAAAAGAACGAATTGTTTCTAACCTGCTACAAACAACCCATCGCCACACTAAGTTGTCATCATATCATTAGATGACATTAATTAGTGAGTCGAAGCCCCAATGTTGCTTCCCTATCTACTCTTAGAATCTCTAGAGCTCAAGGGTTGGGTAACGAAGGTCTTGATAACAAGACGCTGAATCTCAGATAGAGACACAATGAAGAAAAGGTAGATCGAAGAAACACAACTCACCGATCTGTTTTAATGTTAACGTTAAACAACCGGAAAAAACCGGCAAATGAAAAGATAATCTTCCTCAACCAATTCATCGATATGTACCGGAAATCATGTCAAAACATTTCGTAAATAATCTACTCCTTTTAACATAAGCCAATAAATAAGGTGTCTTAATAGGTTTTTACAAGCAATACCTTAGTAAAGGAATTGAAAAAGATTTAAGAATGACGGGAAGTGTTTTGACAAGCAAAATGCAAGGGACTTGAAAGTTTGTCCCTAATCCGAAATAAAAAAGTTTTGCTCATTCAAGCCCTAAACCCAAAAAATATGTCAGTACAGACATCAAATCAATTAACTTTTAAGTGAATATAGAGATCAAGACACACCTCCAATACAACACAGATTGATTAAGTTGATCAAGCAAAACCCACGATCCGTTTTGGTTGACCCAATTGTAAAGATTACAATTTACTTCCAAAGTTGGTTATAGAAACAAGATATAAAAAGAACGAATTGTTTCTAACCTGCTACAAACAACCCATCCCCACACTAAGTTGTCATCATATCATTAGATGCAATTATGTAGTGAGTTGAAGCCCCAATTATGCTTCCCAATCGTATTCTGATAATCCCTAGAGCTCAAGGGTTGGATAACGAAGGTCTTGATAAGAAGATGTTGAATCTCGGATAGAGACACAATGAAGAAAAGGTAGATCGCAGAAACACAACACACCAAACTGTCTTAATGTTTACGATAAACAACCGGAAAAAACCGGGAAATGAAAAGATGGTCTTCCTCAACCAATTCATCGATATGTACCGGAAATCATGTCAAAACATTTCGTAAATAATATATTCCTTTTAAAATAAGCCAATAAATAAGGTGTCTTAATAGGTTGTTACAAGCAATACCTTAGTAAAGCAATTGAAAATGATTTAAGAATGACGGGAAGTGTTTTGACAATCAAAATGCAGGGGACTTGAAAGTTTGTCTCTACCCCGAAATAAAAAGTTTGTGCTCATTCAAGCCCTAAACCCAAAAAATATGAAATTTCAGACATCAAATCGATTAATTTTTGAGTGAATATAGAGATCAAGACACACCTCCAACACAACACAGATTGATTAAGTTGATCAAGCAAAACCCACGATCCGTTTTGGTTGACCCAATTGTAAAGATTACAATTTAATTCCAAAGTAGGTTATAGAAACAAAATATAAAAAGAACGAATTGTTTCTAACTTGCTACAAACAACCCATCGCCACACTAAGTTGTCATCATATCATTAGATGACATTAATTAGTGAGTCGAAGCCCCAATGTTGCTTCCCTATCTACTCCTAGAATCTCTAGAGCTCAAGGGTTGGGTAACGAAGGTCTTGATAACAAGACGCTGAATCTCAGATAGAGACACAATGAAGAAAAGGTAGATCGAAAAAACACAACTCACCGATCTGTTTTAATGTTAACGATAAACAACCGGAAAAAACCGGCAAATGAAAAGATAATCTTCCTCAACCAATTCATCGATATGTACCGGAAATCATGTTAAAACATTTCGTAAATAATCTACTCCTTTTAACATAAGCCAATAAATAAGGTGTCTTAATAGGTTGTTACAAGCAATACCTTAGTAAAGGAATTGAAAAAGATTTAAGAATGACGGGAAGTGTTTTGACAAGCAAAATGCAGGGGACTTGAAAGTTTGTCCCTACTCCGAAATAAAAAAGTTTTGCTCATTCAAGCCCTAAACCCAAAAAATATGTCAGTACAGACATCAAATCAATTAACTTTTAAGTGAATATAGAGATCAAGACACACCTCCAATACAACACAGATTGATTAAGTTGATCAAGCAAAACCCACGATCCGTTTTGATTGACCCAATTGTAAAGATTACAATTTACTTCCATAGTTGGTTATAGAAACAAGATATAAAAAGAACGAATTGTTTCTAACCTGCTACAAACAACCCATCGCCACACTAAGTTGTCATCATATCATTAGATGACATTATATAGTGAGTTGAAGCCCCAATGATGCTTCCCAATCGTATTCTTATAATACCTAGAGCTCAAGGGTTGGATAACGAAGGTCTTGATAACAAGACGTTGAATCTCGGATAGAGACACAATGAAGAAAAGGTAAATCGCAGAAACACAACACACCAAACTATCTTAATGTTTACGATGAACAACCGGAAAAAACCGGGAAATGAAAAGATGGTCTTCCTCAACCAATTCATCGATATGTACCGGAAATCATGTCAAAACATTTCGTAAATAATATATTCCTTTTAAAATAAGCCAATAAATAAGGTGTCTTAATAGGTTGTTACAAGCAATACCTTAGTAAAGCAATTGAAAATAATTTAAGAATGACGGGAAGTGTTTTGACAATCAAAATGCAGGGGACTTGAAAGTTTGTCTCTACCCCGAAATAAAAAAGTTGTGCTCATTCAAGCCCTAAACCTAAAAAATATGAAATTTCAGACATCAAATCGATTAATTTTTGAGTGAATATAGAGATCAAGACACACCTCCAACACAACACAGATTGATTAAGTTGATCAAGCAAAGCCCACGATCCGTTTTGGTTGACCCAATTGTAAAGATTACAATTTAATTCCAAAGTAGGTTATAGAAACAAAATATAAAAAGAACGAATTGTTTCTAACCTGCTACAAACAACCCATCGCCACACTAAGTTGTCATCATATCATTAGATGACATTAATTAGTGAGTCGAAGCCCCAATGTTGCTTCCCTATCTACTCCTAGAATCTCTAGAGCTCAAGGGTTGGGTAACGAAGGTCTTGATAACAAGACGCTGAATCTCAGATAGAGACACAATGAAGAAAAGGTAGATCGAAGAAACACAACTCACCGATCTGTTTTACTGTTAACGTTAAACAACCGGAAAAAACCGGCAAATGAAAAGATAATCTTCCTCAACCAATTCATCGATATGTACCGGAAATCATGTCAAAACATTTCGTAAATAATCTACTCCTTTTAACATAAGCCAATAAATAAGGTGTCTTAATAGGTTTTTACAAGCAATACCTTAGTAAAGGAATTGAAAAAGATTTAAGAATGACGGGAAGTGTTTTGACAAGCAAAATGCAGGGGACTTGAAAGTTTGTCCCTACTCCGAAATAAAAAAGTTTTGCTCATTCAAGCCCTAAACCCAAAAAATATGTCAGTACAGACATCAAATCAATTAACTTTTGAGTGAATATACAGATCAAGACACACCTCCAATACAACACAGATTGATTAAGTTGATCAAGCAAAACCCACGATCCGTTTTGGTTGACCCAATTGTAAAGATTACAATTTACTTCCAAAGTTGGTTATAGAAACAAGGTATAAAAAGAATGAATTGTTTCTAACCTGCTACAAACAACCCATCGCCACACTAAGTTGTCATCATATCATTAGATGACATTATATAGTGAGTTGAAACCCCAATTATGCTTCCCAATCGTACTCCTATTTTCCCTAGAGCTTAAGGGTTGGGTAACGAAGGTCTTGATAACAAGACGTTGAATCTCGGATAGGGACACAATGAAAAAAAGGTAGATCGAAGAAACACAACTCACCAATCTGTCTTAATGTTTACGATAAACAACCGGAAAAAACCGGGAAATGAAAAGATGGTCTTCCTCAACCAATTCATCGATATGTACCGGAAATCATGTCAAAACATTTCGTAAATAATATATTCCTTTTAAAATAAGCCAATAAATAAGGTGTCTTAATAGGTTGTTACAAGCAATAACTTAGTAAAGCAATTGAAAAAGATTTAAGAATGACGGGAAGTGTTTTGACAAGCAAAATGCAATGGACTTGAAAGTTTGTCCCTACTCCGAAATAAAAAAGTTTTGCTCATTCAAGCCCTAAACCCAAAAAAATATGTCAGTACAGACATCAAATCAATTAACTTTTAAGTGAATATAGAGATCAAGACACACCTCCAATACAACACAGATTGATTAAGTTGATCAAGCAAAACCCACGATCCGTTTTGGTTGACGAAATTGTAAAGATTACAATTTACTTCCAAAGTTGGTTATAGAAACAAGATACAAAAAGAACGAATTGTTTCTAACCTACTACAAACAACCCATTGGCACACTAAGTTGTCATCATATCATTAGATGCAATTATATAGTGAGTTGAAGCCCCAATGATGCTTCCCAATCGTATTGTTATAATCCCTAGAGCTCAAGGGTTGGATAACGAAGGTCTTGATAACAAGACGTTGAATCTCGGATAGAGACTCAATGAAGAAAAGGTAGATCGCAGAATCACAACACACCAAACTGTCTTAATGTTTACGATAAACAACCGGAAAAAACGGGAAATGAAAAGATGGTCTTCCTCAACCAATTCATCGATATGTACCGGAAATCATGTCAAAACATTTCGTAAATAATATATTCCTTTTAAAATAAGCCAATAAATAAGGTGTCTTAATAGGTTGTTACAAGCAATACCTTAGTAAAGCAATTGAAAATGATTTAAGAATGACGGGAAGTGTTTTGACAATCAAAATGCAGGGGACTTGAAAGTTTGTCTCTACCCCCAAATAAAAAAGGTGTGCTCATTCAAGCCCTAAACCCAAAAAATATGAAATTTCAGACATCAAATCGATTAATTTTTGAGTGAATATAGAGATCAAGACACACATCCAACACAACACAGATTGATTAAGTTGATCAAGCAAAGCCCACGATCCGTTTTGGTTGACCCAATTGTAAAGATTACAATTTAATTCCAAAGTAGGTTATAGAAACAAAATATAAAAAGAAGGAATTGTTTCTAACCTGCTACAAACAACCCATCGCCACACTAAGTTGTCATCATATCATTAGATGACATTAATTAGTGAGTCGAAGCCCCAATGTTGCTTCCCTATCTACTCCTAGAATCTCTAGAGCTCGAGGGTTGCGTAACGAAGGTCTTGATAACAAGACGCTGAATCTCAGATAGAGACACAATGAAGAAAAGGTAGATCGAAGAAACACAACTCACCGATCTGTTTTAATGTTAACGATAAACAACCGGAAAAAACCGGCAAATGAAAAGATAATCTTCCTCAACCAATTCATCGATATGTACCGGAAATCATGTCAAAAATTTCGTAAATAATCTACTCCTTTTAACATAAGCCAATAAATAAGGTGTCTTAATAGGTTGTTACAAGCAATACCTTAGTAAAGGAATTGAAAAAGATTTAAGAATGACGGGAAGTGTTTTGACAAGCAAAATGCAGGGGACTTGAAAGTTTGTCCCTACTCCGAAATAAAAAAGTTTTGCTCATTCAAGCCCTAAACCCAAAAAATATGTCAGTACATACATCAAATCAATTAACTTTTGAGTGAATATAGAGATCAAGACACACCTCCAATACAACACAGATTGATTAAGTTCATCAAGCAAAACCCACGATCCGTTTTGGTTGACCCAATTGTAAAGATTACAATTTACTTCCAAAGTTGGTTATAAAAACAAGATATAAAAAGAACGAATTGTTTCTAACCTGCTACAAACAACCCATCGCCACACTAAGTTGTCATCATATCATTAGATGACATTATATAGTGAGTTGAAGCCGCAATTATGCTTCCCAATCGTACTCCTATAATCCCTAGAGCTTAAGGGTTGGGTAACGAAGGTCTTGATAACAAGACGTTGAGTCTCGGATAGAGACACAATGAAGAAAAGGTAGATCGAAGAAACACAACTCACCAATCTGTCTTAATGTTTACGATAAACAACCGGAAAAAACCGGGAAATGAAAAGATGGTCTTCCTCAACCAATTCATCGATATGTACCGGAAATCATGTCAAAACATTTCGTAAATAATATATTCCTTTTAAAATAAGCCAATAAATAAGGTGTCTTAATAGGTTATTACAAGCAATACCTTAGTAAAGCAATTGAAAAAAATTTAAAAATGACGGGAAGTGTTTTGACAAGCAAAATGCAGGGGACTTGAAAGTTTGTCTCTACCCCGAAATAATAAAGTTTTGCTCATTCAAGCCCTAAACCCAAAAAATATGAAATTTCAGACATCAAATCGATTAATTTTTGAGTGAATATAGAGATCAAGACACAACTCCAACACAACACAGATTGATTAAGTTGATCAAGCAAAACCCACGATCCGTTTTGGTTGACCCAACTGTAAAGATTTCAATATACTTCCAAAGTTGTTTATAGAAAGAAGATACAAAAAGAATGAATTGTTTCTAACCTGCTACAAACAGCCCATCGCCACTCAAAGTTGTCATCATATCATTAGATGACATTAATTAGTGAGTCGAAGCCCCAATGTTGCTTCCCAATCGTACTCCTAGAATCCCTAGAGCTCAAAGGTTGGGTAACGAAGATCTTGATAACAAGATGTTGAATCTCGGATAGAGACACAATGAAGAAAAGGTAGATCGAAGAAACACAACTCACCAATCTGTCTTAATGTTTACGATAAACAACCGGAAAAAACCGGCAAATGAAAAGATGGTCTTCCTCAACCAATTCATCGACATGCACCAGAAATCATGTCAAAACATTTCGTAAATAATATATTCCTTCTAGAATAAGCCAATAAATAAGGTGTCTTAATAGGTTGCTACAAGCAAGACCTTAGTAAGGTTATTGAAAAATATTTAAGAATGACGGGAAGTGTTTTGACAAGCAAAATGCAGGGGACTTGAAAGTTTGACCCTACCCCGCAATAAAAATGTTGTGGTCATTCAAGCCCTAAACCCAACAAATATGTCAGTACGGACATCAAATCGATTAATTTTTGAGTGAATATTGAGATCAAGACACACCTCCAACACGACACAGATTGATTAAGTTGATGAAGCAAAACCCACGATCCGTTTTTGTTGACCTAATTGTAAAGATTACAATATACTTCCAAAGTTGGTTATAGAAAGAAGATATAAAAAGAACGAATTGTTTCTAACCTGCTACGAACATCCCATCGCCACTCAAAGTTGTCATCATATCATTAGATGACATTAATTAGTGAGTCGAAGCCCCAATGTTGCTTCCCAATCGTACTCCTAGAATTCGTAGAGCTCAAGGGTTGGGTAACGAAGGTCTTGATAACAAGACGTTGAATCTCAGATAGAGACACAATGAAGAAAAGGTAGATCGAAGAAACACAACTCACCAATCTGTCTTAATGTTTACGATAAACAACCGGAAAAAAGCGGCAAATGAAAAGATGGTCTTCCTCAACCAATTCATCGACATGCACCAGAAATCATGTCAAAACATTTCGTAAATAATATATTCCTTCTAGAATAAGCCAATAAATAAGGTGTCTTAATAGGTTGCTACAAGCAAGACCTTAGTAAGGTTATTGAAAAATATTTAAGAATGAGGGGAAGTGTTTTGACAAGCAAAATGCAAGGGACTTGAGAGTTTGACCCTACCCCGGAATAAAAATGTTGTGGTCATTCAAGCCCTAAACCCAACAAATATGTCAGTACAGACATCAAATCGATTAATTTTTGAGTGAATATAGAGATCAAGACACAACTCCAACACAACACAGATTGATTAAGTTGACCAAGCAAAACCCACGATCCGTTTTGGTTGACCTAATTGTAAAGATTACAATATACTTCCAAAGTTGGTTATAGAAAGAAGATATAAAAAGAACGAATTGTTTCTAACCTGTTACGAACATCCCATCGCCACTCAAAGTTGTCATCATATCATTAGATGACATTAATTAGTGAGTCGAAGCCCCAATGTTGCTTCCCAATCGTACTCCTAGAATCCGTAGAGCTCAAGGGTTGGGTAACGAAGGTCTTGATAACAAGACGTTGAATCTCAGATAGAGACACAATGAAGAAAAGGTAGATCGAAGAAACACCACTCACCAATCTGTCTTAATTTTTACGATAAACAACCGGAAAAAACCGGCAAATGAAAAGATGGTCTTCCTCAACCAATTCATCGACATGCACCAGAAATCATGTCAAAACATTTCGTAAATAATATATTCCTTCTAGAATAAGACAATAAATAAGGTGTCTTAATAGGTTGCTACAAGCAAGCCCTTAGTAAGGTTATTGAAAAATATTTAAGAATGACGGGAAGTGTTTTGACAAGCAAAATGCAGGGGACTTGAGAGTTTGACCCTACCCCGGAATAAAAATGTTGTGCTCATTCAAGCCCTAAACCCAACAAATATGTCAGTACAGACATCAAATCGATTAATTTTTGAGTGAATATAGAGATCAAGACACAACTCCAACACAACACAGATTGATTAATTTGATCAAGCAAAACCCACGATCCGTTTTGGTTGACCCAACTGTAAAGATTTCAATATACTTCCAAAGTTGTTTATAGAAAGAAGATACAAAAAGAAGAATTGTTTCTAACCTGCTACAAACAGCCCATCGCCACTCAAAGTTGTCATCATATCATTAGATGACATTAATTAGTGAGTCGAAGCCCCAATGTTGCTTCCTAATCGTACTCCTAGAATCCCTAGAGCTCAAAGGTTGGGTAACGAAGATCTTGATAACAAGATGTTGAATCTCGGATAGAGACACAATGAAGAAAAGGTAGATCGAAGAAACACAACTCACCAATCTGTCTTAATGTTTACGATAAACAACCGGAAAAAACCGGCAAATGAAAAGATGGTCTTCCTCAACCAATTCATCGACATGCACCAGAAATCATGTCAAAACATTTCGTAAATAATATATTCCTTCAAGAATAAGCCAATAAATAAGGTGTCTTAATAGGTTGCTACAAGCAAGACCTTAGTAAGGTTATTGAAAAATATTTAAGAATGACGGGAAGTGTTTTGACAAGCAAAATGCAGGGGACTTGAAAGTTTGACCCTACCCCGGAATAAAAATGTTGTGCTCATTCAAGCCCTAAACCCAACAAATATGTCAGTATGGACATCAAATCGATTAATTTTTGAGTGAATATAGAGATCAAGACACACCTCCAACACAACACAGATTGATTAAGTTGATGAAGCAAAACCCACGATCCGTTTTGGTTGACCTAATTGTAAAGATTACAATATACTTCCAAAGTTGGTTATAGAAAGAAGATATAAAAAGAACGAATTGTTTCTAACCTGCTACGAACATCCCATCGCCACTCAAAGTTGTCATCATATCATTAGATGACATTAATTAGTGAGTCGAAGCCCTAATGTTGCTTCCCAATCGTACTCCTAGAATCCGTAGAGCTCAAGGGTTGGGTAACGAAGGTCTTGATAACAAAACGTTGAATCTCAGATAGAGACACAATGAAGAAAAGGTAGATCGAAGAAACACCACTCACCAATCTGTCTTAATGTTTACGATAAACAACCGGAAAAAACCGGCAAATGAAAAGATGGTCTTCCTCAACCAATTCATCGACATGCACCAGAAATCATGTCAAAACATTTCGTAAATAATATATTCCTTCTAGAATAAGCCAATAAATAAGGTGTCTTAATAGGTTGCTACAAGCAAGCCCTTAGTAAGGTTATTGAAAAATATTTAAGAATGACGGGAAGTGTTTTGACAAGCAAAATGCAGGGGACTTGAGAGTTTGACCCTACCCCGGAATAAAAATGTTGTGCTCATTCAAGCCCTAAACCCAACAAATATGTCAGTACAGACATCAAATCGATTAATTTTTGAGTGAATATAGAGATCAAGACACAACTCCAACACAACACAGATTGATTAATTTGATCAAGCAAAACCCACGATCCGTTTTGGTTGACCCAACTGTAAAGATTTCAATATACTTCCAAAGTTGTTTATAGAAAGAAGATACAAAAAGAAGAATTGTTTCTAACCTGCTACAAACAGCCCATCGCCACTCAAAGTTGTCATCATATCATTAGATGACATTAATTAGTGAGTCGAAGCCCCAATGTTGCTTCCCAATCGTACTCCTAGAATCCCTAGAGCTCAAAGGTTGGGTAACGAAGATCTTGATAACAAGATGTTGAATCTCGGATAGAGACACAATGAAGAAAAGGTAGATCGAAGAAACACAACTCACCAATCTGTCTTAATGTTTACGATAAACAACCGGAAAAAACCGGCAAATGAAAAGATGGTCTTCCTCAACCAATTCATCGACATGCACCAGAAATCATGTCAAAACATTTCGTAAATAATATATTCCTTCTAGAATAAGCCAATAAATAAGGTGTCTTAATAGGTTGCTACAAGCAAGACCTTAGTAAGGTTATTGAAAAATATTTAAGAATGACTGGAAGTGTTTTGACAAGGAAAATGCAGGAGACTTGAAAGTTTGACCCTACCCCGGAATAAAAATGTTGTGCTCATTCAAGCCCTAAACCCAACAAATATGTCAGTACGGACATCAAATCGATTAATTTTTGAGTGAATATAGAGATCAAGACACACCTCCAACACAACACAGATTGATTAAGTTGATGAAGCAAAACCCACGATCCGTTTTGGTTGACCTAATTGTAAAGATTACAATATACTTCCAAAGTTGGTTATAGAAAGAAGATATAAAAAGAACGAATTGTTTCTAACCTGCTACGAACATCCCATCTCCACTCAAAGTTGTCATCACATCGTTAGATGACATTAATTAGTGAGTCGAAGCCCCAATGTTGCTTCCCAATCGTACTCCTAGAATCCGTAGAGCTCAAGGGTTGGGTAACGAAGGTCTTGATAACAAGACGTTGAATCTCAGATAGAGACAAAATGAAGAAAAGGTAGATCGAAGAAACACAACTCACCAATCTGTCTTAATGTTTACGATAAACAACCGGAAAAAATCGGCAAATGAAAAGATGGTCTTCCTTAACCAATTCATCGACATGCACCAGAAATCATGTCAAAACATTTCGTAAATAATATATTCCTTCTAGAATAAGCCAATAAATAAGGTGTCTTAATAGGTTGCTACAAGCAAGACCTTAGTAAGGTTATTGAAAAATATTTAAGAATGACGGGAAGTGTTTTGACAAGCAAAATGCAGGGGACTTGAGAGTTTGACCCTACCCCGGAATAAAAATGTTGTGCTCATTCAAGCCCTAAACCCAACAAATATGTCAGTACAGACATCAAATCGATTAATTTTTGAGTGAATATAGAGATCAAGACACACCTCCAACACAACACAGATTGATTAAGTTGATGAAGCAAAACCCACGATCCGTTTTGGTTGACCTAATTGTAAAGATTACAATATACTTCCAAAGTTGGTTATAGAAAGAAGATATAAAAAGAACGAATTGTTTCTAACCTGCTACGAACATCCCATCTCCACTCAAAGTTGTCATCACATCGTTAGATGACATTAATTAGTGAGTCGAAGCCCCAATGTTGCTTCCCAATCGTACTCCTAGAATCCGTAGAGCTCAAGGGTTGGGTAACGAAGGTCTTGATAACAAGACGTTGAATCTCAGATAGAGACACAATGAAGAAAAGGTAGATCGAAGAAACACAACTCACCAATCTGTCTTAATGTTTACGATAAACAACCGGAAAAAACCGGCAAATGAAAAGATGGTCTTCCTTAACCAATTCATCGACATGCACCAGAAATCATGTCAAAACATTTCGTAAATAATATATTCCTTCTAGAATAAGCCAATAAATAAGGTGTCTTAATAGGTTGCTACAAGCAAGACCTTAGTAAGGTTATTGAAAAATATTTAAGAATGACGGGAAGTGTTTTGACAAGCAAAATGCAGGGGACTTGAGAGTTTGACCCTACCCCGGAATAAAAATGTTGTGCTCATTCAAGCCCTAAACCCAACAAATATGTCAGTACAGACATCAAATCGATTAATTTTTGAGTGAATATAGAGATCAAGACACAACTCCAACACAACACAGATTGATTAAGTTGATCAAGCAAAACCCACGATCCGTTTTGGTTGACCCAACTGTAAAGATTTCAATATACTTCCAAAGTTGTTTATAGAAAGAAGATACAAAAAGAATGAATTGTTTCTAACCTGCTACAAACAGCCCATCGCCACTCAAAGTTGTCATCATATCATTAGATGACATTAATTAGTGAGTCGAAGCCCCAATGTTGCTTCCCAATCGTACTCCTAGAATCCCTAGAGCTCAAAGGTTGGGTAACGAAGATCTTGATAACAAGATGTTGAATCTCGGATAGAGACACAATGAAGAAAAGGTAGATCGAAGAAACACAACTCACCAATCTGTCTTAATGTTTACGATAAACAACCGGAAAAAACCGGCAAATGAAAAGATGGTCTTCCTCAACCAATTCATCGACATGCACCGGAAATCATGTCAAAACATTTCGTAAATAATATATTCCTTCTAGAATAAGCCAATAAATAAGGTGTCTTAATAGGTTGCTACAAGCAAGACCTTAGTAAGGTTATTGAAAAATATTTAAGAATGACGGGAAGTGTTTTGACAAGCAAAATGCAGGGGACTTGAGAGTTTGACCCTACCCCGGAATAAAAATGTTGTGCTCATTCAAGCCCTAAACCTAACAAATATGCCAGTACAGACATCAAATCGATTAATTTTTGAGTGAATATAGAGATCAAGACACAACTCCAACACAACACAGATTGATTAAGTTGATCAAGCAAAACCCACGATCCGTTTTGGTTGACCCAACTGTAAAGATTTCAATATACTTCCAAAGTTGTTTATAGAAAGAAGATACAAAAAGAATGAATTGTTTCTAACCTGCTACAAACAGCCCATCGCCACTCAAAGTTGTCATCATATCATTAGATGACATTAATTAGTGAGTCGAAGCCCCAATGTTGCTTCCCAATCGTACTCCTAGAATCCCTAGAGCTCAAAGGTTGGGTAACGAAGCTCTTGATAACAAGATGTTGAATCTCGGATAGAGACACAATGAAGAAAAGGTAGATCGAAGAAACACAACTCACCAATCTGTCTTAATGTTTACGATAAACAACCGGAAAAAACCGGCAAATGAAAAGATGGTCTTCCTCAACCAATTCATCGACATGCACCAGAAATCATGTCAAAACATTTCGTAAATAATATATTCCTTCTAGAATAAGCCAATAAATAAGGTGTCTTAATAGGTTGCTACAAGCAAGACCTTAGTAAGGTTATTGAAAAATATTTAAGAATGACGGGAAGTGTTTTGACAAGCAAAATGCAGGGGACTTGAAAGTTTGACCATAACCCAGAATAAAAATGTTGTGCTCATTCAAGCCCTAAACCCAACAAATATGTCAGTACGGACATCAAATAGATTAATTTTTGAGTGAATATAGAGATCAAGACACACCTCCAACACAACACAGATTGATTAAGTTGATGAAGCAAAACCCACGATCCGTTTTGGTTGACCTAATTGTAAAGATTACAATATACTTCCAAAGTTGGTTATAGAAAGAAGATATAAAAAGAACGAATTGTTTCTAACCTGCTACGAACATCCCATCGCCACTCAAAGTTGTCATCATATCATTAGATGACATTAATTAGTGAGTCGAAGCCCCAATGTTGCTTCCCAATCGTACTCCTAGAATCCGTAGAGCTCAAGGGTTGGGTAACGAAGGTCTTGATAACAAGACGTTGAATCTCAGATAGAGACACAATGATGAAAAGGTAGATCGAAGAAACACAACTCACCAATCTGTCTTAATGTTTACGATAAACAACCGGAAAAAACCGGCAAATGAAAAGATGGTCTTCCTTAACCAATTCATCGACATGCACCAGAAATCATGTCAAAACATTTCGTAAATAATATATTCCTTCTAGAATAAGCCAATAAATAAGGTGTCTTAATAGGTTGCTACAAGCAAGACCTTAGTAAGGTTATTGAAAAATATTTAAGAATGACGGGAAGTGTTTTGACAAGCAAAATGCAGGGGACTTGAAAGTTTGACCCTACCCCGGAATAAAAATGTTGTGCTCATTCAAGCCATAAACCCAACAAATATGTCAAAGAATGACATCAAATCGATTAATTTTTGAGTGAATATAGAGATCAAGACACACCTCCAACACAACACAGATTGATTAAGTTGATGAAGCAAAACCCACGATCCGTTTTGGTTGACCTAATTGTAAAGATTACAATATACTTCCAAAGTTGGTTATAGAAAGAAGATATAAAAAGAACGAATTGTTTCTAACCTGCTACGAACAGCCCATCGCCACTCAAATTTGTCATCATATCATTAGATGACATTAATTAGTGAGTCGAAGCCTCAATGTTGCTTCCTAATTGTACTCCTAGAATCCCTAGAGCTCAAAGGTTGGGTAACGAAGATGTGGATAACAAGACGTTGAATCTCGGATAGAGACACAATGAAGAAAAGGTAGATAGAGGAAACACAACTCACCAATCTGTCTTAATATTTACGATAAACAACCGGAAAAAACCGGCAAATGAAAAGATGGTCTTCCTCAACCAATTCATCGACATGCACCAGAAATCATGTCAAAACATTTCGTAAATAATATATTCCTTCTAGAATAAGCCAATAAATAAGGTGTCTTAATAGGTTGCTACAAGCAAGACCTTAGTAAGGTTATTGAAAAATATTTAAGAATGACGGGAAGTGTTTTGACAAGCAAAATGCAGGGGACTTGAGAGTTTGACCCTACCCCGGAATAAAAATGTTGTGCTCATTCAAGCCCTAAACCCAACAAATATGTCAGTACAGACATCAAATCGATTAATTTTTGAGTGAATATAGAGATCAAGACACACCTCCAACACAACACAGATTGATTAAGTTGATCAAGCAAAACCCACGATCCGTTTTGGTTGACCCAATTGTAAAGATTACAATATACTTCCAAAGTTGTTTACAGAAAGAAGATATAAAAAGAACGAATTGTTTCTAACCTGCTACGAACATCCCATCGCCACTCAAAGTTGTCATCATATCATTAGATGACATTAATTAGTGAGTCGAAGCCCCAATGTTGCTTCCCAATCGTACTCCTAGAATCCCTAGAGCTCAAAGGTTGGGTAACGAAGATCTTGATAACAAGATGTTGAAT